>CM034538.1:11290521-11610314 GCA_020002185.1 Paraescarpia echinospica
TCTATCTTATCGACGTAGTTGCTGGTGGGGGAAATAACCTTCAAAATAATTACAAAAATAAATGCCAGCTACCGTTTTGCGAAATAATGTAGTCATATATTAGTCAACATTAGTCACAGTCCGGACCAAGCCCTGTCAATCACGCATGTATTGTAGGCATTGCCATTGAAATGTATTAATTTAAAATAAATAGTTAAATACAAATAGTATTGGAATTGGATTGCTCAAATACTATAACATGTAACCGCATTTAAATAAGTGACATTACAAATATTTAAATCCTTAAACAAACTGTTTTACGATACTGTCAATAGCATACAACAAAACACTATAGTCATATCTGATATAATTAGTTATTGGCATAGTAAGTAGGTTCACATCAGTCAACTAAAGTTAATCACCATGTAGGCATAATACTAATTTGTGTGTCTCCAATATTGGCTTGTAACAATGGACCCTGAATTGATGCTCCAGTTTTGAGGCGACAGTTTAGCAAGCATGCTATCTTACCAAGTTTTTTCCTAATATAGATTGAATGACTACAAACACCAATGTATGCTTTTAATAACAAGGACATTGTATATAATTTATCGACTTTTTAATGTAAGCCTAACACGGAAAAAACATCACAGGAAAAGCCACAAAGATTAATAAATATAATTTTTTTTATTTACAAAGTAAGTTCAAATGTTAAACACATTTGAGTGCACATGCATTTTAATCATGAAAATGAAAGATAACACACATATATCCACTAAAAAGAAAACGTTCAAAAAGTCACTTATAAATAAATCGCACTTGTGCTCCAATTTTAATGAATATTTGCAAGATTGTGTCATTTTGTTCATAATATATGACGGGAGTATCCAAACAACCATAGGGCCTAATACCGAACACAATGTTCGAAGGATCCAACGAAGGATTTAGCACGTGAGATGACATCGTCCCTCGTGGTAATATATTTGTCACTTGTAGTGCTGCCACGCCATCGACTTGTAGTGTCGAAACGTTAAGGAAGCCGGTGGTCATGTCGTCAGTGCGACACTTTGTCGATGCAGTAGTTAATACAGACAATGTTGTTGTTCCATTGAACATTCACCATGACCATGTGTATGCGAAGTTGCCATCGCAGTCCAGCACGCCTTCTCCGACTGACCCTGACAGTTACCATGGCAGTTCTGTCACTGTAGACGACCCTTCGGATGTCCCAGTCTCACTATCGCCATTTTTAAACGATTCTGCCTGCAACACTGAGAAGAGAAACATTGAAGCGAGTGATGCAGAATATGTTGTAGCAGGTGACAGCGATATCACTGATGATGACTCAAGCGGTTCTTACACTAATGGGAAAGATAGAAAGTTTGTTATTTGTAAGAAAAACATAATTTCATTTTTCTGCACCTGCTAAAACACCAAACTGCAATAAACCACTTATATCAAAGCCTAGCATCACAGTGACTGGGTTTGCAGTGGTTGTGACCACAGAATGTGTTGATGGTCACTCGTTCATGTGGCACTCGCAACCCAAGATTGGTAACATTTATAAGAGTAACTTGTTGACACCAAGCGTCCTCTTCCTGACTGGACATTCATTCACTGTGTACGATTTGGTCAACCTAATGAACCTATGCGCCTTGTCACCCCGCCAGTGCTACAACATATACCAGGCATACATATTGCCAGAGATAGATGACATGTGGACATGCCATTCAGAGGCCATCATGTCAGCTCTGGCCGGACAGAGCGTGGTCGCATCAGGCGATGCAAGATGTGACAATCCAGGACACAACACTACATTTGGCAGTTACTTTATCATGGACACTGACAGCCAACTCATCAATGCTCAAGAAACTGTTCGGGTCACAGAGGTCAAGAACAGTTACTGGATGGAAGTGGAGGGCTTGAAACGCTGCTTAGACAACCTGACTGACCATGGGGTGAAGATCACCACACTTGCCACTGACAGATATCCCAGCATTAGAAAGACTTTGTTAGAGGACTACCAAGAAATAACGGTTGTTGACTTGTTGTCTGCCAAGAAAGTTCAGGTTGTCCCTTCGATAGGCGCAATTGCCAACCACCTGTGGTATTGCGCAACAGCTTGTGGTGGTGATCCCCGCTTGGTGAAGGAGATGTGGATCTCGCTCCTCCATCACATCGGGAATTCCCATTCATGGACAGCGGGCGCAGAGTTGTACCGGAAGTGCAGTCATGCAACGCATACACCACAAGAAGTGTAAACAACACCATGGCTCATTGAAGGTACAGAAGCCTCATTGTCCAGAAGGTTGTATTGGACTGTCGTCAACTGTATGATATAGAGAGCGTTACGAAGTGTGTTAACACCGGTGAACTGTACAGCTTACACGCCCTCTTCCTCAAGTATGCACCCAAGTGGAAGACGTTCAGCCGTCAAGACACCATAGCCCGACTCCACTTGGCTACCATTGACCACAACACAAATACATAGGTAAGGTTTGTGATATTAATAGTGTTAACATTTGAAGTTACAAAATAATGTATCAGTTGCTTGACAAAGCTGCACACTTTAGAAATCCAGCCTTGCATTAGGAAATAAACTGAAATGGCTGAAAATCCCTGCCTGTACTCAACAGCAAAACAATGTTAGGAATACAGTTTCGAAAATACCATCTCACTGTACGAGAGTATGCATGCAAACAACAGATACAATAATTATAATTGAGGACATTTATTTACTGTTACTTGAATTGTTTAATTATATATAAATGGAATTGGAATGGTATACTTTTGGACTTGCTTATTTAAATATAAACTTATGCATACATAATATAATAAATATATAAACATCATTATATATAAATTACATGTATATATAAATATATATATGATTCAATAATAAACATTTGAATATATTATGGAATTGGAATTCCTTGGAACTTGAAATAATTTAAAAGTATGGCAAAATTCGGAACCGATTAAAATGACATTAGCCGTATGATTTCAAGAGAGAGAGCATTTAAGCAAGCTGTTTGGTTTATTTTGTGCATGTTACAGCTATAGCCAGTTATTCGTCAGTTATTTCTAGTGTTATACTGATTTTATATTTATCATTTGTCCAATCAGCGAGAAATGGTGAAAACAGCAGACAACAATCTACAGTATTAGCTGCGGTATTCAAAGTTTGCTGGGTATGTTGTGAAGAAAGTGATGGCATCAAAGGACTACAGCTTCCGAGGAGAAATGCTAGAGGCCCAAATCTGCGAAGTGTGCTCCAAGTTGCGACATCGAGTAAGGAGGTAACTCTAGCAGACCATGCAGGTATCGAGCAACTAGCAAAAGAGGAGGATGTGGCTAAGCAAAGAACCCGCTTTACGGAAAACTAGTTGTATCCGCAACCAAATTGATACGACATCCAATTTAAAATGACAATGGATTTCTATGCTTAACGAACATTGTTTGAACATCACTGGCGGAAATAGATAAACGTGTTAGGCAAAGTGGATTCTCACTACTGTATAGGGCCTCCTAATGTAAGGAACATCTACTTGAAAGCTTGTATCCTAATTGTGGTATGTAATGTGTTTTATTAGACACTATTTGATGTAGGGAACTTTAGATATATGTAATTTACTGGAATAGTTTAACCAAGTCCAAACATGTTACTTATAGTGAGTTTTTTTGCAACAGACAACCATTTTTTAAACATCACACTGCACTGTACATGTATTTGTTCATATGACTCACAGTACACTTTTAATGTGGCTTCTACGACGTGTGTCACAAAATGATATGGGCCATTACCATTAAAACTGGACTGTTACCATCAAGTTTAGTAAAATAAAGTGCCATCTTACAACAAAATATATATTGGTTTAATTTGTACGTTTTAGCCAGTATTATTAAAGTGTACTACAAACTAATGAAGCAGCAAAGGATTCAGCTTTTTATATATTCATACTTCATTGTTAGTATTACATTTGACATTATCACAAAATAAAATCTCAAAAAGTACTTAATAATAATAAAAACATTTATATAGCGCCATAAATCTAGATAAATCCATTTGAAGGCAATTGATATATTTTGATACTAGTACTACAAGTTTTTAATCTGTATCTTGAATAATAAGTACTTGTTTTCTTGAAAGGTGCCCCTAGTGTTGAAACCCACAAATATGTAAAATTGGAACTGTAATGGAATATTTTGTATATATTGATTTTTTGGTCACAATATTTTATCATGATGATGGCCCATATCATCAATAAATGTGTTACTTATTGATGTACTATATGTGCACAGGACTGATACAGACTCAAATTACAATACAGTTAGATTAAAATATGTCACAGTGTGAAATAAATCAACTGAAAGAAACATTGAAAACTAGTGTGTGAATTTGACTAATGCATTGGCACAGTCTGCCATGTAGTCTTATTTATTTGTGAATTGTTTCTCCATATGAATAAACTGTTGATATATTTCATGTTGGCTTCAGTATTACAAATCGAATTATGAACAGGGACATGCAAGGCACTACAGATCACATTGTTGTTGCCAAAAATGGGATAAGAAGGCACCGAGTAATTCATTCTAACTTTTGGTCAATCTAATCTTACTTTTCCAGGGTTTTTATTTTCACTGTACACTCACCTGTATAGTGAATGTCCATAGCTAACATTTTCATAAACCTCATTCGCTTCTGGATACAGCGCAGGCTGGTATAACACGTTTGTTGCCTTTTCCAAGCCTCCCCCTTGACCACAACGTGAAGTGACGATATGCGGGTAATCGAATAAATCGATATGTTCTGAAATTTCATTTATTTGCATTAGTTGATAACAAACAACCGTTTTCTTCTAATTATTATTACACTGGCAAAACTGCATGTTTTATTAATATCACATCATTAATTCAGTGAATTGGTACATTTGTTTGTGAAGGGCTGTAATAAGTATGATGTCGTCTTGATAACATACACACAGTATATATTAAAAACTCCACTTCAATATTTTTGTATCAATAATACATTGCACAATGTCCTGATTATTCATATATTAGTGCATGACAGTGTGCAATTTGTCTACATTTTTATATAAATTAAGCAAGTTGCTTGAACACTTTTAAATAGGGAATTAAACAACTGTATAAAACGGATGCACACGTCCTGTCAAGAAAATTATCAAAATTGGTTTGATGAAAATCATAGACATAGTATTTTACGAAGATAGAATGATCCTGAACATATGAGGTAAGAACAAGTATAATTGTTCTAGTTAAGTTTGAAATAGTTATTGATAGAATAAGTATTCCATACCTAAGAACTACGTAGTACGTGCCTACTAGCTATTGGTCGAATCAACGAGTCAGCACGCAAATCATACAATGACAACAGACCGACTTCCAAGTTCCAACACCGCCTTGTTTGTGCAAACCGTTTCGAAGTCGTCATGGTCGGTAAAGCATGCATCGGCAAGGTCTGTCATACGGTGCTGTACGGCAGCTATCTCCCTACAGCACAGCGACTCGATGTGCGTTGACATTGGGACGTAGTGTCCACACAAACACCACGGGACATTATTAAATCGCGTAACGTCTTCGTCGTTGATAGACCAACTGTCACTGTCCGACTCCCACAACTGAACCTGACCCGGGGCCGGACATATCGGACCGTGGATCGCACACTGGGTGAAACCAGTATGGCACAGGCCCTTTGTGTGTGTCAACCGTACCAACCGTAATTTCCGAGTGACAATTCGGACTAGTCTAGAGTCTTCATCTGTCGTATCCATTTTCTCCAAAGTGATACGGAAGTTTTAAAAATCACTTTTAACAACTCGTCTCTACCAAAATACTTTGACGTCTTTGTCAACAACAAAAGAAAATTAGTCCCGGTATGCGCGCGCTTCTAATATTCTGACCTTTGATTTGAAAGCCCCGCCTCCTTCTGGCAGCTAAAATCTTCCTTCGGGAAATGCGACGTTAACAATGTTTTCATTGGTTATAAATCGTTGCCATTTAATTTCACATTTTTTATTTCGAACGCGTATACAAATTATTTGTTGACCTATAGAACACCTATCGTGTATATATTTGTTTTCGCACAGAAATGTCTATTAATGAAGTAAACCGAAACAAACGAAATTTTACATTGATTAGATAGGAGTAAATCAAACCACTCGCTTGGAACAAAGATGGCGATACGCAGTGCTCTATATCGACGATTTAGGCATGAAACAAAATCTTTTTTCAGTTTGTCATATAAATTAGTACGTTTCTGTTACCATTAATGTATACTTATATAGTATATATTTAAATATATAGCATGATGTACAACATCGTATTGACAATCACGACGCAAACCATTAAGTTGCAAGACAGAAGGAAAAATATGAATTAACGGATGCATTACGTAACATCCAGGTCGGACGATCACACAAACATGGCCGCCACACATGTCAAGATGATTGTTTTGGCGCATGGCAAAAACAAACACGGAAATTCGTTGAGTGTCTAATTGTTTATTCACTCATCACAGCGACCGATTTTATGTTCTGTTGCTGATGTTATGATTTCTGTTTATTGTCGCAACGGTTTCTGTGTAAGAAGAAGCATCTAAAAATGGTTGCTCGAAGTCGAAGTGGAATATGGAAGAGGACGTGTCACGAACAAGAGAGACAGAGAGCATCAATCATGTCCCAGGCCCTCTTACGTCGTGCGTCAACGTTGGACGGGATTGCACGCACACTACTTTCTCTAAGTCCCGGACGATGCAATCTGCGATCCGTCAACACCATAGGTAAGGGTCGATCCGCCAGATACGATGTAACTTCGACGTTAGCTTTACTGACCTATGGTTTTTCGACATCCGGGAATCGATTCACGGAGTGGCGCCGAGTGGCTAATTTACGATTTCGGTTTTTACTTCACTTCAGCGTAACGTTGAGATAACTATGAACAAAGGGTCATTCACAAACGCCTCGTACTGTTATGATATATTTTACAGTTTGGTTACATGGCTTCCAAGAAGAACTCAGAACTCAGAATCAATTTATTTGACTTATAAATATGATACATACACAATGAATAACGTAAGTAATAAATAAGGTCGGGAGTTAAGAATTAATTAGCATAGGAGCCACCCCATGAATATAAACAACAACAAAATGTACATGTCACAAATCAGAAAGCATATGCCTTGTTTTACAGTAGATAATTACTCAGTGTATCAACATACATGCATAATACAAGGACTGATTATAATTATGTACTCTTGAACAAATTGACGTACATATGGATACTTGGGTATACATTTCAAGACGTATTACGAATTACAAATTAAGCAATTATGAATACGGCAACTGGATTCACAATTTAAAATAAAAAAGTTGTTTGTGTATGTTGAAAAACCATATAGACTGTGGGTGTAAATTTTATTAATGATAATACTTGGTGTATTGTTAACTGTCTCTACTATGTTGTGTCTAATGCAATTTTTTGGGCAAATTCATGTTTGAATCTGGACATACACATATTATTTCTTTCACGTGTGCAGTGCAGATGAATATCATAGATGTGTGTGTTTGAAAAAACATTGAAGTAGTAGGGTAAAAGATTGTTAATTAATTTATAGTAAAATTTTAATTGTTGGATTTTATAAATGTCATTCAACTTTAGCAACTGGAGTCTTTTAAAAATAGGACTTGCGTGAGCATTATATTTACTTAAGGATATTATTCGTATTGTTTTTTCGGTAATTTTAAAATTCGATTTGCCTGATGACCCCATAAAAGTAAGCCATAATTTATATGAGGGAGACTAAGAACATTGTACATAATAAATAATGTATTATGTGGTAAAAAGTGTTTAAGTTTATTTAGTATGCCTATTGTTTTATATATTTTATTTGCTATGTTGTTTGTATGTGTCTGCCTGTTTAAATGGTTATTTATTGTGATGCCTAACAAATTGAGGCATCACAATAAATTCAATGTGTGCCCCATCTATTTGTAACACAGGGTATTCTACTTTCTTTTGAGGCATATGAAAAATCATGAACTTAGTCTTTTTGGAATTTAGTGACAGTTTATTAGCTTTTAACCAGTTGCTAATCTTTGTTAGTTCTTTGTTAAAATTTTCACTTCGCATTTGGCCTTCTGAATCGTTAAATGTATTTAATGTACTAATAAAGGTGGTGTCGTCAGCAAACGTTATGAATTTGAAAAGGTCACTAGAAAGTGCTATTTAATTTATATATATATATATATATATATAATAAATAAGAGTGACCCTAAAATTGAAGTTTATGATAATGCTCTGTATTTACGTGAGTCTGTTTCATTCTCGAATACAATTTGTTTCTAAATTTTATCGACACAATAATGCCCTTGGTAATCCAATGAGTTTTCTTATGTTTATATGTGTTAAATGTAATTACTTTTATAGGAAGAAATTTATTCATAGCTGCAGTAACAATTTCATAGATGATTTTGTAGCTTCCATTTGGATCCGCATCAGTATCTGTATTAAGTTTATCATAAATATTTGAGTTTATTATTTCAATTTTAAATATTAAAGAATAATATAGGTCCCAACATTGAATCATGTGGCACTCCATTCAAAATTTAAAAAAAATGAAGAGATTGGTTAGACAAGACCTTGCCTTTAAGAACCCACGCTGAGATTAATTTATTAATTTGTGTTTTGCAAGAAATTCCACCATGTGGTTTCCTATATGCGTGTCTAGTAATCTACATAAAACTGATGTTAAACTAACTGGTCTGTAATTATCTGTCTTGCTCCTCGATCCCTTTTTAAATAATGGCGTAATGTTTGCTTCTTTCCATTATAATGGAACGATTCCCTTTGACAAGTTAAAGAATATAGCAAGTGGTATACTGATTTGCTCTACAATTTCCTTAAGCAGTTTCGGTGGTATCCCGTCAACTCGAGGTGATTTGTTTTCTTTCATATTCTTAATTTTCGTTTGTATCATTTCAGGAGTAACAAACAACTGCCCTAAATGATCTGATTCATCTCCCTCAAATCGAATAACTGGTACTGGCAGTGAATTGATATCTTCTGTGGTAAACACTGAGCTGAAATACTCATTCAGGGCCTCTGCCATCTGAAACCCATCAGATATTCTTGATATATATATATATATATATATATATATATATATAGGTCCCAACATTGACTCATGTGACACTCCACACAAAACTGTTTTCCAGTTTGAAATCTCCCCCTCTGTCTGTCAAACATGTTTCGATCCATCTATATATGATTTGGATTATGATATATCAAGCAAAGTACTGAAATTCGCAGACGATATAAAAGTGTTCAGAATAGTTAAAACAGATGTAGATAAACACACTTTACAAGATGACCTAGCCAAATTAGTCAAATGGTCTGGAAAATGTTATTCAATATTGGGAAATGTAAACGACCTTGATGTCCAAACTCTACCGAGACTTGCGTTAGATCGCTCCGGCTGGAGAGCATTCGCTGCGACTGCGTTCCTCATGTCTCCCCTACGACCTGACAGGTCTCGTGATGAACTGAACTGAACTGAATGGAACTGAAATACATTCACATCGGACATGGGAATGTGGACGAAGAATACATAATGGGGATACCATATTATGTAAAACAGTAAAGGAAAGGGATTTAGGAGTGACAGTTTGTGCTGACATGGAAGTTTCAGAGCAATGTGGAATTCCTGCTTCAAAGAGTAACCAAATACTAGGGCTAATTAGAAGGAATATCACATGTAAGAACAAACAGCTGATTGTACCACTGTACAAAGCAATAGTTAAACTTCACTGGTAATATTGCATACAAGCATGGAGGTCATATCGTAAGGACATAGATAAGCTAGAAAGAGTACAACGAAGAGCAACTAAACTGATTCCTGAACAGAAAGATCTTAGTTATGAAAGAGGCCTATTAGAATGTGTGTTGACAACAGTAGAGACTAGTTTTCTAAAATACTGAATGGTTATGAAGATATTGATAGAAATATGTTCTTCAAGCTTAAGGAAGGCAGTATAATCAGAGGGCACAATGCGGCATTAGTCAAAGAACAGTGTAGTTTAGATGTGAGAAAATACTCATTCTCTCAAAGGACAATTTGACGGAACAAATTATCTGATGATTGTGTTTATACTAGCAGTGTGAATATGTTCAAAAATAAAATTGACGGCTATCTGGGGAGGGCGGGCTATACGTAGTTGAAATTTGTTGGACTCTCGATAAGTCAAAGGCTTCCTTGTCCGCATGCCGCCTGGAGCTTGTAGCTCTGGACGGCCATCTTGTTATATATTGTTAAATAATACAACGTTATGATATTCACTTGCTCTAATTTCCCGTACATCTATTTTTAATTTCTTTGTTTCCAATTAAAATAGAAGCGTACAGCAACGTAAAATGTAGCAATATATAGTTATAGATGTCAAACAATAGATTGGGATGAAGTAATGTAAATACATTTTACGACATACTTAGATTACTTTATGGCCATTATTGACACACCATTAAACCATCCAATAGGAAATATTGTATACACTTCTACAGGTACAAGTGAGGGCACCAAGTGTGTTTAGAAAATGAGAAAAGGTGTTAATGAACCGGGGAGCCGGACATACGAAAGAATGAAAGTATGGATTCCAGATATCTTCTGACAATGACGAACCGACCGATATTCTCGTCCATCGTGACGGGTGCATCTAGAATTGAAGACGCTGAAGTATTTGTATGTCATTCGACAACGTCTGAATACGATGCAAGATATTCCCGCTGGATGGCATCTTTTTACACGTAGGTATTGCAAGAGAAAGGGCCTGCAGAAAAATGCATCACAACCACTTATAGGAACTCGCGAGCGAATGCATCCGGAGGGAAACTCTCTCTATCAAAAGGCCGTTGTCCAGCTTGGATTTACTAAGCCTTCCACGACTATTCTTACACAACCTTCAACAAACCGAACTGTATACATATTCAGTATTGCTTAAGCGGAAACGTATCAACAAACCGCGTCTAATGTTTTCCAGAAAAAGTGAACCCAACACATGTTACTCCCGCGAGCACAATGACGTGGATCGACCACTTCAGTGCTCCAAAGTCGTCGCGCAGGCGTCAAGGCCGGGCTCCCTGAGTGGCACTTCCGGTGGGGGCGTTGACATCCTATGGATGTGCGCGGAGCCTCTCGGGATATCGGCGGACGGCAAATCCAGGATCAACTCGTGTCCCGCGAGCCTGCGTTAGTCCCCGCGTCGGGTATTTGGGCGTAAAGCTCTTAGGTTGACATCTGTCGCCTGGCCACTCCCGCGGGCTCGTCGGGTAATGGCTGTGCAGTGTCGATGACGCGAGTGCTGATCGGGCTCCTTAGTAGTACTCTGTTTTCTCACAATGACCAGGACGTGTCGCGTATATTGCGGACTTACGCTATGTGGATTATCTTGTGACTCTTCCTTAAATCTATGTCTACATTAACCAGAACAGGGTTTAAAAGTTGATCGATCACTTAAGAGGATTTACCTTATATCGGGAGTAGAATATCCAAATTCAAAGGCCACTGAACAGTTTAATCCAGGTTTCGTAACTTTCACTTGATGAATTTGTTCCTAGAACACTCCTGTGTTTGTGGAATCTATGAGCATGCTACATAAAAAGACGGAATCATGAATTACATTATTAGTGAAACCCCGCTATTCGTAAATGCAGAAGCCATGGTGTCAGGATTCCGGACATCATTTCACGGGAACTAACGGAAAATTCTTTACTCCGAACACGTATATTTGGGACTAAGCTGTCCACTGTAAATATATATATATATTGGTAATGTTACATGTAGTGGCGCGCAGTTCAAGAGAATACGGGTTCGAATATTGTGCTGCCATGTCGAACCTTGGGGAAATTCGCCCACTCTACATTGCTCCTGTTCACTCAGCTGTATGAATGAGTACCATGCTAAAGACAGCGGTGGATATTTATGTACGAACTCTTAGCGCATTACTTGCAGCGTGGCTGAATACTTTCCGGAGAAGTCGATATCGACTGAACATGTCTGCCAGAGTAACGCGCTTCGAGCAGTCCAAATGACTGGATAATGCGCTATATAAGAACTTACCTTTACTTTTTACTTTATATTAATTCGCAACCTTTCGAGTAGTGTCGAGTACATCTCATCCGAAGCGCCTCTGTCCTCTCGCATGCGTCTACGCCCATTCGTTTCCTTGAACCACTGGTCTCTGGTCTACTAACTGGCGATGTATTTCAGAAAACACAACGATAGTTGTATTGAGTTATTTACTTTACGTGTTTTTGATATGCAATGAATTTCTAGAGGGTCTTTCTCCTACCTGATAACATTGAGTAGTGAACCACTCTCCTCCAGAGGCCGACGTTATGGGAACAAGAACAAGATAATGCTCTATTGGTGATAATCGATGTCCTTCGTTTGAGTTATGTTAATACTGCATGCATACTCAAACAATGAACCATGTAGACGGTCTAGAATGTTTTAATTGCCCTTCTAATCAGTTCATCGTTGTATGCGCAAATACTGCTCGACAAATGCAATGTTCATTTTAATTATGAAAATTTTAGAGCGCGAATTATTAATACATCTGAACATTGTAGGTGTTAAGGAATGTCGTTTCTGTACAACGATGATAACAGCAGCACCCAAGACATAGTACTAAAAGGGCATCAGTAGGTTCCAGCTTCTTGCAAAGGCGCCGAAAGAGACAGGACGTTTCCGTCACGTAGCCAGGACAGGATGCGTAGGACATGCGAGAAACAGGAGTGGCATTATGTCCGCCGAGAACAGTAGCGCACCTGGAGTCAAAGGTTAATGGGAAAAACTGAGAATTGCAAACACTGACACACTGCGACTGCCAACATGCTTATGGGAGAAGAGAAAATCTCTACGGGTCAATCGGTAATTTGGATTTAAGAATTCCGAGCAACGCGAAACGGTGCCGTTACTAAAATATGCCGTTGTTTTTATTGATTATTGATGTAATATCACAGTGAATATCATTGACTGTTTCCCCGAAATTACAATGGTAGTGTCTGCAATAGATATATCAAGACTCACATACAGTGAAATCTGGACAATGGGGCATTTCCGCAGCACAATGTGTCGCGTAGAATAGTAATAAAAAGGCCATGTTTTTTCAGCGTTGTTTCCTGTAGTCATAGAGACTCCGATTGACAAACATGCCACACAATGTACACAAGACTTTGGCAAGTGTATCAAAACGTCAGATTTGTTAAACATCGCTCCCGTGAAATGATTTGGTCACAACAAAATAGAGAGCACTGCATTGCGCATGCATGCTTACCGACGCGTGCACACACAAACGGTCTTGCATGTACGCACGCACATATGCACTCAAAATTACACACAAGAACACGTATACATACATGCGCGCCTGTGTTCACGCCAAATACAGTATTTGCTTATGCAAATAAAAGAGCCGTTCCTGCTTCTTTGATAATTGGCTGGCCATAGGAGGTTGGTTGATTGATTGGTTAGCTGGTTGGTTGGTTGGTTTCTTAGTTTCTTCGTTTGTAAGTTCGTTGGTTGGTTGTTTGGTTGGCTGGCTGACTGACTGGCTGGCTGACTGACTGGCTGGCTGACTGACTGACTGGCTGGCTGGCTGGCTGGCTGGCTGGCTGGCTGGCTGGCTGGCTGGCTGGCTAGCTGGCTGGCTGGCTGGATAGATGGATGGATGGATGTTTTACACACGAGAGTTCGCTGTATCTACGATCACGTTTGATTTGTCATATATATAACAGATGACACCAGGAAATCCGTTCGTGACAGATGCTGTTACGTTCGCTAATTAACTCGTGCAAGCATTGCATTTAACAGCGCGCTAGGTTTCTCTTAAAAAAGTTTTAATGATTTACAGTAAATAAATTATGTGTTCACGATCATCGCGGTTTGGCTGTATTCCATGTCGATCGGTGTGAGTTCTATAAACAAAATCAAGTGGACTGATCCGATGAACTGCGCACATTCGCACTGACACTGCTGTGAATGTACAGTGCAGCGAGATTTGTTAAAAGGGAACAATAAAATTGACTAAAATATTACGAACAATTCAGTGGAACGTCTTTCAACGCGATCAGGTTTGACAACACATTATGCAGTTTGTATTTTTCTCCCCAAGAACGATTAGCTGGTTTATTAAATCAATACTTGTCCTGTCAGCAACCATCTCTTGTGGACGAAGAAGATGAGCGATTGTCTTAAGAAGTATGATGTCATGATGACATTCCAGTGTAGTAAATAACAAAACACTCACCCTAGAAACACTACGGCGAAATGTCTTCAATCCAGGTTCAAGACAATATAGAGTTTGCAACCAAGATACAATATGCCATACTGCTCATGTTCAGAACGAATCGTCTTATCATAAAGTATTGTACAGTACATTTTAATATACATACATGCATACATACATACGTACATACGTACATATACAGTGTATATATATATATATGTGTGTGTGTGTGTGTGTATGTGTGCGTGCGTGCCTGCGTGCGTGTGCGTACAGACACACATACATATGTATAGATGTATACATGCATACAGTTTTAATAAGTCTTGGTTTCAAATGTGAGACACCCACGTACCAACCTATTTTTAACGTGACAAGAATATTTTGAACTTAAATTTGAAACACGCTAGAGTGTTTTGAACTTAAGTTCAAAACACTACCGTGGTGTTTTGGACAGGTTAGTGTGTTGAATATAATACACCAGTGACAGTTCGCAAAGATTGACAATGCGCAAAGATTGACCACTTCCGGTCCTCTCTGGTGGATAAGGTTATATGGTCATCAACGCAGTTCACATTGTTTTAAAGTTTGCTTTCGGGCAAGTACATCCAGATTAATCTACAATGCCTTACTTGCTCCAAGATATTCTTTTTGGTGATTATTTGAAAAATGCATTCTTTCAACAGGAACCACTGTTCTATTCTGTTGATAGACTCTGATTTATATTTACAGACAAATGCGTATAACGAAACACAAAATGTAATAAATAACTTAGTGAAAAAAAGCATGGGACATGACAACATTTCTTCTATCTTACTGAAAGCTCCTGTTAATATAATTGCCAAACCCCTTACCAGTATAATTAATAAATCTCTACTTAGTGCTAAATTCCCTCAAAAACTAAAAATAGCGAAAGTTGTTCCCATCCACAAAAGATGATATTCAACAGCTACAGACCAATATCTCTTTTGCCATGTATATCCAAAGAATTTACCAAAAAATAGTTTATACTCAATTATTCGATTATCTCACTCTTAATAAGTTGCCCCACCCAAATCAGAACTGGCAATATCTGAATTAGTTGCCAGAATATACTTAAATCTTGACAAAAAAGAGTTGCCAATGGCAATATTTCTGGATTTATCAAAGGCTTTTGACACAATTGATCATACAATCCTTGTCAACAAACTCGAATATTATGGCATAAAATTACAACTACAATGGTTTAAAAACTATTTACTACAGACAGCAATGTGTTGAATTTAATCACATGCAATCACCTTTAGAAATTATTACTGCTGGACTCTCTCAAGGATCAATTCTAGGGCCATTGTTATTCCTAATATACATCAATCATCTTGCAACAGCAAGCATAAATTTATGTCCAATCATGCATGTAGTTGACACCACCCTGCTGAGCACACTAAATACATTTACAGATGATAAAAATAATTGGCTACATCCAACAACATAAATCCCGAATTGACCAAAATAACAGACTGGCTAGCAGTAAATAAGTGTCCCTGAATGCTACAAAAATTATGATTTCTCACTATAAACAGAGAAAACTAAGGAACCACGAAATACCTAATATAAAAATCAATAACATACCGGTAGAACCGGTGACACAATTTAAATTTCTTGGAATAATAATAGACTCTAACTTAAAATGGTCTCGCCATCAAAATGTTATAGATAATAAACTATCAAGGATATGCCGTATTCTTACTAGACTAAAACACCACATACCAACATACACCCTAAAGATAATCTATTTTTCGCTATTTATGTCACAATTGAGCTATGGCATATTAGCAGCAAAATAGAAAAACGAAACGAATAACCAAACTGCAAAAACAAGCAATTGTATCTTCATCAAATAGTAAATATAATTCACACAGTACAGCTTTATCTAAAGACTAGAACTATTAAAAACAGACGACCGTTTTAAACGTCATGCATGACGTTTTTCTACAGATATAAAAATGTTACCGTTCCAGAATATGTTAAAGACATATTCACTGCTAATGGAAATGTATCAAATAGACCAAAAAGACAAAGAAAGGCACCCCGACGCTTTACCGATACATTAAATAATTATCCCCAAACTATGACTGTAACATTCAAATTAAACAAACAAATAAATACAATAAATTGCCGCCTTTGTATCAAACACACTGTACCACAATTACTTCAAGAAAACTTTCTCCACAAATTGCCATGGTGAAAATTAACACCCATTCATATCATTTGTAAATTATTCCAAAAATATATCATATGTAAATATGACAGAGAATGTAATATTAGTAACTGCTACATCTGCAGAATATGCCAGCTGAAGCTGAAATGTTTGGTATGCCTTTGTAATCATTATCATGATCAACGGTATATATAAATATAACCATCCAACATATTATCGAAACAGTCGGTATTGGAGTTTCTCACAATACAGTATGTGAATTATAAATCTGGAACTAATGCATTATTTTTCCTATCTAGATTTTAATTATACCTTTACTATTTGTTATTTTTTCTACTCTTCTGTCATTATTATATAATTATTATTGTTTTGATTTACATTTTATTAACATTTATTCACATGAAAAAAAAGTTAAAAATAAAATAAATTGTATTCACATTATTTGCACTACGTGTAGTATTAGTTTTGTTAGTACTACTGCACTGTTATATATGTTGACACAAATTGCAACCCATCATTTGTATATATGTACATTCTAGACAAACAGCACCAATAATGTTTGGTCTAACGGTAGGGCAGACCGGGGCACAATGAATCGGAACATTTCTTTTGCAACATTTCTCCTTGCTTAATGACAGCACGGTTCATTTATATGGTGGAAATGATAGATGGACTTCTTCATCATCATCATCATCGTCACCATCATTGTGTTGCACATGTGTCATGTAGTTGGGCGAAGGCCTCAGTATGTCGTTTCCAAATCTGCCTGTCTTCCGCTATCCTATGCCAGATGGTGCCCTTCCAGTACTCGTCTAGTTCGTCTCTCCTCCGTTTCGCCAGTCTTCCTCTAGTTCGTTTCCCTTCGTAAGGTCTCCATGTTGTCATACGCATGTCCATCGGTTATCTCGTTGTCTGCTGGTGTGCCCTGCCCAGGTCCACTTTTGTCTTCTGATTTGTTCTATCACGTCTATGACCTTCGTCTTCTCTCTTACCCAGATGTTTGTTTGTTTTTCTATCCCGATGTGTGATGTTTAACATACTTCTTCCCATCTTTGTTTGTGCGGCTTCTAGCTTGTTTTTGCTTGGATGGTGAATGCCCATGTTTCCACGCCGCATGTCATCGCTGGATGTACGCATGAGTTTACACTTGTCTCTTCAAGCAGGTTCCAAAGTTACTCTTGAAGATGTCGCGGTGTTTGGCGAATGCTGTTCAGCCGGCGGTGATTCTTCTTTAAATCTCCGTAGCTTTCAATGTTCTCTAGCTGCGTGATATTGATATATATTGGTGTGTCATTTTCTAGCATCACTTCGAAATGTTCATCGTCAGACCTTTCATCAGCTAGCTCATGCAGCATTTTTTGTAGTTCTCGTAGTAGCGCATATGAGTATGTCATCGGCGAAGCGAAGATAACTCATTCTCCGTCTATACTCAAGCCTCTGGTTTCCCAGGTCAGTCTTCAGAATATGCTTTCGAATGATGCCATAAACAGCATGGGCGATAAGTTGCCCTGTCGCACTCTTCTCTTGATGTTGATCTTGTAGTTCTTTTTGGGTAGGTGGACTGTCACCGAGCTGTTGGTGTAGATTACTTTTAGGAGTTCGATGTACACGTCTTTTATCCCATGTTCTTGAAGGGAGGTCAATATTGCCGAGTCGAAAGTCTTCTCGTAGTCGACGAAAGCGATGCAAAACGGGATTTACGACGTGTATGTGGTCTGTCGTTGAGTACCTGCTTCTGAATCCTGCTTGCTCTTGTGGTTAATTTTCGTCGAGTGTCTTCTCTAGCCTATTCGTTAGTATCTTTGTTAGTAATTTGTAGATGTTTGATAACATATATATCGGTCTGTAGTTCTTTATATCTTTCTTATTTCCCTTCTTGAAGATTATCACCATCTTTGCGTTCTTCCATGCGGTGGGTACTCGTCTTTATGATAAGCATTTAGTATACAGCTTAGCCAATATCTTCGAGATGGTATCTTCTCCAGCTTTTAATGGTTCAATGTTTACATGGTCGTTGCCTGATGTATTCCCATTCTACATATCTCTTAGCGCTGCTTCCACCTCCCATTGTGTTACCTCTGGTACCTCTTTCGGGTCGGTGTGAATTATGGTACTCTGTTCACTGTCGTATAGCTCGGTGAAGAATGCCTCTATTCGTTCCATTATCATATATTGGTCTTGCATTTCTCTACACTGCTTGTCTAGAAGTATAGTAATTGTGTCTCGGCCTAGTGCCTGTGTTCTTCTGGCTGTCTTCAGGCTCTTTGGTGGTATAATCGTTTCTCGTATTATCTCTTTTTTTGTAGTTCCTGATGTCCTCCTTCGCTTTCTTTTTGAGGGTCTTGCCTATTTCTGCGTACTCTATTTGTTTTTACGGTCGCCGTTATCCATCATTTCTCGTCGTTTCTTCATTAGTGCTCGTGTCGGTAACGATATTCTCGTCTTTACATGCCTGTTGATTGCTTTGGCTACACTTGTTCCACATAGTTGGATCATCTCAGTGATATTTTTGCTCATAGTGTCGATGTCGTTTAGTTCTTTTAGTGCCGCGAATCGATTTCGCAGTTCGAGTTGGAATTCGATAGACTTATCCTCTGTAAAATATGTATTCATATCCTGCCAATTGCCACATTTGTTTGTTGAAGGAGGGGTTGAAAAAAGTCTGATTCACTGTGCCCAATACCGGTGCAGGGTGGATATCTTCCCGAGGCTTAGTGAATCAAACATTAGCTTCTAATAGATTATTTACGAATATTGCATGTATTTGACTGAAATAAGCTAATTCGCTACCTGTTACATTACATATGGTTAAGCATAATGCTCTGCGTTGTAACCATTACGCTATTATGCTTGCGTTACAATAGCAACCTGTACCTAATGGCTGTAGGCAAACATCGAAAAACAAATAATTGCAAATCTTTGCAAATTACTGCTCAGTATAATGCTATAGGATTACGTTCAGGATTATAAAGATTGAAAGATTAAAAAAACATAATGATCATGTATCGCATATTTATTCACTGTACCCCGATTCACTGTACCCCGAATGCACTCAATACACACAAGTGACATTTTTCTACAAATGGCGGTCTGCAGCGGAGAGAGCACATGTTCATTAATTTCATGACAGTTCTCTGTAAATACCAACATTTGCTTGGTTTCCTATTCCTGCATGATCCCCAATAAATCACAAAAACAATATAGTTATGGAATTTTACTTTTGATAGTGAAAAACATATTTTACTTTGCTGTTCGCAGACAGCTAGATCATTAATTTAGTTGAGGAATGCCTAGAGGCATACACTGATGACAGCATCTTTGGATTCCTATTTATTTGTTTATATAAATAACCACTGATTCACTGTTCCCTTTGATCCACTGTGCCCCGGTCTCCCCTATTCTTAGTGAAATTGTCAAACTATTATGTACATTTGAAGATACAATCAAAATGAACGGATAGCCTCATAATAACGGAAGCTTTCTGGATGGCGTGTACAAAATGTACGTTCCCTGTCTATCTGGCATAGTAGCTTCGTCACCATAATTCCCGTCTTGTGCCCCCAACAACCATTTATAAGCATATCATCATATGCACGCTCACCCGTAAACACTACCGCGCACCGGGTATCCCAAAATCCTAAATGTGCCATGGATTCTCGCCGTCACGTACGTACGCCTATGCAAGATCATCACGCAGCGGATCACAAAGACTATACATGCAACACTACGGAAGGAACAGGCAGTGTTTCGCAGAGGAAGGTTATGCTCTGACCAGATTTTTACGCTGAGGAACATCACCGAGCAGTGTTCAGTGGGGCAAAGACAGCTGTACATAAACCCTATAGATTTTGAGAAAGCCTTTGATAGCATCCACAGAGACTGCTCTAGGCGCGTTCTCAGATCATACGGAATACCACAAAGCATCGTCAACATCATCAAAGCTTTCTACACCAACTTCACCTGCAATGTTGGAACCAGCGATCTTTTCTTTGAGGATAAGACAGTTGTGAGACAGGGCTGTCTTATGTCAGCTGTCCTTTTCAATGTTGCATCGACTGGATCATGCGACGAGTGACAGAAGATGTACCAAGAGGCCTTCGCTGGGCTCCCTTTTCTGTACTAGAGGATCTTTGCCGATGACCTTGCTCTTCTGTCCCACACTCACAAACACATCCAAGAGAAGACAGCCCACCTTAGCAGATTTGGCTGTCAGGTTGGTTTGCGAATCAGCCAGAAGAAGACGAAAGTCATGACCCTGAATTTTAACATGCCAGCCTCAGTAGGTGGACAACACGGTCCTTTCCAGCACTGAAACATTGGAAGTGTCGTTAGCTTAGGCAAGATGGAGGAGCTGGCATAGATATCCGCAACAGATTGAACAAGGCACGGAATGTCTTCATGAGCCTAATTGCAGTTTGACGATCAGCACAGAGTAACACGAGGACAAAACTCAGAATGATGGAGTAGGATCTCTCAAGATTGTCGACCTTCCACACGATCTGCCTCAGAGAAATCCTCGGGATCTTCTGGCCAAGAACCATATCCAACCAGGAGTTGCTTGCCCAATCCCAGCAAAAGGACATGCCCACCATCATTCAAGGAAGACGCCGGAGGTGGACTGAACATGTCCTTCGCACGGATGCAGACGCCATCACAAAAAAGCTGTTTGGTGGACACCAGAAGGGACGCAGAAACGCCGGCGCCCAAATACAACATGGAGGAGAACAGTGGAGGCGGAGCTGAGGGAAATGAACCACAGCTGGGGCACCATACAGCGAATGGCCGGAGACAGAGGCGGAGGAACTTTATCGCTGCCCTAAACGGGGTCAATACAGAGTTAGTTTCCCCATAGGCGACCATGTTAACGTTTTGTCTGAATATAAGAAAACGTGACCTATAAATTGTCTTAAACTTCTCACCTGCTGTTACCATCATTTCATTGACATGCTGATAGATTTCAACAAAACTTGCTTACTTCTAGCTCTCGTAAAATGCCTGTATGTATGACACCCGTCAATATTTACAAATGCTGGCAAGCATTACTCCGCAAACAGGTCACACATGCAAATTGCTGCCAAATATCCTTCCGCTTATTCAAATCATCGAGAAATCCACCATTTTACAGTCAACACCTTCTACAATCACACATGAAAATCTGCATACTCAAATGCACTTATATCACAGCATGTGAATTTTGTAAAAAAATCATTTCTAAAAAATACATTACACTTTTCTTCGTAACCAAGCAGGAAGTCTAACTAGAACATGACCCCAAACGCCAGAAGGCGAAACCGGTAGTAAGTAAGTAAGTACATTGGAAGTCACTGATCCCGCGGGCGCTTGCCACATCTGGCGAGGCACGCGGTCTGCCGTCACAGCTGCTGCCAAATCCGGCCCGTAGTAATCCGTGTGACGACTGATAAGTGGCGCAGTCGTCACCACTCGTGCCGCCGTCGTGAGCCTGGCACATTAGTGGTCGGTGTCGTGGGAAATCACGACGGAGTGCTTAAACATTTCGAGTATCACTTCGACGTTTTAATTAAATATGCGCATGGAAATGTATTGATTTTTCACAGGAGGCAGGAGGCTAAATTGTTCATCGCCGAGTAAAATGTTTGGAAAACATTACTGTTTTTATCTTCTTCACAGTAAACAGAGACGCGTGAATATGTCTGAGCACGGGATCATTGTAACAGTATCACCTCCCAGCCGCCGAGATTCTCTCGTCTCTTTCCATTTGTCTCATAGAACCATTAATTGCTTTCTAATCTACGCATTGGTGAGCCTTTAAAAACGATGATTATGCACATTATTTACGTGTCTGCGATATGACGACTACTCGGCTAGCATCAGACAAAACACTATTTACCTGTGGCATTACATTACTAAAGTAATGATGCATGACTGTTTGATGACCTACATGAACTGGTAATGATGTAAACTGTATGCTGTGTGCCAAAGCCTACATTATTGCAAAAAGTTTGTAAGTCCAGTTGTTTTTATCTATAATATATGAATCTATATTACGACCACACTGTACACTAGCCACGCAAAACAAAATAATGTCAAGTAGCTTAATATGCACTTTTCAATTATATTATATAATATCATATTATATTAAATTTAATTATATTATGTTATATTATATTATATTATAGTATATTATATTATATTATATTATGTTATATTATATTATATATAAAGCATCTTCAAGACAACATTTTCGCAAACTTTTTACACATATGTCATTTTTTAGAGTTATTTATGGAAATGACCCTTCTAAATAAAAAATAATTCAGTATTATTAAATCATTGTGAGTCACCTATTTTATTTTATTTGTAATTCTATATCTTTCTCACTAAGTGACCAGTCTGCTTTCTGCTCAGTCACCTCTTCTAAACCATTTTATTTCAATTCTAGGTGACACATACATTAATGTAGGATTATGTGTGGATAAAGAGGGCTCACCATGTAACCATGGCCATATACAATGGAGATCTCTACAGAGTATGGGTGGTGAGGACCACAAGTTTTTAGTTTTAGTTCCCTTTCTCAACATGTGTTAGAGCCAACCAGGGGTGAGAATGTGTTAGACATAGTTTTGTCCTCACAGAATGAATTAGTTGACAATGTCAAATTATGCGAGCCACTGGGAGGTAGTGATCACAACCAGATACATTTTACCATCAAAGTAAAATCAGAAAGAAATAATAAAAAGCAGTTCAGGAGAAATTTTCACAAAGAAGATATAAGGTAATGGGGAAATATTTAGCAAAGATAGACTGGAACAACACACTGAAGAATAAGTCAGCAACAGAATGCTGGAACATCTTAAAGAATGAAATTAAGTGCATCGTCGATAAATTTGTTCCCTTCAAAAAACAAGGGAAACGGTCCAGAAAGAAATACTTATCGGAAGAAGTCATTAGAAAAATTAAGTACAAACAAACGATGTGGAAGTCATGTAGACGTACTGGAAATAACGAAGACTACAACATTTATAAAGAAGCACTAAACCAAGCTACAGCTGAAATTAGAAGAGAAGCTATGAACAAAAATTAGCTTGTAATATAAAAGAAGACAGCAAGAGTTTTTATGCATATGTTCGGAGCAAACAGAAAGTTCAGGATGAGGTCGGTCCTCTAGAAGATAGTGCTGGAAATATAATATCAGGGTGTTCTTAATGGCAGAAGACCTGAATGAGTATTTTAGTTCAGTGTTTACCAGGGAAGATATTAGTTCACTGCCAGTACCAGAGGCTAAGTTCAGGGGGGCAGAATCAGACTATTTAGGACAGTTAATTGTAACCCCGGAAATTATAGCTAAGAAAATAAGGGCTATGAAGGATAATAAATCACCTGGAATGGATGGAATTCCGCCCAAACTACTATTGGAAATTGTAGAACAAATTAGCATACCGGTTGCAACAGTGCTCAACTTGTCATTAGAAGAGGGAGTGGTTCCTTTAGAATGGAAAGAAGCAAACATTATACCCTTATTTAAGAAAGGTTCCAGAAACAAGTCAAATAACTACAGACCAGTGAGTGTAAGGTCGGTGATTTGCAAATTATTAGAAAGACTAATTAAAGATCACATGGTGGATTTTCTAGTTAAACATAACTTGTTAAACCCATCTCAACATGGGTTTCTAAAAGCGAGGTCATGCTTAACAAATATGTTATGTTTCTGGGAAGATATCACTAAGTGGGTAGACGAGGGATCACCAGTTGATATCATCTACTTAGATTTTCAGAAAGCTTTTGACAAAGTGCCACATCAAAGATTACTGCTTAAACTAAAGGCCCATGGCATAGGAAATTATTTAATTAACTGGATAGAAAAATGGCTGATTGACAGAAGACAACGGTTAGTAGTTGATGGGGAGGCTTCAAACTGGAAATAAGTTTTGAGTGGGGTTCCACAGGGATCAGTACTGGGACCTATACTATTCTTAATATATATCAACGATTTGGACGATGACATAACAAGCAAGGTGTTGAAATTTGCAGATGATACAAAATTGTTTAGAAGGATTAAACGTGATGAAGATAGACAGCATTTACAAGATGATCTTGACAGATTGATAAAATGGTCTGAAAAATGGCAAATGTTGTTCAATTTTGGGAAATGTAAATGCCTCCACACAGGACATGGGAATGAAGATGTACAATATATAATGGGAGGTTCTGTACTAAGTACTACTGTAAAAGAAAAAGACTTAGGGTTAACCATTAGTGCTGATATGAAGGTTTCAGAGCAGTGCGGTATTGCCGCTTCAAAGGGAAATCAAATCCTTGAATTAATTAGGCGAAATATAACGTATAAGGAAAAAGAGCTAATAATACCGCTGAACAAAACAATAGTTAGGCCTCATTTAAAATATTGTATTCAAGCGTGGAGGCCATATCGCAGGAAGGACATAGATATGCTAGAAAGAGTGCAGAGGAGAGCAACTAAAATGATTCCAAAACTGAGGGATCTTAGTTACGAAATACGCCTAAAAATTGTGGTTTAACAACACTAGAGACCAGGAGATTGAGAAGAGATCAGACAGAAGTGTTTAAAATATTGAATGGTTATGCAAATATTGATAGAACTATTTTTTTCTCAGTTAAGAAAGACCAGAGGACATGAAGTTACATTAGTAAAGGAGCAATGTAGATTATCTCCTGATTGTGTTGGTGCTAGTAGCGTGAATATGTTTAAACATAAAATCGATACATACCTTAAAAGGGCGGGATACACGTAGATAAAAAGTATTGGACTCTCGATAAGCCAAAAGGCTTCCTTGTCCACCTGCCATCTAGAGTTAATTTTCTGGATGGCAATATTGTTAAATCTTGTTAAACTAGTGTCAATGAGTGGTACCAGATGATCAGATACATGAAGTGTACGTCATACGAACCGAAAGATGGCGGCACTTGCATTAGCTTGTAAATAGCCTAGATTATGCAGGCGCCGTGTGGAGGCAGCACTCCTCTCTACCCCGAATCCGGGTAGAGATACTGATTGGCTCTCACGTTAACGTTAAATAATAAATAAAAGTCATTTTGTATCAGTTAGAACTATGCTTTAAAAATTACTAAAAGCCTTACTTATATGTAAACATATCATACACAAAATAAACTCAAAGTAAAATGTTGCATAGTTGCTTATATCCCATATCTACGTAGCTACTTAATCAGCTGCTTAATCAATAAGTTGCAGCTCTCGTGACCGCAGTCAAATATTTAGTATACATATATATACCTGTACATATACACACGCACACTCACACGCACACGCACACGCACACGCACACGCACACGCACACGCACACACACACACACACACTGTATATGTATCTATATTCTGTTTATTTACGCCCGTCTTTTGTTTCTGTTCTAGTATAAGCAAGACAACGCTGATACGAAATATTTGACTGCTGTCACGAGAGCTGCAACTTATTGATTAAGCAGCTGATTAAGCAGCCACGTAGATATGGTATATAAGCAACTATGCAAAATTTTTCATAAGTGTATATATACAGTGTGTGCGTATATATATATATATATTTTACCGCATATTAGATGATAAAAGCGAGTTTCGGTAAGACCAATTCAACAGAAATACATTTATGTTTATATATATATATATATATATATTTCGGTAAGACCAATTGAACAGAAATACATTTATGTTTATATATATATATATATATATAAACATAAATGTATTTCTGTTCAATTGGTCAAATATATATTTCGGTAAGACCAATTGAACAGAAATACATTTATGTTTATATATATATATATATATATATAAACATAAATGTATTTCTGTTCAATTGGTCTTACCGAAACTCGCTTTTATCATCTAATATGCGGTAAAACCGATAACATCCACGAGCATACAGGTCAGTGTGCTTTACGATTGTGAAGCACTGAGGTTGTAATGGTTGCCGTGAAAACGTAGTTTATATTTTCGACTTCGGTTTTTATTTACAACACAGTACAGTGAACAAAAAAGAAAAATATATGGGAAGAAGCGACAACAGTGTGAAGGAATGCGCTGTATGCGAGTCTAGGATCTGTTTGCTTCGACATAAAAACGGCAATTTTTATTCGTGACTTCACCTTTATGACGTCGTCTCAGATGATACGCGAAAATAAAATGTTTGATGTATACCAAAGCAATTGAATACTACCGTCACAGTGCGTTGTGATAGAGCGCGTAATCAAAAAAGCGTCGTGAGATAATATTTACGTTTCATTTTTACGTTTCGTGCGGACATATTTTGCTGTCATATGGCCGCCGTCTTGCTTTTGTTACAATTTGTTAAACAAAAACCTATAGCATTAACTTCCTTTTGTATGTAAACATATAAACATACGTCTTAAACATGTACGTATCTTATTTGGGTGGGAAGATTTTAGAATAAGGTTACCTTTGTCTAAAACAACAGTGGTGGGGTCGAATTCTCCATGTCCGAGAACATACAAAATACATTTCGCTTGTGCTTGTATCCTACTGGGTTGCGACAGTATGAAAATTAATCGAATTTAAATGAACAAATCGATACTTTGACATGGAATAATGCCAATATCTGCTTTGCACTGGATATGCTTCCTGTGTTTCCTGAATACATCCTTGTACACGCCAGACATATATATATATATATGTATATATATAGTGTTGCGCAGATGAAAATATAAGAAAGCATTTTGGACCTTCGATTTTAGTATACATACATATATACATACAGACATACATACATACATACTTACATACATACATACACACACACACATACATACATACATACATACATACATACATACATATATACATACATACATACATACATACATACATACATACATACATACATACTTACATGTATGCATGCATACATGCATACATATATACATGCATACATACATACATACATACATACATACATACTTACTTACTTACATACTTACATGTATGCATGCATACATGCATACATACATACATGCATACATACATACATACATACATACATGCATGCATACATACATACATACATACATTTTAGCTTTTAGCATACTTACATACATGCATACATACATACATACATACATACATAAATTTTAGCTTTTAGCAATATGATTGATTAAGATAAATTTACATATTTATTGAGTAATGACAATAGAGTCAGTAAAATTGTCAGCACCCTAAAAAAAATATTGCACGTAAGATTTCACAATACAACTAAATAATTGCACATATAAATTAAATAAATTATTACTGTTTTTATTTCTACATTTCTGTTGTATAGGTCTCTCATAATTTTTTTGAGAGACTCTAGTACAATACTACTACTTCTACTACTACTACTACTACTACTACTACTACTACTACTACTACTACTTCTATTACTACTAATACTTCTACTACTACTATTATTATTACTACTATTACTACTACTACTACAACTACAACTACTACTACTACTGCTACTACTACTACTACTACTACTACTACTACTACTACTACTACTACTACTACTACTACTACTACTAATACTACTACTACTACTATTATTACTAATACTAATACTACTACAGGGGCTTGTGCAGGTATTACAGTGCACGTCACCGGTGGAATAATTATCCAATCCAACAAGGAGGAATTCTTTAAGAATAAAATGAACAGCGCTTTATACAACATCTGAATAACAAACTTGAGAAGGTTGGCAAAGCATGACACTAATGTGCTTATTGTCCAAACGGTTGTCGCGCCTACCAGAAGCAAGGACACTGCTATGATTGGGGATGACACGGACATGCAAAACAAAATAATGTCAAGTAGCTTAATATTCACTTGTCAATTATATTATATATTATATTATATATAAAGCATCTTCAAGACAACATTTCTGCACACTTTTTACTCATATGTCATTTTTAGAGTTAATTCTGGAAATGACCCTTCTAAATAAAAAATAGTTCTGTATTATTAAATCACATTGTGAGTCACATATATAATTTTATTTGCAATTATATATCCTTCTCACTAAGCGAACAGTCTGCTTCTGCTCAGTCACCTCTTCTAAACCATTTTATTTGAATTCAAGGTGACTAATACATTAATGTAGGTCACAGCAGAGGATTATGTGTGAATAAACGGGGCTCACTATGTAACTAGTGTCAGTGAGTGGTACTAGATGATCAGATACATGAAGTGTACATCATATGAATTACATACTGCAGCGCTTCATGCTGAAATGGACGTATTCGAGTTGTTCCTGGCAGAAGAGCCCAAGCAAGCCTCCAGAAAAAACCAGAACATGGGGCACTAAGCAATTTAAGGTTCTTGGTCAGGATGTGTGAGTTCTCATATACTCTTTATTGATACAGTTATTGGTTGTGACACAACCTGTTGTCAGTTTGAATTGAGAAAAGGTTTGGTTCTAAAGAAGACCAAGAAGGATGCCCTGTTCTGTCAGCAGGCAAAAGTATTATTCAGCCTTCAGTTATTGGTGGTGCCAAAAAGGAAGGTTGTTTGTTATCATGTTAATAAGAGCAAATCACACGTGGAACCACAAACAATACCCCAACCTCAGCAGCTACCAGTTACAATAGCCGTCATTTATAATATCACTGATATTAGAAAGGTATATATACAAACATGAAGCCAAAAGAGTGGGGGTGGCACATGGTCGATAGAAAATGTCTGCCATTACAGACTGACCAGCCCGCAGCACCGCCAGAACTACTGGATATAATTTGCTGCAGTTGCAAGAAAGACTATTACTATGAGGTGCAAATGTCCAAAATATGGCCTGCTCACAGACGCCAGATTTCACTAACGATTGTTATGCGCTTGGAGTAACCAGCAAAATTACTTGCTCTGAGATTAAGTTCCGCAAGTTAAAATGTTGATATTTGGAGACCATATTGGGTGTACGCGAGTGATCTACTCACACAACTGCTCACATCTTAATATATCCCAAGTGATTCCTTGTGTCGAAAGCCCCTTCGTAGAATTTAAAATTACTCAAATATGTAATCTGACAGCAAAGATATGGAAAGATTTTGATTTATGGCGGCCATATTGGATTTATGCTAACTTTACATATTTGCCATGCAGTGATTTCTTTGGATTTTAGTATGGTGTTCTTGAGACATCATAAAAAAACCACTGTGTCAAAAACATTATGTTGCAATTTGCTCCAAGTTGAGTGTAAAATCGGGCTACATTTCGTAGAATACCAAAGTTTGTGTGTACACAGTGAAGTATACAAACACAAACATACAATGTCAACAGGAACAGGAACAGGAACAGGAACACGAAATATGTGTTTGTCCCAAATACATAATACAACAAAATGATCGTTATATAAACAAAAGACCATACAATATATTGCAATCGAATCGACATCAAAAAACAAGTGGTCAGTATATAATGTAAGACAGAGAAATAAAAATTGGAGAGACTTCTACAAAGACTAATAACATACGCTGTCGTAAGAGCCACCCCACGAAACCGTTTGCAGTAAACCTATCAGAAAGAACTAGAACTTCAATTCATATATTGTCAATGCTGATTCAACATATTTGTGAGAAGCTGGATTTTCATTCATTAATTTTGTTGATAATATAAATATTTTATCAAAATCTAAATGCGTGTATTGGATAGCTTACTGGAATCTGGGTTGCAGCCAAAGAAAATAATCAATCTCTGTCACGGATTGCCTCCTTCGTTCTCAATGGCAACCACTTCTTGATACGTTGTGTGAACATCAGCATCTGTCAAATGTATATAAAAATTAATTTTGACATATCAAACATCATCATCTTCATCACTGTGTAGCCGTAGTAGGCCTCAGCATGTCGTTTCAAAATCTGCCTGTCTTCCGCTATCATCTGCCAGATAGTGCCCTTCCAGTACTCGTCTAGTTCGTCTCTCCACCGTTTCGCCGGTCTTCCTCTAGATTGTTTCCCTTCGTAAGGTCTCCTTACATAGCTTATAGATGTTTGTTTTTTCTCTCCCAATGTGTGATGTTTAACGTACTTCTTCCCAGCTTTGTTTGTGCGGCTTATAGCTAGTTTTTTGCCTGGATGGTGAATGCCCATGTTTCCACGCCGCATGTCATCGCTGGAAGTACACATGAGTTTTACACTTGTCTCTTCAAGCAGGTGCCAAAGTTACCATTGAAGATGTCGCGGTGTTTGGCGAATGCTGTCCAACCGGTGGTGATTCTTCTTTGAATCTCCTTGTCTTGGTTGTTGTCTCTGATTCGCTGTCGAAGAAAGGGATGCTGCGTAGGATATTATATTCTCGGCACTTCTCTTTCAATTGGTTTACGACGTTTTTGTGGTCTGTCGTTGAGTACCTGCTTCTGAATACTACTTGCTCTCGTGGTTGGTTTTCGTCGAGTGTCTTCTCTAGCCTATTCGTTAGTATCTTTGTGAGTAGTTTACAGATGTCTGATAACAGACATATCGGTTTGTAGTTCTTTACGTCTTTCTTATTTCCCTTCTTGAAATTATCACCATCTTTGCGTTCTTCCATACGTTTTTCTGATAAGCATTTAGTGTACAGCTTAACCAGTGTCTTCGAGATGGTATCTTCTCGTGTGTTTTATGTTTCATGGTCGATGCCTGATGTCTTCCCATTCTTCATATCTCTTAACGTTGCTTCCACCTCTTTCGGGTCGGTATGAATTATGGTACTCTTTAGCTCGGTGTAGAATTTCGCTGTCCGTTCCATGATCAAATCTTCGTCTTGTATTTCTCTACCCTGCTTGTCAAGAAGTGTACTCAGTCTGTCTCGGCCAAGCGCCTGGGTTCTTCTGGCTTTCTTCAGGCTCTTTGATACCATAATTGTTTATCGTATGATCTCTTGTTTGTATTTCCTGATGTCGTCCTTCGCTTTCGTTTTGATGGTCTTGCATATTTATGCGTACTCTATTTTTTTTACGGTCGCCGTTATCCACTATTTCTCGTCGTGTCTTCATTAGTGCTCGTGTCGGTGATGATATTCTCGTCACTACATGCCTGTTGATTGCTTTGGCTACACTTGTCGCACTTAGTTGGATCATCTCAGTGATATTTTCGATCATGGTGTCGATGTCGTCTAGTTCTTGTAGTGTCTCGAATCGATTTCGCAGTTCGAGTTGGTATTCGATCTTTTTTCTATTTGTGTGGTATCTTGGTGGTCTCTTGTTTATCAGCTTCTTCCTTTCAGCCTTGGCGTTCAGTTTGATGTTGCTCATTACCATTCTGTGGTCACTTCCGGTGATGCCTTTGTTGATGACAGTTACATTAGTGACCGTGTCTGGCCTGTTTGTCAGGATGCAGTCAATTTCGTTCTTCGTTTCTCCATTTGGGCTTTTCCATGTCCATCTCCTCCCTGCTTTCTTCTGGAATATGGTATTCATGATTTTGTACTTTCTTGATGTTGCCCATTCTATAAAGGTGTCGCCTCTTTCGTTTCTCACACCTAGGCCAAATTTGCATGTTGCCGTTTCCGACATGTTTGTTCGTTTCCCTACTTGCGCATTAAAGTCTCCCATCACTATCGTGTAGTGGGTTGGTTTTTCTAAGGTCTCATCCACGTCGCTGTAGAAGTTGTTTGTGTCTTCTTGTGGGTATGAAGTTGTTGATGCATATATTTGTGCTATTTTCAGTTTGTAGCGCTTTTTTATTATGCATAGAACAAGTTCTGCCACTCTGTGGCTGATGCTGTTAACCCTCACTATATTGTCTTTTCATTTCTTGTTTATGAGAAAGCCTACTCCTGCTTGGTCGTTGTTCGCCGTGGAATGGTATAGTAGGTGGCCGCTTTGTAAGGTAATGAAGCATTCTTCTCTTCTCCTGACTTCTCCGATCCCGATCACATCCCCTGCCACATGGTTTCCCTAAGTTCTTCCTCCAGTTCTTGTATATGTTCATCTCTTACTCTTAGTAGTGTTCTTACGTTATATGTTGCTATCTTCAGTCTACTTAACTTCTCTAGGCGGCTCTTCTTGATCCAGAGATTCGTGGCACCACCTGCTTCCTTGATCATAGCACCATCAAGCATATGCCCCGTTAAACAATAGTAAAATATTGCTGGATCTGTAGTTAAATTAATACTTTTGTTACATGATTCACGAGGCATGTTCCGGTATAGTCATAGAGCGATTTTCACGGTGAAAATAGGACGCACGATTTTTGACCATGGCGTCTTTTACGAGATTTGGATTCCGCCGGTCTATTTTAGTTCTAGTTCTTTTCATTTCTAGTTCTTGCCTGCACTCGGCAACGTTTCAGTGACTGTCTAGTTCTGCATATATTGTGGTTAGAATATTGTGGCCTTATGAGGTCTATGAATGAATGGCAGACACGGGGCACTGGTTGAGTCATTGACTGAAGACGTAAAGCAACTTCTTAGTAAGCAGGAATCCCCATTAGACTATTTCTTTCCCCCCGATCAATCGAGGCACACATACGGGCAATGATGCTCTTTGTGCTACGCTTGGCGACTTGTAACCGGCGACGTTATCCTATAAACAGGAAACTGTGTTTACGTTGTCTTGTGGGACATTTTAAATAGGCGCACGCGGTATTGTGGGCAACCCAAAAACTGCTAATATACTGCCTATTTCCCCTACCGTACCACTGGATTTCAATTGACAGAAACACAATCATAATTATGATCGTGACCTCTGTCACGATTCGCTATATCACCCATGTTTATGTATTTGCATTACGTTTTAGCGAAAAATCCTGCCGCCGAAAAATACTGCCGCACCGACCCTTAATGCGCATGTCCTGAAGTACAGTTTTTCGCGGGGAGACGTCATAGACGAATTTTACGAATAGGTAGCCAGGGCCCTACGTATACGTACGTTCATCCAGATAATGTTATTTAGCGTTAAATTTTGACTGGAACTAATCAGGACAGTCGCGGAATCCATTAATTGTAAATGTTGTCATACTGTTATCTAAACACGAAGCAAATAGGTGCAATGTGGAACAAAAATTTTCTTTGCATTTATATAATAAAATAAAATTCTAGAACATGCGCATAATTAATAACTAATTAATTTAACTTTAATATAGCTTGCGTATTAGGGAAGACTGCGGATTGTTGTCATTTTGTTCTCTTTGTAATAACCGTTCCATATTTTTTTGCTAAGTTTCACTTTAGTATATCAAGTGGGCCCTATATATATTGATGTATTTTTATTCAAAATATGATATTTGTCTGGTTCAAAAGGTGTATCTCCTAAAGCAACCTTTCCCAACCATATATATATATATAATGTATCCAATAAAAAGGAGACATAATATATATATATACCCACTGTATATATAAATTAATATTATATTATATATATATATATATATACCAACTTTACTTAGAAAAATGCCACCCTGCATTTTGGATAAAATATACATTCATAGCCTCTATGGTTTTTCTACATACGCCAAACAATATTTATTAGCACTTTACAAAGATACTTGCACGGCCACATACTGCTACATATGCACTTAGCCTACCAACATATATCTCGTATTGTCTTTCGATTTTTAAGCAATTGCATGTCTTTAACTTAAATATATTCTGTATACCACGTTTGGAGTAGTAGAAATGTTTTAGATACACTTACAAGTTGGCGGGTGGTTCTCACGTCAGTGGCATATTTATAATGCCTTAGTGAGAGTCTCCCGACAGAAATGTATTCTTTTTGACATTGTCGTTATATACTTTGTATTTGCTCATTTATTATCTGTCGAAAAAACGATGTTCCAGTTCCAGTATACATATGGGTAAGTATATATTATGTATCTAATAACATTGCTTTAATTATACTGTAGCGAAAATTCCTGCCGCTGTTAAATACTGCCGCACCAACCCTTAATGCGCATGTCCGCAAGTAGAAGTCGTTGTGTAAAGAAATATGTTGCCCTATTCTAAAAATATTAATCTAATCGAGGTCTTCAAGCTTTATTGCGATGGGATGGGTGTAAAATTATTAGAATGTTGTTCATCTGAGACATTTGGAAGAAGGATATAATGTGGAAATATTTATAAATGCTAGCCAACTAATGTGTTGTAAGTTGTATTCAGCACAAATAATCTACAAACTGCTAAAACACATAGTTGGTGCTAAAATAATTGATATTTGTTTAAAGTTAGTGAAATAGTTTAGTAAAAAATAATAAATGTGTTCTTGTAGATGTATAACATAATTTAATATAATCTTGCAAGAATGATGACATAGTCGTTCACTCACGTACCCATTTGGTATGTTTACTGCTGAGCTTGAATCCACTGGGCTCTTTGAAAACGTGTGTACAGTGTGTATTAAGCATACCCCAATTACTTTACATGATCACAGTGCACGTGTATTTTTTTTAATACTAGAATTTAAATTATTAGAAAACATAAGTATGGTATGCATTAAATATACATTAATTAATGTAGTGTATGTGGATTGCATACTTGGATAGTGTATAAGTAACTACGCCTACAGTATCTTTGTTTCATTACTAGCGTCAAACCAACTATATAAAGGACAATACACATTTCAATTAGTGTGCATAGTGTATGTTATATTTTGTGTGACTGTCACACGGATAAGATAACTGTACTCTTATTATCATGGGAATGTGCAAAATATGACGACATAATTATATATATTTTTGGGGGACTTCCGGTGGTGAATTGATTTGAATTTGGTGCAGCAAACTTGCGAAAATATAAGGATATTTGATCAAGATAAGTGGTATTATTGAGCGTATAGCATACATAACGTAATTATATATATATTAAGCAATATTTTTTTTTTAAAGTTAGCTAGAGGGAGTAATCTAGGGTAGATTAAAAGTAGGCGACTTGCGAGCGATAATTGGGGACGTTAATGTAATCGGAACGTTGTTTACAAAGTAGGTCACTGGCGAAGTTAGCGTACCGTGAACGACAATAGAATAGCGTTATTTGAGATAATCGGTGTAGTTAGATGAGTAATTAAAACCTGAAATAACAATCTTTTAAAGTGTATAATAGTACACAGGAAACAGTCTTTGTAAAGACTATACCTTGTATCTAAGCCTAACTTGAATACATTGTCATCGACATCGTAACTAGGTAAGGCACGGTGTGTCACTGTGTGTTAACAAATATAACTAACTATAACCTAAACAATCTGGTGTAAATTGTACACAGAAAAGTCTTTTGAACATAAATAAATGCTGATATGGCACCTTGCAAGCGGCAACTCAGGGCAAAATGACACCTAGTTTGCAACGACTGCCAGAGCTGGGTGGATTTTGCGTTGTCTGGCTGTCCAAAATCATGGGCAGAGACCAAAGATGACGGATTCACCTTTCGGTGTATGGGGTGTTTGAGGGTGGAATGTCTGATGAAGGAGGTGTGTAAGTTGACGGATATAGTGAAGGAGATGGAGGCGAGACTCAACATAGAAATAGATGGAGCAGAGAGGGATGACGCGGAGAGAGTTGAGAATTCTACAACACAGAAGGAGCAGAGTTGTGACACGGAGACTGAAGAAAGGAGACTGAGAGGAAGGAAGGTGACCGGTGTGAAGGAACAAGACATTGAGAAAACAGAGGGACGGAGGAAAAGTGTTCGGCAGAGGAAAAGAAAACGGGCCAGTGGGGATAGATCAGCAGGTAGTCAGACTGTAGAGAACGAGGAGAGACACGACAGCGATACAGGTGGTGAAGAGGTAGATACCACAGAGGCAGTTGGTAAGACTGTGAGACAGAAGACTGATGGAAGAAGACAGAGTGTTCAGCAAAAAACAGAAAACATGACAGGCGTGAAGGTGACAGGGGAGAAAGTGACCGTAGTGAAGGAGGTAGCCGGGGAAAAGGGACGGGAGAGGAGAGAAGAAAATGTGATGGGAGGAAAGATGAAGGGACGAAAGGAAGTGAGAGTAAATGTGCTAGAAGAGAAGATGACAGGAGGAAAGGGGACAAGAGAAAACGCGACAGGAAAGAAGGGAATGGAAGAGAATGTGACAGGAGAGAAGACGGCAAGAGGAAAAGACAACAACCAGACATATGCAAACCGGAGGAGCTACTCCGAGGCAGTGATTGAGGGGGCAAGGAGAAAAGAGAGAGTGTTTATGGGCGATTCAATTCTGAGAAAAACAGACAAGACTATATGCGAGGGGAAGGACGTTGTTGTATGTCTACCGGGGGCTAGGATAGAGCATGTGACCGAAAGGGTAGAGAAGGTATTGGGGCATGGCAAGGGAGGGTCTATACTAGTACACGTTGGGACAAACAATGCAGACAAGGAGGGAACAACTGGTATAGTTCAGAAGTACAGACATCTAGTGAGGAAGCTAAAGAAGACAAGAGTGGAACAGGTTATTCTCTCAGGAATTTTGCCAGTAATGGGAGGAAGGGGGGCAAGATACAGAAACTGTAAGAGGATGGCGATCAACGCACTAGTTGAGCAGATGTGTGAGGAAGAGGGCGTGGGATTCACAGATTTATGGGGGTACTTTGTTGGGAGAGAAGATATGTACATGAGAGATGGCCTCCATCTAAGAGGAAATGGGGCAGCAGTATTCTCAGAGAATCTGCTGCGATCTGTTGACAGTGGGACAGGTTGCATCTATTTAAACTAAATTCGCAGGGGGAACTCGCAGAGAAGCCTGAAACTGGAGGCATAGATAAAGGCAGCAAAAATAATTCAGCAAAGAACAGTCTGGAAAACTGTTCTGAAGCTGGGTATAAATGTGTTTGTTTAAATGCAAGGAGTATAGTAAACAAAAGAAATGAACTAAACATTATGGTAGAAGATATTGACCCTCACATAATAGGTATAACCGAATCATGGGCAACCACCGATATATCAGATGCCGAATTGGGACTGACAGGATATGTAATGTTTAGGAAAGATAGAATAGGAAGAAGGGGAGGTGGAGTTATTTTCTATATTAAAGAATCTATCCAGGCTTATGAAATAAAATTAGACAGAGAAGCAGATTGCGAAGAAGCTGTTTGGTGTAACATAGTTACAGGAAACTCAACGTTAACGGTTGGATTAGTTTATCGAAGTCCAAACATAAGCATAGAAGAGAATGAAAAAAATACGAAACGCTATAAGGGAAGTGAGCAAACGGGACTGTGTTATTATGGGGAATTTTAACCATGGGCATATAAAATGGAAATCTCTACAGAGTATGGGTAGTGAGGACCACAAGGTTTTAGTACAAGATAGTTTCATTTCTCAACATGTGCTAGAACCAACCAGGGGAGAGAATGTGTTAGACATAGTTTTGTCCTCACAGAATGAATTAGTTGACAATGTCAAATTATGCGAGCCACTGGGAAGTAGTGATCACAACCAGATACATTTTACCATCGAAGTAAAATCAGAAATAAATAATAAAAAGCAGTTCAGGAGAAATTTCCACAAAGGAAGATATAAGGAAATGAGGAAATATTTAGCAAAGATAGACTGGAATAATACACTGAAGAATAAGACAGCAACAGAATGCTGGAATATCTTAAAGAATGAAATAGAGTGCATCGCAGATAAATTTGTTCCCTTCAAAAAACAAGGGAAACGGACCAGAAAGAAATATTTATCGAAAGAAGCCATTAGAAAAATTAAGTATAAACAAATGATGTGGAAGTCATATAGACGTACTGGAAATGACGAAGACTACATTTATAAAGAAGCACTAAACCAAGCTACAGCTGAAATTAGAAATTCAAAGAGAAGCTATGAACATAAATTAGTTTGTAATATAAAACATGACAGCAAGAGTTTTTATGCGTATGTTCGAAGCAAACAGAAAGTTCAAGATAAGGTCGGTCCTCTAGAAGATAGTGCTGGAAATATAATATCAGAAGGATTCTTAATGGCAGAAGACCTGAATGAGTATTTTAGTTCACTTCCAGTACCAGAGGCTAAGTTCAAGGGGGCAGAATCAGACTATTTAAAACAGTTAATTGTAACCCCAGAAATGGTAGCTAAGAAAATTAGGGCTATGAAGGAAAATAAATCACCTGGAGTGGATGGTATTCCACCCATACTACTAGAGGAAATTGTAGAACAAATTAGCATACCGCTTGCAACAGTTTTCAACTTGTCATTAGAAGAGGGAGTGGTTCCTTTAGAATGGAAAGAAGCAAACATTGTACCGTTATTTAAAAAAGGTTCGAGAAACAAGTCAAATAATTATAGACCAGTTAGTTTAACATCGGTGAATGGTAAATTATTAGAAAGACTAATTAAAGATCACATGGTGGATTTTCTTGTTAAACATAACTTGATAAACCCATCTCAACATGGGTTTCTAAAAGCGAGGTCATGCTTAACAAATATGTTATGTTTTTTGGAAGATATCACTAAGTGGGTAGATGATGGATCACCAGTAGATATCATCTACTTAGATTTTCAAAAAGCTTTCGACAAAGTGCCGCATCAGAGATTACTGCTTAAACTAAAAGCCCTTGGCATAGGAAATGGTATAATTAACTGGATAGAAAAATGGCTGATTGACAGAAGACAACGGGTAGTTGTTGATGGGGAGGCTTCAAACTGGAAATCAGTTTTGAGTGGGGTTCCACAGGGATCAGTACTGGGACCTATATTATTCTTAATATATATAAACGATTTGGACGATGATATAGCTAGCAAGGTGTTGAACTTTGCAGATGATACAAAAGTGTTTAGAAGGATTACAAGTGATGGGGATAGACAGCATTTACAAGATGATCTTGACAGGTTGATCAAATGGTCTGAAAACTGGCAAATGTTGTTCAATTTAGGGAAATGTAAATGCCTCCACACAGGACATGGGAACGAATATGTAGAATATACAATGGGGGGAACTGTACTAAGTACTACTGTAAAAGAAAAAGACTTAGGGCTGACAATTAATGCTTACATGAAGGTTTCAGAGCAGTGTGGAATTGCAGCTTCAAAAGGAAATCAAATCCTTGGATTGATTAGGCGAAATATAGCATATAAAGAAAAAGAACTAATAATACTGCTGTACAAAACAATAGTTAGGCCTCATTTAGAATATTGTATACAAACGTGGAGGCCATACCGCAAGAAGGACATAGATATGCTAGAAAGAGTACAGAGGAGAGCGACTAAAATGATACCAAAACTGAGGATCTTAGTTATGAAAAACGCCTAAAAGAATGTGGTTTAACAACACTAGAGACCAGGAGATTGAGAGGAGATCAGATAGAAGTGTTTAAAATATTGAATGGTTATGAAAATATTGATAGAAATATGTTTTTTTCAGTTAAGAAAGATAGAAAGACTAGAGGACATGAAGTTACATTAGTAAAGGAGAAGTGTAGATTAGACGTGAGAAAGTTGTCATTTTCACAAAGGACTGTGAATGAACGGAACAGATTATCTGATGATTTTGTGGGTGCTAGTAGTGTGAATATGTTTTAAAATAAAATCGACACATACCTCAGAAGGGCTGGATATATGTAGATAAAAGGGTTGGACTCTCGATGAGCCAAAGGGCTTCCTTGTCCACCTGCCATCTTAATGTTAGAGTTAATTCTCTGGATGGCAATCTTGTTAAATATATATATATTGTGTGTGTGTGTGTGTGTGTGTGTGTGTCTGTGTATACATACGGGTAGACATCAGGGCTTCTTATATATTAGCAAGAGGCAAGAATTCCTGCCGCTGTAAAATACTACCGCACCGACACTTGAATATGGCTGGTACCTGATCGGGTTCTGTTGATTTGTTTGTTTTTAAGTCATGAAATAATTTGTCGACTCCTTTTGTTGTGATGGTGATGTGTTTTATACTAGTAATTTAGTGATATGTCTGTGTATAAATTGATGCATGTTGCATAGGCATTGCTTCTTGGGTATCTTGACGATCACTCCCTTCGTCCATTGTGTTGGTACCTGCTCCCATTCCCAGATGACTGTGGACAAGGGTTCCGTGATCTTAGCCTCAAGCTCGGGGTCTGCTTTGAACAGTTCAGCATTGAGGTTATCATGCCGAGATGCCTTTCCATTTTTTATGTCCTGATGGCTGCAATGATTTCTGCTCTTTGGTGAGGATATGTATTTATCTCCAGTTCTGCTTCTTCTATAACAGCTTCCTCTTCTGGTGGTGGCCTGTTTAGTACTTCACTAAAGTGTTCTGTCCATCGAGTTTCTTGCTCCTTCTCTATCGTGAGAAGATTTCCTTGCTTGTATTTAATTTTGGTATTGGAAGTGGTACGACATTTCCCGCTAATGATCTTGGTTATTTTGTATACGGTTCCTTGTTCATTTCTCTCAGCCGCTTCTTCCGCCCGTTTTGTCAGGTTTTCCTTGTAAGCTCGCTTGTCTGCCCGATACACTTAAACTCGCTAAAGTAATTCCTATTTTTAAGAAAGATGACCCATCTGATTTTTTAAATTACAGACCCATATCTCTTCTTCCAACAATTTCAAAAGTGATAGAGAAAATAATATCTAGTCAACTAACAGCATACTTTAATGATTCTGATCTATTTGTTAAAAATCAATATGGTTTTAGAAAAAAACACTCTACCGAGTATGCATCACTTGAACTAATATATAGAATAATTACACAAATTGATAAAAATTATGTTCCTTTCAGTATTTTTCTTGACCTCTCTAAGGCCTTCGATACAATTGATCACTCGATACTATTAACTAAACTAAGATATTATGGATTACAGGGTCCTACCCTGAATCTGTTTAATAGCTACTTAAGCAATAGAAGACAATACACCGAATTTCAAAATGAAAGTTCTGATATCCTACCTATCACAATTGGTGTACCACAAGGATCTATTCTTGGTCCCCTATTATTCATAATATACATTAATGATTTTCCTAAAACTAGCGAAATGTTTAACTTTATTATGTATGCCGACGATACCACCTTATTTAGCACCATCAATCATTTTCAAGGTAACTCCCCAAATAGAAATATAGAATCGGCAATAAATGATGAACTCCTTAATATAATTGAATGGTTAAACATTAATAAATTATTATTAAACAGAAACAAATCCAAATATATGATTTTTCACATGTAAAATAAAGCTGTCGATAACTTTACGCTCAATATAAATGGTACAAACATTGAAAGAGTAGATGAATTTAATTTTTTAGGACTTACTTTAGATACAAATTTAAATTGGAATAAACATATTGAAAAGTATCAAACAAGTGTTCCAAAACAGTCGGCATCTTAAACAGACTAAAATATGTCTTTCCCCTAGAAATTAAAATTATCTTATATAATACGTTATTTTTATCACAAATCAACTATTGTATTATGGTGTGGGGATACCAAGGTAGTCGAATGTTAAAAATACAAAAGAAAGCTATGAGAATTTTAACTATAAGTAAATATAATTCACACTCTGAGCCACTTTTCAAAAAATTGAATATCTTAAAAATTGATGACATGTTAAAATTACATGAACTTAAGTTTTACTATAAATACGTACATCATGACTTCCCTGCTTACCTATTAAATTGGAAAATAATTACAAATGCTTACGTACACAATTACAACACAAGGAAAAAAACAGAATTACACCCTTTCAGAACAAAACATGAATTCGCCAAAAGATGTCTTAGATACAGTTTGCCACATGTCATAAACAATACCTCAAAGTTAGTCACAAAGAAGATTGGAACACATAGCTTCAGAAGTTTTGGTAATTATGCAAAAAACAATTTATTAGACAAATACGTAGATACGTGTACAATATTAAACTGCTATACATGCTATCATAGTCATTAAAACTGTATTAATGCACGTGATATGTATGGATATGTATTGTATATATATATAAATCAGCATATGGATATTGTATTTGTGCATACACACATACATATCAAGTATATTGAAGTGTACTATTGACAACTAGTATTTGTTTATTTTACCATACCTTTTACTACTCCAATACATGCATATATGCAATCTAGTAGCTCGGTTTCTTTTCTTTTCCTGCACATTTACATTTGCACTTCCTTCAATAAATTTGAGTTGAAACAAATTATTCTTGTGGCTCCTATGAGAGCGACTGTTATTGTCTTAATAGGAGTCACAGACCCCATCTAATTTGAAATTACACTGCATTTGTATATATATATATGCATGTTCATGTTACGTTAATTTGATATTATACACATATTGCAATTGGGTCTAAATAAAACTGTTCTTGTTCTGTATACCACGTTTGGAGTAGTAGAAATGTTTTAGATACACTTACAAGTTGGCGGGTGGTTCTCACGTCAGTGGCATATTTATAATGCCTTAGTGAGTCTCCCGACAGAAATGTATTCTTTTTGACATTGTCGTTATATACTTTGTATTTGCTCATTTACTATCTGTCGAATTGATTGATTGATAAGTATTATTCTTGCCTTAATATCATTCATAAAGTAGCAGTAAACATATATTGAGTAGCAGTTGTGCTTAAAGTTAGTTAGATAAAGTATTTTAGAACACTTTAGTCTAGTGAGTGATAATAGGGTACGTTAGCTTACGGCTACGATAAGTTTGTAAACAAGATTTAACAAACCTCGTTATGTGGTAGAATATATAGGTGATAAAGTAACAACCATAAACTACCTACATAAGATAATATCTGTGTAAGTCAGTACCTGCTAGACATTTTGATAAGGTAGCTTTGTTGTTAAAATTAAGCATTTGCGATAATCGGGCGAACTAAGTTTATGTAGCTAGTGTCTCTCTTATTCGCTAGGGCGCTGTATAACCTAAATAAATAAGGCAGTCTAGCGTACGCAATCTTACGTAAAGTGTAACATTTGTGCACAGAAAACAGTCTTCTTAAAGACTACATAGACAGTGAATAGTGTAAACACAGTTGACAAAACTATTTTAAATAGCTAATTAGATTATTATTATTAAATAAATTCTGATATGGCGCCTTGCAAGCGGCAAGTCAAGGCAAAGAGACACTTGGTGTGCGACGACTGCCACAGTTGGGTAGATTTTGCCTTATCCGGCTGTACGAAGTCATGGACAGAAACCAAGGAAGAGGGATTCACCTTTCAGTGCGTGGGGTGTTGGAAGGTGAAATGTCTGGAGAAAGAGGTAGCTAGGTTGGTAGATATTGTGAAGGGGATGGAGATGAGAATCAGCAAGGAGACAGATGGAATGGAGAGAGACGACAGGGATAAAGTTGGGAATACTGTGAAACTGAAGGAGCAGAGTAGTGGCAACAAGACCGAGGAAAGGAGACTGAGAGGAGGGAAGGTGATCGGAGGGGAAGAAAGTGGAGGATCGACGGCAGGAAATGTGACAGGTGTGAAGGTGGCAGGAGAGAAAGTGACCGTAGAGAAAGAGGTAGGAGGGAAAAAGAGACGGGAGAGGAGAGAAGGAAATGCAATGGGAGGAAAGATGACGGGAAGAAAGGAAGTGAGAGTACATGTGACAGAAGAGAAGTCGGGAGGGACGATGACAGGAAGAAAGGTGACAAGAGAAACAGCGTCAGGAAAGAATGGAACGGACGAGATTGTGACGGGAGAGCAGAAGACAGGGGAACAAGATTACAACCAGACAGATGCAAACCGTAGAAAGAGCTACACTGAGGCAGTGATTGAGGGGGCAATGAGGAAAGAGAGGGTGTTTATGGGCGATTCGATTATGAGAAAGACAGATAAGACTCTAAGCGAGGGGGAGGACGTCGTTGTTTGTCTACCGGGGGCTAGGATAGAACATGTAACTGAAAGGGTAGAGAAGGTACTGGGGCATGGCAAGGGAGGGTCTATACTAGTACATGTAGGGACAAATAACGCAGAGAGGGAGGGAACAACTGGGATAGTTCAGAAGTACAGACAGTTAGTGAAGAAGTTAAAGAAGACAAGAGTAGAACAGATTATCCTCTCAGGAATTTTGCCAGTAATGGGAGGAAGGGGGCCGACATATAGAAACTGCAAGAGGATGGCGATCAACGCACTAGTTGAGCAGATGTGTAAAGAAGAGGGGGTGGGATTCGTAGATTTATGGGGATACTTTGTTGGGAGGGAAGATATGTACATGAGAGATGGCCTACATCTAAGTGGAAAGGGGGCAGCAGTTTTCTCAGAGAACTTGCTGCAATCTGTTGACAGTGGGACAGGCTGCATCTATTTAAACTAGATTCGCAGGGGGGATTCACAGAGAAGCCTGAAACTGGAGGCATAGATAAAGACAGCAGAAATAAATCGGCAAAGAACAGCCTGGAAAACTGTTCTGAATCAGGATATAAATGCATTTGTTTAAATGCAAGGAGCATAGTAAACAAAAGAAGTGAACTAAACATTATGGTAGAAGATATTGACCCTCACATAATAGGTATAACCGAATCGTGGGCCACCACTGATATATCAGATGCCGAATTGGGACTAACAGGATATGTAATGTTTAGGAAAGATAGAATAGGAAGAAAGGGAGGTGGAGTTATTTTATATATTAAAGAATCTATCCAGGCTTATGAAATAAAATTAGAAAGAGAAGCAGATTGCGAAGAAGCTGTTTGGTGTAACATAGTTACAGGAAACTCAACGTTAACAGTTGGGTTAGTTTATCGAAGTCCAAACATAAGCATAGAAGAGAATGAAAAAATACAAAACGCTATAAAGGAAGTAAGCAAACGGAACTGTATTATTATGGGGGACTTTAACCATGGGCATATACAATGGAAATCTCTACAGAGTATGGGGAGTGAGGACCACAAGTTTTTAGTTTTAGTACAAGATAGTTTCCTTTCTCAACATGTGCTAGAACCAACCAGGGGAGAGAATGTGTTAGACTTAGTTTTGTCCTCACAGAAAGAATTAGTTGACAATGTCAAGATATGTGAGCCACTGGGGAGTAGTGATCACAACCAGATACATTTTACCATCAAAGTAAAATCAGAAAGGAATAGTAAAAAGCAGTATAGGAGAAATTTCCACAAAGGAAGGTATAAGGACATGAGGAAATATTTAGCAAAGATAGACTGGAATAACACACTGAAGAATAAGACAGCAACCGAATGCTGGAATATCTTAAATAGTGAAATTAAGTGCATAGTCGATAAATTTGTACCTTTCAAAAAACAAGGGAAACGGTCTAAAAAGAAACACTTATCGAAAGAAGCCATTAGAAAAATTAAGTATAAACAAATGATGTGGAAGTCATATAGATGTACTGGAAATGATGAAGACTACAACATTTATAAAGAAGCACTTAATCAAGCTACAGCTGAAATTAGAAATTCAAAGAGAAGCTATGAAAAAAATTAGCTAGTAATATAAAACATGACAGTAAGAGTTTTTATGCGTATATTCGAAGCAAACAGAAAGTTCAGGATAAGGTCGGTCCTCTAGAAGATAGTGCTGGAAATACAATATCAGAGGGATTCTTAATGGCAGAAGACCTGAATGAGTATTTTAGTTCAGTGTTTACCAGGGAAGATATTAGTTCACTGCCAGTACCAGAGGCTAAGTTCAAGGGGGCAGATTCAGACTATTTAGGACAGTTAGTTGTAACCTCGGAAATGGTAGCTAAGAAAATAAGGGCTATGAAGGATAATAAATCACCTGGAGTGGACGGGATTCCGCCCAAACTACTATTGGAAATTGTAGAACAAATTAGCGTACCGCTTGCAACAGTTTTCAATTTGTCATTAGAAGAGGGAGTGGTTCCTTTAGAATGGAAAGAGGCAAACATTATACCGTTATTTAAAAAAGGTTCGAGAAACAAGTCAGAGAACTATAGACCAGTGAGTTTAACATCAGTGATTTGCAAATTATTAGAAAGACTAATTAAAGATCACATGGTGGATTTTCTTGTTAAACATAACTTGATAAACCCATCTCAACATGGGTTTTTAAAAGCGAGGTCATGCTTAACAAATATGTTATGTTTTTTGGAAGACATCACTAGGTGGGTAGATGAGGGATCACCAGTAGATATCATCTATTTAGATTTTCAAAAAGCTTTCGACAAAGTACCACATCAAAGATTACTCCTTAAGCTAAAGGCCCATGGCATAGGAAATGGTATAATAAACTGGATAGAAAAATGGCTGAATGACAGAAGACAACGTGTAGTAGTTGATGGGGAGGCTTCAAACTGGAAATCGGTATTGAGTGGGGTACCACAGGGATCAGTACTAGGACCTATATTATTCTTAATATATATCAACGATTTGGACGATGATATAACAAGCAAGGTGTTAAAATTTGCGGATGATACAAAAGTGTTTAGAAGGATTAAAAGTGATGGAGACAGACAGCATTTACAAGATGATCTTGATAGGTTGATCAAATGGTCTGAAAAGTGGCAAATGCTGTTCAATTTTGGGAAATGTAAATGCCTCCACACAGGTCATGGGAATGAAGAGGTAAAATATAAAATGGGGGGTACTGTTCTAAGTACTACTGTAAAAGAAAAGGACTTGGGGTTAACCATTAGTGCTGATATGAAGGTTTCAGAGCAGTGCGGAATTGCAGCGTCAAAGGGAAATCAAATCCTTGGATTAATTAGGCGAAATATAGCGTATAAAAAAAAAGAATTAATAGTACCGCTGTACAAAACAATAGTGAGGCCTCATTTAGAATATTGTATACAAGCATGGAGGCCATATCGCAAGAAGGACATAGATATGCTAGAAAGAGTACAGAGGAGAGCGACTAAAATGATACCAAATCTGAGGGATCTTAGTTACGAAATACGCCTAAAAGAATGTGGTTTAACAACACTAGAGACCAGGAGATTGAGAGGAGATCACATAGAAGTGTTTAAAATATTGAATGGTTATGAAAATATTGATAGAAACATTTTTTTCTCAGTTAAGAAAGATAGAAGGACCAGAGGACATGAAGCTACATTAGTAAAGGAGCAGTGTAGATTAGATATAAGAAAGTTCTCATTCTCACAAAGGACTGTAAATGAATGGAACAGATTATCTCCTGATTGTGTTGGTGCTAGTAGCGTGAATATGTTTAAAAATAAAATCGACACACACCTAAAAAAGGCGGGATACATGTAGATAAAAAGTATTGGACTCTCGATAAGCCAAAAGGCTTCCTTGTCCACCTGCCATCCAGAATAATTTTCTGGATGGCAATCTTGTTAAATCTTGTGAATAACGATGGTCCAGTTCCAGTATACAGTACATATGGGTAAGTATATATTATGTATCTAATAGCATTGCTTTAATTATACTGTAGCGAAAATTCCTGCCGCTGTTAAATACTGCCGCACCAACCCTTAATGCGCATGGCCGCAAGTAGAAGTCGTTGTGTGAAGAAATACGTTGCCCTATTCTAAAAATATTAATCTAATCGAGGTCTTCAAGCTTTATTGCGATGGGATGGGTGTAAAATTATTAGAATGTTGTTCATCTGAGACATTTGGAAGAAGGATATAATGTGGAAATATTTATAAATGCTAGCCAACTAATGTGTTGTAAGTTGTATTCAGCACAAATAATCTACAAACTGCTAAAACACATTTGGTGCTAAAATAATTGATATTTGTTTAAAGTTAGTGAAATAGTTTAGTAAAAAATAATAAATGTGTTCTTGTAGATGTATATCATAATTGAATATAATCCTGCAAGAATGATGACATAGTCGTTCACTCACGTACCCATTTGGTATGTTTACTGCTGAGCTTGAATCCACTGGGCTCTTTGAAAACGTGTGTACAGTGTGTATTAAGCATACCCCAATTACTTTACATGATCACAGTGCACGTGTATTTTTTAAATACTAGAATTTAAATTATTTGAAAACATAAGTATGGTATGCATTAAATATACATTAATTAATGTAGTGTATGTGGATTGCATACTTGGATAGTGTATAAGTAACTATGCCTACAGTATCTTTGTTTCATTACTAGCGTCAAACCAACTATATAAAGGACAATACACATTTCAATTAGTGTGCATAGTGTATGTTATATTTTGTGTGACTGTCACACGGATAAGATAACTGTACTCTTATTATCATGGGAATGTGCAAAATATGACGACATAATTATATATATTTTTGGGGACTTCCGGTGGAGAATTGATTTGAATTTGGTGCAGCAAACTTGCAAAAATATAAGGATATTTCATCAAGATAAGTGATATTATTGAGCGTATAGCATACATAACGTAATTATAGATATATAATAAGCAATATTTTTTGTTAACAGTTAGCTAGAGGGAGTAATCTAGGGTAGATTAAAAGTAGGTGATTTGCGAGCGATAATTGGGGACGTTAATGTAATCGGAACGTTGTTTACAAAGTAGGTCACTGGCGAAGTTAGCGTACCGTGAACGACAATAGAATAGCGTTATTTGAGATAATCGGTGTAGTTAGATGAGTAATTAAAACCTGAAATAACAATATTTTAAAGTGTATAATAGTACACAGGAAACAGTCTTTGTAAAGACTACCTTGTATCTAAGCCTAACTTGAATACATTGTCATCGACATCGTAACTAGGTAAGGCACGGTGTGTCACTGTGTGTTAACAAATATAACTAACTATAACCTAAACAATCTGGTGTAAATTGTACACAGAAAAGTATTTTCAAAGACTACATAAAAACTACTTTGAACATAAATAAATTCTGATATGGCACCTTGCAAGCGGCAACTCAGGGCAAAACGACACCTAGTTTGCAACGACTGCCAGAGCTGGGTGGATTTTGCGTTGTCTGGCTGTCCAAAATCATGGGCAGAGACCAAAGATGACGGATTCACCTTTCGGTGTATGGGGTGTTTGATGGTGGAATGTCTGATGAAGGAGGTGTGTAAGTTGACGGATATAGTGAAGGAGATGGAGGCGAGACTCAACATGGAAATAGATGGAGCAGAGAGGGATGACGCGGAGAGAGTTGAGAATTCTACAACACAGAAGGAGCAGAGTTGTGACACGGAGACTGAAGAAAGGAGACTGAGAGGAAGGAAGGTGACCGGTGTGAAGGAACAAGACATTGAGAAAACAGAGGGACGGAGGAAAAGTGTTCGGCAGAGGAAAAGAAAACGGGCCAGTGGGGATAGATCAGCAGGTGGTCACACTGTAGAGAACGAGGAGAGACACGACAGCGATACAGGTGGTGAAGAGGTAGATACCACAGAGGCAGTTGGTAAGACTGTGAGACAGAAGACTGATGGAAAAAGACAGAGTGTTCAGCAAAAAACAGAAAACATGACAGGCGTGAAGGTGACAGGGGAGAAAGTGACCGTAGTGAAGGAGGTAGCCGGGGAAAAGGGACGGGAGAGGAGAGAAGAAAATGTGATGGGAGGAAAGAAGAAGGGACGAAAGGAAGTGAGAGTAAATGTGCTAGAAGAAAAGATGACAGGAGGAAAGGGGACAAGAGAAAACGCGACAGGAAAGAAGGGAATAGAAGAGAATGTGACAGGAGAGAAGACGGCAAGAGGAAAAGACAACAACCAGACATATGCAAACCGGAGGAGCTACTCCGAGGCAGTGATTGAGGGGGCAAGGAGAAAAGAGAGAGAGTGTTTATGGGCGATTCAATTCTGAGAAAAACAGACAAGACTATATGCGAGGGGAAGGACGTTGTTGTATGTCTACCGGGGGCTAGGATAGAGCATGTGACCGAAAGGGTAGAGAAGGTATTGGGGCATGGCAAGGGAGGGTCTATACTAGTACACGTTGGGACAAACAATGCAGACAAGGAGGGAACAACTGGGATAGTTCAGAAGTACAGACATCTAGTGAGGAAGCTAAAGAAGACAAGAGTGGAACAGGTTATTCTCTCAGGAATTTTGCCAGTAATGGGAGGAAGGGGGGCAAGATACAGAAACTGTAAGAGGATGGCGATCAACGCACTAGTTGAGCAGATGTGTGAGGAAGAGGGCGTGGGATTCACAGATTTATGGGGGTACTTTGTTGGGAGAGAAGATATGTACATGAGAGATGGCCTCCATCTAAGAGGAAATGGGGCAGCAGTATTCTCAGAGAATCTGCTGCGATCTGTTGACAGTGGGACAGGTTGCATCTATTTAAACTAAATTCGCAGGGGGGGACTCGCAGAGAAGCCTGAAACTGGAGGCATAGATAAAGGCAGCAAAAATAATTCAGCAAAGAACAGTCTGGAAAACTGTTCTGAAGCTGGGTATAGATGTGTTTGTTTAAATGCAAGGAGTATAGTAAACAAAAGAAATGAACTAAACATTATGGTAGAAGATATTGACCCTCACATAATAGGTATAACCGAATCATGGGCAACCACCGATATATCAGATGCCGAATTGGGACTGACAGGATATGTAATGTTTAGGAAAGATAGAATAGGAAGAAGGGGAGGTGGAGTTATTTTCTATATTAAAGAATCTATCCAGGTTGATGAAATAAAATTAGACAGAGAAGCAGATTGCGAAGAAGCTGTTTGGTGTAACATAGTTACAGGAAACTCAACGTTAACGGTTGGATTAGTTTATCGAAGTCCAAACATAACCATAGAAGAGAATGAAAAAAATACGAAACACTAAGAGAAGTGAGCAAACGGGACTGTGTTATTATGGGAAATTTTAACCATGGGCATATAAAATGGAAATCTCTACAGAGTATGGGTAGTGAGGACCACAATTTTTAGTTTTAGTACAAGATAGTTTCCTTTCTCAACATGTGCTAGAACCAACCAGGGGAGAGAATGTGTTAGACATAGTTTTGTCCTCACAGAATGAATTAGTTGACAATGTCAAATTATGCGTGCCACTGGGAAGTAGTGATCACAACCAGATACATTTTACCATCAAAGTAAAATCAGAAAGAAATAATAAAAAGCAGTTCAGGAGAAATTTCCACAAAGGAAGATATAAGGAAATGAGGAAATATTTAGCAAAGATAGACTGGAATAATACACTGAAGAATAAGACAGCAACAGGATGCTGGAATATCTTAAAGAATGAAATAGAGTGCATCGTAGATAAATTTGTTCCCTTCAAAAAACAAGGGAAACGGACCAGAAAGAAATACTTATCGAAAGAAGCCATTAGAAAAATTAAGTATAAACAAATGATGTGGAAGTCATATAGACGTACTGGAAATGACGAAGACTACAACATTTATAAAGAAGCACTAAACCAAGCTACAGCTGAAATTAGAAATTCAAAGAGAAGCTATGAACATAAATTAGTTTGTAATATAAAACATGACAGCAAGAGTTTTTATGCATATGTTCGAAGCAAACAGAAAGTTCAGGATAAGGTCGGTCCTCTAGAAGATAGTGCTGGAAATATAATATCAGAAGGATTCTTAATGGCAGAAGACCTGAATGAGTATTTTAGTTCAGTGTTTACCAGAGAAGACACTAGTTCACTGCCAGTACCAGAGGCTAAGTTCAAGGGGGCAGAATCAGACTATTTAAGACAGTTAATTGTAACCCCAGAAATGGTAGCTAAGAAAAATAGGGCTATGAAGGAAAATAAATCACCTGGAGTGGATGGTATTCCACCCATACTACTAGTGGAAATTGTAGAACAAATTAGCATACCGCTTGCAACAGTTTTCAACTTGTCATTAGAAGAGGGAGTGGTTCCTTTAGAATGGAAAGAAGCAAACATTATACCGTTATTTAAAAAAGGTTCGAGAAACAAGTCAAATAATTATAGACCAGTTAGTTTAACATCGGTGATTTGTAAATTATTAGAAAGACTAATTAAAGATCACATGGTGGATTTTCTTGTTAAACATAACTTGATAAACCCATCTCAACATGGGTTTCTAAAAGCGAGGTCAAATTAACAAATATGCTTAACAAATATGTTATGTTTTTTGGAAGATATCACTAAGTGGGTAGATGATGGATCAGTAGATATCATCTACTTAGATTTTCAAAAAGCTTTCGACAAAGTGCCACATCAGAGATTACTGCTTAAACTAAAAGCCCATGGCATAGGAAATGGTATAATTAACTGGATAGAAAAATGGCTGATTGACAGAAGACAACGGGTAGTTGTTGATGGGGAGGCTTCAAACTGGAAATCAGTTTTGAGTGGGGTTCCACAGGGATCAGTACTGGGACCTATATTATTCTTAATATATATAAACGATTTGGACGATGATATAGCTAGCAAGGTGTTGAATTTTGCAAATGATACAAAAGTGTTTAGAAGGATTAAAAGTGATGGGGATAGACAGCATTTACAAGATGATCTTGACAGATTGATCAAATGGTCTGAAAAGTGGCAAATGTTGTTCAATTTTGGGAAATGTAAATGCCTTCACACAGGATATGGGAACGAATATGTAGAATATACAATGGGGGGAACTGTACTAAGTACTACTGTAAAAGAAAAAGACTTAGGGCTGACAATTTTTAATGCTGACATGAAGGTTTCAGAGAAGTGTGGAATTGCAGCTTCAAAGGGAAATCAAATCCTTGGATTGATTAGGCGAAATATAGCATATAAAGAAAAAGAACTAATAATACCGCTGTACAAAACAATAGTTAGGCCTCATTTAGAATATTGTATACAAACGTGGAGGCCATACCGCAAGAAGGACATAGATATGCTAGAAAGAGTACTGAGGAGAGCGACTAAAATGATACATAAACTGAGGGATCTTAGTTATGAAAAACGCCTAAAAGAATGTGGTTTAACAACACTAGAGACCAGGAGATTGAGAGGAGATCAGATAGAAGTGTTTAAAATATTGAATGGTTATGAAAATATTGATAGAAATATGTTTTTTTCAGTTAAGAAAGATAGAAAGACTAGAGGACATGAAGTTACATTACTAAAGGAGCAGTGTAGATTAGACGTGAGAAAGTTGTCATTTTCACAAATGACTGTGAATGAATGGAACAGATTATCTGATGATTGTGTGGGTGCTAGTAGTATGAATATGTTTAAAAATAAAATCGACACATACCTCAGAAGGGCTGGATATATGTAAATAAAAGGGTTGGACTCTCGATGAGCCAAAGGGCTTCCTTGTCCACCTGCCATCTAGAGTTAATTCTCTGGATGGCAATCTTGTTAAATATATATTGTGTGTGTGTGTGTGTGTGTGTGTGTGTGTGTGTGTGTGTGTGTGTGTGTGTGTGTGTGTGTGTGTGTGTGTGTGTGTGTATACATACGGGTAGACATCAGGGCTTGTTATATATTAGCAAGAGGCAAGAATTCCTGCCGCTGTAAAATACTACCGCACTGACACTTGATTATGGCTGGTATCTGATCGGGTTCTGTTTATTTGTTTGTTTTTAAGTCCTGAAGTAATTTGTCGACTCCTTTTGTTGTGATGGTGATGTGTTTTATATTAGTAATTTAGTGATATGTCTGTGTATAAATTGATGCATGTTGCATAGGCATTGCTTCTTGGGTATCTTGACGATCACTCCCTTCGTCCATTGTGTTGGTACCTGCTCCCGTTCCCAGATGACTGTGGACAAGGGTTCCGTGATCTTAGCCTCAAGCTCGGGGTCTGCTTTGAACAGTTCAGCATTGAGGTTATCATGCCCAGATGCCTTTCCATTTTTAATGTCCTGATGGCTGCAATGATTTCTGCTCTTTGGTGAGGATATGTATTTATCTCCAGATCTGCTTCTGCTTCTTCTATAACAGCTTCCTCTTCTGGTGGTGGCCTGTTTAGTACTTCACTAAAGTGCTCTGTCCATCGAGTTTCTTGCTCCTTCTCTATCGTGAGAAGATTTCCTTGCTTGTATTTAATTTTGGTATTGGAAGTGGTACGACATTTCCCGCTAATGATCTTGGTTATTTTGTATACGGTTCCTTGTTCATTTCTCTCAGCCGCTTCTTCCGCCCGTTTTGTCAGGTTTTCCTTGTAAGCTCGCTTGTCTGCTCGAACACGTCTTTTGACCTCCCGATGTTCTTCTCTATATTGCTCTTGGCATCTTTCTTTTAGTCTTTCTGATTTTTGCTTCCAGTAGCTTCTCCTTTGTTACTCTTCTGTTGTTGATTGCTTCCAATGTTGTTGATGTTATCCAGTATGTTCTCTTCCTCTGCCTGTGTCCTAGGCTGACTTCGCTGCTCTTGGTGTAGACGTAGGCTATCTGACTCCAGGTTGTGTCGATGTCTTCTTTGGAGTATTTTTCTTCATCAAGGCTGCTCAGAACTCGAGATCTGTTTTTCACATCAAAAATGAAGCTTTTCTTCACTGCTGAGTCCCTAACCCTCTCAACATCATACATTTTTTTATCCATTGTTCGGTGTCCTGTACTGTTCAGTTTAGCTAAGATGATGGTCACTTGCGACATCTGCTCCTCGCTTCACTATCACGTCTAATAGAGAGTGGCGCCACTTGCCGTTGATCATCTGATGGTCAATCTGATTATTGGCCCTTCTGTTTGGTGAGTACCACGTCAGTTTGTGGATGTCCGGGGTGTTGGAAAAGTGTCCAATGATAAGATTGTTCATGCTGCCAACAGCCATTCCTTCCCGTGACCCTGTCGTTGTAGGTGTTGTCATTTCCGACATTCACGTCTCAAATAATTAACTGTGACGTCACAGCGTGGTTACCTGTCTACTTTTGCTTGAAGGCTATGATAGAAAGCATCCTTGTCCTCATCCTCTCCGTCATTGGTCGGTGCATAGCACTGGAGGGTGATGTTTCCGTGTCTCCCCTTCAGTCGAACTCTCATCAGACAACTGCTGACAGGTTTCCACTCCATCAATGACTTTTCCACCCATTTCTTCAGGAGAACTGCTACACCTTTGCGATGCTGGTTGTCGTCTCGTCCAGAGTACAGTACCGTCTATCCTGTTGATGTTGTCAGTCTTCCCGGACTGGTCCACCTGCTTTCGCTCACTCCAATGGTGTGCAGGCTGTATCGTCGCATTTCTGAGGTTATCTGCGCCAGTTTTCCAGTTTCATACATGGTCCTGACATTCCAAAATCCAATCCTGGTCTTCGTTTTTGCACTCAGCACTCCCATAATCGTGTCTGTAGCTTCCTTTTCGCTTTCACCACAGGGTCGTTGACTCTGGAAGGCCGTCGTGCACAGTTGTGAAAGTTATCTTCGTCGCTGTTTCCGTAACAATAAATTTCTTTTACTAGATCGGGTTGTTAGCCCTGTGCTAAATCCCCAACCTGGAGGACCAGGGTGCTTGTTTTGTCTGGCCCCTCCCCATGATCTGTCCGGCTTGGTTGAACCTGCCAGGAGCACAAGGCTCCCGCCGGCATAGCTCTGGGGATCGACAGAACACGCAAGCCATCCCGCCCCGACAAGGCACAAGCACCTGGGATGGTTGAAACATGTAGTGATGCACACATTCCCATGCAGCAGAAGCCACAGGGAACTAATATGGCAAAACAAAGTCAGACATCTTCTTCACTACTGTGTCAGTTAACATATTATCCAAAAGCCGTGTTTACTAACAGTCGTAGCTATAGCATTAGAAACAGTCTGTGAACGTACGAATCTCACATTTTCATGTTTCGGTTCAAATAAGTGGGGAAACGGGGTCTTTTCAAAAACGGCTGACTGGAATTTGGAAATTAAGGCAAGACCCGTAGACACACAGACCCAATCCGAAATATGCCCCAAGTCCCAGATTTAGGCAAAAAATAGCACCCACGACCAGGTTAATCCTCATGCTATGGTTGCATATACTAATATTTTAGTTTACATTTTTGTTCACTGCATGTCAAATATTGGGCAATGCAGTTTTACTAACTAGAATGGCGAGACCCTTGCCTAGGCTAGTAGTAGAGGCTCGACAGACCCAGTCCCAGTTGACACCGACTGCAGCCTCAGAAATGGGTGCATTTAATGACTCAGAGTATTCGTTATTTATACGGCTTGATCTTTGGGCTTCATTTGTATTATATTCGGATTCATCTTCAGTTGTTTCTTCAGTAGAGTTTAATACTGAGAAGTGTTTGAGAAACTATTCGATGGTTACATTTCCTGTGTTTGCTTGCTTTGTGTTCTTATTTATTATTTGCAGAATGCTTAGGGGTCATTAGATTCTTTTGCTTTTAACTCCTCTATAAATGCGTTTCTCTGCACTGCCTTAGACTTATTTATAATCTAGTTTTATACTCTTTTCCAGTTAATTTAATTAGTTTCAAGTTTTCCTCACTTTCATCGTCCTTATATCGCCTTCTTGCTCTATTGAATGCTTTTCTTTTATCATTGCAGTCTGCATCAAACCAATCCAGGCAATCCTTATATGTATTTGTTTTGTTGTATTTTGTTTGCTGTATTGTATAGTTTTGATCATAGGCCTATATTGCATTCTCTAGCGCTATTTAAAAGTAGATCATTAACACTTGTAACCAACTCATTAATTATGTCCTTAGTTGCCTTACTGACAGTTGTCAGTATATCATCTAGTAAAGTGTTAACTTTGTCAAAATCAGTTTTGTTACAAATGGCACATTGAAATTCGGTTTTCTTCTTATGCTCCCGTCTTACTAGTTATCGTAGCAAAAACAGCGCCACCTGGCGAGCGTGTAACCAATATTATATATTGTGCGCATAGCCCACCGTGTGGCGCCACTCTAAAAACGGCATCGCTGATCTCCGGTAGGCATCTTCTTTAGAGATAACTAATAAAACTAATTATCTCAAGTTCCCAATAACCCATCCATGGAGCAACAAACCAAGGATTGCCGTTATCATAATTAAATAATGTTCAACATAATAAACCCATCTCAACATGGGTTTCTAAAAGCGAGGTCATGCTTAACAAATGTTATGTTTTTTGGAAGATATCACTAAGTCAGTGGGTAGATGATGAATCACCAGTAGATATAATCTACTTAGATTTTCAAAAAGCTTTCGACAAAGTGCCACATCAAAGATTACTGCTTAAACTAAAGGCCCATGGCATAGGGAATGGTATAATAAAGGCCCATGGCATAGGAAATGGTATAATTAACTGGATAGAAAAATGGCTGATTGACAGAAGACAACGGGTAGTTATTGATGGGGAGGCTTCAAACTGGAAATCAGTTTTGAGTGGGGTTCCACAGGGATCAGTGCTGGGACCTATATTATTCTTAATATATATAAACGATTTGGACGATGATATAGCTAGCAAGGTGTTACAATTTGCAGATGATACAAAAGTGTTTAGAAGGATTAAAAGTGATGGAGATAGACAGCATTTACAAGATGATCTTGACAGGTTGATCAATGGTCTGAAAAGTGGCAAATGTTGTTCAGTTTTGGGAAATGTAAATGCCTCCACACAGGACATGGGAACGAATATGTAGAATATACAATGGGGGGAACTGTACTAAGTACTACTGTAAAAGAAAAAGACTTAGGGCTGACAATTAGTGCTTACATGAAGGTTTCAGAGCAGTGTGGAATTGCAGCTTCAAAAGGAAATCAAATCCTTGGATTGATTAGGCGAAATATAGCATATAAAGAAAAAGAACTAATAATACCGCTGTACAAAACAAGGACATAGATATTCTAGAAGGACATAGATATGCTAGAAAGAGTACAGAGGAGAGCGACTAAAATGATACCAAAACCGAGGGATCTTAGTTATGAAAAACGCCTAAAAGAATGTGGTTTAACAACACTAGAGACCAGGAGATTGAGAGGAGATCAGATAGAAGTGTTTAAAATATTGAATGGTTATGAAAATATTGATGGAAATAAGTTTTTTTCAGTTAAGGAAGGTAGAAAGACTAGAGGACATGAAGTTACATTAGTAAAGGAGCAGTGTAGATTAGACGTAAGAAAGTTGTCATTTTCACAAAGGACTGTGAATGAATGGAACAGATTATCTGATGATTGTGTGGGTGCTAGTAGTGTGAATATGTTTTTAAAAAAAATCGACACATACCTCAGAAGGGCTGGATATATGTAGATCAAAGGGTTGGACTCTCGATAAGCCAAAGGGCTTCCTTGTCCACCTGCCATCTAGAGTTAATTCTCTGGATGGCAATCTTGTTAAATCTTGTTAAACTTAAATCTTTTTACAGTGGCACCATCTGGAGAGTCGGTCACCACTGTATTTTCTCAGTCCTGTACTAGCTGTAGGAGAGAAAGGCCTTCTCGCAAAGCATATAATATTGCATTCACATAAATAACTCTACATGACTACTGTTGTTTTTGTGTAAATCAGACACCAATGGTTTGAGGAAGTGAATGACCACAGAAAGACGTGGGTAGATCTCAGTGCCTTTGAGGATATACACTTTTAAACATCCAATGTTAGCATAATAATAGATTATTATCACAGCCATATTAGTTCCCTGTGGCTTCTGCTGCATGGGAATGTGTGCATCACCAGTAGATATCATCTACTTAGATTTTCAAAAAGCTTTCGACAAAGTGCCACATCAAAGATTACTGCTTAAACTAAAGGCCCATGGCATAGGGAATGGTATAATAAAGGCCCATGGCATAGGAAATGGTATAATTAACTGGATAGAAAAATGGCTGATTGACAGAAGACAACGGGTAGTTATTGATGGGGAGGCTTCAAACTGGAAATCAGTTTTGAGTGGGGTTCCACAGGGATCAGTGCTGGGACCTATATTATTCTTAATATATATAAACGATTTGGACGATGATATAGCTAGCAAGGTGTTACAATTTGCAGATGATACAAAAGTGTTTAGAAGGATTAAAAGTGATGGAGATAGACAGCATTTACAAGATGATCTTGACAGGTTGATCAATGGTCTGAAAAGTGGCAAATGTTGTTCAGTTTTGGGAAATGTAAATGCCTCCACACAGGACATGGGAACGAATATGTAGAATATACAATGGGGGGAACTGTACTAAGTACTACTGTAAAAGAAAAAGACTTAGGGCTGACAATTAGTGCTTACATGAAGGTTTCAGAGCAGTGTGGAATTGCAGCTTCAAAAGGAAATCAAATCCTTGGATTGATTAGGCGAAATATAGCATATAAAGAAAAAGAACTAATAATACCGCTGTACAAAACAAGGACATAGATATTCTAGAAGGACATAGATATGCTAGAAAGAGTACAGAGGAGAGCGACTAAAATGATACCAAAACTGAGGGATCTTAGTTATGAAAAACGCCTAAAAGAATGTGGTTTAACAACACTAGAGACCAGGAGATTGAGAGGAGATCAGATAGAAGTGTTTAAAATATTGAATGGTTATGAAAATATTGATGGAAATAAGTTTTTTTCAGTTAAGGAAGGTAGAAAGACTAGAGGACATGAAGTTACATTAGTAAAGGAGCAGTGTAGATTAGACGTAAGAAAGTTGTCATTTTCACAAAGGACTGTGAATGAATGGAACAGATTATCTGATGATTGTGTGGGTGCTAGTAGTGTGAATATGTTTAAAAAAAAAATCGACACATACCTCAGAAGGGCTGGATATATGTAGATCAAAGGGTTGGACTCTCGATAAGCCAAAGGGCTTCCTTGTCCACCTGCCATCTAGAGTTAATTCTCTGGATGGCAATCTTGTTAAATCTTGTTAAACTTAAATCTTTTTACAGTGGCACCATCTGGAGAGTCGGTCACCACTGTATTTTCTCAGTCCTGTACTAGCTGTAGGAGAGAAAGGCCTTCTCGCAAAGCATATAATATTGCATTCACATAAATAACTCTACATGACTAGTTGTTTTTGTGTAAATCAGACACCAATGGTTTGAGGAAGTGAATGACCACAGAAAGACGTGGGTAGATCTCAGTGCCTTTGAGGATATACACTTTTAAACATCCAATGTTAGCATAATAATAGATGATGGAATGGTAGCCATATGACGCGCATCATCTGTGGAGCGCCTTTAAATAAAGCAATTAAAGGACTTGGGAACTAACTTATGCGGCGGTGAGCATTTTAAATGAAACAGTTTAAAACCATTTCACATTTATAAACCAGTTTACAAACTTCACTTTTTGTAAGAATATATAAATTATTAGTGTGTGTGTGGTGATTGAAAATACAAATTGTGCTAATTGTAACTGTAGGACTAATATTTCTATTGAAATTTAATAGGGTTTTGAAGATCAAAAAGAGCATTGTGACCAAACATTATTTGAAATGTGAAGCTATGTGAAAGTAAAGGTATTTTGGAAAAGTCCTGCATGTGTGCCTGCTATGACCCATTTAATGAAATAATGTTGCAATTACAGTGCAGTAATTGTAACCGTTATCTAGGCTAAATATCATAAAAACACATTTTATTAGTCATTTGCATCCGACATATACAATATTTTTGTGGTATTTTTTATTTTTATGTGTAATTGTCATGCATTAGCTATCATTTATTTACGTGTGACAGCAGTACCTGAATGGTGGATTCAATGTTTGTTATGCAGGGACCCAAACTGTCAAGCTCTTTTTATCATGCTTCTTTTTATATCTACAAGTCGTGATGGTGTCGAATTTGTAAAGGAAACTTCTGTTAGTTCTAATTTAGTATTCGTTATTTGTAGCTGTTGTAACCTACTTTAGACATGCTCGTTTGCAAAGCAGCATGGTTTCTCATAACACAACACACCCAGCCTCTTAGATTTATGTTAAAGAAATATTTACCAATTACCAGTCAGACAGCGAAACACGCAAGTCACTTGTGGTTCACTTTCATAGAGTACATGACCAGCCACATTACCTATGGCACAAAAAGATGATTACTGTGGATAAAGAAAAACACTGTTTCCACTTTTAACGACAAATTATTATACTATGTAATATTCTCATGTCATGAGTATACAAATACTAGTGTGCGATGATTTAAAAATCAGTAAAAATTTACACGTGCACATGTATGCACACGCATGCATACATACACACGGACATGTACACGCATGCATACATACACATGCACACACACATGCATGCATACATACACATGCACACACACGCACGCATACATACACATGTACACACACACATGAAGTGTACCAACACATCAACTGAAGATAACGTAAACCAAACTGGTGAGGATTGGCAATGAACCAATGATTAACACATCCAGTATTCAATTTCTATTAAAATTAACCAACATGTCCAAAATAATTAAATATCTGGTTTGAAGTAAACATATCCATTTATTTCAGTCTGATATATTAAACAAACAATATAAGAAACACAGAAATACTAACTAGTACACTAACACACACTCATACTATGCATATAATATATATATATATTTATATATATATATATACATATTTATATATACATATATATATTAACAGTTGAACTAATGCTCACTTAAGGTGATGTGTCAACCTATTTTAATGTCTACATCAACAAATAATTAAAATAACTTATTTCTGGCAAACATGTACATAATGCTTCAACTACAAATTAATGAGACATTATGATGATTACTAGATTGTTCACTTTGTCATATAATTAAATTAAATCATGTCATGATTTGTGCAATATAACACCATGGTATGAACAATGGTATTAGTTGTAGACAGCGTATGAACCCCAGCTTACAGAAGGTTGATAAATAAGCATGTCTACAAATACGCATTTCATGCAACACACTTGACTTACTGTGATGCTGTTATATGACATTTGCATAACACATTTACCAGCAGCTTTAGCCACTGACAGTGTTAACTTTACGCTAGTTGATATTATATAAATATGATAACTTGTACCTGCAAACTTGTAGTAAGAATGACGGTTACAACACACACATTTTATGTTAGCAGTTGGTTAATATCGACTTCAGAAATCATCATTTAAAACACATTTTGCATATCCCAGAGACTCTCCATTGTTCACCATCAGCAATCATGCTTCTTGGAACTTCTAAATATGTTGGTTATTAATGCAGAGACTATTTGAAATCTCCAGCAGATTACCAGCAGATTGCGATCATCATTATACACAAAACAGTATTTGGTTCCAAAACTAAACCCTTACAGAACAGTCCATTGTGGTCTTGAGTGTGGTAGGTTTCTGTGTAAATGGTCCTCCCATATGAACTTCTGAGGAGACACATATATATCAATAGTCTTGCAGATCCTCTTCCACTAATCAGATAGTCCAACGAGGCATTGACACTTTGTCCCGAGTCCCAAAGCAAAGACTTGCCACCAAGTCCTCTGCACTCAAAGGTGCTGTTAGACATTCTTTATGAGACATCCGGGGTCTTGCGATGTGTGTCTGGCCCAATGGTTGTCTTGTTACTTCTACGACAAAGACCTAACAAAAGCGTTGGTATATAAATTAATCATGTTGTCGATCTCTCCGCCAGTCTCATTACAAATGTCTGTCTGTTGTCCTCCTCACAATGTGTGTGCTTTCTCCAGGAGTTCTGCGATGAATCTCTGCAACACAACAGGAATAATCATCATAAAGACTGGCACAGAATATCAACACTACAACAATCACATTCCTACCCACAAGTCCAGTACTTCAGGTCATCACTGCACTGGGGGTCACCCGTATAGACTGATGATGCACTGGGGGTCACCCGTATAGACTGGTGATGCACTGGGGGTCACCCGTATAGACTGATGATGCACTAGGGGGTCACCCGTATAGACTGATGATGCACTGGGGGTCACCCGTATAGACTGATGATGCACTGGGGGTCACCCGTATAGACTGATGATGCATTGGGGTCACCCGTATAGACTGATGATGCACTGGGGGTCACCCGTATAGACTGATGATGCACTGGCTCCTGATTCAATTTCCTAATCGGATAGGATGCCCTGGATTCGTATCATATTGAATTAGACATTAAACTAGCATCAAAGTTGCGGAACACGCGTACACTTACGACGGAATTGCTAATACGTCCAAAGACAGTTGCATTGCTCAACTATGAACATTTTGTTGTAAGTGTATGCTGAGCATTCAATATTGTAAACTGAGTAAACACAGGTCACCAATGCAATTAGAAATGTTCAGATAACGTTTACAAACTGTGCAACATTCTTTACTTGAAGTAAGGATGTGACAAAGATTTACAAACAACTTTTTCATAATTCTGGTAATTTATTGAATATAAGAGAGACAGGCAATTCCCCCAACCATCATGCTAATATAAACTTCAGAATGTTCACATGGCATGCCATATCATCACACAAACACACCGTTTACTGAGATTGCCAATAAACAAAAACTCCAACGTGCAACAAATGAATTCCGTGAAAAAAGTTAATTGCTTGAAGGTACACTAAAGAAACACTGAACGAGTAGACCTTTAACTGACGTTACCGGGAAGCTGGATAGTACTTCAGGCAAATAAAAGTAATCAGTGCAACTCATTTTATCCTCTTGCTCAGCTGCCATAGATGAAATAAAAAACCATTAAAAATGACCAAAGTGCATTTTTTGTATATGGACACAATGTTTCCACCCATTTCCTTCAATAGTGCATCACCGCTCCACAATCACAAAGGTGCTGATGTCATACAAGAAACCTCTCAAACATTAAACCACCAGAAACTTGACATAAACCAACCACGTAACTGTCTTTGCATGAGACGCAGCTAATAAGGTTTGCAGCTTGTAATTGATAACTGTCGCACCCAAGAATAAATAGGCAGTCGAAATGTCTGACGCATCATGAATGCCATAAACTTCTATGATAAGGTTATCCAGGGAGCTGATGATTTATACAAGATGGAGTTTTTGTTTTATTGCTTGCATGCATGCTTTTTTAATATATATTATTATGATTATTCTTAATAAAATACATTCACATCATGCTTCTTACCAACCAATTAAATACAATATATATATGTATATATATATTATATTTAATACATTTCTTCTTATATATATATATATATACCATTTATTGTAATAATATGTTATGTATGGTTGTACTTACATCAACTATTTCTTGAGATTTGGTTACGTTGGCGACTCGTTCCTAAGAAAACAAAAACAAACAAATAAAAATACAGTCATTCAATGTCTTGCAGAGACAACAATCACTCAGATTGTCTTGTTTTCTCCCTGCATTATGTGGTTCTGAATGTTAGCTTGAGAATGGTTACGTGCCAATTGGCTAAGAAGGAGTTATTGTTTTGCAGGTTACAGCAAATTATTTATATTATTAATTGTAACTATGCACTGCTAACCGCAATAAGCACAACAATAGATATTGGACATGAATAACATTCAGTTTTGTTAATTATTGGCTTGGATGCAGATACAATTTCCTAGTGGTGTGATTAATGAATCTCGCACAATACGTAAATTAATATCATACATGACAATGTGACATATTCACGCTGTCAGGTAAAAACAAGCTGATAAATTTGTTGTGTGCAAAAATCCGCTTTGATCTGTAGAGGTATTATATCAAACAATCATGGGTCGGTGTTATCTAGTAATTGTATCATACAAAGGTATCTATGCGGATGTTTGATGAAAATTAACTTGGGACAATCGTAAAAAATTGCAGGACCTTGTGGACAATTGTAACTATGAACTACCGTTTGTACGAAGGTTCATATGGTACAGACTTTGCAAACACAACCCCTGGTGTACTGGCTCTTGTTGCTATGTTCTATTGTTTGTTAGTATTACCAGTCAGTGGGCAAGACACAGGATGCTGAGATCGCATCCCAAGACAACTGAGGTGAAACCACAATATATTTTACATAGGTGGCCATGGATGGATAATTTAACTAGATTTTCTTTAAACTTTCTCAATGCATGAAACATTAATTAACTGACCACGTGTGGAAAATTCATGAAAATCTCGTACCTCATTTTTCAGAAGAAAAAAACACCCAAACCTGATACCCCTCAATTTCATCCCAATCTGGTGACAGATTTTGAAATATTGGCGTGTTCTGCAGAATAGTCATTATGTGAATATGTGAGTGACTAGCGTACATATTTATTACTACCTCATGAAAGATCTAATGCAGTAGTACATTCAGTATTCACTGGATCGACATGTCCCATGTAAAAGGGCTCGAAAAAAATTCATAGTTCACAAAAAAGCACTATTTTCAAGGGAACTTGTTCAGTGGACTGACACTAATTGTGGCCCTATGCCACTTAGTACACTGTTGTTGCACTCCTGGTGAATGACCAGTACACCCAGGATCAACACAACTGCCCTCTGATCATGGTCAGTGAATACACAACTGAAGCCAATAAAGGCCTAGTTTTGTTTGACTATGCTAAGCTTGCTGGAAACTGGTGAAACTCCTTCTTAACACTGCCTGCTGCTATATCCTGCTCCAAATAGCTGAGCTGCCAATACAAATGTTGAATTAATCTCATAGCTGTGACAACATGGTCAAGGCTCTCTAAGTCATAGTGGTACTGGTATTTTGAAGATTATCCCCTGTTGTATCGGTTCGTTAACTGCTGCAACAAATATTCTGTCTGTGGGAATCACGTTCATATGGAAAATGAAATATGTTAATTCTAGATACAAATAATGTTGCAAAATATTGTAAATTGTTCTATTAACTTGTTACTGTTGTGGGACACCCTGCTTCCATGACATTATAACAAACATAGATGTATACTTAGATGGAAAAAGACACCATTAATTATGGTAAGGGAAGAGTGTGGCAGGGCCCGGTCCTATTGGTTACATTAGTACTCTCCAAAAGACAAAGAGGGAAGAATGTGGCAGGGCCAGGTCCTATTGGTTACATTAGTCCTCTCCAAAAAACATAAGGAGGGAAGAGTGTGGCGGGGCCAGGTCCTATTGGTTACATTAGTCCTCTTCAAAAGACATAAGGAGGGAAGAGTGTGGCGGGGCCCGGTCCTATTGGTTATGTTAGTCCTCTCCAAAAGAGATAAGGAGGGAAGAGTGTGGCGGGGCCAGGTCCTGATCAGTGCTATCTGTTGTGTGATGCTGTAGTCCGTGTAGTGGTGTGCAATAACATCCCTATATAAACCCCTACATGTGCGATTATTGGGGCAGTGCACCTGAGATTCGATGGAACAACAATTCACCTGATTCAGAGTCTTCCGTGTGGCGAAGTCACTCTTATAATTTGCAACTATACTGACGCCCGCAGGATGCAATAAACACAAGTTACATTCTTACTGTGTATTACGACCTGCGACAAATACTTAAAAAGCAGGAAGATATTCTTTACAGTACAGCTATGTAGTAAGTAAGTAGTATTTTATTATTAGAGTCACACTCCATAAAATATATAAGGTATTTGGTTTGGTATATAAGATATGGGACTAACTGTCACTGTCACTAGGTAATGCTATTGTTGCCAGAGGGACATTGGAGACCTGCAGACATTTCATAAGAGCCAACACTTTCGGTTGGGAAATACCACTTTCTCCATTTGTCCATTTCTTCTTACTGGATGAAATGTTAAGTCTTTTTGTTATTTTCAAAAACAAACGACTTGTATGGTAAAATCTATATTTTTTCAACTTGCATATGAGGTCATTTCAGCCACATGCTATTTCTTTGGTCTCTGATTGTCTTGTGTGTTCAAAATGGTTCACTATAAGAACGACACATAAATATGACGACCTATGAATATGACACGTTAAAACTATACACAATAATTAAATGTATTAAAATTTAACAGAGGAGGATATACACTGATTTTTCATGAACGCTCTCCTAATTTTCATGAGCAGATGTTGACATCTAGGACATTCATGTCTTGTGTTCAGTCAGGTCTCACCCAATATCCCACCCACTTGGATCACTCCATTGTGTCCATGACTACCTGGCTCTAGTTGCCAGGGCACTTGGCTAGCAAGCAGCTCCAGTTGCATTGAATCCAGGACATGTATATTCCCAGCTGTTGGCCTCTCAGAAACAATGTATGCACCTGCTACATCGACAAACTGTAGATTTATCTATGATCTAATCTCCTATTTCTCGGCCTAACTCCTAAATCAACTACTTTATAAAACATTTTGAACATTACACAAATTACAGTAAAATTCCTTCAGATGTGAAGAAAAAACAAGACCAATCAATCTGTAATAATCAAAACATTAGCCCCTTAAGAGATACCCCAGAGTAAGTTACTAAGTTCACTGCATTCATAAATATTACTTTGGTTGGGGGTGCAGTATGATGCATGTGTGATGTCGCATACCGGGCAAAACTGTTGGACATTTTAAATAGAAATAATGTTGATAAATCTTGCTACCATTTTTTGTAAAAAGAGATGCAGATAACTATAGACATAAATAATAATATCAAATGCAGTGCACACAATTTTGTACAGATAATGTTTAAAATAGCACTGAACAAAACAATACATATAATATCATATTATAATTATACATATTTCATTTCGACATATTTAAGATTGTCATCACAGATCCAGGACACATTCTTGAAATGGAGCTTGGTCTTTTCATTGTTGCAGTAGTCTGCCTGGCAGTTTCAGTCATCCCTATTGCACATTCACCATCTGGCTGTAAATGTTAACTTGAGCTTCTCTGGGAAATTAAACCCCCCTGTCGACACAGCAAAAACCTGAGTTAGCGCTGCAGCGAGCCCATTAATGACTTCACCTGTATAACCCCAACACATTTAATACCTGTCTACTCTTTCTATAGCCTGCATACTGTGTGCCAGACCGGATTCATCAATTTAATATGCAAGCAGCCTATATATTGGAAATTGGAACCAAGTACTAAGAATGCGTTTTTGGCAAAGACACAAATTGCAATACATTCTTGTTTCTTGACGCTGGATTCGAGATGGTGAAAATCACTCTTTGGACAATACTGGTATTTAGTGGTTAACCAGGCAACATTGAAACTTCAAAGCATGCACGGTCATGACAGTATTGCAACACCTTCGTATGTGGTAGAGGGCTGATTCATTGCCAAATGGGGCCATGCTTGGTTACAAGAATTACTATGCCAGGCGGAGAAATATGCAATATAGGTATGCTCTTCAATATTGCAGATAAATGGTGTTTTGTATATCAGCATGTTGCAACATGTCCACCAAGATTACTTGTACAACAATTTTAGTTTATGGAAATGAATTTCAAAATTACAACAAACACATTACCTTAACATCAAAAATTACACAGAATAAACATAATATGTGCAAATAAAAACTACACAATAATGATTACATTTAACAACATATGACTACTTGGCATAGCTGTACTATTGTTTGTTTGCTGTAGTAAGTATGGCATGTGTATTGATTGTAACAATCAATAGGTGAGTGGCTTATGTTGGCAACAATGTAGCAGGTTTGACACTTGCCTACCTGGGGTAAGTGTGCAAGCCATGATATGATGCAGGCAGTGTAAATGCCTGCCAGCACATGCCAGGTGTTCAACTATGACCAATTAGTTGAAAAAACAGGTGGTATATGTGCCAGAAGGATTGGCCCAAATATACAAGTGCATTATGGGACAAGCCCTATTACTGAACCTTTGTATGGTAGATTGGGCAATTATAGAGTCATATATCCTCTCAAAATCAAAGTTAGTCTTTGTCTGCTGTCTACCGCTGTTCTTGCTTTATCAGAGTTGTAGCATCACAAAAGCATCCCACTGACAGGTTTGTTAACAAATGCAAATACATTTTATTATTATGCATACATCTGAATGATGAGAATTTGAATGAGCATTCAATTCAGAGTGAAATTTTCAGTGCATCTGCATTTTAATGGAACACCCAAACAGTATTTTTAAATGCTCAATCAAATGCATTTTTAATGCGAATGTAATTGTTTGAATACTCATTATTGTTCAATTCTGTATCTGACAGTTTTATATTACTGTTTGATAAACTGTACGTAGATTGTTACTTGTTCTCAAACCATCTTTAGAAAGTTTTTTTGTAATTGAAATGTCAGCATCACAGCCACCAGCAATCAATTTCAAATGCTGGATGTTGGCACATTCATGATGTGGTAATCTCATGTAGTTGTGTTTATGTTATACCAATGGGCAATGGCTAAGGCAATATGCAATTAGTAACTGTTTATCTAGAATATTTGGTCCTATGACTAGCATCCCATTTGGAGGAGATAGTTAACAGCTGCCAATCATAGCACAGTTGTTGATTTGTAAACTGAGTCAATTGTGCCTGATACGAGGCCCGCAAAAATGATGTTAATGTTACAGGATATAATTAATTGGCACATGACGAAAGGCAATCATTGCTGATAAATTTTCAATGAGGGCATCATTACGTGCCATTTGGGACACTTTATACTACCAGTACTGCTCACAAACTCTTAATTAAAGTTGTCTCTGCCACAATGAGGCTAGAAAACAACCAATGACATCGTGACACATCACCATGTTTTTTTATCACACAACATGAAACCTAAGTAAGATCATCCGTGTAATATGACAACTTATTTCTATATTATGTATGTTACTTTTTATGTAGGGAAATATTGAAATTGTTTATAACTGTGTAGTGTTAAGTAAGATTCAATTTACTTTCACTTTTGTTGGTAGTGTATGACATTGTTTTTATCATAGTTCCTTAAATGTGAAATCTGCTGTGAAAGTTATAAATTTCTTAATTAAAATATATACCGCAGTAAGCGAAGAAGACCTATACTGTGATGGGAGGACTGTGTAAAGAGAGACTTGGAAGGATTGGGAGAGGAGTGGAGAACGAAAGCGAAAGATAGAGGGGAATGGAGATGGTTGGTGGAGAGAACAGTTCAAAATCAGTGACAAAAATGAAGAAAAAAGACAACTGAAATCGAGGGCCGGAAACGAAGTTTACCTCAACTCTGACGACATGGAAAAAAGAGGAGAACAACCCTTGTAACTGGTGTGTTGCACTTCCTCATAAATAACATCACAGAAGAGCAAGTCAAGACAGACCAATCTGTGATATTCATTGACTCTTTGAAGAACTGCAAACAGGAATGATGACCAGAGATGTCTAGAGACAGCAGAGGTCAAAACCAGTGGCGACACGGTGAACCAGTGGTGATATTGTGAACTAGTGATGGTACAAAAAGTGCCTGGATGTTCACTGGAGGCTGATCTATACAGAAAAAGTCACATGAGAATGGGGGTGTAATCATCTCATTTCATCTCCACGAACGAAAACAGAATTAAACAATGGCATGGCTTAAGGCTACACACAAAAAATGTCATTCGAATTAATGTCAATTGACATAATTAATTACATCATTAATTACTACATAATAGGTAGTGGTTTTTTTCTGGCTTCAGGGTTAGAGTAATCTGAGCAAGGTTAAAGTAGGCCACTATTAAAATAGAGAAGTACGCTGTCAGCACCAAGAGTAGCTTGGATGTCCGACTACGTGTGCTCTACAACTTCACTCAGGGAGCCCCCTCTGTAAAGTATGGTATGATCCCAAGGTACCACTGTGTCAAAGTTGATGAGTTGGTCCGGTGTGTCATGATGTCACTGACCCTTGTAACGGAAGATGTCAAACAAAATTAAATGCGAAGACATGTCAACTTCATTTCACAAAGTAAAATAATAAAAGTAATTATAATAAAAATGCTTCATTGAGAGAACTGAACAAAACAAAGAAAGAATTGCAACTGATGGCCAAGAAAGCATTCTATCTACTAGTGCAGACGGGCGGACTGGTGTATTGTACTATTTCAATGGGAGAGATGGTTTATGCATGGTTGCTGCTTGAAAGCAACTTGTACTGGTGAAACTGTAAACCACCTGCTGGGAGATTGATGACTTGTGAACTGTCGAGGTCGCTCATGCGTTGACAAGACTCCATCACTCACACACCTGGTATTATCTTACTGTATGTGTTACCTGCCTGGCTAGAATTTCACTGGACTTGGTAAATAACCAGAAATAATGTCCAACCAACTTCATATGATGAAGTGCGTGTGTTAATCCCTATGTGGTAATTCGTCTCCACTCCAAAAGGCTAAATTAAAACGGCAGCATTTATAATTTTGTGTGCTACGAATTGTAGTTTTTGTCTGCCACATGTTTTCCTCAGCCCCTGCTATACATTCTTGGTGCATGTCGTTGTAGACCCATTTAGCGTGCAATCCTTACATTGAAGCACCACCGCTGGGATATAGCTACTAGCTTGCACGGTCGTAAACAGAGATCTTGCAAAACGTCAACATGATGCTGAGCTATGTTGTGCTGATGGTTCAATAATTGTAATTAATTAATAATAATAATAATTACTACAAAACATATTACCAATTGGCAGATCAGAGGTCAATGGCCGAAGGAAGTGAAATGAACAAAGAAAGAGGCGAGTGGACTTTGGTGCCTTGGAGGAGATCTTCTCTTCTTCTTGGAGGAGATGCGCTTACAATACTCCCAAATCAGCACATTAATACATAGATTAACTGCACTATGAATGAAAACAATGTTGAAAACTTGAATGTACATTTGATTTATAATCATGTTTTGCAATCAGTATATTCAGGCCACAGTTTTGATCAAAGCAATTTTTTTATGACTGTTACTTTCTCAAAATGTCTACAATCCAGCCCATGCCCCATCCCAAATATAGCCTGCCTCTGCCCAGACCTGACCAGTGCTGGCAGTAACACATCATGGGTAATTGCAATCAACTGTTTTGTGCTAAATGCTGCTCATTACCTGGTAGCTTTTTCAGATATAATTACATAATTGTATTTTTGACAAGGTAATTGTAACTTTCAGGGATGATGTCTGTTTTGTCTATCTGTCTAACTGTCAGTGCACTGGCTGCCAATGGCTGGAATGTCGGCTTATGTTGCACTAACTTTACTCAACACCTTGCTAAATAACTCACCAGATCAAACAGTGACTATAATAATAATAAATAACTTCTAACACGCCAATATCCTCAGACAATCCGAGCTCAGTGGTGCACCAAAACCAAAGGATTAAGCATTCTCGTACTCGTGTGATAGACGATAGTCGTCAACAAATGGATGGATGTGGTAGGAAGCTAGGATACACAATCAATATCCAAGGAATAACCAATTTAATAAGACAACTATCACCTTCATGGAATTAATAGTCATTTAAACAAAGGGGACATATTTTGTTATTTTTTGTTAATATGGACAGTACCAACACTGGCATCCACTAGCAGGTGGCAGGTAGCAAAGGCAATGCTGTTTGGAAGCCAGATCGTCTCTCTCCCTAAGAAACCATCTCTCAAACAATGTCAATTGTTACTGAAAGACTCCATTGCAAAACTTCTGGTAGATGTTTGACCCTCATACAACCTCCACACGGCTTCCCAGACTAAAAGTTGGTTTTGAACATTGTTCTGTATTATCAGACATCACCATCGAAAACTACAGCAACAAAGAATGGCACTGAGCCACTCACTTTACATAGAAATGTTACAGATAGTATGTCTCATACCACAATTCAAAGGCAGTATAGCATCTGTCTGTCATATATACTGGTGTGTGTGTGTGCATGCGTGTGTGTGCATGCGTGCATGACTGAGTGTGCTATGCATATCATGACTTTCTGTAGACCTTCAACAAAGACTTGGTGCAAAGAGGGGGGGCTGATTTGCTTAGGGACATGGAAACAGTAACCGTGTCTTTTTTGTTTTGTGGCTGAAATACTACCAGACTGGTTTAGCATGACAAGGATATCTGCCATTCAGACTACCAATGACTTTTCAATTCCAAGTAAAAAATCTAGCAAAGTGTCGAAATTCTGAAACAGGGTTGGCGTAACAGTTGTTAGAAAAAGCAATTTCATGCCAAACAACAATTTTATAAAAGGTAAGCGTACGACTGATTGGCATCACTGTGTGATCTTGACAGTGACATGACTACCCGGTAATCTTAACAGTCTTCTTCTTCTGTGTTTGACCATTTCATAAATGTTGTGCAGTCTTTGTAAACTGATGAGTTGGAAACAAGATGATATCATCATCTTATGTAGCACCTGTCAGCACATGTTTTGGCCCTAGTTATTACCACTGGCCCAGACTGGTGGGGTCAGATGGGGTCATGTCTGGCCTGAAGGTGGCCAGGTGGGGTCAAGTTTGGCTAGGTCGGTTCACATGAATGAATGATATCTGCAGTGACCAAAGCACCTGCTTGCTCACTATATCTGTGCCACCATCTAAATGTGATACTCTGTTGCATACAGACGCCATAGATGATCTCAGTTGACCATCTGTTGTAACTTGTGTATAACGCTATTATCTCCCATGCAAAGTCTACTTCATTATTCAGCATGTTCTATGTATAATCACGACTGACCGCAGCTGTATGCTAACAGACAAGCCTGTCTTGTCATGTCATGACAATGGCTGTTACAAAAACCACCACAAAAACAAAAGTATCATTAACAACATCTTAAAATAATGGGTCTTGTTCAAATTACTTGAAATATTTACGTCACATGCAAACAAAGTATTCACCAAAATGTGACTTCATGTGCATGACAAGCTGTGTAACATGATGACAGTAATGAACAGAGAGATGAGTACCGGTAGCTGTCAAGTTGTCAAATGAGCCTAATCCTATCACTCAACTTTGGTTAGAACTGACAAGGAGAGTCTTTGTTTAGCCACTCACAGGTTAAACTTAGTGCATTTTTATGATGTAATGTAAACCTCACATAAAATTTGGTACAGGTGCATGCATTTTAATAACATTTAATAACTTGTTAAGTTTGATAGTCACACTAGTCCCATTGTTCCAACTTCTTGAATTTTACAAATGAGGATAGGCCAGCAAGTAGGCGCATTAACTATTTCAAATTGCACTGAGATTTATATGGTAGTAACCTATAAAAATGCAGGAAGCATTTTGCAAGTCACGGCAAATGCAAACTCTCTTGTTGCATCAAATTTTCTTGTGCTCAGTCACCCATGAAAATGTTTAAGTGAGTAAGACAGATAGAGATTTTTGGCATATGTTCATTAAAGGGAATAAAAACACCTGTTGCTTGAATTCACGTTATATTACATCCTGCTATCTATTTCCACGTCCACCAAGCCAAAAAAATTCATGAATTAGAAATTCCACATTTTATGCTGTGCATCCGGACATTTTCGAATATGCATATTTTTGGCGCTTTTCGAGATGCCGAGATGTGACGTCACTTATGACTCAAACTCGCATCAGGTCGACCCTTTCCATGTATTCAGAGCATGTAAGCAGTTATCTTACGGTTCCACGTGAATCGAATTTTATTCAAAACAATGAATGCGATTGCGCCTACAACTAGTACAACTACCAGTCGACTAGGTTTCGCCGAGCTTGGGCTCGTTTTCAGAATAATTATATCGAATGCAACCGACGGGAGATAATCTACACCAATAAACATACATAGCAAACAAATATATCACTAGAATATCGATATATGAAGGAATTGTACAATTTATCATAACAACTTAAATCAGTCAGTGAATTTCCGCTCAGTTGGTAGGCACGTTGGTTTCTTGTCACTTATTTTACAATCGGGCGACGCTGGTTCAATCCTGACAGCATGCAAACCATTGATTTTCTTTACACTTTTGTTGTTGATGTTTTCACCAAGTAATATAAACCAAATCATTTTATACTATAAATGCACTGTTTGTAAATAATTTTTTTTATAATTATTTATTCGCCACAAAAAATAAAATATGGTCATTATAAGTTATAACGATGTTTCTAAATTTTATTTATCGAAACAAATATAACGGATATATAATTTATTAATTGTAATTATATATGTGAAAACAGATTGAGATCTGTCTGGATAAATACAATTTAGAAACATCGTTATATAATGACCATATTTTCATTTTTGTGGCGAATAAATAATTACTACAAAAATATAAAATATATATTTACAAACAGTGCATCATAGTATACAAAATGATTTGTTTTATATTAGTTCGTGAAAACATAAAGAAAACAAAGTGTAAAGAAATTCAATGGTTTGCATGCTGTCAGGATTGAACCGGCGTCGCCCGATTGTAAAATAAGTGACAAGAAACTAACGCGCCTACCAACTGAGCTAGTGGCACCAGCGGAAATTTATAGACTGATTTAAGTTGTTATGATAAATTGTACAACTCCTTCATATATCGATATTATAGTAAATTATCTCCCTTTGGTTGCATTCGATACAATTATTCTGAAAACGAGCCCAAGGCCAAGCTCAGCGAAACCTGGTCGACTTGTAGGCCCATTCGCATTCACTGTTTTAAATAAAATTCGATTCATGTGGAACCATAAGATAACTGCTTGTTCCTCTATGATGACTAGTGTTTGTATTACATCGGAATATTGCACAATAACTCATTCTGACACTCGTTTCGACCCAAAAGCTGTACCTGTAAAGTGATCCGAATGCATGGAAAGGGTCGGCCTGGTGCGAGCGTGTGTCACAAATGACGTCACGATACCACGTGATCGCCTAGCTCATTAAAATTTTATTTTCCGCGGGAATCGCTTCACAAACGGGTTTAAAATCGAATTTATGCTACAAATGTATTTTTCTGTATTTTTTTAATGCTGTCAAATGTTACATACAATGTTAAACTTTGTGTACATATGGAAAAAGGATTTTAGCTAATGCATTATTTTTATTTCCTTTAAATTGTATAGTGCTGGATTATTAGCTAAAAGTGCAGAACATAGTCTTCAAACAAAGTAATGTTGTGACTTTAGACTTTTTCATAGCCAGATGTAAGTGTAGTTCTGTATCTTTTTAGTGACTAATTATGTAAGTCGTGAACGTAAGTGTTAATGGTGACATAATGGTGACATATTTAATTTTGTCACAACCTCATTAAACATCTGTAAAGTTTGCATGTACTTGCCTGTACAAATAGCCTTCTGTCCGTCTCTTCATCAAGGTCTAATAGTTCATCTAAGTCAATTTCGCAGTCATATGTATCATCTTCATCCTGGATTGAGGAAAACAACAAGATAAGCTGTATGAAAAACAAACAGTGCAATAACAAATCATTTGCGGCTATCTCGCAAAGTTGCTTCCAAAAACATGCATTGTTTACTGAAATGTTATGGTTTGGTGCAGTAGATATTCTGAATAACTGCACACGTTTACAATATTAGGTGCCACAAAATGCATAGTAAGTGCTCACCACTGTCACAATTTGAGATACATGGCATAAGCCCATGTTGCTCGTTTGCATTAGTTACCATTTTGAATGCACAAGTTTTATTTCTGAAGATATGTATTTTATAACAAATACTGGTCTGCACTCGGTAATTTTATTGTTGGCATGCATAAGACTTCTAATTTCACATTAAATGACAATAGCGTAGTATCTTGACAACAAGAAAATAAATCGGTAAAACTAATGCAAACATTCTAAGCTTGCTTTATAACTAGCACATGTTCACTGTACGATAGGGCAAAAACAAGTTCATAACAGAAACCACACTACTGAAGTTGGTCTACTCTAAATTTAAAGCACAGACTGCAGTTAACTTCTACCTTCACATTGGGTGTCATATCTAATTAGCACACAGGCCTACTTCACATGCACGATTTGTGAAGTACTACAAAGATCACTGTCAGACAAAAACTTTGCAGAGAAATTAGTTTGCGATGTAAATACGGCATAAATAAACCACACCCATTGCATGGCCCGCCATCTTGCTTAACACCAGTATGCCAACAACATGTTTCTCCAAATTGCACTCGTGAATGATTTACGATGGAGGTAAATGATAAACTCTGCCAGTGAATTCGCACACATATCACGTTAACTGCACCGTTTGTGCTGCATGCGTCTATATGTAGAGCGTGCGCACAGGGAGGTGATCATTAATTTTAAAAGTTTTTACACATGGGAATATAACTATGCTGGCCTAGACAGATATATCATGCAGTGTTGTAATTAAGTACTGATTTTCTCAGTGAGTGAAAAGTGAGATAATTTTGAGGTCAATATGATGGTGAAGTGAATTTAAGATGTACTGATATATATTTAGAATACTAAATCTGGCCATGTACAATACAAATCTGATGGATGGGGAAATTATCCATTATGTAACCAGGCTAAACTGCCTGATAAGTAATCATTGTTAGCTAAAATAAATAGTTGTTGACTTACCTGGTAAGTATTCATTTAATTATAATTAATTTTAAACTGTAGCGTTGTATTGGTTATGATTATAATTAATTGTTTGCAATTGATTGCAGGTCAAATGATTGTTGGCGGCTGCAGTTTTCTCAGGCACTAGAAGAACATATCAATACAATATTTATAAATAATAAAAGCGCATTATTTCCACCACTACCTCGTTTTATCGTGTATCAGAAATATACAACTACGTGTGTTCTCTACTATACATACTACCAACAATACAAAAGGAATAATCAAGGTATTTATACCGGACTGCACATGACTTTGAACAGTTGCTCATAATGTTTTCTATGATTTTTTCAATCAGGGTTACACTCTAGCCGGTCAAAACCTGTTTTGACCACTTAGTGGTTAAAACTGGTCAAAACCCGGCCAAAACATATTAATACTATTGAAAAGCCTAACACTAACCCAACATACACCAAACTTCTCCTAGCTTATATTTAGCTCATATACTAATTTTACCTAGTGATAGAATGTAAATATCTACTTGCTTAAAAACAAGCATAGGTGGAGATTATGAAACATCAATGCTGAATTGTCGTGCAATTACTCTGAAGCAGTCCTAGTTCTTACACAACTGAAACTGAATTGACACACATGCTTAATAGACTTAAAAGGCATGTGAATAACACTTATTAATTATTGTAAAGTATTCACCAGTTACAACGTTCTTTATATGCACAAATATTCTAGAAACTTATTTTGGCAAAAAAACGTGGCCGTGTTCTTTAATAATTCACATAGTCTGCCGCCTGACCCTAAATCTATGTTACGGAAATGGCCTGGCTACGCCGAATTCGAATATGTTGTCTGGTGTCAATTTTCGCAGTGTCATGCTAATGAAAACGATCGTATTTCGGATCTGAATATATAAACGTTTTTGTTGTGCTAATATAACACACAATTGTATTGGCGTTAGCTTCTTGGCGTGGTGAATGTGTCAACGTGATTTAAATTGTTATGCAATATTGTATGATTTTAACAATGAGTACACTTACGTCAAGTAAAATATCCACTACATCGCTCACTGAGACTATTGCCCCAAAAACTAAAACTTGTTAATTAAAAATTATATATAATAAAATTATAGTAAGGGTAAATGTTCCATGTATCTGTAATAAAACAGGACCAAGAACAGAGCAAGGACCATGTAATACTGTTTAGTTTTTAAGTTTTACATTGATTACCTCTGACATGTTTACACGTATTGTTGAAGATTGCAGTCTACTTTTTGCATGAGCTTGATTTGAATACAATGAGCGATAATACCTCAAGATATCTTGTTTCTTAGTCATACTGAACATATATTTTTATAGAGATTAACAATCAATTACAGAAATATTGCACACAATTATCACTAAATTAGGTTTCGGCCATTTTGCAAGGAAAATGAGCCCGGTTTTAACCAGGTTTTAATCAGGTTAAAACCGGGTGGTTAAAACCGTTCAATCCTGGTTTCAATAATCGTGGTATAAACCCTCTTATCATTTTGTAGAATTCCACTTTTTATTTAGTTAAAAAATGTGTTTGTTATCAATCAGTTATAACTCCTATACATCAGATCATCAATACGCAAACACATTTGTAATCACAAAATAAATTGTTAAGACAAAAGTTTTTGAATTAACGATTAAATAAACTATAAATATATGTACTAAAAATTATGCACATTGAATAGGAAATACTTTTGGTGTATTATCGTGATGCACTTATAGTATATACTAAGGTTCTGTACAAATAGCTCAGAATGTATGTGATTCTTCAAGGTTAATCTCCACAATGAGTACAACATGAAGATTTAATTAATTTTCATTTGGTTGTCTATTCAATTATGACCTGAAACCATGACAACGGAAAACAATAAGTAACAGACATGAATAAAAAAAAAATGGGCCAAGAGGTTCTGAAGTCCTTTGGACTAATACGTCGATACGTGACCCCGGCTGACCAAATGAGTGATAAGTCGGAAAAATGTTAACATTGTTTTCTTACATTCTTGTAAAGGTTGGGTAGGGTGCTTTACACGGTTTCAAAAATTATGTCTACAAAAAAATTTGCAAAGTTACGGAGCATTGAACATGGTAGAAGTCAAAAAGTGAAAATGAAGAAAACGGCTGTTGAAGTTTTACATTATATATGCAAATGGATTGCATGGAAATATTACATGCATGACATTCAAATGTGGCACACAGTATGTATTTTATGTTGCAATGATACACTGGAAGTACAAATGTGCTGCTACAAAGACATATCAAGTTATGCCAGATTATGTCTTTATGTGTAAAACTAAGAGGACAGATTATTTGAGAGCAAAAGGTAGACTAAAGAAAATTAAAAATGACGAAGCTAATGCAGAGTTAAGAGAATTGGCTAGTGGGTATAAATGCTTTATAAAACAAATATCAAAATGCTACCATAAACAGTTACATGAAAACTTGCGCAACTTAAAACATAGCAAGCCTGCAGAATACTGGGATATACTTAATAAAGCAAGTAACAGCAGTGAAAAATGTGGATAAGTTTATGAACCACTTTGAAAAACTCGGTGAAAAACCTGAAAGTGAAACTGCAGCTAGTGAGATACCTTTTGATCCATGAAAGTCAAACGAGCACGTAAACAGACCATTCACACAAGATGAGGTACTATTGCAAATCAAAAAATTCAAAAACAAAAAGGCATGTGGTATTGATAATGGATTCCCATTACACATTATAGTTACAGCCCACATGGAGGCATTCAGTTTGACACTGGGACAATGGCAGGCAGTGAGCCAGGAACCCCAGTGATCAGGGCAAAGTCCACTATCCAGTTATAAATAGAAATCAGTGGCTGCAGGAGGAAGCAGTAGAGAAATAGCAGGGAAATTTTGCATTTTTGGGGGTCCTGAGGTGCCCTTAGAATGATTAAATCAAATACAGATTTATTGTGTACAGTGACACTACCACATGAAATGTATGTGCAAAATTAAAGAAAAAGTTACTGAACAATTTTTGAAAAAAATAGACAAAATGTGAAAAATTACCAGTTTTTTGGGCTCTGGGGGGCACTAAGAGGCCCTTAGAATGATTCAATCAAATACAGATTTCTTGTGCATAGTGGCAGTACCCTAAGATATACCTATGCAAAATTAGAGAAAAAGTTGCTGAACGGTTTCGGAGATATGGCAGCTAACGTTTTTATCAAAATATAGAGATGGATACATTTTCAAAAGTTAATTTTAATTCTACAACCAATGCTGGCATGTTTCACCCTTTTCATCAGTGGAAACAGATTCAACTGCAAATGAAAGTGACTTGCTTAAAGGTTTTGTATGCACCATGAATACACAAAAAATACCTAATTTATCACAGTCAAGGAGTCAGAATATATAAAACCGTAAAAACATAACAAAAATAGTGTTGGTACTCAAATAATAGAACTCGGATGTGATGGTGAAAGTATAAAATAATGGAGCTCTCAAGATATGGATACAAACTGAGAAAAACAGAAACAGTATGATGTTAGATGAGGATATATATTTATATGCACATTGCACAATATCCTGTAACTGATACAGCCCGCTGATGCATGTGGGCAGAGTCTATAGGTCATCTACTGGTAGAGGCAGACACTGCTGGCTGTCATATACATGACTAATGTCTGTGTTTACAAGCTTGTTTTTGCTACAACAGAGCAGAGGTGATAGCCTTGTTATGATGTTGTATCCAGCAGACAATACACACAAAAATATATGAAATAAATATTTATATACACTAACTTGATATGGGAGCACTGATTTTGCATTGATTGATGACAGCAAGAGCGTTGTGTTGGCCAGTTAATTGGGCTGTTGTTAGAAACAGGGTAATGCTGCAAGAGCTTATAATAATAATCGCTTTATTCGCAGACTCCATGCAACATACAAGTACATTATCATGGTTCTATAGTTGTGCTATAAACAATATTTACAATGTACAAAATGAAATATCACCTGTCAACAAAATGTATACACTGAGAATTGAACCAGTGCTTTCCTGTTCTAGACATGTATTTTTACATCATTGTTAATAATGCTACAGATCAAGATATTCTTTGAGAACTGCAGTCGACATATAAATCTATATGTCAAATTTCTAATAGCAGCAGCACAGTTAAGTATATTATTGTAAACAAACATTTCACTAGCACTACAATATCTGTCATAACCTAACACCATTTGGAATATATTGTTGTAAGATACATACAATTTCATATAGCATAGTGATAAAAATTCCACCATAGATGGGCAGTATACATAGGTGAATAAAAAGTAGTAAACAACGTTTTATTTACATCATTTGAACACATATGAAATTTTCTTATAATCTAATGTTGCCTTGTGCATACAACTGGCAACACTGTCTAGATATTACATTGTCATCTAGCATACTATTTGAAATTATATGACTCAAATATTTTACAGATTCTGCCTCATATAGTTTGTCGTTACCAAGCGTAAAACTTGGAAATTTCACATTCTTACAACTCTTGTTTCTAATTATCATGATCATACTCTTTTTGGCATTGTACCTTATGTCATGAGGTAATCCATATTGATCACTGCTGGATGTACAAAAACTACGAGATCATCAGCATACATAATATTATTTACACAAATATATCCTACATTGCAACCATTCAGTACAGTGGATAAACGATGCATGTAAATACTGAACAAACAGGGGGATAATCTACCTCTTTGTTTAACTCAATAACTTACATAAACGCTATCAGACACGTGACCGTCCCATCTTACACATCGTCCGCATACCAAAACACTAGAATTCTAACAATGTGACTCGGAACACCTCTGTCAATTAGCTTTTTGAAAAGTATGGTACGATTTATATATCAAAAGCCTTAGAGGCATCAAGAAAAAATGCATAAACAAACAGCTATTTAAGGCTTGATATTTAGCAATAACCTCTTTTAGTACATAAATGCACATGTCTGTGCCATGCTTCTTTTTAAAACCAAACTAGTTGTCACTGGTTATTAAAAAGTGATCCATTCTGCTACACCGTCTCTTTCATCAACACAAGATGCATTCAAGGTGGGCTTGGAGGTCTTCAGGCTGGACATCAGTGGCAAAGTGGTATGCAAATATGTTAGCATACCACATATTTACTGTTTTAAAGGCATCAGTTAGAATAGAATAGAAGAGAACTTTATTTCGGTCACAATACACATTTCTGAATATATTTACAACGGATTACAAAAAATAATACTGCAACCGAGGAGATCCTCTGGAAACCCCAAGAGGCTTATGTCGAGGACCACCTGGACAATCACCATTATATCAATCAGGTTCCTTACACCATAAAATTACAACGTAACATTAAAACAGTACATTCAACTGGAACAAGGTGAATAGTATATACATGAATAGGTGTTTGTTTAATGAAAGTGGTTGCCTGCTAAGGAACTAAATAAATAAAGTTACATATTGGGACATGGTATAGTTTTTTGTCTAGATCAAAGGTTAAACATCAGAAATACATTGAATAAAAAATAAAAAACTTAATCACTTATAATACCATGAAAAATTATGGTAGGTTATGAGTACAATATAAAATAAGACATTTCAAGAGTTCAATGTCACAGTTTTCCCTTTAGGTGCCATGGTAGGCCTGTCTGTAGGGTTGCGTGCAGGTTTACAGTGATACTGCCACCAGTAACTATAAACGAGCTTGCTTCAATAAACCAGCAACCCATAAGCACTGAAACACATGCTTTGATCTGAGCATGTTTTTTGTAGCCCACTCTGCCAACAATACCTACATCTATAAGTAATATGTTTTTAACAACAATGCCATCCAAAAGAAAAACTACACGGCAAGTAGACAAGGAAGCCTTTGAGTCCAATGAGTTGTTATCAGTCGTCAGAGATTTGTGTCGATCTTGCTTTTAATCATGTTCACGCATTGCTAGCATTTATGTAATCAGTAGATCATTCGTGTCATTGATTCATCCTCCTCAGGACTCTTTGTTTCAACAAACCAGTAACTCATAAACAGTGGTACTGGCACTTTGATTTGAGCAAGTCTTTATAGCACACACTGCAAACAATCCTTGGCCAGATGCAACTGTCAATTAGAAGGTGATCTCCTCTCTCTCCCTTTCAGTCGTATGGCTGATACTATGGCCTTGGACTGGAGCCAGATCGTGCAGAGCCACACCGAGTTTAATTCTCTTACAACGTCCAAGCACATTCCCATGGCAACAGTCAACAAATATCACCCAATTAAGGAGAACTCTGGCACTTATTGTCAGTGTGACGACAACAAATCTGACTTCATGGCGTACCTATTGCCATGGTAGTGACACACAAATCATGTTCTTGTCTTGTCTTTCATAATGGCCAACAGTCCCATGGGTACAGCAAGACAGTCTGAATCAATTGCAACAATGAGGTGCATACTCAGATTGATTGTGGGTTTTAGACCCAAAACATACCCCTCGAGTTTCCACGTTTGCATAGAAATTTTTGAATGATGCTTTTAGCTCAAGTACAATTAATAAAACGCATACATAAAAAAAAATATGTTGTGTTTTATTACAAATCATTTTTGTTTTTCAGTGGAAGACTAAAAACATATACAAACATCTTTTCATAGTGGGCATATAATTTGCTTTATGCCAAATTGCATATTAAATCAACCACAATGCTTGTGAACGATTCCAGATTTAGTAATAGCTTTTTCGATGAGGTTATTTGGAGGGCCTTCCTCCTACCTGAGAAAATTAAGTGATGATCAATCCACCAGATGGCACTAGTGTAAACAAGTGGCTTGTTGCACCTAGTTTGTATTACAGCATATACAAAGCATACTTGTCTTGACGTATATATATAATTCGATGGAGTTATTGTCTACAACATATATTAAGTTTAAAGCAAAAGCATTGAATGATTGTTTGATTGATTGACAGATTGACTGACAGATTGATTGATAGATTGACTGATTAACTGAATGGCTTCCAGACAACAGGAAGTGCTGTATGGGTATGGGTAATTAAATAACATCAAGATTTGTAGATGCTTCTAGGGTGGCTGCTGAATGCTGCAGGGGAGAATAAAACAAAGGACTGTACCTTCCTAAATAAAGTTCATTAAACAATCGACAGAAACTGACAAACATACTCTCAGTTGATGTATTATGTCAACACAGCTAACCACAAGTCTTATCAGTCGTGAATACTGCAATGTGACTGAAATGGCTCCGGATAAAGTACTTCATATATTGAATGAGTAAATAGCTACCAGTGAAGTACTTCACAGACTGAATGAGTGAATAGCTACCGGTGAAGTACTTCATAGATTGAATGAGTGAATAGCTACCAGTGAAGTACTTAACAGAATGGATGAGTGAATAGCTACCAGTGAAGTACTTCACAGACTGAATGAGTGAATAGTTACCAGTGAAGTACTTCACAGACTGAATGAGTGAATAACTACCAGTGAAGTACTTCACAGACTGAATGAGTGAATAGCTACCAGTGAAGTACTTCACAGACTGAATGAGTGAATAGTTACCAGTGAAGTACTTCACAGACTGAATGAGTGAATGGCTACCAGTGAAGTACTTCACAGACTGAATGAGTGAATAGTTACCAGTGAAGTACTTCACAGACTGATTGAGTGAATAGCTACCAGTGAAGTACTTCACAGACTGAATGGCTCTCTGTGTAGAACTTCAATGAATGAGTAAGTGAGTGAGTGAGTGAGTGGGTGGGTGGGTGAGTGGGTGAGTGATAATTGAATGACTTTCAATACAGTATTTCACTGAATGAATGTTTCCCCACGAGGAGGTTCACACAATGATCCAACAAATTGATGAAATACTTTACACACTGAATGAACGGATACATTTAAACTGGCTTTCCATAAGGTTATGTGCATATTGATTGCATAGTAAAAGTACTTTACACAATCAATTACAATCTGTGAAGTACTTTACACAATGAATAAATGGCTCTTCATAAAGAACTGATCACAATGAATGAGTGGCTCTTCATAAATTCCCATAACCAGTTTTTTAGCAACATTTAACAGTAAACTTTTAATACCTAATCAGTCTCTACTTATATTAGGTGCTCACCAAATCAAATGACCTAGAAAACTCTGTCCCTTAAATTCCCTATTCATTCATTAACTACTCATCCAAGAATAAAGGTCTGAGATATATTTGGCCTACAGAAGACATTGGCAACAGTATACTGTAGCTTTTCACAATTTTTATATACATGTGCCCTTCAGCCATATCCAAAAACAAACTTGCGAGACTTTCGGAACAGCTCCGTGATTACAACTCCTTTCCGAATAATTACCCAGTTGGCCACAAACACTAAAGACACAAAGGTTAATTATTAACGAGCACTTCCAATTAATTAAGTCCCACAATGCTGTGCTTGCCAGCGCTGGTGTGCTGATCCTACTGATTATAGTGGTCTGGCCCCACCCATATGGGACACTGACTTGTGTCATCACAGCGAAATTACTCGGACATCCCATGTTGCCTCGAGCTGTGTTTGGCGTCTTTACGTCAGTTCTGTACAGCCACGCTCGACCTCAGATATACATACATGTGTTAATAATGCATGCACGCTTCACGTACTGCGTCTAATGGCGAGCTGCTGCCAAAATGGCTCCACTTGCGTCATGGATACTGTGGCTTGCCAAGGTGGTGGTTTTTTTAATTCAGTTTGATTGTTTGCAACTATCGAAGTGAAGAGGAGAGGTTTATATGTCCTGGTATCACAACAAACTCGTTTTGACTTGAATTGGGCTACTGTACCTCACTTGCTGGCTCCTAGCAAAATACTGCACTGATTGACGAAATTAGGTTCTGACAAGTGCAGGTGTAGGTGTAGTGCTCACGGTTTCATTTTATTATTCATATCAATGGTACAAAAAGTGGTGCTTGGTGCTTGGTGGGATAACCCCTAAACAGCTGATTACAATGAAACAAGGATGTAGTACATTTATTTAGAGATATAAACCAGCAGCTACGTAAGTTCACAATGCGTCACACCTGTAACCAATGCGTGTGGTTTGTTAGTTTCCCTGGCTTTGGCACCAGATAGGATACATATTTTTAGTCTTTTCTAAAAGACAGGCAAAACTTGGATGAATAAAACTGCCCAAGTTTTGAAACGGCAGTAGTCTGGAACATCTTTCCTCTTGATTCGCAGTCCTTCTGCCCATATACCTGCATCCCACACTACAGGGACACATAAAACACATCAAAGTTTAAAACAACAGTTTGCTTAGCCTAATGCTGACATCGATGAAGCAGCCTGGCCTATATCCAACTGGAACATCTGACAAAGTAAAATAATAATTACAAGTATTTCTTGTCTCCACAGTTCAATACGTGTGTTCACACATTCTGTACAAACTGCACAACTTTCAGGTTTTATTTCACATACACACATGCATGCATATACACACGCACACACACACACACACTGTACTTCAACGTAGTCTTATTTGACTAAGTTACCAACTAAACTTGATGCATCCATTATTTCATGTTTTAATTTGTCTAGCAACCAGTTCCAAGAAGCTTACTAAAATGGCTGCCTCAGATGTGAAGACGCCACATGTTCTGTCATATTTTCCATTGAAACGATGGTCTTTGCGACAAAAACAAAAAGCAAAGTGAAAACAATATGCAGAACATGTTTACCTGGATTATGTATCATGTATGCAGCCCAAATAATGTCAATGCTCTGGTATTATATGAAAACAAGTTTGCTAAGGCTCAGATTAACAAAGGTCACACTCTTAATTAGGATAGTGACCTCAATTTCTAAACCTGTCACTTACATTGTTAGATGAAATACTTACTTATCCTCTTTGTGCCGTGTGTTAGATGTAATGATAAGGAACAAATAAATAAAGTTGCTGTGAATGGTCAGAAATATCTTTGTCACTGCTGTGCCACCTATTTGGCAGCTAAACTATGAGATCAGTGACAGATTACCAACTCTGCTGCATAATTTTTGTGAACAGACAGGACAAAATAAAGATTTTATAATGGTGTAGTTACAGTATATATAAAATTTGATTCAATAGCAGAGTTACTGTTGTGCCACGGGTGTGCTATGTACCTGGCCTCTTTCTATTGCTACAACTTCCTTGTACATGGTATACCAAATAGAACATGCAGTTCTAAGCTACCAGGTGCCTTGAGCAAAGACCACCAGGTCAGCTTGGGGTGTATTCCCTATATGACTCTTAGTCATGCAAAGTATACTTACAATAATAAATCAATGAACTACCTTTGGGGATTATATAAAACTCACACTTTTCCTGATTATTTAGAAACACACATCAAAGAAACAATAGCTTACGTGTATCTTAATTAGTACAATGAACAAACAGGTAACCAGCATGTGATAAAACAAAAGTAATATAAATAAAACCAAACAGAAGGCATCCGCCAGGTAGACAAATCTGTGTATGCTAAGAAAATGAGAAGCATTTGACTGAGAGGCAAATCTGTGCATAACAGCACCAACATGGGTCTGGCAGAGATGCAAGGTTTTAGTGCAATTCCACCGCTGCCTATTTACTAATTAATGATCAGTTGTCCATATCAATACCACTAATAGTAGACTGCCAAGACTGCAGGAAGACACTCCACCCAAACCTGTCTCTGAGGAGTTTAGACAATGGAAACATGTTCCTTTCAATCATATTCCATTTTCTCAATCAGTCAGCCAGGTTTAATAATTTTATTAAAACAGAATCACAGAAGAGAAAAGCCAGTCTTAAATATGAATAAATCAAAGTATGTCAAGAGTACCACTTCACTTGGTTTCAGAGATACTGTGTATTATTTCCTGTGAAGTTTTTGTGTGAATTTCTTGATTAAAGGCATTAAAAAACCCACACATTTACCCCAGTCCTTCTATTGCATGCAAGTTGCATGTTTAAAATATGTCCTATAATATGCAATTTAGTCGCATGCAATGACCAATCAGAATCACGCCGCCCGGGGGATCGTCATCGGCAACAGTGACACCAAAAATAAATAACGTCATCCTTAATGAGGATGAAACAAAACAGTTAATTAATAGAGTTATTCTAGGGGCATGAATGCCTCTGGAACACGACATGTGGACATTACGACCGTCGAAAATTTCTTCTGCACAGCCGCTTTTTAGCGGCATAAATCGTGCATTCAATCGCTTTTGTCTGGTGAGCAGCGCACTACATGCTCCATGGATATATCTCCAGGGACGAACCCAAACACTTCTCTTCTTTCACCTTTTCTTTTGTGAAAAATTCACTACATAAACAGCGCCTAAAGTTAGAAACAGCAGCTCTTCGTTGCTGTCAGACGACATGACGGCAGCCATATTGCCAGTGATGTCGGATACTGTGTGCGACCTGGTCGCACTATGTGAACAGACCTGTTGCAAGCGAGTTGCAGCACAAGCAAAGCTGCAACCTAGCTGCAGCTGTTGCCTACAACCTTGCCTACAGAACTGGTCGTGCATACAAAAGTCCCAGAAAATACAACTACCGGTATATATAATTCTTGTATGTTTGCATGGATGCTTGTATCATTCCCATATATAATATATTATGATAATCTGTAATAAATATAATATACATGTAGCTATACACATGCAGATACACACAAATGTGTGAACAATGTATGAGTGACTTGTGTGTGGATTCAAAGGTCAAAAAAATACTGTACTTTGATATGTAAATTTATGATTAACACTTCAAAACATCCCCTGAAATGACTATATAAGTTTAGTATACATTTACTTCTTGTACAACAGCACAAGTAGTAAATGTTTATTCTTTTCTCCCATGTGAGAGAGCTTGTGAGCTAGGGACAGATACATTATCTTGTGCAATGCACCAAGGCCCTAATTGTTACAATAACACAACAATGGTTTGCAATGTGATCAGCAGAGATTGCAGAGTTCAACAGTTCATATTGGAGATCATTAGGACAGTGGATAGCTATTGTCACTAGTTCCGGTTCAGTGACTACAGCCAGTCATGGTTGAATGAACACACTTGCATTCAGGATGCACCAAGTGATAGAGCTGGTCTAAAGTCAACACACTAATTTATGTGGAAGTAATATCAATAACATGCATTAATCACAGTTTGTACACTTGGCAGTAGTAAATTATGGATCCTCTAAAGCAATCAAAGGCGTAGTATTCAAATATTAGTATCATAGCAACTGAGGACTAACTGACTGCTATTTAAAACCAAATATAATCAATATTACAGATGTCATAAATTATATGTCTAACTTGCTGTTTGACCACTTTAACACAGTTATTCAAATGCTTTGTTACATCATAACAAAAAAACATTTTATTGTTTTCTTTTTAAATTCAAACACATTTAATTTTGACTATATCTCAGTGAGTACAAGACGAAAAGCTAACACATTGCAAATCTTGCATTGCATGTTATTCTAATAGCAAGAACTAAACTTATGTCAGAGCTATATTTGAAACTTGCAACATTTAATTATAAGTTTAATTCTTTCTATTAAAATTTAATCTTGGAGCTATGAACAATATATCTTTCATATTGTAGGTTACTGTTTGTAGTACTGTGCATCTGTATCGTGTACTGACACTTTGGTGTATACATTCATGCTGTGTTCATGTGATTGTTCTTGTTATTACTGGTACTGTATAAGTCTGGCTTTAAGTCTATGCAGGCAACTTACAAATCTGTACTTTGTCTCCATTAAAACGAGGGTATTTACCTGCACACTCTCCATGCATACGACAAATTTTGTGCCAAATAGCCATTGTATAACATGTAGGATGAATTCACCTGTAGGATATCTGGAAAGAACCTCAGGAGTTGGTCATTTTAAATATCTACATTGACAACCAGATTACTAGTAGGGATAGAACTGGTATCTCTGTGGCAAGACTGGCAAGGCTTTTACTTCTTTTTCTTTCAAATGTTATTCATAACCCACTCTGGGGCATTATCGCACTGCGTTAACTGTGTTAGAGGTGGTGAGTCCACTATAGGATACATATTTACCCCCCGTGTGTGTGCATGCATGCATGCATGCGTCCATAATCTTTGACTTACTCTGGCAGAAGTGACCAACATAATTTAGTTTCTTCAGAAAGACAAAAGCAATGTGCAGTGAACAAGACTGCCAATGTTTTAAAACAGCAGTAGGTGGTTCTGAATCCTGGTCGTCTCTTTTGACAGTCATGTACTCTAATCACCAAACCACCTGACACTGGGACCACAGTGCCAATGAGTGCAGAGCAGGGTTAGAGTACTAGGAAATGCCACAAAACTTCACACAGAATACACAAACGACTGAACTTGAAAAGACACAATGGTGATAGTAGGTATACAAAGGGTTACTGTGAGTGCACATCTCTGGCTTATGATTCAGACACAACACAGCGGAGACAACATTCTGATAAATGCAAGGCCAATGCGGTCATTGTGCCATACTGTCCTGTCGATGGGTGCTGGGGCATGATAACGAATGCAGTGAGATCACGGAGCGCGCAGTTGACATGTGGGGGGAGTACATCACTCAACATCATGTCAGTGTGTTGAAACAACACAGGAACAAGCACCCATTGTGGCCTGTCAACAACATAGATGATATGTGGCATACCAAAGGTGATGTGTCTATTGGGGTATAAACAAAGCTCCACTGAGTGGGTAGATGTCTGCTTTCAGCCTCAGCCCCTCAAGTGATGTTGAGTCTACCACCTCTGGGTACTTGTAGGAGGTAGGTCAATACTTCGACATCACTACCAGTCAGGCCCTTACCCAGAAATAATTTTTGCCAGTATTGAGTTAACCAAAACTGTGCCTTATGGCTCATGCATGGCTTGCAATCACAGCAATTGTTGGCCAGTTTTTTTTTTTTTCAATGATACACCAGTGTCATTTAAGCCATTTATATAATTAATACTGATTCATTCGATTTATTTCCCAACCAATTGTGCCAGTGATAGTTATTAATGTGGGCCCCTAGACTTGGAACTATTAATTAATATATTAGCCAGCTGGCTCCCCTAAATTCCCTGTCTTACCGGTTGTAATTACCTTTCTTGGCCAGTCATCTGCCTGTCTTCAAGACAGGCAGATCTGTCACTGGCTTTGCCCTGCTGCTAGTGGAAGTATCCCGCTGGAACAGCTTGCCAATCGAAACAAAACAATGTCGATCTAAAATAAGTTTTAGAAAAAAAGGTGACAACCTTTTTATATAGTAGATCGGTTGCCCATGAACACAATCATTACGTAACGTCTTAATATTTAACGTATACGATTTACTGTATTTTAAATTTTGCAATTTTATATATATATATATAGATGTATTTTTTTTAAATCATACTATTTATCTATTTATTTTTTAAACTAAAATTGCTTATTCACCATTTTTTAGGACCAGATTAGAAATAAGTATACTATGTGTGCTTTTATGTGCTATCCTCTGTATAATTATATATGTGTCATATTTCTTTAATTATGTAATGCATGTATATAATTTTATTGAATAAAATCACTCACGCTTCACAGAGAAATCAAAATGGTGTGGGAATTATTACTATATAATAAGCTAGCCAGTGGATGAAGGGTAAAATGTTTTGACCCGTTTTTAGCAGTCTAAAGATGTTTAACCTTTGGATACTACCTGATATAAGTACTTTCCTTTACCATTATCACGTATGTATGCATATAAATATGTAAATATATATACATACATACATATGACGTAGATATATTCTAACAAGGTCAACACCAGGAAGTGAACTGAATCATACTTATATCTGGTAAACATTTAGGACAGGCAATTATCACGACCATTCAGATCAACCAACTGCAGAACCTTAGCAACTAACATTTCTCCACAATGCTCTGGACAACAAACTTCCGCTAGCAATTAATGTATCACAATGAAAAGTTTGTCAGCATTTAAATATACACCCAATAATCATGACTTATGAATCACCTATTGTATACAATGGACCTATGTTGGTTGGCCAGGAGCACTGGACATGCTTGGCTTGTCAAGGCTTAGCAATGACTGGTGACCAGGTAGAAGGTAGCACAACATGACTAATAGTTCAAAATGACCAGAGTGAATTTTCTTACTTACTTATTTCTGTTGATTAAGGCCCAGTTACACGTGCTTTGTCCTGTGACATGCAAAGGATGAGATAAAGAGGATGCCCAAAATAATGAAAGTTTTGACAATTAATTTTAGAATATTTTAAAACTTATAGTCTAAGCAATGTACAACTTTTAAAGGCTGCAATAAAAGATTGTCTCGCACAGAACAATAAATAATTGGAACAAATGATCTGCTGATTGTGCCTCTGAGTATGTTTAAACAAATACTATATGATATGTTGTAAATCAAATCAAATTTATTTATACACCACATATGTCTACAAAGCAGATTCAGGGGTGTTTACAAACTAAAACATTATGTAAGAATACATATATGTTGTAACACATATATGAGATTATGTGTCTCAATGACATCCTTGTCTACTAAAGCACAAGTATGCCATATGCTGCTTTAGAAAGTAATCTAGGTTAAAGCTCATCGGCTCATAACAACTGTAGCAACATTTGTTTTTATACAGTAGCAAAATACTACATGTACTTTTTCACACCCACAATGACAACATTTTCGGAAATGTCAAACTAATAATTTGGAATGATTATTCAATTAGGATACAATGAACATTGCATTTTCACTGATGTCCATGTAGATATGTGTAGTGTGTGAACAACAGTGTTTGTTGACACATGCACTCATGTGTGTGTATGGAAGACTGAACCAAGGTTTGGTCTCAAACATACAAACTTCCTTGTTGGGTGTTGGATTCACACGGTTTTTAAGTTGTCTTTTAATACCGTCTTTATATGTAAAAAACTGAGCACAAACAACCAAAGACGACGTTCAGTGGCTACACTTTTTACAACCATGACTTCACAATTCTCCTTTCATCTAGACGCATTTGTAGCACATACACATCTAGACTAATGACGTCAATGGCAAGGACTAGCTCATCATTCACTCCTAATGACAGTCACCGTGGTGTCACACTAAACAGGCAGATTACATCCTGGTCAGACAAACATGTATGAGATGTTGGATTAAATATATTAGCCTGAGTCATCGTTATGCAGGATGCACTAAACTGAATCATGTATCTGCTACAGGATATGTATGCAATCTTGAGGTTAGCGGAGTATATTCACTACTGCAACATTTAGCATTTTTATTGATGTTTATATTTATCTTAATTATTTTATTATTACTTAATTATTTTATTACTACTTAAATATTTTATTATTACTTAATTATTAACCTATGTTTTTTATTTTCTTCCTTTTATTCAAAAATATGTTTTATTCTATGGTATTTTATTAAAATCATTGATGTTACCAGAACATTAAAAGTGTGGTTCATGATTGTATTTACATGACCATCATTATTATTTAAAAATAAAATATAATTACCAGGTATTATGTATTTTGTTATCTATCATATTAGAAGTACCCAGTATTTTGTTTGTAAATGTAGATTTTTAAACATGTTTAAAGTACAAACATGTTTAAAGTACAAACATGTTTAAAGTACAAACATGTTTAAAGTACAAACATGTTTAAAGTACAAACATGTTTAAAGTACAAACATGTTTAAAGTACAAACATGTTTAAAGTACAAACATGTTTAAAGTACAAACATGTTTAAAGTACAAACATGCACTGGGTGTTGTTTTACATAAAATAAAAATATTTGTATGAATCCCCTTATCCTACATTTAGAATACGAGGATAAAGACCTGTTGAGTAACATCTCCCCTGGACGTGGTGAGGTTGTTTTGTCTGACATGAGTGATTTTCTATGAAGTTCCCTCATTCTAATGGTCAATCAGTTTATATTCACCCTGAATGGTCAACTCTGGACATTTATGGCCATACACAGTCCAGGCTGGTATTTGGACAAAGCAGCCACATTGTTGTTGGTAAACCTGCACCTTTGCCTGCTCTCAGTGGGTAGCAAGCATACAAAGGGGTGAAAGGTCAGTGTACTCAAATTCTGCATATGAATGACCAGTCATTCTCCACATTCCTCACAATCGACACAGATTCTAATCGAGCCAGCCATTTCAAGACAACAAAATATCACAATGAAATAGACATTTTTTCAAAACGCATTGCTGTGTGTAAGTACAAAACGGGACAAATAAGGGAAATTAACTGCACTCAAACACACTCAGAGTTCAATAATTGTATATTATTATTTTTTATTATCATCACCTAGTATCAAGGAACATCAGTAAACTTATACTAACAAATTGTGTACAATTGAGCTAGTTTGTTTAAATAAATGTTATCACTAGCTAACTATTTAGCTACATGCACCTTTGTACTAGATAAGCCCTAAAGTAGCAGTTAAGTCCATCTCTCATACATGCCTGTGTACTGCACTTCACCACTGCCACTGTGTCACTTTGAGACATTGGAGAGGGGAGTTAGGGTGCCAAAGTGAACTGCTCTCTCTATAAAAAAAATCCCAAATGATTTGCACCTGAGTAAAAATCTACATGACCTGATTAAACGCAGATGTGCTGCGACTGTTCTCTTGGCTTCTGACTGTGGTTGCTGAATTAAATGTGGTGACAGTGCGTTCATGTATAAGCAGGTGTGACTTGATGTGTAAATTATGACACAGCTGGCAGGAAGTGTGTTACGTGTGTGGCTTTACATCCACATAGCAGAGACCACAGAAACCTGTACATTTTATATAATGCCCAAGGTTGGATGGGTAAGCCTATGACTACACTCACATCCTGTAAAATGTCAACAGACAATTATGGTTCGATTGGCATGACCAGGTCAGATGTGTTTTCATTTTATGTACTTGAATAAGATTACATAAACTAATCGAAAATTGCTCTCCGTTTTATATACCATGTAAACATTATTTGTACACAATGTAATATGAATACATAATGGTATTGTTGTTATGCAGTGAATGTGGTTAGAGGCTTTATCTTTGTTTCAATCAAACCTAATCTGATAACCCTGTTCTGAATTATATATTTTAAATGCTTATACAAGCACATATACAACATGTTGTTGGCTATATACATGTATTATGCACCATAATAAAATAATAATATGCATCCAACTTTGCTAACTAATGTCCTTTCTGTTTAGTATCTGAAACGTACAGCATAGAATTTATTTAAGGGCAGTGAGATACACTGACATAGACTGGTGAAAATAAATAGCACTCAATTAAAAGTGTTTGCATGTAACTGGAGAGCTCCCTTCAATATCAAAAAGTAATTAGGTTAACTATCCTGCGTTTGCCTAACCTATTTTCAATACTGGTACGTCCTTTGCTTGACGCAACCCAAAACTCTGGCAAAAATGTTAACACTGATTAATGAGTCACATGAAAGTGTTTAACTCCCACTATTTGTAAGTGTTTGGAGTATTATTTAAAGGATATGAAATGGGCAAATGTTTTTCTTATTTTGTGTTCTACATGTATAGAATATTGCCTAGAAACGATTTAATCAATGGTAAAATAATTTTAAATCCAATTAATTTACCAGAAATATTGTTAGAACACTCCCCATTCTGACGCAGTTTTTCGTTGTGTTCTACTGATAGTACACTAGGTGACTAATCTTAACTTACATCCGTCTGCCAATAGCATTTTATGATTAGCCTTTTGTAAACACAGTGAAGTTCAAAATGTTCTAATTACTGGAATGGAACCTACAGCTCGATAGCTGAGGGGGATGTTCAAGACAAAATAAACATTTAGGCTCTACATAGACACGAGTAATGCTTTAAGATAAGCAAGAATGTTACTGAACAAAGCCAAACGATCATTAAACTGTGAATGTCCTTCCCGGTAACACAATTGGACTTCCGGATTCATTTGTGTACAACGTAAAACATCATGTAACATTAGAAGTTGTGATTTGTTACCGCGCGCACGCTGGGCCGTGACAATAAGTCATGATTGACTTAACGCGGATGATCGCGCAGGTCACGGTTGAATGATCACAATACGCTACAGTTCAAGGATTGGACATATTAACCAATATAAGATCATACACACTCACCGCATCGTAAAGTCTTCGTAATTCCGTATCTACCCAGTCTTCAACTGCCAGCCTTTTACGAATGAGTCGCATTTGGTGCTGACCGTATTTCGCTGTCAAGTACTTTTTCCGTTCGTTGTAACCGTACAGGTCGGCGTTCTTAGCCGGCTCTTTAAATCCCACCTGCACCGGCGATTCTGTGGAAATCTCACTGTCATGATTGTGTCTTGTCGGAGATGGCCGGTATGTTTCCCTGGGTGCAGGCGGCGATGCACGATACCGCTCGCCTGAATTCATTCTTGTGTTGTTGACGTTGTAAACAGTCGCCATAACTTCGACCACACGCGTCGGATTATAGTTGATAACTGAGCCAATGTTTTGACAGCCGGAACTACGTCAAGAGCTGTAGGCAGTCGAATGTATTCATACGCGACGTAACAGCAACGAAGATCCACGCGTTCTCGAGCTATTGTTCCCGAGGAAAGATAGCTATCAAGCAGATTTTAAATCATTGTTCAAAGAATATGAAAATGTTTCACATGGCAGACAAACAGTAAAAAGGACCGACCAAGAGCAGTACCTAAAATGCTGTACTAAAAACGTAGAAAATTATATAAATATTCCCTCCAGGTGACAGCACACGTTACATCGACTTTCTTCCAACAAGTGATGCCACCTATTGGGATTTCGCAAATTAAATTGGAACAATCATTATTTCGTAAAATAAATGTGAAAAATCTTCCAGTTATTACAGTATTTTGCATGAAGAGAACACCATTATTCTCAGCACGTTGTGGAGAGTAGAAAAGATTGATTACTAGTCGAAAAACATGCTAAATTTATTATCGTCCTGGTTAATTAGCAACATAAATTCATAATATTACATTCAGCATTAATTTTATAGTTCTTCAGCAAATTAAGTTATATTTCAAGCTCGGTTTTATATACAACAACTACTAGTTTTCTACTAGAACTCGAAGATCGAAGGAAAGTACTGAATAGTGGCGTAGTACTCGTTACCGGTTACATTATCGATTGCTCAGCTGCATACACCTGACAACGTAAATAAATACGTCACTGGACGCCATGTTGTTCGCGAAGATGGCTGGGGAGAGGTTTGTGAATGTATGTGAGTTTTTTTCGAAATGCAGCGATAACACTCATTTGTTCTGACCAAGTGCCACATTTGTTTCATGCACTGTGCACGTCTTGGTTTATGTACAACGTCATAATGGATCTCCGTGTCAGTCTGACGTATATTTTCATCATGTGCGTAGCCGTGTTTACGGTTACGGCGACCAAGGAAAGCGTCGACAATGCCGAAGTGGCCGTTCTGGCGAAGAGATTGTACGACGAAATCAAAAAGAGACTGCATGATTATGGCGATAAGGTGGATGGTCTGCAGGATGTTGATATGAGCAAGTTTTCATTGCAAAACGAAACGATAATAAAGACGACCAGCTCGATCAAGCGAGGCGCAAAGTTTCTGAACAACTCGGTTGTTGAAAGCAGAGAGGAGTGCGCCAAGTTGTGTTTTACGAACGTCCAGTGCAACATCGCCGTGTTCCACAACAAGGTAATAAACAGTCTAATACTAATGGGAGTAACAATAATCCTGTATACAATTTGCAAACACTACTACACAGCTCTTTGTATTTGTAAGCAGGGCTACCTGGTTGAAATATATGGTAGCCCACAGATATGTGCTAGCAAAAAATTCCCAAACCAAGTCCTAGTTGTTTCCAGCACTCGGCAACGTTCTATTAACTGACTAGTCTGTATATTGTGTGGTTAGAATGTTATGATCTTATGTCATTAGGTCTCATTCAACTAGTCAGCCTTTTTCAGAACATTATCGTCAAGCCGACCTTTTCTATGCTGGCACTGAGGGTGGTCACTGCCAGGGTGCTTGTCGTCCTCAGTGGTTCTTTTACGTCCCAAATTTAGACGGGACCGACATTAACATGATCTCCGAGTCACGAGGGATACACAGTCCCCAATGTTGAGAGCCAGGTTTTTACACCAAATATACCATACCTGCCCGGTCCGGGTATTGAACTCGGGTCGCCGGCATGTCAGGCGGTTGTGCTAACTACTACACTATCGCGCGCCCCCCTACACTATCGCGCGCCCCCATTGACATTGTGACATCACAGCCCAGGTCAACATATCATTTACATTAATAATATTATTACTAATGAAATACTGAGATTGTCCCTTCACATCTAGCATTCAGACTTAAAAACTTTGAAATGTTACATGTATCTTAATGAAATAATAATAATTTTAATGTACAATTAAAATTGTATAATGGTTAATGTGTTTCGCAAACTCACATGGGGTCCATCAATCTTGGCCCACCTATTCCACATATTTTTTGTTTTAAGTAGATTCATGTGAAGTACACACTGCTTATTGTATGATTTAACTGCCAAGTGTGGCAATAGTGTCGCACTGCTAAAAGCGTTAAAACACACTTTGTTTCCTATATTTAGTACAATTGGAATACTAAAAATTGGGTAGTGCAGATAACCCAACTGCAACATTGTTCTAAGCTGCCTGTCAATAACATGGTTTATTACATTAGCCAATCATATGCCCAATATAACAGGTGGCATGGAAGGACATCACAGGGTTGAAGTCCAAGGCACAACAATTATGTCTTTGAAGTGGTTAATTGGTTATAATTGTTGCAAGTGACTGGGAAGCAAGTGAGCTTTCTTTTCCCAGGCACTGGGTTGATTGCTGCCACTGACAATTAGGCCATCATTGTCCTAAATTTTGCAGAAGGCCACCAGGCTACTGGTGTCTCCAAGCTTGGTAGCAAGATGCAATTATGGTAGCCACAGGCTACCACTATTTCGAACCCTGTATTTGTTCATTATGACACACAAAAGTCACAAACAGGTGGTCCATATTCGCCAGAATAAATATGGACCAGTGACACAACCTAGATTTTTACAGCTGTATTTTATACCTGTATTGCAGAAGTCCTTCTCATGTTACCTATTCAACTGCGGTGCTCTGAGTGTATGTGAGTTCTCAAGCCACCCTGACTATCTGACCATGGGTCTACCACTTCGCAAGACTGGCCTTGGCCAACAGAAGAAACATGAGTCTGACCTGGCCAACCTACCGGCATCTATCACTTCAGACTCCACAACTACTACAACGACTACCACAGCTACAGCATCAGTGTCTACAAGTTCCCCAACGACTACTACCACAAGTACAACAACGACAACAACAACTCAAACAGAACCAAAGATTGGCAAAGTGCAAGGTATAGTCACGAGAGTAAACTATTATTAATACAAGTTTGGTTCATGGATTTACTGGCTCATGCTAACCATTTAGCTAATGATTAACATATTTAATTTGGCTAAACAAAATTGAAGGCATTTGTCAAATTGGCTGGGAAAACACAGTAAGTTGAAAAGACAGTCATTTAACAAAATGGCAAGATGAAATATGTTAGAGTGAATGCAGATGTGCAGGCATACAAGAACACATTCTCAGTTCTCCTTGTGGTTTATCATCCAGAAAATGTTTTAAAGCAGAATGTCAAACTTGAACAAGTATAATTGAAAACTCTCTTAGATATGTTAGCAATTTTGTATTATTTTACTTTTTTGCGTGATTGAAGGGTAGCTGTTAACTATTTAAACTTTATAAAGAAGTTGATAAGAAATGACACTCATCATTGGGATGTGATATCATAATATCGATCTACATGTGTGAGAAGAATAAATTACAGTGTTTTCCATGTTTTTCCAGTGACACTGTTTGAGAAGTGTGGGCCAATGTTGGGGGAGTGCGCTGACCGCTACACCGAGTGTTTGACTGGCTTCTGCGTGTGTAAGGAGGGCTACCACCCACAGGACGGGGCATGCAGTAAGTACACACATCGCCTCACACCACTAACTGCGCTTGTGATGCTTTCTGCTTGTGGTTACTAACACGGACAGACAATACACACATTATACCTTATGTGGTGTTCCCCAGGGTTCTATTCTTGGGCCATTGCTTTTCAATCCCTGCACACCACCACTAAGGTCTATCAGCTCAGAAATTGTCATTTACAATGATATTTTCGTTTGAATGACTGAGAGTAGATTAAAGTTAAATGCTGATAAAACAGACTGTTATTATCATATTCGTGATTTACGATGTATTCATTGTTATTTAATATTTATTGTAACTGCACTTGTTACTAGTAGGCTTGACTACTGTAATTCCCTTTTTCACAATATTGCCCTTAAGGATATCACTAGGTTACAACATGTACAGAATTGTTTAGCTAGGGTTGTCACTCAGTCTCCACGGTTTTCTCACTCAGTGCCTCTTCTGAAGTCTTCTGAAAACTGTCTTCCTGTACAATATTGTATTATTTTTAAGATCTGTACCATTACCTATCAGGCACTTTCATCTAAACAACCGGCATAGTTATTGCTTACTCCTGTAAAAAAGCTTATCCAGCTTCGATCATCTAGTTCTGATTTACTTTTTGTTTCTAGAGTCAATACCAATATTGGAACTAGGGCATTTTCTGTTGCTGCCCCAACCCTCTGGAATATGCTCCCTCTTAGTGTTAGATCAGGTGAAAATGTACAATTTTGCCATCATTTAAAAAACTTACCTTTATAACCTTGCGTTTCCACCTTAGCTCCCTGACTTATTGATCCATCTGTTGACGACTTTAACATGGCTTATCGATTCTGATATTGACTAACCCTTTTGAATTGATGTGCCGCTGAGCTTGGTTTCCGAAGATTTGGAAGCAAAAGAAGTTTATTATTACTTTATTAACATGGCTGCTGAGATTAATTTCTCTTATTTTGTAATTCACGGTCAAATTTTCTTTTTTTCGTCCGTTACATCTTATAGGTTTTATAATCGAAGCAAAATAAGGGAAATGTGACTGAAATACAAAGAAAGAGAAATTATTAACCATGAGACCATGGCCAATTTCTGTCAGTGAGGAATTTATAAACTTTGGTATCTAATTCCACTGCCAAGGGATATCAGAAGTGGGGATCGAGAAACAGAACAAATCTGTAAACACCAACAAAAAATCATTCTTAGTGGGCATCAGTCTGAATCCTAAGTTCATAACAAGGGGTCAGGCATTTGAAAGTGTGGACATTACTAATTTGCTTACTTGTTCAACAAATATACTGCCCAACTGGCCATTTCTATTAATCACTCCATGAAGATAGTTTAATTTGCGAGTGTAAAATGTTGTATATATTTTTATTTAGTAACAATTAGCTCATCCGAATAACCTAGTCTTATTCCGGCTGGATGTTATCACTTTCATGGGAGTGGCAGTATGAGGCTCAACACTGATGCTATGTGGTGTTTTGGGTCAGCTGATATTTGGAGCAACATCAGTTCGTTCCTAACTTATTGTCATTGCCTTACACAGGAAAGGAATGTGATCGCTTTGAGTTTGAGTGCGCTAACGTGGGTCGGCCATTAGTCTACCCACAATGCATTGCAGTCTACGACAAGTGCGATGGCATTGCACAGTGCTTGGACGGTTCTGATGAGCTCAATTGTCCTGCAGGTGAATTTCTCAGAATATTCATGCAGTTTTCAGTTTGTTATTATTTTGGCAATAAGGGAATTCAGTGGTAACAGAAAATCACAGTATATTGTTATTTAACTGATATTTTGTGACTTTGTGTAGACCATTGATGACAGTTTCTTTGTAATGTAAACAGGTACCATCTGATTAATTGTACTCCTACTCACTGCCTGTGCTATCATTCACAAAAGGTATGCACATGTGAAAACTTGAATAATTGCTACTTAACTGATGGATCCAGCACATCCAGTTTGCCTGTGTCACAATCAAAATTATGCATGTCAAGCTCTGCTTTGTCAGCAATGTTGATAAAAGTAATTTCATATGTGCATTGCATTATTAGGGTGGCATGGCATCTTCAAGACCTAACATCGCCGCATATAGTTCTCACTTAAACATTACTAGGGTGGCATGGCATCTTCAAGACCTAACATCGCCGCATATAGTTCTCACTTAAACAACTTTGCCTTATGTTTTTGTCATATTGACTTTCAACAGAAAATAAGGCAGAATGTATCAAATGTGTTCGGCATCCAGTTTTTATGGCTTGACGGAATTCGTTGGCAATAGGTCTTATGATGGATAGGTCAATTAACTCATTATTTTGCTTGTTGTTTATTTGATATCCAGAGTGAATTAACTGATCCCAGATCCTTAGCGTAGCATCACTGATTATGGTTATATATTATATATCAAGACTGTGCACGTTTTAATATGACCACTAATGTATGATGTGATATGCCACGCACACCCCAGTAGATGGCTAAAACGTAACATAGTTTGTGCTAACCGGGCGTGCATGTTCTACTTTTCCTGCTGCACTGAAGGAGCGCGACACGCGTCGTCTGACCAGGTAACTCACACAGACACAGCAGGCAGCAAGACATTCACCAGTCAACAGCAACTCCAACATGAGCAGGAGATCAAACAACTACTGCAGCCCCCCAACCCGCCCACTCACACTTCTGGGGAAACCCAACAGGGTTCAGAAGACCTTCATCACGATACCCCAGCTGTAATTGGCAGTGGAGGGGGTGCGATGCATCAGGACTACCCCAAAATACGGGTTAAATCCCCAGCGAGACAGGGGAAGGTGGAGGGAGAGGGAGGCGAGGGCGTGTTGTCACATGTGGGTGAAACACATGCTGGGGGGACTTCCAAAGGAGATGTGGGGGTGGAAAGCACAGGGGATCACACCCGTAGTGGGATAGATGGGGGCAGACCTGTGTGGAACGGGGAGTCATCCGAGAGACACATGAGCTCGGGGCAAGGTAGGACGAAGGAAGACAAGGGACATGTCCGCTTCGACGCAAGCAGACACCAAGGGATCGACGGACAGGACCCGTTAGCCAGGACAGGACCGGGACTTATGGATGGGACCATGCGAGGTAACATGATGCGTAAATATGAGCCTGTTGTTGATGGTAATGACCCTCAGTCTACAGGGCGTTGGACCCCTTCTTCCAGGAACCGGGCACCAGACAGCTATCGCTCTAAAGCTGTTGACCGACTGGACTCTGTGGGGTACGGCCGTGGTGGAGATTTCGTCAACCACGAGGTGGACAAACCAACAGACGACGGTGGTATCTCCAGCGACCCGGCAGATTACAACTACCGATATTACAAAGTTCACCGTCCTAGCGGTGGTGACGGCCTGTCGCGTACTCCAGGAAGTCGGTTTGACAAAGGTTATATCATTGGGGGTGACAGGGGACCCTGGCGCAAGACTGGACACTATACGGGCGACGTGCATCCAGGTGGTGGACCAGCAATGGGGAATGACATGAACAAGGCAGGTTATTATTACCCCAGGAACCCCGACCAGGAGGGCCATGGCGACTACGACAGTTACTATGACAACAACGGCAGGAAGGGTTACTATAGCAACGACGATGGGCCAGGCCTGTTTCTGCCCTACAGGCACCATGAGGTGTTTGACTATTATGCACCGGAGACAGGTACCTCATGAATGAGTGCAACTGACTTTTGTGCTTACTTTGGCATGACTGTATTCTGTTATAGCTGTGTCATTTTAGTATATTTTATTTGTTTGTCTTATGGGTTTCTTTGGCGTAGGACTTGGTAGAAGATGGATGTTGATTGTCTTTTCAGTGTTGTTGTTCTGTTTGAAATTACTAGTTTTGCTTGGGTCTTTAACTGCACCTTCGACAATAGCTGTGCACACATTCTTGAATAATTTGTGTTTAGATAGCTGCATTTCTTTGCTGAAGCCTGGTCTTGTTTGGAGTCTTCAGGACCCAGTTCTATCAATTCACAATATAGTAATTGTAAGAATATATTTATCTTGCACAAGTAATCTGAAATTGTGTGATTGTGTACTTACATTATATTAATTATTTATTATAAATTTATGTTGAGTTTGTTTTTATGATTATGTAAAAAAAAAAATTATAATTAATTTGGATGTTCACTACAAATGAACTAGTATAATGTTTATTCTTGTTAAAGTTACTTTAAGTTTATTCCATCCTTTTAATATAATTATATAATTTTTTTTATATTCCATTTTTATTTAATAATTTTTATTTTATTTATATCTACTTTTATAATATAATTTACGTATATTCTTGTTGTTCCTCCATTTCACTGTACATGCCGATGAACTGTCATACATCTGACCTATGAACTGTATCATCATATATGTATGACACGTTATTGATGATTCTTATTCTTACACTACCAATTGGTGTATATTCACCAATCTAAACATCCACTATGTGATTTTTCACATTATTTTGATCAACTAAAATAATCCTTGTATATAAATTCCCTTTCAATGCATTCAACATCCCTATTATTGAACATTGTGCCACCTCTGTACAGTATTATACATTCTAATGTCGGCAAAATGTGTATTATGTGTTGTTTTTATGTGTAGTGTGGCTCAAGTGTAACTGTTTGTTTGTAGCCTTGCCTTCTCGTAATGTTTTGTTTATATTTTCTTTCAAAATTTGCAGTCCCAAAAGATGGTGACAAGCTAATGGATGAACACAAAAATGGTGAGTGTAAATGTTAGTTGTAAAATAGCAGACATTTCATGGCACTGTCATTTTTATTATAAGTTTATATCTGATATGTAAAACCATCTCGCATTGTCTGCTGACACCTACCTGTATCGGATGCATTTTATCTTTATTCTGTGCATAAATTAGGTTTTCAGTCACGATCCATGATGTCATTTATTTTCCAAATTAATCAGTTGCTTGGACACTTATTTTGCTACTGTTTTACAAACTCGACCACACACATACACACACGTGACACAGACACTGTTATTTTACAAACATTTATGTTTCAGGGGGTGAGGCACCCATCAAAACAAAGATATTACCACTGCCAGTAGGTGACAAATCCACAGTGCCACCAGTGAAAGGTTTGTACTTTTCAGTCTGTATTCTACGTAAATAAACATAAATATTTGGGGTTTTAATATCAAATTTGCATATGTCAGTATTTAACCCTGAGTATGAGCTGTGGGGAGTATTTCTCCCAGAGTATGAGCTGTGAGGAGTATTTAACCCTAAGTATGAGCTGTGGGAGTATTTGGCAGTATAGGGAACACATGACCCTGAGTATGACCTATGAGGAACATGTGAAGTGTGGGACGTAAGTGACCCTGTTTATGACCTGTCGGGTGCAAGTGACCCTGTGTATGACCTGTGGGGAACATATGGTTCTGAGTTTGACCTGTGGGATCACATGACACTGGGAGTTAGTGTGGCTCTTGTCTGCCTCTAGTGTACGTAATCTCATCTCTTGTATACATGGTCTCATCTCTTGTCCTGTTGTGTATATCATCTCATTTCTTGTCCTCTTGCGTACATGATCTTATATCTTGTTGTGTACATGGTTTCATCTCTTGTGTATGTGATCTCATCTCTTGTCCTCTTGTATACATGATCTCATCTCTTGTCCTCTTGTATACATTATCTCATCTCTTGTCCTCTTGTGTACATGATCTCATCTCTTGTCCTCTTGTGTACATGGTCTCATCTCTTGTTCCCTTCAGCTATCACGGTGGAACCAGCGAAGATGGTCAGTGACTCGGCAGATAAAGCACAACTACCGGGACTCGGCAAGAATGACACTTCATCAACCAGCAGCAACAAGAAGATCATGCACAGTAAAAACATCACTGACAACAACGTCCAACCTGAACCCCACAAGACATCTGGTAGCCTTGGCTCTGAGGTGGTTGAGAACAGAGAGGAAGTCGTCATCATCAACAAAGAAGTCGTCGGATCAGCCATAGTGCACCACGAAGCGAAGTCGGACCGGGGAGCAGTCGTTGCTCTTGGCCTTGGTCTCGCCGTCACCGCCATTCTCCTTCTGTTTGTTGGCTGTCGACTGCGTAATATGAAGCAGAAACTGCGTCGTGGCCGCCCCATGAATTCCAATGAGGCAGATTACCTAATCAACGGAATGTATCTTTGAAATGGCTGGGACACGTCAAAATATTTCGTCCACTTGAAAGTTTACTGGCCATGGCTGGTGTACGTGCAGTTAATATACCATTTTGATGAAATTTTGAAACATTGCACAAAGTAACGCTATTTCAAATCACTAGCTGTCATAAAATGTGTTTTGCAAATGGAGGATGTCTACAAAATTTTGAAGGTTTGTGGTATACTGAAATGCAATGCTTTGCTAAATAAACTTCATGTGGCTGTTAACTTTCCGCCATCAAATAGTTAACTCTCTTGAACATTCCTAGTCCGAATGACTGACAGTCACATATGCAGTATATAAGGTGAGATCTAGCAACCTTCCAGATTTGCGGAAGAGTAGCCAAACATGTCATAGTGATTACCATAATAAGAATGTTTGTCCGTTTTCACAGCAGTTTGGTTGCATGTTATGTTAAGAATGATTATTGTGTGTTTTCAAAATAATGTCAAGTGTTTAGAATTAAGCGGAAATTTAAATGACAGTTGTGATTATTAATTTGTCAAAGTAGTTGTTAACATCACAGAAGATTGGTTAATCTGATAAAGTACAATTCATTATGCTTGGCACATCAAATATATAAATGAAATACGTGTACGTGTACGTTATGTAATACTGTATAATGTGTTTTAAAAAACATAAGTACCCCGTGGGTAGTTAATTTCTAAGACCAAGAAAGATAGAAATAAAAAGGGTGTGGGAACGAAAGCGAAATGAAAGGTGCAGTTACACACAGAGTGGGGTCATGTGATTGCCTCAGGTGTGCGCTTTAAAGCATAATAATGTTAGTTTTTCATGAAGCAGTTGGATAAAGTGGAGTGGAGCACAGTAGCGCAGCGGTAAGAGCTCCGGACTCTCAATTGAGAGAACAGGTTCGTATCCTGTGCGGCGGTGTCGAACCGTGGGCAAGTTTGTTTACTCTGCATGGCTTCAGTTCACTCAGCTGTATGAATGAGTACCTGGCTATAGACAGTGGTGGATATTTCTTCACGAATAGTCTTCACGCATTAATTGCAGTGTGGTTAAAGAGAAGTCGAGATGGTGTTCGATTGAACAGTTCTGCCAGGGAGTAAAGCGCTTTGAGCAGTCCTGGGGACTGGATACTGTGCTATATAAGAACTTACCTTTTAAAGAATGTTGGCCTTAGTAATCATGTTTTATTTCTGGCACTTCATTTTATTGGCATAGCAGTTGAATGTAGGTTTTATAATCGTGTGCTGTAAGTGAGGTTGCTAATTAATTGGTGTTCCACTTTATATGTTGTATATACATTTACATGAGACGGAACAAAATCGAAATACTAATTCCTGCAGTAGTTTTGACTTTCAAGTGAGATCAACACAAGGGCTTAATCAGGTGCAAACAAAACATGGTTGAGCGTTTGAAGAATTAAAATTGTGCAATGTGTTTTTACAGTTGTATGTACAGTCAGCTTTGGTGAATCAGAAGTTCAGTTCTTGCAGGCCTACCTGATTGATATTGTCTATTTTATGTGTAAAATGTGTACATGTATGCATACAAATTAACTGTAGAACATGGTGATATGGCAGATATATTATTCAAGTTAACTGGTTTATTTTGGTGTTGGTTATATATTATTTGTTTACAAACAGCAGAATTTGTTACTAGAAACCAGTTTTCTGGGTAATATACAATCAATCTTAGATAGAATGTGTTAGAATCTACAGGTTTTACATAACTTTGACATGGCAGATAATTATATTCACAAACGGACAACTTACTGACGTATGAACACATACATATTATAACACGTTGGTAATTGTTTAAGCTGAATATTTGAAGTTTCAGAACACTGCCAACTAAATCAGTGGCCAGTTGCCCTGTGTCTTACGCAAGTGACCTGAATGTTGTTTCTTGTCAACCCGTTCTACAACTAGCGTGTCCTAATCCCGGTTACTGCTTGTGATAGCGATTGTCAGTAATCTAGTGCACATATTGTTGTATGAATAAATACTTTGTGTATTGGTATTTCGTCTTTTGAAGTAATTTGATAAAATCATGTTGACAACTTGGCAGTCATTTGGAAGCTAGATTATACTAGCAGTGTTTTCTTACATAAGATAACTGTAGATAAGTTTATTCACTGATTACTATGGTAAGGATCATATCAAATGGTTACAGCATCAGATGCAATTGAGAAAATTATTTTGCTGCACTTTTGAATCTTGGGCAGTTTCGTTCATTCCACATTGCTCCAGTTCACTTGGCTGTATTAATGAGTGCCCAGCTATAGACACTGGTGGATATTTGTGTATGGAATGTGCAAAGTAATTGCAATATGGCTAAATGTTTCCCAGAGAAGTCGAGATGGTGTCTGAATGAAGAGATGTGCCAGGAGGTGAAGCCTAAAGCGTTATGAGCAGTCCTAAGGACTGGTCACCTCACTCTATAAAATATACCTTTGACAATATAATCCATCTGTCTTATTTGGTATGTCTATACACACTGTACATAGGTATAACAGGCAAGGTTTGTTTTTATTTACAACAGTATGTACAATTACAATACCTTAAAACATTGCAGCAATGTGAAATGCAGAACAATTCTGCCAACGAAAAACAGTTAATAAATATCCATGTTGTCACAAAATACGATTCCTTATGAGTATCAAGAATGGTGGTTAGACAAAATTAGACTTGACACAGATGACACAGATGACACAACAGAAAAATACATCAACCAGAAATGTGAAGGTTAATATTCCAACGCAGTATACTGCCGAGTGTTAATGCCCAGACATCAAATGGTTATTCTAGACAAGCTCCTGCAAAATCCTAAATACTTCCAGACTATGAAGGATTCTTGCACCAATTATTCTCTATCTCTGAAATTGCAAGAACAACTTTTGTTGCAACATTCTTCACTGCACTTCTACAATGGCATAAACCAGTTGATTACAATTATATTGTTCTACCGTACAGATCTACTGGTTTGTAACAGAAACTAAATCTCGGAACAGAACATTTTGTACATGCCAAGTCAAGTAAATCAAACTTGTGATTCAACACAATAATATAAATTCTAATATAAAATGTTGAGCCCCGTTCATATTACATGACAAGATGAAAGCCAGTTCACTGGTATGAGAGAAATGTGCAGCTCTATATTTATTACAATTTCAGCACAAAAACTGCTACTAAGATAGTCCAAAAACATCCAGACAACTGGCGCAAATTTATACAATAAAAAACATCCAGACAACTGACGCAAATTTATACAATATGTACACCACTAAATAACGTTTGTGTTTTATTAATTATCCATGGATTATAGTACTGTGAACAATGCAGCAACAGTAACATTACACAGTAACAACACAAAAGGAAGGAAGTAACATCAAACTTGTACATCTTCACAAAAAGCCTCCACTCTTAATGCAGAGAAATTCAAACTTTCTTCAACAATGCTACATGAATAACATTTCGTAATATGCCAACACTTAACTTCCCAATACATTGTGTATATTGTGTCTTTCCAGTTCCTTACATGTACAGTTCCGGCACTGTAGTAACAGCTACCCAATAACCTGCTCTGATTGGCATAAGCACCATGAATCTAGGTGGATTCTGGCTCTATACAAGATCACATGTTGTTACAGTGCAGCAGTGTTACCAAGTAGAACCAAAAGTTGCTTCCTACGAGTGATGCTATATGACTGAACATGTCCTACAACAGAAACATAAGACAGCAGTTACACTTCTCTGCTGCACTTCTCTGCTGCACACCCCAGGCCACATTTAACAGTTCTATTGCATCGTGTGGGCAGCGTTCCAATGGCCAGTTTACATTGTCAATTATTTATATATTAACAGCATTATACTCTTTCCTCGTGGATCCAAGCTCCTTTTATGGATGCCACCATCCATCACACTCGCTGCCACCATCCATCACACTCGCTGCCACCATCCATCACACTCGCTGCCACCGTCCATCACACTCGCTGCCACCGTCCATCACACTCGCTGCCAAAAGATGTCTGATTCTGTTATGAAAATCTGGTTTATTAAATCTTATTTGTGTTCAGATATCTGACTTAAGTAAGCTGACCATTAGTCATGTTTCATTACACCTGCTTGGAGCAACATAAAATACAAATATCCCGATCGTATTTATGACCAGTCCACAAACAACCCATTTGAACCAGTTTGCAGTTCAATCAGTAACAATGAATGCAAACTGGATTGGCAACGAAACATGCTACCAGAAGTCAACAATTGGATCATGACCACACCAGAGGGATGTCCACCAAAATACAACATGCTCTATCAACGGCCAACCAGGAACATTATTTGCCAAAACATCAAGATAAACATTTTCAGCTTGTGTATAAAACTGGCAGATCAGTGCCAAACTACAGATCTTCCCTGCGTTGTCTGAAAGAGACAACAGAACTTGTTTACTATTTAGACATGTAAAAAACATTTGTGACATAATAACAGTTGATAATGGTAATGACCTGGAACAACATATGCAACTCAACAGACTACTACGAACTAGTAACGGCGTTGTTAACATTCAATATTTATGAATGGTGAACAGCACCTAACTCAAGTGTAATATGCCCTAATTTAGTTATCTGTACATCTGTATGATTTACTGTACTCTGAATTTAGATATCTAAATGGGTCGAGTAAGTTCACAATCCCAAAATATGTTAGGAATTATTTAGGGAGTGGTATAGTCGTCACGACATATCGCAGGAAGAATAAATCGCTACAGTTAACATGTTAATGCAACTTGACGCTAATATAAATTTTGGATCATAATATTACAAGTCCCAATACCATGCGTTGAATCACTGCTAAATGCATGAAAGTTTTTTACATTTTGCAAACTTTCGAGACCATCCCTAAAGTGTTCAGCTATACACATTTAATACTTCCTAAACAGACTTACGGCTGTGGTATGCTTATGATGCAAAGCAATCTATGGAGACATCTCATAATTTCTCTACATCAAAAAATATAGTGTTATTAGTTCGGCAGCGTCACTGAAGCAATTGTTATGAAAACCAAACCACAACTGTACATGTTTTACTTTGCAAAGTTATGCGATCACCTCTTAAGAATGAACCTGGTTGCAGCGTTCATTTGGATCAACAACAACCGAATCAATACGGAAATCATTTCCGACAATAGCATGCAATGAATGACAAGTTAACTGGACCTTGGCCACTGCTTCTCCTTGCTGGTGAGGGGTACGTAGATGACCCCCATGAGGTCCTGTTTGTGTACCCTGCCCTCATTGTCCTTGTCGATCTGAACCAACATCTGGTTGTGTCCCTCGGGTCCGACAGGCAGTACAAGACGACCGCCAGGCTTCAGTTGGTCCACCAGCTGCAACAGGGAACAATGGCAAATGTGGGGAGGAGAAAGGCAAACATTTTTCTTACGACACTGTTGGTGTTAGGCAAACTGTAAATATGTTTATTTCATTATGACGTATAATTGTTACCAAATCATGTATAAATTTATTTCATTACGTGTTAAATTGTAGATACTGTTTCATAAGTGCTTGTATACGAATATATAGGAGGACGTAGTCTGTTCCTAGTTTTTCATGTAGTAATTAATATAGTGTTTTAAGACGATACTAACTATGTTGAAGGTATACTGCCTGCCAAATTGTGTTTAGTAAGCCTTTAACAACAGTCGTAATTTGAAGGCACGACCACGGGTGCATGTTCAAATAGTAAACAAAACATCCAGTTTCAAAACAAACTTTATTGGCAATACGGCCGAGTCGGGCTGAGTTAACTGCTATACCCTTTGATGTTCAACGATGTTCACTTTCCCACAGTCAATCTAGCAGATTTCCAGTTAAAAATGACTACATCCGCTGTTGACAAACAGACTATGTCCCTTTAATATATTAATAAAATTAAAGATATCACTGGAGTTTGAACAATCCAGGTAAACACTGTAACATAACAGGAAACACAATAAACAGACTGCAACATCATAGTAGATGTAAAATGGGATATCCTACAGGGCAAGCCAGAACACTCTGGTGTGGGCAAACAGTTCTGCATTACCCCAAAGCAAACAGAAGCTGGTACAGAGGACAGTGAAGGAAGACAGAGCAAATCAAAGGCACGTCAGCAAACTAGTCATCTAAACAGTGTCTCATTGCTAATGGATGATAGCAATGACAAAACTTGCTCAGGCAACCTTTCTATCAAGTTGTGTGAATATTTGTAAGTGCATGGTGACGAAGATTTTGAAGTTAATTCTTTGTTTTCAAATGTGTTGTGAATAAGCTGTAATATGTTTGCAGTGATGACAGAAAAATGATTGCCTGACAACTGGGTAGAGTCAAATTTGTATTTAAATATTCAAATTTTGAGCATTAGTCCTTTTCCTGAAGCCTGTAATTGGTGTTCATAGTTGGTAAATTTTATCAAATACACATCAAATACTACAACACGTAGTTGGTGTATTTTACATGCTTGAATTTGAATGTACATTTTAAGGTCATAAATATTGGCAATTATACACTGCATCTATCTACTTAACCTGTTTCTTTATTACAATAATTTCTAGACTCCTCAACATTGTATACCATAAGGCTGATAGCCTGATATTTAACTTATTTGAATTGAACATGTGTGTATTTGACATTTTAATACCATGTTTTTGTGAACGACCAAGTACATTTCTAATTAAAAAACAACAATTGCATTTGAAATTCAAATGGAAACTAACTGTATTTAATTCAAAATAACATATCTAAATCCGAACCCTGCCTGACAGATTGTACCTGTTTATCTATCCAATCTTAGAGTGCGTCTTTATTTGAACCTCGACGCTGGCCACTGCTTCACTTTGCTCGTCAGTGGCACAAACATGACGGCCATCTTCGCCTTCCTAACCACACTTCCGTCTTCCCGTTTGTCAACCTGTACCAGCCTCTGACGGCTGCCCTGGCTCCCCACAGGGATGATCAGTCGCCCTCCTGGTGCCAACTGATCGACTAACTAGAAATAGAAGAAACCAAGTAGTTAAACCTTTCACCATTATCTCAGCAGTACAGGCACCTCGCAAATTTTTTATTTTAAAATATATTTCCATTAGCCGAGATATTTACCATAGAAAACAATGAATTGACTCGTCGATCTCATTTCTAGCCTCGATCACACGATATCACCCGGCTGACTGGGTGTATCAAAACGCAAAAACCCTCTCCCATCATGCATCTGAAACTGCCTCATTTCCAATTTTTGTGATTATCTAACGCAGAGTGAGGTATCAGGCGTAGGAAGGTAGGGCGGGTCCTAGAAGTTCCGACGGTAAGTATCTAGGTTAATGGAAATACAGTATATTTTAATACTAAAAATTCCATTATGCCAGATAATTACCATCGAAAACAATGAATGAATCAAGAGTTAGGATGGTGGGAAAATAACTCACCTACTCCAGGGTAACTCACTCCTTCTATTGTTAGAAGTGTGACTAAAAAGTGCGACTAAAAAGGCAGTTTTCCAGGTCAAAAGCTTCAAAGAAGCACTCTAAGGGTTCAAAATGGGGGTTGTGACAGTCGCTTGAGAACCAAGAACAGGTCCAAGTCTGGCACAGGACAGCGCACTTTGGCCTTGTCAACTCCAAGATTTCTAATCAGAGCCTTGAGAGTGTCACGACGACCCACCTCCACACCAGAAGTGGTGCACAAGGTACTTGCTATAGCCATTCTGTATCCCTCAACAGTAGACATAGCTAGTTTCTTCTCATTAAAGAGCAAACGAATGAAGTCGCTCACTAAAGCCGAAGAGGCAGGGAATGGATTAACTTTCCTTTTATTACACCAACTAACTCTGCCACTTAGATTCATATATGGCGAGAGTAGAAGATCTGAAGCCCGTTGCGGTTGCGATGAGCGATCAGCAACTTGTTCTGAAAAGCCTGTTTCTAAGGGCTTCCCTGATAATGGTAGTGCATGAAGCGACACGTTGGAGGGGTCTCTGTGGTAGAGATTGCCCTGAGACAGCAGATCTGGGAGAGGTGACAGTGACTGTGGTAGATCTACCAACATAGCTAGTAGGTCTATGAACCAACGTGCTTCCAGCCAAAGAGGGGCAACCAGTATGATCCGACATTGGTCGTGTCGAATCTTCTGCAACACTGCTGGAATCAGTGCATGTGGAGGTTAAGCTTATCTCCACATCTGTACCCAACTCAGCGACAACCCGTCCACGGCTATTGTAGACGGATCGGGGATTAGTGAGACAAAGAGAGGAAGACGAATGTTCTGTTTGGTTGCAAACAGATCCATCACTGGTACTCCCCATAACAGAGTTATGGCTCGAAACACTGATGCATTCAGACACCATTCTGTTTTCTGAATTTGACCTCTCCTCGACAGAGAATCTGTCAGGACATTCCTGATGCCGGGAATGTGTCTTGCACGACGATCGATTTCTCTCTCCTGACACAATAGCAGAATTTGAGCAACTAGCCTTGTCAGAGAATTGGATCATGCATGTTGATGTATGCAACTGTGGTGGAATTGTCCAGCTCTACCAGAACAGTGCGTCGGTGTAACCTGGAAAGCCAAAACAGAAGGGCAAGATGGACGGCTTTCAACTCTAGGAAGTTGATGTGTCATCCGAGATATTCCGGCGACCACCGACCTGAAGTTGTCTCCCAAACTAGATGAGTGCCCCAATCCAACTCTGATGCATCTGTAAGGATATGATTGTCGGGATTCTGTGGTGCAATCCGTGAACCCCTGAATATATTTTGTTCTGACATCCACCAGGTCAGTTCCTTGAGTACAGGTTGGAGAAGAGGAACGAATTGATAATTTGTGGACTGATTGAAATCCCACTGGGTATGAAGTGCGAAATGAATTTCACGTGAATGTTGTTGACCGAGAGGTACCGCTTTCTCGGAGGACGCCAACAAACCTAGCAGGACCATCCATAGACGGGCTGGAGCTCCGTGTCGACTGATAATGCGATTGGATAGCTCCACTATCTTGAGATATCTGTCACTTGGCGGAGTGCAAAGGTACTTCACCAGATCTAGAAAAAGAAACTTCTGAGTTGGTACCAGGGAAAATTTCTGCAGATTTATGAGCAGACCCAGACTGTGACATAATAAGAGAACAGCCTGGGTGTTTCTAAATACACTCATCTATGACATTCATCAGCACTACACACATGAAAGAAATATTCTGTATATGTCCAGAGTCAAACATGAATATGCAAAAAAATGCATTAGACATAACCTAGTAGAGACAGTAAACAATGCATCAAGTAGTATCATTAATAAAATTTATACCCAGTCTACATGGGTTTTCGACATATGCAAAACATTACTTTATTTCAAATTATGTGAATCCTGTTGTAGTGTTCACAGCTGTTATATTTGTAGTTCATAATATATATTGAAATGTATACATATGTATCTATATGTAAATCAACACTTGAGTACATATAATATGTGATAGTATATATGTGATAGTATATATGGATGCATGTGGATGCGTTGAGTAATCTTCAACTATCTATTTAAGTCATATATTATTCTGATCGTTTCATGTAAATTTTGCTGTTGTTTACATTGATATAATATATCTTAATGGGAGTCTCCCGACCTTATGTATTACGTAAGGTATTCGTTGTATATGTATTGTATACATAGGTGAAATGAATTGATTCTGAGTTCTGGGTGTGCAGATTGCATCAAATCTGAGACGGCGCTTGAATTAACCAGTCGTCGAGATACTGATATAATTAAATCCCTGTATGTGTGCAATCTTCTTTACTTCCTGTTCAATTTTTATGAACAGCCACGGAGCTGTCGCAAGACCAAAGGACAGTGTCCGAAACTGAGATCAGGAATCGGAGGTATTTCCAGTATGCCCAGTGAATGAGTATATGGAAATAAACATCTTTCAGATCGAGAGAAGTCACCCAAGCATTCTGATGCAGACAACTGCAAATCCGTTCTGCTGTTTCCATCCGGAATGTAGGAATGTCTAAATAACGATTCAGTCTTGATAAATCAAAGACTAAACATCGACTCCCATTGGTGTTCAGTACTATAAATAGACGGCTGTAAAACCCTGGTGAAGAAATGTCTGTCACCGGTTCTACTGCTCCTTTGAGAATCATGTCCACCATTAGTTGCAGGGGTAGAATTTAATTTATTTCAGGGCAAGGCCATTATGGCCTTGGTATCTGGAACATTTGGAGGGCACCAAGGCCAGTGGGCAGGGCAACAAGGCCAACTTTTCTTTCGAGGGCATGGCACCAAGGCCACTTATTGTCAAGTTTTTACTGATGCTTTTTCGTTTTCTTGTTGGCATGACTTTTGGGTATTACCGACTTTTGTATGCCGTGATAAACGTGATTTTAACGGCGCGCTTGGGAGTGATTCGATCGAGCATTTTGATTGGTCAAGACGTACGCGCGTGACCTATTCGCATAACCTCCTTAATGGAGGAATGGTTAATTAACATAATACTGACCTTGACATGGCGTGATTTTCCCTGCGCAGAACAGTCTTTATAGAGCGACTGCACAGTTACAGCCCTCTAAGTTAACTTTTTGTGTCTAGGAGCCAAGTAATAGTGTGTGCGTATGTATGTAATTGTGTTTTCAGTACTTATTGATAAGTACTGTACTTCTGTTCACCCACTTTCCACATACAACATTGTACTTATCATATTGTGACGTGTAATATGGAATACTATTGGAAATAAATTAGTTACTTACTTACTAGCATACCTGTCAAGTACTACGGTTTAGCCATAGTCAGTACAGTTTTATTGATAAAATGAAAATTCTATGTATCAGATACATTTGTTAATGAATTTATCACGTTCGTTATATTTTTGTCGGTAAATTCGCCGACCGACACACTCATCAAACTCCCTATGGTTCATCCTCTTTTCCGGGTCTGGTAAAATTCCTGTACAATTCGTGCAGTGCCTCGGAACAAGCACTCACCAAGGCATTTCCGTGTTATGCGCAGGCGATTACAACACACTTCACAAATAAATGTCTTATGCACCTGTACTTACAAACATGTTTTTTATTATGTGCGTCAATGGGCATTTACGTGTAAAGATTATGGTTTTACTGATAATTTATGGTTTTTGTCTGCCATGACTACTGTTTTGATTCACAGGACTTGACAGGTATGATTACTAGTACCCATTTAACCCAAATTAAACACAGACGTCTGTTTGAATAATATATAATGTGTAAATAAATTTAAAACATGTATGAATATGTGGCCAGATACTAACTTTGTGCATTATAACACACTACACTGGCAAATTAATATGTCATATGTGGAATCCCTGAAATCACCAATAATTAACAGTAAATATTCATGTATCTATAGGGACACTTATTTTCCGTTTCAAAATTCTGTTTCAGAAAAAGGAAAATTCCATTATTTAAAATGATATATTTTCTGTTTCAGAAAAAGGCAAATTCTGTGTAAAATGATGCATTTTCCATGTCAAATGACGCATTTCCTGTTTAAAGTGAAAAAGAAGCCCATTTCTCATCAGAAAAGTAATATTTTATTTCAAAGTTAACTTTGAGAAATAATACATTCTGTCAAATATTTAAAATATCACAATGTTATGATCTATGCATCTATATAATACTGTTTTACTGTGTGGTTAACTTTTCTAACAATATATATTTGCAACACTGTTACAACCGTACATAATCAATTTAGATAAAATAATTCCTCTCACGCAATAACATAAATGACTGGTTGTTTCTCATGATTAATAAGTGCTTAATAAAGTTAACAAATGTAAATTACACAAGCAGTCATATTAACAGTTATGAATGTTTAAATCACTGATGTTGTTTCCCTGATAATTTTCTTCAACTATTATGACGCCATCCAATTGAATTTGTGAGAACTACAAAAAGTGGACTTTGAGCCAGCGTAACCTAGACTGTTGTTATTCCTTTGAGTTTTGTATTCGAAATCGGAATATGTACACTTATGTGTGTTCTAATGATGTGACAACTACATTTAATTAGCAACATGTCTTCAATGCGCTTATCGGACAGCCAGACAACGATCGCGAAATGGTTTACATTAGCGCCTTCCGCTTGCGTCCCCGTTTACGTCGGTTGACACGAAGTACCACGGACGCCATGATACTTCGTAGCAATTTGCCTTGCGTATTTTAAAATCCTGTCATAAAAACACCAAAAATAAATTAATACTGCTGTTGCAGAGTAATCATGTTTGTTTCAAAATATCGCCAATAAAATCAGTGTTGTTTACGGTGTTTCCGAGAAAAATCAACATGTGGTTTATGAAACGGCAAATGTCAATGCCTGATGTGTTATTACAGACTCGTCGCGGTCGCCAGCGGTCGACCGAACATAATGTGTCAATCGCCAAACAGAAAAAACAGTCACATATGTGACCAATTCAGTCGCAACCTAGAGGTCTGGGTGCAGTTAGTTCTTGGATATGTAGCTTGTAAACAACAACAATATGGCTGCGCCAATTAAAATTATGTGAGAGTCGGCAATGACTTCTTTGGATTTCTGTTCTTATGGACGGATACACGGCAAGTGACAAATGCTGCTAGATTCAGTTTAGTTGGTCCCAGGCATGGGAAGGGCACTAGGGCATACTGGGAGGGCAACCACATCTATTTATGGCCGTGGCTACAGTCCAATTTATCGTGGCACCACGGCAAGGAACAAGGGCAACTACGGTTGACACCCAAGGCTTTGGAAAGTGGAACGAAATGCCACCCACTTTTAGATCGGAGGGAGTATGATTGTAAATTGAATAAGAATTTAGTTTTACACCACAATCGGGTGCACCTATTATTTACAGGGAAAGGGTGACACATGTGGGGTCAGTACGGCTAGAGCTTCTCCTCCCTATCCCTCCAGGTGAGGGAGGAAAACCGCAGCCGCGCCCTCGTGCAACTGAAATGCGAGAGGGGGTGTATAAAGAACGTTGAAAGACCTGTTTAGGAAAAGGATTAGGTTTTGTCTTGCATCGATTCCTTGTAACGTTCACTGCCGTCGAAACGTAGTAAGATGGTATGCGCATCGCATTGACAGCATCAATCAGTTGACGATCGCAAGATCTCTGTGACACCTCACCCACAAACTCTTCTTTGGCTAACTCGCCATTAAAGAAGGTTGAACCAAAAACTGGGATTTGGTGTAATATTGATCTTTCTGACAAAGCCAACCTGGTTTAAAGTGGCATCCCAGAAGGACTAGTGTAATTTGGCAGCAGATTGCGAATCAATAGCAACCCCATTTCCCCACAACTTGCCAAGGAAATTGATTTGCTGGGAGACAAAAAGCAACTGGTCTGACACCTCTGCAGAAAACCCTTCCTGTGAGCCGATATAATCCACTGATCTTTGCAGAACTGCCAGACCCCAATCCTGTGCAGATGAGACCACTAAACGTTGCCTGGACAGGCACCATAAGTCCTGAAGGTAGCCATAGACATAGGGAGGGTGTACCAGGTTGACTCTTCCTGAAAGTCAGTCTCTGACAATCAAAGTGATAACAGCAAACAGGATTTCCTGTGTATAGGAACAGGAGTAGGAATATGGTCCTGTAGCAAGTGGCGAATTGTGTCTAAATGATCCGCAATAGTGGGAAGAAATTTCTCTGTCTCCCTACAATACAAAGATTCAGAATCTGGAAGAGATCTTTCATTGATCTCTACCATATGATGTCAGACCTCAACTGGATAAGGAGTTGATGTCTTGTCTGTCTGTGAAGACAACCTCGAGTGAGATGAACTCGAGTGAGACGACATCGAGCGAGACAATTTCGAGTGAGACGATTTTGAGTGAGAAGACTTTGAATGAGTGGATAAGGGATGTGAACCCAAGCAAGCATTCCCAGAACTCAAACAAGGGTCAGTAGTCAGTACCAGTGCGTCCACCAGTGTCAGCTGATTGGCTAGTGGAGCCCTGGTCATATACGTCTGGTGATTGGAAAACTAGCGAAGCAGTGGTGCCACCTTCTTGATCCTAAATAAGAACACATGGCGCACGGTCACGATGTACATCGTACATAGATGTTTAAAAAAACATTCTACATTACTTATATACATTGTTTGTAAGTAATATCACATGGTGACAGAAGAAACATGAATATTAGGAACTAGAGGCTAGAAATTGATAGAACTGAGATGATTATATCGCCCAAAACTGAGATGGTTAAATCGCCCAATAAGTGACTGAGCGATAACAAGTGACTGAAATGTGGCCCAGATTCACTTGTAATGCGTGTTGTTGACTCTGCGCAATGAACTATGGATATATTACCCTCCACCACCTGGATTGCAGCTAGCAGGGAATGTGTCTGACAACTGGGCTAAGTTCAGACAGAAGTGTGAAATATATTTCGAGGTGACAGGTGCAGCAGGGAAAGCGGAGAGAGTGAAGACGTCCACACTGCTACATGTTAAAGAGGAAGAGGCACTAGAACTGTACAATACATTCATATAGGACATAAAAGATACCCAAGATCAAGTGATAGCCAACCAGTCCATGGTGTTGAAGCATGTGTTGACAAAATTTGAAGAAATTTGTACACCCAAGAAGAACCTGACATTTGAGAGACATAAGTTTTCACCTACCAACAGAAACAAGGGGAGACAATTGACCAGTTTATCATGGAACTGAGGTCAAAAATGAGGTCGTGTGAATTGTCACCACTTGAAAATTCCTTGATTCTGACCCAGTGCAGGAGAAATTGTTGTGAACTGATGACCTAGATTTGGAAAAAGCTGTCCAGATCGGCAAAGCATCAGAAATAGTGAAGATACAAGCACAAGAGCTACACATTGTGCCTGAGGGGACGTCGGTGAACACAGTGAGGAACTGTAGGAAGCTGCTAGGTCCAAAGCAGCAGCATGTTAGCCAGCAGTATACTTCACAGCTGGATGGTAACGCAGGAGGTCGACAGGATGAATATTCCTGTAGAAGATGTGGACTTGTGCATGCACCTCGACAATGTCCGGCACATAGTGTCAGAGACGAGGACACTTTATCAGATGTTGTCCCCAGAGGTCGGTGAATGTCGTAGATGTTGAAGATGACCAGGGAGAACTGTTTGTTGACATTGTTAACATGAAAACTGATGAACTGTTGGTTAACTCGGTACACTATGAATGGGTTCACCCACTGATGGTGAATGGGTGTATTGTTCCCTGTAAGCTTGATACAGGAGCACAGGCTAATGTGCTGTCTCAAGGTGACCTAAAGCATTTCAAATCTGTACCTAAAGTCCTTAAAACAACTGTTTCCCTGAAGGGTTATAATGGTGGAGATATTCCAGTTCTGGGCCGGTGTGTTGGGAAAATGTCCCACAAAGGGAAGGTTGTAAATGTGTCATTTGTTGTGGTACCTGGTAAGAAGCCAGCAATCCTAGGGGCTGATACCTGTGAGCAACTAGGTCTTGTGAAAAGAGTATATGTTGTAAATGATGAAATAGTTATGGTAGATTACTCAGACTTGTTAGATGAATACAAGGATGTGTTTCAGGGGTTAGGGTGTCTTGAAGGAGAACACTATCACGGTCGATGTAAATGTCACACCAGTAGTACACCCAGCAAGAAAAGTACCATTTGCTCAAAAAGGTAAACTTACGGATGAACTTGAACGCATGGAAAAGCTGGAGGTTATTGAAAAGGTCGAGGAGCCAACCGATTGGGTTAATTCATTAGTGTTGGTTGAAAAGAAAAACAGTGATCTCAGGGTATGTCTTGACCCACATGACCTAAATCGAGCAATTAGGCGTGAACATTACAAGTTACAAAAACGTGATGAGATAATGGCTCAGTTTAGCGATGCCAATACTTCAGTAAGTTAGATGTGTCTAGTGGGTTTTGGCAAATGAAACTTGATGAAGATAGTACAAAACTGTGTGTCTTTAACACTCCATTTGGTAGGTACAAGTTTCTCAGGCTTCCGTTTGGAATCTCATCAGCTCCAGAAGTGTATCACAAGAAAGTCCACATGCTGTTTGTGCATATTGATGGCGTGGATACTACAATGGATGACATCATAGTGTGGAGTAATACAAAGGCAGAGCATGATGAGCGACTGCGTGATGTGTTGGAAACCCACGAGAAAGGCCAACTTAAAGCTCAACCGAAGCAAGTGTGAGTTAGGTGTGAAGAAGCCTGTGTTCACTGCTGATGTCTTGACGGAACGTGGGGTCCAACCAGATGAGTGAAAGGTTTCTGCCATAGTGAACATGCCCAGGCCAAGTAGCAAGGTAGAAGTGCAGAGATTTTTAGGAATGGTCAATTACTTTGGAAAGTTCATCTACAACTGGTCGACGAAGACTGAGAAACTCTTAATTCTGCTTGATAAGACTGTTGAGTGGTAATGGGGACGAGAGCAAGAGCAGGCATGGCATGATCTCAAAACTTTGTTATCCACTCAGCCTCTGCTGAAATTCTACGATCCATCGAAGACTGTGAAAATCTCATCAGATGCTTCTCATTGTGGTCTTGGTGCAGTGATTCTGCAAAACAGTATGATGGCGAATGGCAGCCAGTAGCCTATACATCCAGAGCGATGACAAGTGCTGAAACAAGATACGCGCAAATTGAGAAGGAACTTCTCAGCACCATGTTTGCGTGTGAACGATTCCATCAGTTCATATATGGACAAGCAGTGATTGTTGAAACCGATCATAAACCACTTGTGAATTTATTTTACAAGTCCCTGAATGATTGCCCACTGAGAATACAGAGACTTCTGATCAGACTCCAGAAATACACATTGAAGGTGCCGTACACACCAGGAAAATTCATGCACACAGCTGATGCATTGTCCAGGGCGACAGATCCCAATGAGGTACAGTCTTCTACAGAAGAAGATGTACAAGTTTACTGTCAACATGATGACATCAAACATGCCAGTCTCTAGTGATAGAATTGACCAAATCAGATGTGAGACAAAAAAGAGTATGAAGCCTCTTATCGAGATGATCCAGAAAGGATGGCCTCCAACTAAGGATGCATGTGACGTGGAAGTCCATGAGTTCTGGAATTGCAGAGAAGAATTGTCAGTGATCGACGGTGTCATTTTCAAGGTAAGTAAGATTGTGATTCCCACAAGCACGAGGAAGCTCATGCTTGAGAAGATACACCAAGGACATCTGGGAATGGAAAAATTTATGAAACGTGCTCGTGAAGTTGTGTATTGGCCACGCATGAATGCAGACATCACAGATTTGGTGAATCAGTGCAGAACCTGCCAAAAATACAAACCTCAGCACCAGACAGAACCTCTACTTCCACATGAATCGCCAAATAGAGCGTGGCAAAAGCTGGGAAGCGATTTGTTCACATGGGACGGCAAGAACTACATTGTAGTGACGGACTACTTCTCAAACTACTTTGAGGTTCAATGTTTGACTACAGTGAACAGCCGATCGATCATAGCTTGTCTGAAAGACATACCTCAAGTCCGCTCTACCCAAAGTCAAATGGTCTAGTTGAAAGTTCTGTGAAAATTGTCAAAAATCTCATGAAGAAATCACAGGATAGCGGAGAGGATTTCATGAAGAACTTACTAATATATCGGACGACACCTCTACAGATTGACAAGTCTCCAGTGGAATTGTTGATGAACCGGAAACTTCGGGTCAAACTTGCAAATAAACAGAGACTTGTTGACACCACAAAACTCGGAGGAGGTGGTACAAAAGAAGCAGAGACAAAAGGAAAGACAAAGCAAGTACTACAACAAAGTTGCACCACGGTCTTACCAGGTTGAGACAGATTCAGAGGTCATGCTGAGAAAAAATCTAAGTGACTTACGGCTGAAATACACGAACCGCCCAGTTAAAGCTGACTTAAACACAGCAACAGATGCCTTGGTTGAAAGTAGGGTACAAGTGAAGAGTTGCAACGAAGGTCGGGCACGACCTGAGCCCATGATACACGAGCAGTAATTTCCAAGGGCCTCAAAACGTGCTAGGAAACCCCCATCAAGGTATATCCAGGAAATGTAAAGTTATGACTGGTGGTGTTTGGGACCAGTATGCATATCTTAGGCAGTAGCTCATTAAGGACAATATGAACTTCATAACGTTATAATTGTCAACTTTGGAAATGTGTAACTAACAATAACTTGTTTATATGGAAAGGAAGATGTGGTAATCTAGCGAAGCAGTGGCGCCACCTTCTTGATCCTAACTAAGAACACACAGTGTTGGTGAATGCGACCAGAGGTCGGGCGGAGCACATGGCGCACGGTCACGATGTACATCATACATAGATGTTTGATTAAACATTTTACATTACTTATATACATTGTTTGTAATATTACAGTGACTGACTAGCGGTGACCAACGTATGACCCACTGAGCAGGATCGTAACCCATGCTCAGATTCCCTAGTATTCTCTGTTTCTTTTCTCACAAAAGAGATGGAATGAGGATTGTTGTTGCGATGCCCATAGGCAGGAACACTTCCTTGATTAATAGACTGTGCACACAGTTGTTGCTCCAGACTACAGTCAACAGGATGAGAGGAGGCCTGGACTGTAGCAGCTCCTCTCTCAGGAACCCCCTGAGGCCACCAGTAACACCCTGGTGAGATACCAGAGAAACATGATTGCTTCCTGATACCTTCTGTTGTTCTTCCACCACAAGAGGCAGGGAGCGGACTGGACCGAATGTAGCACCTCCTCTCTCATAAAAACCCCATAGGGCCACCAGTCGCACCCTAGTGAGATACCTGAGAAACATGATTGCTTCCTGATACCCTCTGTTATTCTTCCACCATAAGAGAAGGCAGTGAGCGGACTCAACTGTAGCACCTCCTCTCTCATAAAAACCCCATAGGGCCACCAGTCGCACCCTAGTGAGATACCAGAGAAACATGATTGCTTCCTGATACCCTCTGTTATTCTTCCACCATAAGAGAAGGCAGTGAGCGGACTCAACTGTAGCACCTCCTCTCTCATAAAAACCCCATAGGGCCACCAGTCGCACCCTGATACCCTCTGTGAGATACCAGAGCACCTCCTCTCTCAACATGATTGCTTCCTGATACCCTCTGTTGTTCTTCCACCATAAGAGAAGGCAGTGAGCGGACTCAACTGTAGCACCTCCTCTCTCATAAAAACCCCATAGGGCCACCAGTCGCACCCTAATGAGATACCTGAGAAACATGATTGCTTCCTGATACCCTCTGTTGTTCTTCCACCATAAGAGTCAGGGAGCGGACTGGACCGAATGTAGCACCTCCTCTCTCATAAAAACCCCATAGGGCCACCAGTCGCACCCTGGTGAGATACCAGAGAAGCATGATTGCTTCCTGATACCCTCTGTTGTTCTTCCACCATAAGAGAAGGCAGGGAGCGGACTCAACTGTAGCACCTCCTCTTTCAGAAACCCTGTGGGGCCACCAGTCGCACCCTGGTGAGATACTGGAGAAATTGCTTCCTGATACCCTCTGTGTTCTTCCACCTTCTCCTCTTTTTGTTGAGGTGGTCAGCCATCTCGGTCATGTCACGAAGGATGATGCAGAAGATTGACGACTCCAATGCCGAAGGTAGAGGAGGAGGCAGAGAATGTGCCGACTCTGGAGAATTCGGAGGTAGAGGTGGTACTGCCGGTGTCACTGTCTCCACGTGTTAACATGAAACCTCTGCAGGAGATGAGGAAGAGTGAGAAATATTTCTCCTTTTCAGAATTTTCTCCACAGGTCTTATTTTACTCATATTGAAATAATGCCGACTAAATTATACACTCTTTATTGTAACACACACACCAACAGAAACCAATAATATCGTAGTTGCGTGGCAAAGAAGCAACTGGCACAACAAAGAGAGTGGGCGATAATACATAGCGAGTGAACAGGAGAATTTAACCCGACGTGTTGCAAAATTCAAAAAACATTTCCCAACTCTAACTAAACATACTTTTAAGTGTAGTCAGCACACCTAAAAAGGCGACAGTAACCTACTACGTCATTCCAGACTAGGAACTACATTGAACTAAAAGATGAATGAAAATTTGTCTCGGTCTGAACAAGTCAAAGTAAAAAGGACAAACTATATAACAAACTACGTCTACCCTGTTCTGGACTATAAATAGGTTAACACTAAAATGCATCCATACGCAATAAGAATGTAATCTTACAAATGACATAAAAACAAAAACAACATTTTAAAACACTCCACAGAACCAAGGAAAATAAATATTATTATGACAAGTGAAAAACATATGTGTCTTGGCGAACAATAGAACGAAATTGGAAACAAGGTAGTATCACTATCAGACGCATGAGGGTTTTTGCGTTTTGGTAAACCCAGTCAGCCGGGTGATATTGTGTGATCGAGGCTAGAAATTATACTGACGAGTCAATTTTGATGAGTCAATTCATTGTTTCCGGTGTTAATTATTTGGTGTAATGGAATAGTAAAGTATAAGAAATCAGTCCCATTAATATGGTCACCTATCTATTCAGGTCTCCTTTGCCAAGTCCTGAGAGTGACCTTAATACACCGTACTGAGATTACACGGCATACACTAAATTCTTCCTGAGCAAGTTTTATAATGCCCCACACAGCAGGTAGATAGGATTTGTTATTTGTGCATATACTGTAATATTTTATTCTGTCCAAAGTATAAACTGGTCTTTAGACCAGTGTAAGACATTGGCTACTGTTGCTTGACTTCCATCTTTTTTAAGCCACAAACACAGTTTGCGATGCCTGAAATTTAGTGTCATTTAATTTATTAGAGATTATTTGCTGCAACAAAAGCATAGTTGCTGTTAGTGGTTTGTGACATGTTCTTCAGAATTACTCTAAATGATAAACCTCCAAAATGTGGTGTTAAACATGCACATGTGATTGTACAAACATACCACCTGCAACCAACCGACCTGTATGCATGCACACTGAGCTATGAAATAACCTACCGCCTGGGGTATTTCTGGGGCCGCCGCGCCCACATGGATGGCATTGTAAGGACCGTGAGAGGGGTAACCTTGGCGACCGTCACCAACAACCATCTTGATGCGCCCTGACTCCAGGAGACTGGCGATGTTCGCATCTTTCTGCAGGTTCTTCACCGAGTCATTGACGAGCTCATCGATGTGGTCAATGCCCACAGCTACACCCGTCTCCCCAACCTATCAATGGCAGCAACAATAGGAAGGTTACAAACAACAAAGTCACAGTCATGGTCAGAAAGAATTTAGATTTAAAGGGACAAAATTTGTTCGTCTACCCGGAAGTAGTGTGCATAGTCATTTGTAACAGAAAATCTGCTGTAGTGAACGTGGAAAAGTTGAACATCAAAGGGTATAGCAGTTAATTCGGCCTGACTAGACCATATCACCAATAAAGCTTGTTTTGAAACTCGATGTTTTGTTTACTATTTGAACATGTTCCCATGGTCGTACCGTTAACTTGCGACCATTGCTACAGGCTTACTAGTCACAATTTGGCTGGCAGTATACCTTCAATATAGAACTAGGAACAGCATGCCTCCTTTTAACAAGATTGTCATCCAGGGCTAAAAACCAAATGGCAGGTGTAAAAGTAAAAGAAGACACCAAAGTTATATGGCTGGAGTTGGATAAAGTTCTTGGTGAGAGGAAAATGTTGTGGCTGGTGAATTTTTTTTAAAGTTGGCGAAAAAGACAGAACACAGATTGGGAGGAGATGGATTATTAATCCTCTAGTCATTAAAATATCACTAGTTTAACAATAATAATTCATCTGAACAAACAAATCAACACATAGTAGACGAGGGAGTGGGGCAAATTTGTAGACAGATAGTTGAACTGGAGAGGCATCAAAGCAGTGATTTGGATAAGAAAAATGGGCCAAGTGTCCCTGAAGTCCTTTGGACTAAAACATCTATATGTGACCCCGGCTGACCAAATGAGTGGTAAGTCGGAAAAATTGTAACATTGTTTTCTTATATCCTTGTAAAGGTTTGGTAGGGTGCTTTACACGGTTTCAAAAATTATGACTGCTACAAAAATTGGCGAAGTTATGGAGCATTGAACATGGTAGGGGTCAAAAAGTGAAAATGAAGAAAATGGCTGTTGAAGTTTTACATTATATATGCAAATGGATTGCATGGAAATATTACATGCACAACATTCAAACGTGGCACACAGTATGTAATATGTATGTTATGTTGCAATGATACACTGGAAGTACAAATGTGCTGCTACAAAGACTTACCAAGTTATGCCAGATTATGTCTTCATGTGTAAAACTAAGAGGACAGATTATTTGCAAGCAAAAGGTAGACTCACTGTTTGACACAGTTTAAAACCTACTGGCAACTGTCCAGTTTAACAGGTGTCTAATGGCTTAAAGCTGTCTGTTGACACAAGCTACTGCCAGTGACCAATTACAGATTAGTCAGTTTCCATCAAACAATAGCAGGCAGAGAATCTTAGCTCCACAGCTGGGTGTAATACCAGAGCCACCATCATCATGGTCAAGTAGATTAGCTCAATGCATCAACTAAGAAGATACACAACACTGTGAGTGACAGTGTCCAGAGTGAGGCCTAAGCAGTGTCCTCATTGCTGAATAGATCAATTAAACCTGCCAAGTGGGTGACATTCTGCACAAGTGTTCATTAATCCTTAGTGATTGTTCAGAACACCAGACTGACCACATACCTAAACAAAGCGAATGTAATAGGTGAAGAACAGGCAGTGTTCAAATAGGGGTATTGGTTGAATTGTATTTGTCTTGACGCAAAAGGCTTTATTGTGCCTTCATCGATTATAAGAAAGCATTTGATTTAGTAGACTGGTCCTCCCTGTGGTCTAAGATAATTTCATGCGGTATTAATGGTATTGTGTTGAAAGTTGTATACAACATGTACAAAAATGCTAAATCAGGGCCAGGTTGTGTCAGCTTTCTTCTCATGTGATGTATAGGTATGGCAAGGAGAAAACTTGTGTCCTTTGTTATTTGCTATTTACCTGAATCATTTTGAACAATATAGTCACAATTATAACGGACTTGACATGGCAGCTGGTGAAATTTACAAGAACCTTAGTGATGATGATGTACAAAATGTATATTCTACTATATGCTTATGACACTAGAATGATTCAATCAAATACAGATTTCTTGCTCGTGTATAGCGGAACTATGTCAACTCTTCTATTGGTTGACATTTGGTTGTTTCAGGTGTCAACTATACTGTGAATCTGTAATTATTAGTCTATATTGATACAACTGATTTACACAGTACCATGTCTACACAAGGCATGGCAAGCGTAAACAGAACAGTACAATGCATTTGATATAAATAAAGTGTAGGATATTTCACTCTATAGTTGTCCAGAATATTAATTTTCTATGTTTGTCACCTACAGGTGACAGAATATTAATTTTCTATGTTTGTCACCTACAGGTTTCTACAGACAATACATCTTTAACCAATAGACACCACAGTCACACCATTTTATAATAATTAAATGAACATTAAGATAAACACAACTTGCAATTATAGAAAATCAATAGTTTTGAAGATAAAAAGTGTTAGGCAACTGTTCAGTCTAACAGGGGTCAAGTGTGTCTACTCTGCCTGGGCGCTGTGACCAATTAAAGATTAGTCAAGGTCTCATTGGAACTGTAGCACTAGGCTGTAGTTTAGTCATGCTGTTGACTTTGTGGCACATTAAACAAAATCTACTGTTGGGGGTGGTCTCAAGGGCCCTTGAGAATCACATCACTAGATAATGTAAAACTTTTGCACTTTGGGGGCCCCTTAGAATGATTCAATCAAATACAGATTTCTTGTATATAGTGGCAGCACCCTAAGATACATCTATGCAAAATTAGAAAAAAAAGTTGCTGAACAGTTTTTGAAAAAATAGGCAAAATGTTACATTTTTACCAGTTCTGGGGTCCTTGGAGGCCCTAGGGAGCCTTTAAAATGATTCAATCAAATACAGATTTCTTGTGCATAGTGGCAGTGCCCTAAGATATGTCTATGCAAAATTAGAGAAAAAGTTGCTGAACGGTTTCTGAGATACAGCAGATAACGGCGGACGCAGAGTGATGGCAATAGTCTCGTGGACCTTCGGCCAAAGGACTAAAAACCAATGTCAGATAAAAATGTAAATTTACTGTGAAATGAGCAAAAAACATTACTTATTTGAACCATCCAGGAATAATGATCCAGTCTGATGAACCTCTTCACTCATATAAATCAAGGTACACATTTCATGTAAGCACAACACAATCAGCAAATATATGTTGCGTGGAAGTAAAAACTATGCATGTGAACATACCATAATGGCCATACACGCTGTCAGATAGCCACTGCCAGAGCCTACATCGAGGACTGACGCACCTTCCGTCAGATGGTTCGACAACAACTCCAGGGCGTGGGCATGCTGCAAGAGTAGAGAGAACAACTTTAAGTAGAGTCCTGGAAAAGATGCTGTGCTGTTCAGGCAACTGGTCAAGGCATGTCTGCGGAAGGTCTAAATAAAATTCCTTACTAGAATGAGAACTGTTTTCAATTCAATAAGTAATACTGTGTGCATAGCTGGTAATGTTTGCAATGAACTACAACTAAAAATGTATAGATTCTACACCAAACAAACGAAAAAGCACAATTAGTTTGGGAATGTCTAAATGAAATATTTTGTGTCACACAAACAAAACATTCACAATGCAACATTATTTTAGTTATAACTAAATGGTCCTGTTTACTCACACTTGGAATAAGTCAGGGATTGCATTAAACAACAAACAAACAAAATGTATGTTTGGAGATAAACCCATTTAGCACAGGTGTAACTGAATTAGTAAAACCTGCTAACCATATGAGGTGCACTGATTGTGACGGCATAGCCGATGCCTTGTGGAGAGTCTATGTACGGGTTGTTTCTGATGAAGTTTGCCCTGTCCACTGCTTTCATTGCATTAGCAACTCGCTCATTCTTGATGATGCCATTCGCTGACAGAACAAAACAATACTGCACATGAAAAACTGTGTTTGACAAAGTTCTCCAAATAACAAGTCCTCTAAATAATATTAAGTAATTACGTCACGTACATCTAATTTTGAGGCAGTCTACATGGCACGGTACTGTGACACAAACAGGAAGATTCTTCAACGTGTGCTACGAGTTCCTACTTTTAGATTAAGATGATCCACATTGACGGGTCTAAAATTACTTAAACAAGTCTTTAAATGGTGCAAACTGGTACTGGGTATACCTCAAAAGATGGTTTCAACTAACGGTGTCGTCTCTGTCGTAGTAGACATGGAGTGGGGTGCAGTTAGACAGCTAGACTATCATTCAGAGGAACCAAGATTCGAATCCTGGTGCCGGCCGGGCGGTGGTTTGGCCACCATGTCAAAACTTGGTCAATTTTATTCATTTTATATTGTCCGAGCCTTTAAGAAGAGACACTATAAGCTGTCGGTCCCTTCTATCTGGTTTCTATGCCAGGATAAGTAAAAGATCCCACCCAGGGAATTAGAAAAACTGTTGTGGGCTTACTCAGTTACTGAGCGGAGGTCTTTCTAAAAAAACTCTACAACAGAATCATCAATAAAATGATGTTGGTTACAAGTATAATGGAAGAAGTCCCTGTCCCTTTCCTGTTTTTTTTTGTGGAAAATCATATTAAGTGACTGCTCAAGGAATGTGCCAATGTATCAAGCCATTTTGCAGGTTGCAAATTTGTGGAGACTGAATCAGTGAATGTGAAGTAGAGTACCTTGTCCTTGTGTATTGGGTATGAAACTGCTGTGCACATCTTCCACCCTTTAAGTAACACTGCAACAGTATTCGTATCGCAAAGTTAAGGATAACTATACAGAAAAATTTGCTGTAAAAATTATGAGACTAGATCAGTATATGCCTGGGAATTAATCAAACTTGAAGTTGAAACAAGACGCGATTCGAAGTTGATTGATTGAAGTTCTGTTGATATTTTGGAGTGGGAACTGGCACAGCCTTGGGTTCGGTTAGCGACTGCTACTGAATAAACATTCGACGAGAACCTTGCAGATTTTCGATTAGTTGTTTGTTTGAAGCACCACTGGATCGCCAAGCCATTGCGGGAAACTGTCGACAAACCAGCAGGCAAGTGGCGACGGACGCAGTCCAACTCAGGTAGTTCCGCCACATGAACGACGCAATCGACCAAGTTAGAATGTTCGGAACTTCTTCAACAAGGTCGTCATCTGTAAAACAACATTTCCAATTAATCGTGCACGACAGAAAGTATTGATGAAACATGTTAATTAATTCGCTTGAAAGGTGCAAACAACATAATTGCTAAAATATTCTATACCAAACGCATACCAAAATATCGAAGAATCCAGGCATACACTTGCTTTCGCTGGATGGCCTTGACCTTCTGACCCACAATGCAATGCAAAATTAGTCGTCTGCTGGTGGATTTGTTGTGGCGTGGTCGCACAACTACAAATAGAAAACTCGACTAGAAACTTAGAAACTATACTATTAAGCGCTAGGATGTTGTCATCAATAACATTTCTGACCTTGAATAGTATTTGTATTGTTTCGCATAAATGTTACTGACCTCACAAGGTACGTTTGCTAAATAACACAAAAATGCACATCAGACCACGGTAGCATTGCCATTGGCGTGCGCAAAGCCAAAGCCTGGCAAAGTAGGCACTTCAAAAAAAAATTCATATCCAGCTAGAACATTTTACATTTAATGTTGTAGTTTGAGATGATGAATTGTTTAGCATACACAGTAAATCCATTGAAGGAATGAGTGCGAATTTTGTCAGTGATTAACTTTGAAGTGTTGTTCAAAACATGAGCAATACTATATCTTATGGTTTTCTTAGCAAATTCTGTGTTTAGCCTTTTTAACGAAAACATCTTTTCTACTTTGAGTGTTATGACTGTGTACATCGTATTTAAAGTAATTGGTATGGTCTGAAGATATGTAGGTAGATTACCATTCTGATGTTTATAAGCAAACTGTAGTTGTTGAATTTTAAAAAAGTCTTCAACTTTCAATAAATTAAGGCTTTTCAATAACGGTTCGGAGGGTGCGGTGTATGAGCTGTTTCTTATTACTCTAACTGCTCGTTTTTGTAGTTTACTAATGTTTGTATGATTTTCACCCAATGCGAGTAAGCAGTAATTGGTAGGGGGAGCACAAGTGCACTATAAAGTGTTAATAAAACATGTTGTGGCAACACATGCGTCAGTTTATTTATTATTCCAATAGTTTCTGACAATTTATTACATATTTTGTCAATGTGTCTATTGCAGTTTAGGTATTTATCTAACATTAATCCTAGACAATTAAAATGACCTACACAGTCTAGTGGTGTGTCATCTATATTTAAATGCAATCTTGGAATTTGTTTCTGATGATGATAAAACATCATGCTCAGAAACAAATTCCAAGATTGCAATTAAATTTAACAAGACTTAACAAGATTGCCATCCAGAGAAGTAACTCTAGATGGCAGGTGGACAAGGAAGCGCTTTGGCTTATCGAGAGTCCAACCCTTTTATCTACATATATCCAGCCCTTCTGAGTTATGTGTCGATTTTATTTTTAAACATATTCATACTACTAGCACCCACACAATCATCAGATAATATGTTCCATTCATTCACAGTCCTTTGTAAAAATTAGAACTTTCTTACGTCTAATCTACACTGTTCCTTTACTAATGTAACTTCATGTCCTCTAGTCTTTCTATATTTCTTAACTAAAAAAAACCATTTCTCTAAATATTTTCATAACCATTCAATATTTTAAACACTTCTATCTGATCTCCTCTCAATCTCCTGGTCTCTAGTGTTGTTAAACCACATTCTTTTAGGCGTTTTTCATAACTAAGATCCCTCAGTTTTGGTATCATTTTAGTCGCTCTCCTCTGTACTCTTTCTAGCATATCTATGTCCTTCTTGCGGTATGGCCTCCACGCTTGTATACAATATTCTAAATGAGGCCTAACTATTGTTTTGTACAGCGGTATTATTAGTTCGTTTTCTTTATATGCTATATTTTGCCTAATCAATCCAAGCATTTGATTTCCTTTTCAACCTGCATTGTATATTCTACATATTCGTTCCCATGTCCTGTGTGAAGGCATTTACATTTCCCAAAATTTAACAACATTTGCCACTTTTCAGACCATTTGATCAACCTGTCAAGATCATCTTGTAAATGCTGTCTATCTCCATCACTTTTAATCCTTCTAAACACTTTTGTATCATCTGCAAATTTCAACACCTTGCTAGCTATATCATCGTCCAAATCGTTTATATATATTAAGAATAATATTGGTCCCAGTACTGATCCCTGTGGAACCCCACTCAAAACTGATTTCCAGTTTGAAGCCTCCCCATCAACAACTACCCGCTGTCTTCTGTCAATCAGCCATTTTTCTATCCAGTTAATTATACCATTTCCTATGCCATGGGCCTTTAGTTTAAGCAGTAATCTCTGATGTGGCACTTTGTCGAAAGCTTTTTGAAAATCTAAGTAGATGATATCTACTGATGATCCATCATCTACCCACTTAGTGATATCTTCCAAAAAACATAACATATTTGTTAAGCATGACCTCGCTTTTAGAAACCCATGTTGAGATGGGTTTATCAAGTTATGTTTAAGAAGAAAATCCACCATGTGATCTTTAATTAGTCTTTCTAATAATTTACAAATCACTGATGTTAAACTAACTAGTCTATAATTATTTGACTTGTTTCTCGAACCTTTTTTGAATAACGGTATAATGTTTGCTTCTTTCCATTCTAAAGGAACCACTCCCTCTTCTAATGACAAGTTGAAAACTGTTGCAAGCGGTATGCTAATTTGTTCTACAATTTCCGATAGTAGTTTGGGTGGAATACCATCCACTCCAGGTGATTTATCCTTCATAGCCTTAATTTTCTTAGCTACCATTTCTGGGGTTACAATTAATTGTCTTAAATAGTCTGATTCTGCCCCCTTGAACTTAGCCTCTGGTACTGGCAGTGAACTAGTGTCTTCTCTGGTAAACATTGAACTAAAATACTCATTCAGGTCTTCTGCCATTAAGAATCCTTCTGATATTATTTTTCCAGCACTATCTTCTAGAGGACCGACCTTATCCTGAACTTTCTGTTTGCTTTGAACATACGCATAAAAACTCTTGCTGTCATGTTTTATATCACAAACTAATTTATGTTCATAGCTTCTCTTTGAATTTCTAATTTCAGTTGTAGCTTGGTTTAGTGCTTCTTTATAAATGTTGTAGTCTTCGTCATTTCCAGTACGTCTATATGACTTCCACATCATTTGTTTATACTTAATTTTTCTAATGGCTTCTTTCGATAAGTGTTTCTTTTTGGACCGTTTCCCGTGTTTTTTAAGGGAACAAATTTGACGATGATGCATTCAATTTCACTCTAAGATATTCCAGCATTCTGTTGCTGTCTTATTCTTCAGTGTCAAATATAGATGATTAAGCCCAAGCACGTGTTGTACATGTCAGGAAACAAAAAAACCAACAGGACACGAACTGTCTTCACAAAGTCGCATAGTCACCAATGTCAGTAAGAATATTACATGTGGCTATGAGAGCTGCTAGCAATGCAAAACTTGTAGTTATACGGATGGGAGTAAAATTTGTGCTATCTAAAGTAATGACTTGTTGCTTTATGTTGATCAAGTTCATGCCGTTTTATTTACAAAAGCCAGAAGTACTAGAACAGATTCTTCCGTAAGATATCTACGCACAGAAATCTGTAACACCTATTACAGTCGCGCCTCGTTATAACGTGGTAGTCGGGGTCCACGAAATGAATCCGCGTTATAAACGGGGCTCGTTATAAACGTGGCGCGATAACGTGTTCCCGTATCTGCTGTCAGGGGCGCTACGATGACGACCGACACCGTTTGTGCACGAAGAACGCCATCGAAGTCAGTGTACATGTCGCGCAGTGTATATGCAGTTTATGAAGCTTATTAAGCTGCCAGCCAACGTCAATGTGTATTCTGTTTTAATGTCATACACTGTTGGACACTGTTGAATGTTGAACTGAATAAAATTCATGAATGGTGTATCGTTTTTAAATAAACCGTGGACCAATTAACGTACAGGCCATGGTCAACTGAACGATAATATGGTACCGTTGACGTAAGATCTAAAATACTAACCTGGTACACAGCAGCCGAATACACAAATTAGTTGATAAACACTGTGTTAGAGTTGATTAAGGGTTTAAAGCTGTAAGTACGCTCACAATTGGCTTAACTTCATCTTTCAATCAATATCAAAATACCAATTTAGAAAGCACATTTACCGTGCCGAACAATATTACGATTCACCAATTCATATGCAGTTGACGAGTTAAAATTTTGGCGCAACAATACAGGCAGTAGGTCTACGTTCATCACAGCGAAAAGCTAATATTTGTTACGCAATGTTTGTATATTGATCTTGCCTCCTAAGCTGCATTAAAACGTATTTAACCCATTCTTAAGCAAGTCGTATTTGTGGATTTTGGTTGCACTTTACAAGCCGTCCAGCGCCGAAGCCGAGCGAACCCGCGATCCGCGGAAGCCATGAGCGTGACTAGCAGAATGGAAACAATTCGTTTGATGTCGGCACAAAACAAATAATACCTCGCTCCACGTTTACTGTTCATAATGTTAAAATTTACCATAATTATAGTCAACACAGTGACGCGCCTCACACTTGATTCGTTGCATTTGTACGTAAATTTATTGTCTGCCAACTAGTCTTTCAAAATGCGCATGTTGTGAGTGGACGCAATCAAAGATGGGGATAACTTCACACAAAACAGTTGACAGTTATTACCGTATTATTATTAATATAGTTTGCCATAGCATCCATTTCCCCCTGTACATAAATTTTTGCGCAAACAGACTTAGAAAAGTTTTATTGAGTGAAATATTTACAAAAGTAAATAAAGTCCAAATTTCATAAAAGACACCTACTTCCTAAAACCGTGAATTCTATCCTTATTGTATAAATCGTTCTTTGGCTAGAACGTGTCACATGCTCAGTAGGAGATCAGGCAGTATATTGAAATAGGCCGTGAGTATTCGAACATGAGATTTCAATGACCCAATTTTAAGCATAACAGAAATTTACAGAGTCACAGACTACCTGGTACACATTTTTGCTCATGACATTGGACACAAACATTATATTTTATATAAATATTAATAAGACTGAAGGTTCATGTGAACCACTTCACTGGCAAGTGGACACTATTGATGTGTCTCATTTCCATAACAGTTTCCAGTAATGCTACAAAAGATTTTTTGTGATTATATGTAACACATCGAGGATTTGTATCAAAGCTTGTCTTGCCCCTGACGATAGGGACAAAGTGGATCCATTTTGTCTTTATCTTCTCATGAGAAGAATATCTGATTTTAACATGCAATATACAGCTCTGTTTACACACATTACTTTAAAATTGATGTATAATGTGGCGTAATAATGTAGACTCTTCAGCTTGATTGAAATAAGTAATTCTTTTATGTTTTACCTTATAGACAACTGGAGTTGTGAACGTGTTATGAAGAAGAAGAGAGACAGAAAGCATTATGACAGAGGTAGCTACATGTACATATGCTCCTACCTAAATGACAGAGGTAGCTACATGTACATATGCTCCTACCTAAATGACAGAGGTAGCTACATGTACATATGCTCCTACCTAAATGACAGAGGTAGCTACATGTACATATGCTCCTACCTAAATGACAGAGGTAGCTACATGTACATACGCTCCTACCTAAATGACAGAGGTAGCTACATGTACATACGCTCCTACCTAAATGACAGAGGTAGCTACATGTACATATGCTCCTACCTAAATGACAGAGGTAGCTACATGTACATATGCTCCTACCTAAATGACAGAGGTAGCTACATGTACATATGCTCCTACCTAAATGACAGAGGTAGCTTCATGTACATATGCTCCTACCTAAATGACAGAGGTAGCTACATGTACATATGCTCCTACCTAAATGACAGAGGTAGCTACATGTACATATGCTCCTACCTAAATGACAGGTAGCTACATGTACATATGCTCCTACCTAAATGACAGAGGTAGCTACATGTACATATGCTCCTACCTAAATGACAGAAGTAGCTACATGTACATATGCTCCTACCTAAATGACAGAGGTAGCTTCATGTACATATGCTCCTACCTAAATGACAGAGGTAGCTACATGTACATATGCTCCTACCTAAATGACAGAGGTAGCTACATGTACATATGCTCCTACCTAAATGACAGAGGTAGCTACATGTACATATGCTCCTACCTAAATGACAGAGGTAGCTACATGTACATATGCTCCTACCTAAATGACCTGAATGAATATGGTATTTCTGCACCACAGTGATGTACACTGAATTACAATAACACAATGCTTTGATAACTTGTTTAGAAAGGTTACCTTTGCATTCAAAACAAAACATTTTTTACAGTTAAATTTACCTTTTTCAGTTACATTTTGGCAGCTTTTAGCTGACTGCTGCTAGATGTGGGCACGTCTTCTATAGTCCGCCAGACGTGGCTTGGGTGGCTTCTCACGAGCTCATCATAGATAATCGAGAGTTGTTATCGGCCATCTGGCTGTAAACTTTAAACACACCAGAAAGCTGCTGAAATGTAACTGAAGAAAAAGGAACTTTAATTGTGACATTTATCGAAAAAAATCGTTGTTTGAAAACAATTGTTTTAATCTTCACAATTACCTTTAATTAGAAAATGATTGCAGGCATCTACTTAAAAAGCTAGCCTTTTTAATCCTTTGGCCGAAGGTCCAAGGAACTATTGCCATCACTCTGCGTCCGCCGTCCGCCGTTAGCTGCCGTATCTCAGAAACTTTTTCTCTATTTTTGCATAGATATATTTTGGGACACTGCACGAGAAATCTGTATTTGATTGAATCATTTTAAGGGCTCCCTAGGGCCTCCAAGGACCCCAAAACTGGTAAAAATGTAACATTTGGCCTATTTTTTCAAAAACTGTTCAGCAACTTTTTTATAATTTTGCATAGATGTATCTTAGGGTGCTGCCACTATATACAAGAAATCTGTAATTGAGACCTTGACTAATCTTTAATTGGTCACAGCACCCAGGCAGAGTAGACACACTTGACCCCTGTTAGACTGAACAGTTACCTAACACTTTTAAACTGTATCTTCAAAACTATTGATTTTCTATAATTGCAAGTTGTGTTTATTTTTATGTTCATTTAATTATTATAAAATGGTGTGACTGTGGTGTCTATTGGTTAAAGATGTATTGTCTGTAGAAACCTGTAGGTGACAAACATAGAAAATTAATATTCTGTCACCTGTAGGTGACAAACATAGAAAGTTAATATTCTGGACAACTATAGAGTGAAATATCCTACACTTTATTGATATCTGATGCATTCTATTGTTCTGTTTACGCTTGCCATGCCTTGTGTAGACATGGTACTGTGTAAATCAATTGTATCAATATAGATTAATAATTACAGATTCACAATATAGTTGACACCTGAAACAATCAAATGTCAACCATTAGAAGAGTTGACATAGTTCCGCTATACACAATAAAAAAATCTGTATTTGATTGAATCATTCTAGTGTCATAAGCATATAGTAGAACATACATTTTCTACATCATCATCACTAAGGTTGTTGTAAATTTCACCAGCTGCCATGTCAAGTCCGTTATAATTGTGACTAACAGTGTTCAAAATTATTCAGGTAAATAGCAAATAACAAAGGACAAGTTTTCTCCTTGTATAGGTATTATACATCACATGAGAAGAAGGCTGACACAGCCTGGCCCTGATTTATACATGATTTAGCATTTTTGTACATGTTGTATACAACTTTCAACACAATACCATTAATACCGCATGAAATTATCTTAGATCACAGGGAGGACTGGTCTACTAAATCAAATGCTTTCTTATAATCGATGACGGCACAATAAAGCCTTTTGCGTCGAGACAAATACAATTCAACCAATACCCCTATTTGAACACTGCCTGTTCTTCGCCTATTATATTCGCTTTGTTTAGGTATGTGGTCAGTCTGGTGTTCTGAACAATCACTAAGGATTAATGAACACTTGTGCAGAATGTCACCCACTTGGCAGGTTTAATTGATCTATGCAGCAATGAGGACACTGCTTAGGCCTCACTCTGGACACTGTCACTCACAGTGTTGTGTATTGTCTTAGTTGGTGCATTGAGCTTATCTACTTGACCATGAATCAGTGGTGGCTCTGGTTGTGTATTACACCCAGCTGTGGAGCTAAGATTCTCTGCCTGCTATTGTTTGATGGAAACTGTGACTAATCTGTTATTGGTCACTGGCAGTAGCATGTTCAATGCTCCATAACTTTGCCAATTTTTGTAGCAGTCATAATTTTTGAAACCGTGTAAAGCACCCTACCAAACCTTTACAAGGATGTAAGAAAACAATGTTACAATTTTTCTGACTTATCACTCATTTGGTCAGCCGGGGTCACATATAGACGTATTAATCCAAAGGACTTCAGGGCCACTTGGCCCATTTTTTATAAATATAGTCTCTTTGAATGTACTATGACTTGGTATTATTATTGTAGAACGCTGGTGGTGAGTGTTACACTGACAGTTTTAAGAGCAACTACAGTCTGCTTGTTGACATACCTTGTTGGAGCTGTTTGTTTTATTTCAAGTCCATAGCCCCATTAACAGTACCCAGAGCATATAAATCGGCATAAATACAACTCTCAGCTTTTGTTGACAAATATTTCAAAACTACTTTATAATTTGCAGCGCAGATGTCTCACTTGGTTCCATAGTTCACAATGCAGAAAATGTGTACTTTGTGTTCAACATTATTTGAGGAATTGTATTGACAACATTTATTTACGAGTTCTAAGTAAAGGTTATTTACCTCAACTTCTTAAATTACTTCAAATTAGCACACAAGAATAGTTTGCAAATATTGTATGTATAGTTAACATTAATAATGTTTTTTTACATAAATTGATTGATATCTGTATTATATTTTTATGGATTTTGTAATTGTTTGTTTTATCAAGACCGTAAACTACTATATTTACTGAAGATGTTTACTCTGGAAAATCACCAAAGTCATCAGTTTAAATACTGCTGGCTAATATAGTTTATTACCCTGTTGAAATGAGATTATATATATCTCAACTGTTTCAGTTCATATTGATAAGTTGATTGTTTCCGACCAAGATTGCTGCAGGGAAGTAAAATGTCACCAAGTGCGATAAGGACCATCTATTTGCGTCGAAGCGCATGGCGCAGCAATGGCTAGCATTCCTACATCTCTCCGTGGTCATAGTTACTGTGGAGAGCCCACTTTTACTCAAGTGATTCTCTATTGGCTTTAGCAACAGTTGAACATACTCAGGCAGTCAGACTGGGATAATATTCTCTTGGCGGGTTATGATAGGTGAGAGAATGGATTTTAGCAGAACATAACAAAATGTTCTGCCCATGCTTCTGCTTTTGGGATTTCAAGGTGAGTTTTTGCGAAGGATATTGTATTGTTTATAATGTCATATGCTATCAGCAGTGTCATATTGGTAGAGCTGTGTTTAAAATGTAATTGAATACATTTAGGGTATACAGTGCAGTTCTGCAAGGACAAACCTTCTTTGACAGGGCAAATCAGTTGTAACAGAACTTTAGTGGGGATAATTGCATTTGCTGGATATACAAGAAGCTAAAGAAGACATTCTCACAGGTTCTTACAAGTCTTGTCGCTGTTTTTGGCATTTCTGCCTCTTGTTCCAGTTCTGCGATTTGTCGTCCATTCTATTTGTGCGCACACATCAGATGATTTTCAGGATAGTGCTGAGGTCACTGTCCAAGTGTAATTTAATTTGGTGGTTTCGCCCCAATTTTCCCTTGAACGACAGATGGAGCCTCCACCATTGTCTATGGCAGATGGTTCCTACTTTACAGTACTAGAGAAAGTTATGTTATGTAAGGTGCAAAAGGTGCATAACACTGTAATGTGTTGAAATATACAAACTTTATTTATAACAATAATTGTCCCACTGCTTGTGTTTGTGCAGTTTGGGAACTTCACATTTACCACATGACTGCCACACAAAGCATGTTGTAAATACAATTTATGTATTTCCACACACTGCAATGCATTTTGTGTGCATTACTTTTTTCAGTACTGTAGATGCATGTGCAGCGATGTACAAAGGAATTTTTCTCAATACTGAAGAAGTGTCACAATGATAGTCTGCATCAATTTTGATCTCTACTTTGGGACTGTTGGGTATAGATGTGTCAGTATGACTCTTTAGATAATCAGTTCAACAAGTTATGTTGGGTTGTTCCTTAACTCATATACTTGGTATAAGGGGATTGACAAGATTGCTGTGTATGTGTAAGGTACAAGCTCCAATGCGTTCATGGATAAAGAAACTACTTATCGAATCCACAATTTTTAATCAACATCTGCAAGAATTGGCTCATCAAGAGCTAGTTTAATCTACCTTTAATAGCAGGAATGACTGGTCCTGTATAGCTATGGCTCATCGCCATGTTTCCTGCCAGATGGTGGAAGTGTTTGTGCCGTATCAATATTGACTAAAAAGTTAGTGTACGTTGGTCAGCAATTGCAGGATTTTATTACCAAGATTTAATCAAAAGTCTCGCAATGATAGGAGCCACAACTGGTACAAACTAAAATACAACACCTATACATGTCTGCATGCATGCATGCACACGGGCACATGTGGAGAATGACACTGCAGATTATCTAGAGTGTTGTTGCACTGAAAGAACTTATAATCATGTACAGTACCAGCACAAATACACAAATTGTAGCCTTATGTGAATGTTCAGTATATATTTAATTGTTTAGACAGGGTGGGTCAGGTCATTTGACAAGTACGTTTCTTGGGAGACCGGGAAGAAGCCAAGAAAGAAGGAAAGTGTTTGGAATAACAGATTCATTGTTTTTATGTATGTCCCAGCTACTGCCCTAGGAATTAATTAACAAATAAATAATTAATCTTTATTTCAATAACAGTCAAGCAGAGGTAATATTATTTAACTTACATATAGTGATGTCATTACTACATTACATCTCTGTATATTGTTATAGTGATGTCGTTACTACATTACATCTCTGTATATTGTTATAGTGATGTCGTTACTACATTACATCGCTGTATATTGTTATAGTGATGTCGTTACTACATTACATCGCTGTATATTGTTATAGTAATGTCGTTACTACATTACAACGCTGTATGTTGTTATAGTGATGTCGTTACTACGTTACATCGCTGTATATTGTTATAGTGATGTCGTTACTACGTTACATCGTTGTATATTATAGTGATGTCGTTACTACATTACATCGCTGTATATTATAGTGATGTCGTTACTACATTACATCGCTGTATATTGTTATAGTGATGTTGTTACTACATTACATCGCTGTATATTGTTATAGTGATGTCGTTACTACATTACATCGCTGTATATTGTTATAGTGATGTCGTTACTACATTACACCGCTGTATATTGTTATAGTGATGTCGTTACTACATTACATCGCTGTATATTGTTATAGGTGATGTCGTTACTACATTACATCACTGTATATTGTTATAGTGATGTCATTACTACATTACATCGCTGTATATTGTTATAGTGATGTCGTTACTACATTACATCACTATATAGTGTATATTGTTTAAGAAAGGGCGAAAAGAAGTATAATGTTTAAATTACCTACCCTATTACAAATAATACTAAATAAATTAAGTACATGTGTATAATTGTACTTGTTTGACTGACTATTTTGAAGTCATATATAGTTTTAATTCATGTCTATCAACTGCCTGAATTAATGTTATCATCGTCATCATCATCTGTCGGCCGGGGCTGGAGCGTAGATGAGCCTTCTCCATATGGGTCAGTCGTTATCAGGGATGGAAGATCTGGTTATTCAGTACCAAGGTTTTCGCAGATCAGCTTGGTGTCTGTTTTTCTTGCCATGTGTGGGTGTCCACAGGATGAATGTCGACACTGGTTCTTCCGTGTTACACTAGCAATAGCCAGCCAGTTGTAGGCGCCTCCTGAGAATCTTGTGTGTGAGTTTCTCTACATGTCCATATAGTTCTTCATTTGTGAGCCTGTTGCTCCAGTGGACATTTAGGCACTTTCTTAACATTCTGGTGTAACTTCCATTAACTGTTATAGAAGTTACATACATATAAAAAAGTACAAATCATCAAGAGATATACAGCTGTATTGCAATCATGATATGTGGAATGGGGCCTAACTGTGTCACAACTTATAGTATTTTCAATTACCAAACTCACAGTAACAAGGTTTCTTTAAATAGAGCACAATTAAATGTACTAGATGATATATTTAGCATTGCATTGCACCAGGGGGGAGTAAACGTAGCTAACACTTCAACCCTCACCGTTTCCAAGTAACCTTTAATATGATACATACACTTTAACACAGACGTGTATATAAATGTATGTATATGCATTTATGTAAATGACTAGTTTAATTGATTATATAATTATACCATAGTGTTTTATTCCCGTTGCAATATGAAGTTGGAGATAAAATGATTTGATTTTATATATAATGATGTTATTAAATATTACGTTACATAACTGTGGATTGTTTAAAAAGGGTGAATAGAAGTGTAATGTTTATATTACATACTTTTTTACGAATAATACTAAATAAATGAAGTATATAGTTGATCACATTTGGTAGACTATTTTGAAGTCATAATACATCAACATTATTTTAATTAATGTCTGTAGTAGCCTATCAACTGCCTGAATAACTGTTAATCCACTTTGGCATTGATTAAATTCATTATGACATGTTCAATGTATTGTACTTCTTTATAAGTCCACTGCTCTGTCTTGCAGTCTTGTTGCTCCAGTTGCCGTGACAACGTTGTGGAGCCGTTTCACCCCCTTGATCAGTCGAGGAATAATGCCCTCACTGCCCCTGCCAACTGCACAGGTAAGACAAAGTTATTCTATACAATCCGCTAGGTGGCAGCACCCACCAGTACCCTTCCTGTGAGGGGAACATGACTGCCAGTGACTGATGAGACTGCATTACGAGCCTTGTATGACAGTGTCATCACTGTCCCTGGTGTTTGCGTTTGCTCCAGTGACATTTATAGTTACTGTTATTTCTTCTGTGAAGAGATAACATCTCAGTTGTCACAGAACAATGGCATTACAAATGTATGTTACCACATAGTAGTCGTTATATTGACTGTAAATATTTGTTTTACCTACCTACTAGGTAACGGCGAGGATGCTGTTATGCTTAAATGGGTGTGAAAATATTTATGCAAGCATTTTTTCTCAGTTAAGAAACATGGAAAAACTAGAGGCCACAGAATAACATTGGTGATGGAACAGTGGAGATTATATTGGAAAGTATACCTACATCCCAACGGGAAACTAAAAATGAATGGGACACATTATCTGCTGATTGTGGAAACGCTAGAAGTGTGAATTTATCTGGAAGCAAAATTTATTTATCTTGGTAGGGTAGGTTACACATAGGTAGAAAGATATTGGGTTCTGCGTAAGCCAGGGGCTTTCTTGTATTGTTGCCATCTGGATTTTTACCCTGTACAGCAATCCTGTTCAATCACGCTAAATCTTGCTAAATATAAAAAATATGTGTCAGTGACGTATCTCCATGGAAACTGACGACAGACAGAAGTTTTTCTGGAAATAATCCTACTATCAGTAAAATCAATGCAGATGTGACATTGGCATGCTCACAACAAGGTGCCAGCAGATCCTGTCTTTGTGCATGCATAAGTTCGCATCAGTGGTTTTTCTGGGAAATTCTCTTAATCACTATGGAATAACACAAGAAATTTTTATGTTCTGTGATAAAAAGAACATGGTTTTCTTTCAAGGGGATTACAATGAGGTATTATGTGTTTTAATTTTATTAGAAGTTAGCATTTAGTGCTGTATATCACTGGGAGAGTTCATTAACAACTGCTGTGCATCTGGCGCAATATGTTCTCCATCTCCAATTGATTCAATAAGAACCACATTGTTCTATTGACAAACATGTATACTAAATGACAGACCGTGGATTCATTTATTTTGTTTTCAGGTGTACTTTTATTTATTGAATGCTTAATTGTTGAACTTTAGTGATGATCCTGTGATGATTCTACAGAGTTTTGAAATGGGAAATACAATAGGCCTACTTAGGAAAGATGCAGCAGTGTTATTAATGTCCATATTGTTTCAACAACCTGGATTTGACAGTTGTTTAATAACATTTTTGTTGACAGTAACTGATAAAAATAATAACATCATAATACAAACATACATTTGTTGACAGTAACTGATAACAAGCATAACATCATATCACAAACATAAATTTGTTGACAATAACTGATAACAATCATAACACAATCATAAATTTGTTGACAGTAACTGATAACAATCATAACATCATAACACAAACATAAATTTGTTGACAGTAACTGATAACAATCATAACGTCATAACGCAAACATAAATTCGTTGACAGCAACTGTTAACAATCATAACGTCATAACACAAACATAAATTTGTTGACAGTAACTGATAACAATCATAACATCATATCACAGACATAAATGTGTTGACAGTAACTGATAATGTATATGAAATACATTAACAAATGAGGTAGCTGAACAATTTCTCACACATATACCATGATATATATACCCATTCTCCACTTTTGCTATACATAGCCTCTTACATCCTCAAAATATAGTACACAATAATAGCTAACTATTCCGTCTGTGCTCTCGTGCAAGTTGTAGATGATGTTAAATAATAAGAAATAAAATGACATTAAACTAAATGAACGTGAAAGTGCTTCGACATGATGTGTATCCATCTATGATCCATCCTCATGGATTAGACATGATGTGTATCCATCTATGATCCATCCTCATGGATTAGACATGATGTGTATCCATCTATGATCCATCCTCATGTATTCTGCTGACATGAGTTATCGAAGGCAGCTCTACCGCAATATAAAGCTGGTTAGGCTGACAGCTTGAGGAATAGACTATCTCCTCTTAGTACTCTAGCTATCACTAATCTCATCCCAGATGTGAAGCATTTATTCCTGACATCCTACACAAGGCAGCACCTGCCATATTACATGGCTGCCTGGCAGAAATTAACTACCAAGGTGTCAGTGTCATTCACAGACATGTAGGTGGCGCCTGCTCTAGACTGTTAAAAAAAATTCTTTTCGGTAGATCACCCTTCATTAGACAAAAAAATCCCCAAGACATAAATTATGTGTCAGTCTTTGTTTACACATTTACTTTTACAAAATGTTTATTATAAATATATTGTAAATATAATAAACATGTTTGTATTAAACATACACAATTGTATTCTTTTGTTTGCTAGCATACTTTTAAACTTCTTGAATTGAAAAATGAAGGAGATGCCATTTGTATACTAGTTGGCAATTGCCATGTATACACTAGCATTTTTTCAGTATTTAAAGTAATATTTTCTTGCTAAGAAAAAGACCCGCCAATTTATCTGGTTTTCAACTTGTTTACGATGTGTTATCTGTTGACTCATCCGGTCTGTGAACATACAGCACTGACACACCCAGTAGTTATAACGTTTGGTAGAATAACATCCTGGATTCAAATGTGTTGTATTGGCTAATTGTGTTCTGTGAGCTTTTAATGATCTGCTATATTGAGCATGGACACCAGACTTTGAAACTCCTACAAGCTTTTGAACATGCATGCATACACCCACATACAAAACTGTGTTAGTGAAAATTCAGTGTTGTTTGATTTCTTTCATTCGCCCAATACCAAAACCACTGCCACCACATTCGTGGATAGCTTGACACCTTGGCGCTAGAAACCTGCACAGCAGAGACAGATCAGAATCATTCATCATGGAAGAATGTAGTACATTAACACTGGTGTCCTATGAAGTGTTGCCTCCCATTGCTGTCCATTCTACACAGCATTGGTCAAAGTAATGCCAGCACCATGGTTATAAAAGATGTAAATATCTTGGCAGCTCTGGTGTCTCGTTTATCACCAGTCAGCTGGGAATCTCCCCATGTTTTGCACATCAAGTATGATCAATTGCAGAGATGTCCTTGTCCTTGACTCGGTTTCGGAGGACTTAAGGGTGACAATTACAGACATAAACACATAAAATCATTGTCAGTGTCACTCCCGGGAACTTGCAGCAATTAAATGTGTTTGTGTGTATATAGTGTAGCTGCTGTATCTTGTCGCTCAGGTCTCGGTTATGTTGCTCAAAATATGACTAGTGAGTGTCCTGTTTTATATTGTTCCATCCCATGGGGATAGGACATAGACCTTGTTTCTGACCAGGCTATTTTTAATCTACCCTTGTTGGATTTGAACAGTGTTTGTTTTATGTGTTGGCAGACATGTAAACACTAGCTTCAACTGGTAATCCAGGCTTGTATTGTAACGTTATAATTACTATGTGCAATCAATGAGCCATTGTATGACTGAGAGGAGAACAGCAAGGGATACATTGACAAAAGATACATCATGAAATGTGTAAGATATGTTAAATGTTGTGTATATATGTATCTGTTCCGTAATCAGTAAACCTCAACTACGTGCATTGTACATTTGGTGTACTTTCATTTTTAGAGTTAGTCAGTATTCGTCTTATATGTTGGCAAACAGACATGTAAATACTAGCTTCAACTGGTAACCTATGCCAATGGGTAATTGTTTACTATAGTAACATTATAATATTGTGCAGTTAGTCAGCCTTTGCTTGACTGAGAGCAGAATAACTACGGATACATTCACAAAGACACATGAAAGTCGTAAGATATGTTAAATGTTCCATAATCAGTAAATCTCAACTGGAGCGCAGTAGCGTAGCGGTAAGATATGTTAAATGTTCCATAATCAGTAAACTTCAACTGGAGCGCAGTAGCGCAGCGGTAAGATATGTTAAATGTTCCATAATCAGTAAACCTCAACTGGAGCGCAGTAGCGCAGCGGTAAGATATGTTAAATGTTCCATAATCAGTAAACCTCAACTGGAGCGCAGTAGCGCAGCGGTAACATGTTAAATGTTCCATAATCAGTAAACCTCAACTGGAGCACAGTAGCGTAGCGGTAAGGTATGTTAAATGTTCCATAATCAGTAAACCTCAACTGGAGCGCAGTAGCGCAGCGGTAAGATATGTTAAATGTTCCATAATCAGTAAACCTCAACTGGAGCGCAGTAGCGTAGCGGTAAGATATGTTAAATGTTCCATAATCAGTAAACCTCAACTGGAGCGCAGTAGCGCAGCGGTAAGATATATTAAATATTCCATAATCAGTAAACCTCAACTGGAGCGCAGTAGCGCAGCGGTAAGATATATTAAATATTCCATAATCAGTAAACCTCAACTGGAGCGCAGTAGCGCAGCGGTAAGATATGTTAAATGTTCCATAATCAGTAAACCTCAACTGGAGCGCAGTAGCGTAGCGGTAAGATATGTTAAATGTACCATAATCATTAAACCTCAACTGGAGCGCAGTGGCGCAGCGGTAAGATATGTTAAATGTTCCATAATCAGTAAACCTCAACTGGAGCGCAGTAGCGTAGCGGTAAGATATGTTAAATGTTCCATAATCAGTAAATCTCAACTGGCAGTAGCGCAGATAGTTCCATAATCAGTAAACAGCGGTAAGATATGTTAAATGTTCCATAATCAGTAAACCTCAACTGGAGCGCAGTAGTGCAGCGGTAAGATATGTTAAATGTTCCATAATCAGTAAACCTCAACTGGAGCGCAGTAGCGTAGCGGTAAGATATGTTAAATGTTCCATAATCAGTAAACCTCAACTGGAGCGCAGTAGCGTAGCGGTAAGATATGTTAAATGTTCCATAATCAGTAAATCTCAACTGGAGCGCAGTAGTGCAGCGGTAAGATATGTTAAATGTTCCATAATCAGTAAACCTCAACTGGAGCGCAGTAGCGCAGTGGTAAGATATGTTAAATGTTCCATAATCAGTAAACCTCAACTGGAGCGCAGTAGCGTAGCGGTAAGATATGTTAAATGTTCCATAATCAGTAAATCTCAACTGGAGCGCAGTAGTGCAGCGGTAAGATATGTTAAATGTTCCATAATCAGTAAACCTCAACTGGAGCGCAGTAGCGCAGTGGTAAGATATGTTAAATGTTCCATAATCAGTAAACCTCAACTGGAGCGCAGTAGCGTAGTGGTAAGATATGTTAAATGTTCCATAATCAGTAAACCTCAACTGGAGCGCAGTAGCGTAGCGGTAAGAGCTCTGGACTCTCGATTGAGAGAACGTGGGTTCGAATCCTGTGCGGCGGTGTCGAACCTTGGGCAAGTTCGTTTACTCTACATTGCTTCAGTTCACTCAGCTGTATGAATGAGTACCTGGCTGTAGACAATGGTAGATATTTACGTGCGAATAGTCTTCCCGCATTAATTGTAGCATGGCTGAATGTTTCCCAGAGAAGTCGAGATGGTGTTCGATTGAACAGGTCTGCCAGGGGGTAAAGTGTAAAGCGCTTTGAGCAGTCCTGAGAACTGGATACTGCGCTATATAAGAACTTACCTTTTCTGTTAACTACGCATTGTGGCAGTTGGCTTACTTTCAATTTTTACAGTTAGTGAAGGCTCAACAGGTTACATATTTCCCCCCATGTGGGAAATAGTTTACTATCCCTGGCATTGACACCAGGTGGAAGGAACCAACATGTCTTTCAGTGTCTAATCCAAAACACAGAGGCAAAGTGCGATGAACAAAATTGCCATTTGAAGTGTCAAAGCAGCAGCAGGTAGAGTTGAGCACAGGTCCTCTCAGACAACAGGTCCTCTCAGACAACAGGTCCACTCAGACAACAGGTCCTCTCAGACAACAGGTCCACTCAGACAACAGGTCCTCTCAGACAACAGGTCCCCTCAGACAACAGGTCCTCTCAGACAACAGGTCCTCTCAGACAACAAGTCCTTTCAGACAACAAGTCCTTTCAGACAACAGGTCCCCTCAGACAACAGGTTCTCTCAGACAACAGGTTCTCTCAGACAACGGGTCCTCTCAGAGAACGGGTCCTCTCAGACAACAGGTCCTCTCAGACAACAGGTCCTCTCAGACAACAGGTCCTCTCAGACAACAGTACTCTCAGACAACAGGTTCTCTCAGACAACAGGTCCACTCAGACAACAGGTCCTCTCAGACAACAGTACTCTCAGACAACGGGTCCTCTCAGACAACAGTACTCTCAGACAACAGGTTCTCTCAGACAACAGGTCCTCACATACAACAATCCAGCATTCTAACCACGGCAACTCTAACCCAGTGTATGTTTTTGATACATTCGTACAGATGTATTGTGTTAAAATGCACATTTTGTATAAAAATAGACAAGCATATTTTGGGAGTTCCTGTGTGTAACTCGAGTAGGGGAGAAAGTGATATTTATTGCTTCAGTGAATAGAGATGATGCATCACTCTTCCATGTCCTGTTCAACAGGATACAGGTACATGATTACCTGAACTGCAAATATCTCTGGCATGTTAATTATTGCAATTTAGTTACTGTTGTTGATGTTAATGACATTTTTATAGATTGCGTACTTGACTGGGTAGTTGATGCTGGAACAAAATTATCTGTTTTTCCTAGACTGGATAATGGCTGCATTTATGAGTAAGAATTCAGAGTGGGGATTGATGGATGTCATAGGTTTGCATAAATATGAAGTTGAAATGCCTGGGATTTTATTACAGGCATAGACATTTAATTTTTTTAAATAGGTAAATATGCAGTGTTCTACACCTTAGCTGAAACGTTGGTGGTCAGTCGGACCTTCAACTTTCAAAAGTTGGTGGTCCCACACAAAAGTTGGTGGACAAAATATTAACATAATTACACATGTAATATACATTTGAAGCTGTAATGCATGGCAATTATTAATATACTAGTTCAGGCCAAGTCTGTCCTATACATTAAGTTATGATATTCAGATCAAAGAACCAGCGAATATAAAACGACAATATAGGCAACAGTTTATTGTTGACAGAAAAACATCAATGTTGCAAATTACAACAAACGCCACAACACGAATGTCTACAGGAATCTACTCAGAACTGTTGCCATCATCTACAGGAGGAGCGGGACTGTCAGGCTCCATGAAACACTCGCCCCAGTCCAATCACTGACAGTGACTCGATCCAGCTCGGTTTTGAAGTTGGGCATCCTCGCTTCGAATGTATTCCACATGTGGATAGCTGATGTGGGTTGCAGCGATAGGCAACCGTTTAGTTATGATGACAAAATCAAGGTTGGTAAGATACTAGACAAGTGCTTCGGCCATAATTTTCTTTTTTTTAAATGTGCTGGTCTTGTATGCCGGCGCTTTTTTAAAGTTACCTCAAAATATTTGATGGTCTCGGGCTTCCGGGTCGGCAGTAATTTCAAACATTGGGATATGGGATCTCATGTTTTAGAAATCTCATCCGATGGATTTACACATAAATGTATAATGTTTTTGCCTCGTGCCAGGGCTAAAACAATCAGGAAAATGTTGTTCTAATTTTGACGTGAGAAGAATTTTAAAAAGAAGTAACCTTATGTGAAATGTTCATACAAACGTTTAACATATATATAAGTTGCTGTGACTGAACTATGGATGTGTGTTTAAGACTTGACACTGTGGACTTGATCGTTAGTTTGATTCTCTGATATCTCTTAGCAGCTCCCGAGGCAGGTTGTGTCAATTTCTGCCTCTTCCTGAACCCGCTCCCTTTCCACACAGGTCTTACGTTTCTATCCTGTTAACTCCTTATAATTCCAATAATCAAAGCCAGACCATTTTGACCCTAGAATTATGTTTTGTAATGGCATGTCCAATGCATTTATTTATAACTATGAAATCATGACGTATTGTATTATTATTAAATACCACCAGGCCTAAACTGAACAGCTCTCTGTGGCACATGTATTTTGACACATTATTTAGACACAAGTCCTGTTGCGATGGTGCAGGGCCACAGCATCGGCCTCTCAATCGAGAGAACCCGGGTTTAAATCCTTCGCTGCCGTGTCGAACCTTGGACAAGTTCGTTCACTTCATGTTGCTCCAGTTTACTCAGCTGTATGAATGAGTACCTGGCAATAGACAGTGGTTGATATTTGTGTATGAATAGCCTTTGCGCATTAATTGCAGCAAGGCCGAATGCTTCCAAGAAAACGTACCTTTTTACTTATGGAGGTGGCACTGGGATAGACATGTTGGTGATGTCTGATGGAATAGGAGACAGTGAAGATTGGAATAAACAGAGATGACGGAGGGTAGATAAAGCAGCACAGCTGGAGTAAATTGGGAGGAAAATATAGTTGCACTTGTGTTTTCTGATGGAAGCCTCATGTTCAACGTGATATTTTTAGGTTGATAAATGGAACATTTTGCTTGTGAGTTTACATGCCCTGGCAGATAATGGTTCCATTTGTCCACTTTTCATTTGATGACATGACATGTTTGGTGGAGCAAGAGAGCAAGCCCCCCACTCATTATTTTTCCACATGAAAAATGTTTCCTGGCTTCCCAACTCTGTTGCCTATCGAAAATGGTTTTTCCATTTCCTAGGATAAGACCTACAATCTTTACATCATTTAGTACAAAAGTTGTAATATTATTCACTGTTCCTGGTCTCACATCACTTTCATCTTCTGCCAGCTGCTTCCTCTGTCGGTGACTTGTAAGAGTCTCTCATGATACCCAATAACAGCTTTAGTATTAGAAACATACGTGTACACCCTTCTTAAAAATAAAATATTTTTCATGTTTCACAATCCATTATGGGCAAAAAATATATAGTTTATATATTTGAAAAATAAAATGTTATACAAAAACTGCAGTTATTATAATTATTATAAAATACATTTAATTCTGTAATTTTCTATAAGTTATGAGTATACATTTGACTTCACTCAGGAGTTTGGTGTGATTCTAATGTTGTTTCTTGTGATATTTTTATTAGGGGCACCATGCCAGAAGGCGACACGAGACAAGGGGTGGCTATAAAAAGCAGCACAGATGTACTTGACGTCCTAGTTTCAGTCCACTCACTGCTCCAAATGGTTCTCTTTTTGGCTTCATTCCCGGGACTTAATTGTTGCACCTTGCTGCATGTGCCTGTGATTAGTCACCTTCACCAGTCTCACCTGCCCACCATTAATTCCCTTGTGTCTAATTCTAATCACCAGTCCTCAGAGGACAATCACTGTTATGGCACTAACCATATCAATGCTAAGATTTTCAGTAGCAAACTTTTGGAGAATCATGTAACGTTTTTAAATTGCAATCTGTTGATATGCACACTAGAAGATAGACAAATAACGCCCCTACAACATCTTGATCACGGGATGAAATGAAGTGATATCCCAGTTAATAAAGATACCTAATAATGAACCTAACTTTCAGGGTTTCTGATTTCCCAAATTAGTTTTAAAGTATCGTAATTTAAAATATTTAAATATGATAATTAGACATGTAAGCCATTTTTGTTGGACCATCATTAAGCCCAAGGATTAAATTCCTAGTTCAGTGGAATTCTTACTGGTGAATGTTTCTTGTATTTGTAAACAAATCGTGTATAAATAAAGCAGACTCAGTGTTTAGAAACTGTTATTTAGAACTTTCTTATCGTTCCGAAGAAAATACTGCAGTGCAGTTTTATAATGCCAATTCAGACGAGATGTGTGCGTCAAAAAACTCATATAATGTCAAGATAATGACTAGGAGGGTTTCCGATGCTGTTAATAGTGACAGCTGGTGTAATGGGGTGTTTTAAGTTATCCTCTTGTGCATGAGACTGCACAGAGAGCTTTGAGCTAATGACAGGTGTTTACACAGAGGCCATTTATAGCTGTTCTGGACAGGCAGCTTCCACAAGAAATTGCCTGTATGATGTCTGTGCATTCAGGAACATGTAATTGCTCATTAGCCATATCTGCTGGAGGCTGGAATATGCCACTTACTGGGTGTTTGGAGTATGTTTGATATGTTGATAACATTTTATTTGTGAACATATCCAGTCGTTCATAGTTCATTAGATAGCAACTACAATTATACACTCAGGCTCTGGTCATCCTGGTCTGAGGGGTAGAAAGTCATAGCAATCGCCAAAACTATAATCTAGAAAAACGGAAATGATACTAGTGCAATAGTAGCTTGAGAACCACAATGACACCACCCGATGCATGATAGTACTACAGTGATCACTTGCTATAAAGACTCCTGATATAACGGAACATTTGCCTAACAGAAACAACATTGAAATCGTCATTATGGCCTGCACTATCTTATGTACTGGTATCCATGAATATAAGGCCAGAAGGAATAGTTTCATGAAGCCCCAGAGTGTCCTTTATAGTTGTCTCTTCTCTGTTGGAATATTCATTCACATGCACGCTTGAATGCATATGTGTGCACGCATTTACACACGCACACATACACACATGCATGCAAACTTGTATTTCAATTTTTAACACTCAAAAAACTTGTAGTTCTCTGTCCACCTGATGTTCTTACCTTGTGAATGGTCAATAATTGTCCATGATTGAGCATTGAGATTGTCTCAAGATTTTGTTTTCTGTAGTTGTTTTCCAATTTCTCTTTATTTTGGTGCTGGTATTGCTACTGTTGGTGTTATTGGTTTTTTTGGTTTGCCTAGTCTAATTTCGGCTGAATCTCTGCCTTCATTGGCAGACTGACATCACCACGAGTGCGTCATATGACCTACAGGATGCATGTTGTCAACCATTCACTGATTCAGACAAGGCAGCGATGCTTCAGAATGTCTAGTGATTTAGATATTGATTTATACCTGACTTGATGTGTAGGTTGTGTGGTATTGTCTTTTGGGGTTGACTATATTCACCCACCTTGTGTGGAACCTTCTTTACCTTGTAGTCACCCTTAATGTGCAAGGATGGTTTACCTGTTTACTCAAGAATCAAGGCAGGACTATGATAGTTGAATTATTATCACATTGACTTTATTGTCAGGTGGTGCTTGACTCATTATTTAGATGCTATTGTGTGTTGCTGGTCAGGATAAATTAAGCACTTTTCAGGATTGCATGACAATTTGTTTGGTGGTCCTTTCTGTGTATTTTCTAGACTTGTATTAAATTTGCCACAATTCATTGGCCATATAAAGAGAATTTATATTTTAGCAAGGAATTATGAAAAATTCATAATTTTGAAACAATATTTATACAGTTTATAATTTATACCGTCTGACTGGACTGGACAACTGTACCATAGGCTTTATCAATATAAAAGAATTCCAAAATCCATGGAGGGCCATTTGGATTTTCACACAAAATGTTGTACGTGGGAAAGTTTTAAAAAATATAATATAAAACATAATTGTTTTCAGTGAACATTTTTATGATAGGTTATGAGTAAATGGGTTGTGAGGGAATTCATTACACTGTAGATCAAACATTTCATATGTGTGGATTTAAGAAAGTTGGAAAAGAAAATTGTTTTGTAAGTTTTTCTGATTTTTTTATTTGAATAATGTAATAACAATAAGAAAATTGTTTGAAAGGCATTTTTTTAAACTTTATTTCATGGAGAAATGTATTACATTAACTATTTAAAAAACAAAATATGGCCGGTAACATAATTTGATCACAAATAACTCCCACCTAAATCATCATTATCATTATTATTTTTAAATTTAATTTGTTTGCAACTAAACAATGTTAATCTCTCAGACAACAGATCTAGGTGTACATGAAGATGACAGACATACCTAGGTGAATTTACAACTGGATCAGAGAAAGGGACGTTTGTTGTCAACGATAAGTTGGAACTATAATAGAAATACTCACCCCCAACTAAGGAGGCAGACAACGAAAGGGTTGCGGCTTACAGTAGCAGTGACCTCACTTAATTGACTTGTTGTATTCCAACATCTGACAGCAACTAAACTTAGTCACTTAGACATGGTTAATCAGGGAGTTGCTTGTGTGCGAGATCATAGAAGAATATTTCCACAACTTACATCTGTTTACTGAAGGCAGGGTCATAAATATGTCGGTCATGGTTGAGTGCTTTTATAAAAAATAAACAGAAAAAATTTCCACGTAATGTTCATAATGTATATTAATACGAGTTGGACTTAGACAAATAAACAACACATTTAGTTAGTTGTTTGTTGAACTAGTTTGATGTAATCTGTCTTGTGACTGGTTGTTATTAAGTCTTGAGATTGATGTCGTTTTTGTATGTTGGCCTTGATTTTAGTGGAACACTTTGTAAACAATCACATGAATTCCTGCACACATTAATACACTAAAAATGTACATATATTTATGTAAATATTTTATATTGTAATTTATAATATTATAACATTCAGTACATGTGAGTAATTCATTATGTCTACACGTGTGTGCATGCATGTGCGTGCATGCATGTGTGTGCATGCATGTGCGTGTGTGTGTGCATGCATGTGTGAGTGTGCATGTGTGAGTGTGCATGTGTGAGTGTGCATGTGTGTGTGTGCGTGCGTGTGTGTGCGTATGTGTGTGCATGCATGTATGTGTGCGTGCGTGTGTGTGTGTTTGCATGCATGAGTGTGTTCACAAAGTTATAAATTAAAATGTTTTAATTGTTTTTTGAGTGTATGTATGACATGACCATCCAATTTTATTAATCTCTAATGTTCAACTGTTGAAAATGGATGAATGTGATTGCATTCGTATTTAAAGATATATTTGCCTTCATTCCACTAACCTGCTTCCTGTTACCATCATATATAACATTTACAGTGCAAAAAAGTTACTTCATAAACAGAGCTTACTTTAATAAACCCCTAAATAATGGCACATTTACCCGGTGAAAAGGTTAGGTGTAATAGTCACGATCCAGTGACTGAACGGCGCCAACACATCTGCATTATTTTCCCACCCACTGACCACGAAAACGATGATTGATGACGACGATCTCACGCTGGGCAGAGTAGATTTTGTAAGAATTACTTTTTGTATAAGTCGCTAGAGCGTGAGATTATCTGAGGGGCAGGATGGCAAAACTGATTGGGAATCACCACTTCCCTACTGTGGCTCTAAGAGAACGCTTTCATATCAACATAGATGTTTGTCTAGTTGCAGGGTAAATATGAGGTGGTATTATAGTCGCACCCCCAGGGTGGGGTGCAGTGGGAATCAGGCAGGACCTGAGGAGACATGCTTCCACAACTTCGTTCTTTCTTCGTCCATTCATTCCGCTCCAGGCATATTGGGGACAGGCCAGTATTTCTCCATTGGTGGTAGTGTAGACGTTTTACAATGCTACATGTACTTCTTGAATTATCTGGAAATTGGATATTAATATTTTTTAAAGCTGCCGGGGAAATGTCTGTCATTTTGTTTTCAAGACATTCGACATATTGGATTCTCTCTGTCAGCTGTCATTCACAACAACCTGATATTGTTTACATATGCAGATGATTCCACCGTCACTGACACAGTCATTTGCTGACAAAAATCCGCACAAAAATTAGCTTTCTAGTAGTGTCTTTAATTTAAACGTGTCAATTTCTCTGACCAAATTTTACATAAAAAAAATCCCAGAAATGGGCTGCTGTAGCAGAGTTTTTGACACTTCATTCGTATAGCATGAACCTGGAAGTAAAATAGTAATCTATCCCCTGTTGGCATTACTGGTATTGCAGCCGGGAGATGAAAGCTCCCATCACTTGCACCAAGCAAGTGGAGAGAAACACAACTCCTGTGGCTAAATGGCTCATGAATAGGACTCCGGTTGCAATCGTTATACAGGTGTACACTGTTAGACTGGAACATACAGGTGGAATACAAGGCTTACTGTGTTCCTTTAAAGATACTGTGGAATGTATCAATGCTTTGCTGAAACTTAGCAGACAGTCACCGTAGCTATGTAATTGTTTAGCGTGAACATTTATCATCCGTACGTGGTTTAAGTCGGCCAGAGTTCTACCATGTTAGATCTTATTAAAATATTTATTTAAATTGCATTGAGTGTTTAATCAGTCACCTCTAATGCGAGGATATGAAGCACCATCTTTTTTACAAAATATTCCATAACTTCATATTTTGCTGTTGAGAAACTCACATGATTACAAAACATGACACTAGACTAGGCATTATAACACTGGTTTGTGTGTGTTGTGTCCATAAGTTGGTTCCAGTCTTGGATTGACTGTGTAAGGTGGACATAGGTGTGGTGTTCAGTGTTCGTACTGATCGTCAGAGCATGGTAATGTTGACCGCCCCAGGAACAGGGACGGTGGTGCCTGATAGCAGCTCCAGGCATTATCTGGGTGCAACAGCTAAATGTGGCCGGCAATCTGTACGTTTTTTTACTCTTTCCACTGCGAGTGGCAGAGATAAGTCGAGATCAAACGCTGCCAGTTTCCATGTAGGTATTCTGGCTAATAGCGGTGTTAAGCACAAGAGTGGGTGTTGAAAACGTAAATGCGTAATTATATGAAATGGGTGATTGACTGGCTGCCAGTTGCTGGAAATAGAACAGGAGCTGGGGCCAGGTTTACTATGGAAAGCCACATGGACATGTAATCGGTGAGTGGCATTATGATTTCATCAGGACATGTGAGTGAGAGCGGGAGGACGTCTTATCAGCGTTATCAAGGGCTTCAAGGGTCTGACACGGACACGTGGAGGCTGAGGCACCTCAAATCTTGTCAGAACATTCGGGGTCCAGTTTCAAACGGGGGTTTGATATCATGATACTTTTTAACATTGTGAGAACAACTGCATGAGTGTGTGCGTGTGTACACGGGATGTAGCCTGCGTTTGCTCGGACAAAAACATCATCGGGAATGGTCCGGGATTAGTAGGAAACGGACCCTGCTGTTGTGGTGCTGAATGGATGTCAGCCAGCCAATGAGCTTATGCTTAGACACGGCATATCAGTTTCCGTGGGTTTTTTATGCATGTGAAAGCGTGTGGGCACATGCGGTGTTACGGAAGTACCTGGGGACTGTGGAAGGAAACTAACGAGGCAGTGAAGTAGTCTGACACAGCAGACAGTTTGGTGAGAGGATGTTCTGTAGACTGACTAACAATATCTGACAGGGCTTCCATCCTGCCAGTATGTTTGACTAGTGTCATTAGTTGACAGTCCAGTGACCTGCCGATGTCACATGCTGTCTCATTGGGAACAATTAAGATTAATTGACATTCCAAGGACTGACTGTTGCCTTTACAATGCCCAGTGACAACAGTGGATGTTTCGCTATATGTCCAGCTGTTCAGTTACTTCAACTTCGCTGTCTTGGCCACATCTGTGAGGTCTCTCGGCAATGTCAGGTGTCATTATCACCTATTGTTTGGATGTGTACGCTGTCTGGATGCGGATACACTCGCGTGGATACTGATTCTGGGAACTAGGAAATGCCGATAAGAGGGATCGAGGCAATGGGAGATGACCCGGGAAGGAGTGAATCAGGAGAGGAGGAGGAGGATTTCGGTTCGGAGGATGATGATGTCATCACTCCTCTTCAGGACAGACTCTCGTGGAAGTCATTTTTCGGTAGGTGGATTTGCACTTTGCACATTATCTTTTACACACAGCTGTCTACCGTATATGTTTATGTGTGTCTGGTGTTGTCAGAGATTGGTCAAGTGTTCTATATTGAGAACACTTTCATTGGTTGTTCTGTGTTGATTTTTAGATATGATATGAACTATTATTTGGAGGTTTTCACTTTTGCTGTTTGATATGTCCATATGTGGATTTACACTGACTGCAGTTAATACATCAGTGCATCACGAATAGAATAATTCAATCCCTCATTCGTGATCTGGTTCTTGCTCTTTCTGCTTCATGGACCATGTGAAAAATTATTTTAATATCTTAGATGATAACGGTGACATTTTGAGTTCAAAGTTGATCTAGTGTGAGCAATTGATGCTTGATTGTAGCTGTTGGCAGATACACCCCAACTGACACACTGGCAGAAGTAGGGAAGGGAGAGGGAGGGATTGAGGGAGGCATGGTGGAGGGAAGGGGAGATGGAGTGGGGACATGAAAAATGGCACTGGGACATGAAGAGATAGTTTTTGTTTAAAATCTAAGTGAAATGAAGTTGCGATTTATTTCACCAATTACACATACATAAGTGGCAGACATATATTGTATTTACACGTCAAGATAATTACACAGTGATCACAAAGGATACACACACTGGTATTCATGTGTAACTTATATTTATTTCAAATAAGATGACGAGACACCCTGTATGAAACATCCACTTTTAATTATTATTAGTTAATATTCACGTTTTTCAGTATATTTATAGACATATCATTTACTCTCTGTCATAGCTATTCACAAGTATTGATCTAGGAAACATCAAGAATTATTAATTATGTTAGGTGATATTTTGACTTGTTTATTCAGGCTTGGTTTTTAGTTGAATTCGATAAACTTGTCTCATTTGTGAAAACTGTTGTACTTTTTACTTTACTTTTCCTGTCTGTTGCCTTGTTAGAAGCCTCTATTTGTTAGAAGCCTCTATTTGTTAGAAGCCTCTATTTGTTAGAAGCCTCTATTTGTGTGGAGGTGTTTGGTCTCAGTGCAAACTTTGAACTGACAACTGTTTGTCTTTTAACGGATCATTTACATTGAAATCACATGTAACTATTCATATTTCCCTCTATCTAACCACTTAGGGCTGTGTAACAGTATCTGGGACTATAAGGGGCAATTAGTGGGCTGTGGGTGGGTGGTTAATTGACTTGCACTGTTGTTTTGTACTCCCACACTCAAGAACAAGCAGCAGTAGAGTTACAGGGTGATATAGAGTTGAATACTGTTTACTACAGGTAAAATACCATGTACATAGCACTACACACATTTTTTGTAATATAGATCAAAATATGTCTAATATATATATATATATCATTCAGAATAGGAAAAATGAATTTTAAATCATCATCATCAAATATTTTACAAAAATAACATAATGGTATTGACAAAACAACCATTTATAAAACAAATGAAGACTTGTTGCATGGTGGCCACGGGGGTAGTAGCTGGGGGGGGGGTAGAATACCAGACTATCAAGAGGATTGGTGTTCCTCTATCCTGCTCTTTCGCAAGTTCATTCACCCAATATTGTCTGTGTCTTTCGGAAGAAAAATTAAACGCCCTTGGTCCCTTCTACTTGGTACCTATACCTGGAGAAGTAAAAGACCCCACACAGGGAGATACATGTTTACCCTGTCGTGGACTCACAGAGCTGAGATGTCTGTGTCCAAACTCACTACATCCCTATTTAACTGCGATCAGCTGTTTAGGGATTATCGCATCAAGTAAAACACCTGGGTAGCTGTTTTATATATATATATACAGGCTGTATATGGCAACACACTAAACATGCTGTTTTTGTGTCCGTGCCCGGGGGTAATTGCACATTGGGGAACATCTCCCATCCCCACCCCAGGGCCCGTGGATGCAGGCAACATTTGGAACACCCTGTAATATTATGTTTCGGTAATAACGTCAGCTTCCTAGTTTTTTATTAGCGCTTTATTATCGTACACATGCCAAAGCATCTGCACTTACAACACTGGATGGATGCTAAATCGGTGAACGGAAATAAAGTCTGAGGTATAGGTCACAGGAATAAATCTGACTTATGGCTACCAACTAATCTTTGTATTCATTGCTTTGTTTTTCTATTTTTCTTTGTAAATTTTCCTGGGACATTTTTTCGGATTATATGTATATACATGTATATTTCTGCAATTGTTATTAGGTGGATATATCTATCTATATATATATATATATATATATATGTAATAATTATATCCTCTTCTCGGCTTCTACTACACTATTATATTTAATACATTCAAGTGCAAAATTATTAGTTAATATCTATATTGGTGACTTAGAGGCATATATTTGCATGACATCATGTTTTATGACAAGTTTGAAAGTGAGAGAATTAGTGACAAAAACTTTGTATTATAAGACAACTATTTTATGCTCATAAATATCAAAACTGATGTATCCAGTGCTTTGTGCTAATTGAAAGTCCATTTGATTTTCAGTGACGATCTGGTTTTCTGTTACTGAGTAATCAGTCAGACATGATGTGTATATAAATTAAAGTACTAATAATGTACATAGTTCTGGTGCATGACATGAGTAAACAACTTAGCCTATTGAGCTAGAAGAACACACAGAGACTGTACATTTAGCTTACTCAGATTCACACTGAACTGTGGTAGTAGGGCAGTTTCCTAGTGATAATCTCTTGGTGATATTTCTGATCCAGCAACTGTATGTGATAAATGCTGTGGTTTATCTGTAACTGTGCTGATATATATGCCGACTTGCCCTGATAGCTAGCTGGAGTTAGCGTAGGGTTGCCTGGAGAATCTGCAGGTCAGAAAGTCCTATAGGGGGTCTATCTCATGCAGTGAAAGTCTGGCTGGTTAAGAGGGGAGTTTAAGCTGCACTGAAGCAATCATTCATTTAGTCTGTCAGACAGACAATTAGCTAGGCACCAGGAAATGATCAAGCTGCGATGATTCATCAAAGTGTAGCTGTACAGCTTGGCAGTTATACCACAGTGGTAGGAGGTATGTCAACACATGATTGTGTGATCATGCATGCTGACGCAGGTGTAGTAATATATCTCCCCATGGAGATCTAGTATATCTCCCCTATGGAGATATAATAGAGTAATGTTCCCTGTCCTAGATATATCATTCACCTCTACAAACCTTTTAAGATAGTGAAGCGGATGATGTGACCTTGTTACACCAATGCAACTGATTATATCTATATACACATATTGTGCAGTTTTAATTTAATAATGACATTTATTTGAGTTTTCTAATACATATTTACTGCATTATACACTACTCTTTTATGTTTATGTTTTTCGACTTGACATTTAGGAAGAACATCTTGTTTATTTGTATAAGGTTTATCATGAATAAAGAATGATTATTGTTGTTAGACCTAGATATATATTTGTTAGACCTAGATATATATTTGTTAGACCTAGATATATATTTGTTAGACCTAGATATATATTTGTTAGACCTAGATATATGTGCAGGTGTACATACGTATTGTTTATTCTTGTATTCTTCTTTGTATGAAACAAATATTATTTCATGTACGTGTAAGGTCATCAATAAACTTCTACAAGAGTAGATCCTGTTCTTAATTTGGTCTTTATGAGGAATTATCATTGCTAAAACTATCTTGATGCGACAGCAGTGGCATAGCAATTAGTCTTCATGATCTCATTACCAACACAGCTTTTCTTGAAGTGTGTTTTAGATGTTGAGTTTGCAGTGATATCAGGCCTTGTAGTAGTGTGTTCCAGGTAGACACAACTCAAATCTCTTATTTACATCAAGTCTAAAGGGTGTTTTTAAAGGTTTAAATATGTGACCTCAGGTTGAAATAGTGGTATTTAAGACAGAGTTATTAAAAGATATGAGGTTCTTTTAAGTTCCGTTCGTTGCATATTATAATATAATATGCAACAAATATTATAATGACATCATCATGATGCAATACATAATATATTATATTGTGTATTGCATCATGATGATGTCATTATAATATTAACTTAGTTTGACAATTTCTCATAACCCTTTCAGAGCAAAACACAATAAAACAGATGCGATTTTTGATTTGGTGAAATGTCAGTATTAAAATGTACAAGACAGGATTTTGGCCCTTACTACAATAAAAAAGTGAGTTTAAAAAGTTTTCCCCCGAAACCTTTGAAAAGTTCACCTGTACCTCATTGTAAGAGTTCAACCTACTAAGCCAACCAGGTAATAAATCTACTTGTCTACCTTTGGGTTATCCTGTACAACTGGGAATCAACTGTATTTAGCACAAGCCAGCCTAGAGTAGTCATAAAAAGCACAGTGATATGAAAACAAGATCACAATTTCACCAAGCAACGATCATTGTGTCAACTGATAAGCAACTGTCTGATGTAATTTGTTACTTACATTGTTAATTCATCCAATGTCCTTGTGAAAGTAATGTGATAATGTGCTGTCATTGTTGGGATATTGCTGTTCTGGGTTGTTGTACTACATAGTGTGTGTGTGCGTGTGCATGTTGTGTGTGTGTGCGTGCGTATACGTGCGTGCGTGTATGTGTATGGTGCATGTGCGTGTGTATGCGGTGCATGTGCGTGCATGTGTGTGTGTGGTGCATGTGCGTGTGTGGTGCATGTGCGTGTGTATGCGGTGCATGTGCGTGCATGTGTGTGTGTGGTGCATGTGCGTGTGTGGTGCATGTGCGTGTGTATGCGTGTGTGTATGTGATGCATTTGTGGTGCGTATATGTGTACTAGGCTGTTGTATTGTGTAGGCAGGGTGTGTGCGTGCATGTGTGTGTGTGTGCATGTGTACACAAGTGTATATGTTTGTGCGTACATGCATGCATGTGTGCATGCTTGTATGTACATGTGTGTGTACATGCATAGGTGCATGTGAGCCTGTGTGTGGTGGTGTATATGGAACATGCATATGTGATCGTGTGTGTGTATGCAGGCATGCATGTGTGTGTGCATGTATGCATGTCATGTGTGTAGTTTTTCTACCTTGATATCAAAACAACACAGCCATTAATGAACCAGGTGACATTCCTCTGAACTGTGGGACTCACTGTGATCTCTAGAGAACACCCACTACTTGGATGATGTCATCTCTTCCAAGAAGTTGCAGTTTATGCAGTTCCTCCTCCTTGCTGATCTTCTCGAAACCCTCTCCATACAGTTCTCCACCCTGTGGTGTGGTCTTCCTCTTTTCTTGTGTCCCTGATGTTTTTCAGCCTCTGCACTCTTATAGTGTCTTTGTACCCATTCTTACCAAGTGTCTTGCCCACTGGAGTACCATTGAATAAATGTGGATAACTATCGTATGTACTGTAGTGTAGATCTGAAAAACTCACTTGGCACTTGATGGTGTACAAGGCAGTTTGACATTTTGTTTTGTTTTCTGATATATATATAGTACACACAGACACACACACACACACACACACACACACACACACACACACACACACACACGTGCACATGCGCTCTATACCTCTGTGGAAAACCAGGTGTCACCAAAATAATTATATTGAACAGTAAGGAAATGCATCGTCTGTGATGTTGCAGACCTGCCTACCATTCCGGATTGACCGGAATCATTGCAGAAATACACCTCAAATTACGGTATTACGGCGAGGGATGAAAATATTACGGATTCTTTCGTTGTCACAATGATCGTCAATAACTCCCGTACTCCTCAAATTTAGCTTAACTTCATTCAACAGGTGGCAGCATATATACGCTGCTTGTTGTGACATGGTTTTTCATTCGGTGCTTCTGGTCGTAATCTGATCAATAGGAAACAGCGTTACGACAAATTCGCATTTCCGCGCTCATGGCGCTCAAGCAAGACGAAGTCACGACTCACGCGGCACGAAATGATGGCGTGGATCGAAACAGTACCACTATAAGCCAAGAAGAAACGTGTGGTGCAAACGTTTATAACAGCATTCACGCAGACATGGCCCGTATTGTCAAGTTTAAAGAAGGGCGTTGGCTTTACATACTGCCAAAATTTATTTTCCTATTTCACATGGTCACTAGTGGCCGGGATAATGGCAGGTACTGACTACGTCGTTAGACTAGTACTAGTGACAGAGTAGTGGGTGTTGTACTTCTAGTGTTAGGCCAACTGACTGTACTAAGACTAAGTTAGTGTATTTATTGAGTTTAATTGATCATTTACAGGGATAGGCTTATAAATATACTAGAGTTGAGTAGACTAAACGATGTCGACGACTAGCGTAACGTAATGGTTTTGCCGTCCCCCGGCACGACTTTGTGTTTGTGTTTGACTTTGATGTAGTCAAGCTAATATACTGAGTAGTCTATAGCCTGACCCTAGGTATACTGATTAATCCTATTTAATATTAATCCTAATGACACCACAAATAAACAATGATGTGACGCATTGTTATAATTTGTCATGTTTTTGTAGTCGGAATGTTGTTTTTTGAAATTTACATAAAATCAGAATTACAATGTGTATATACGCATTTGCATTACAGTTACGCTTGTTCACGTTTGATTTCCACAAATGCTGGTTATGAACATCTACCTTACCTTGTTAACTGAACGCTTCAAAACACCTCATAGTTTATTAGAGACAATTATGTTTTGGGTGCAACTATCGTCATAGTCACAGTATTAAAGTATTACTGACAGTGGTGTTATTTTCCTGACAATAGCCTATACACCTGTATTCCTGAAAATCAGTGTATATGGGAAGATGGATTACTGGCAGGAAGTTTTTGGGGTAGGCAGGTCTGGATGTTGCTTTGAAATCGTCCAGCAAGAATTTTTTTATGTGACCATTTTTTTAATTAATGTGAACACTGTTTTTTAATCACTAGGCATGGATAGAGCTACTATGAGACTGTGCTGCCATCTGCCAGTAGAGTCAAAAACACATTTAACTTAAAACTATGTTGATCTGCAGCACAAACAAACCATTTCTGTGTGCCTAACTGCCTTGACGGAATGGATGTAGGATAGTTGACAATTTTGTGCCCCAAATCCTTTTGTATGCAGAGCTGCATCAGTTTGGATTATATCCAGTCATAGTTGATACTGGAGGCACTGTGTTAACAGGTGTTTCTGAAATTTGGGTATAGAGACATTTATTTATCAGCAACAGACCAGGCTGTCCAGCATAGTTTTGACATGTATTTCATAATGTCTATGTACTGCCCTACGACAAGTTGTTGTTTTTAAACCATACATTAATGGTATACCCTATAGGTGTGTAAAGAAATTCACTGCCAATGTATACATGAACTATTTTGTGTTAATTTATGTTGGTGAATTTGAGAACTAACCATCACTAAGGTTTGGCAAATTGAAATATGGCTTGAAATATTGTTTGAAATGTGAATAGAACCCATCCTCACTGTTTGCATTAACTGTCATTTTATACAAATCTTCACTGTATACATGATCACTGATCTTACACAAAACAACCCATTTAACCCGAGGTACAATTTCTCATGATCAAGTGTGAACTTTGGTGGGATATTTTCCAAAATATTAAGGACAACATTTGCAGATGTAAGCTTAATGCATTCTAACCAAATAAGGATAAATGACTCATATGTCATACAGAAGACATCAATGACTTGCTGTCATGCATGTCATAATGACACAAATGACAACAAGTAACTGATGTCTGTTGTATTTGATTTAACAGAATGACGTTCTTCAGGGTTTTTGTTAAGTGTCATGATTGCAGGGACCATGACCCCCCACAGCAGGGACCGCATAACATGCCCTGACCAACTGACAGCACGTGCGGAGTTGCTGACCATTAGTCTATGGATACAACAATATATAATATGATGTAATACTATTAAATGATAGACAATTTGTTTTTAACTTATGTAAGTTATGTTTCATCTGTGTTTGTGAATTGTTTAAAACAAATAGTGTCCAGTTAACATACAACGTAGGCTTATGTATCTCTGAGTTTACAGACACTGCTGTCTGTATACAATGCTATGAAGGCATTCATTCTCCTACCACTATGGTGGAAATGGAATCCATGCATCAAGGAATGGCTAGGATTTATCTAGCTCCAAGTCGAAACATAGGAGGGTTATTTCCTCAAGAGCTCATAAGTTGGTTTCATAATATTAATAACTATAACCTTTATAATTATAACACGTCCAGTGTAACAAAAACTGCTGGCAGAATTTCCATCCCTATTCATTGAGTTGACAGTTATATGCACCGTCAGTCTATCATTTCTTTTAATGCAAAACAAGAGTTATTATTAACATCAATATGTTATTTTCAACATAACAAGATTGTAACACTGTGTTCGCTAGGCATAGCTAAATGTTCATAAATTACATATATCATTATACAGTAGGATACTTTGAATAGATCTAGCAAGTTGATTGTGTTAATTCAAGCAGTGTGACCATGTTTAAGAATATAATTTATAAATATTTGATGGGGCGGCTTATACATAGGTGAAAATTGTTGGCCTTCTGATAAGCCTAAAGCTACCTAGTCCACATGCCAACTGTAGTGTGGAGCTTTGGTTGTGAATCTTTTAAAATAAGTTGTGTAGAAACCAAGCCCACCTCAATGCCACCTGTTATATATTATTACTAGGCCTAAATATTTGTCTACATTTTAAACCGCATTGCGTCTTTTTCACTGTTATATATCATAACTACAGATTAACTATCATGGAACGCACATGAAAAGTGTGATATACAACAGCGCTGGTTGATGCAAACAGGAACACTATCTGGGCCTACTGAATCAATGTTGACATATAAAAATGTGTGGCTATAAGCCGAATTGTAAGAAGACCAGAAACCTATCATACCAGCCAAAGTCTGCAAAGAAAAACAGTTTCACTTTCAGGGACTTCAAAATGACAGTGTCGGTGGCAAATATACCGCGCAACCGCCCAGCCGTAGACGTAAGCATTAACCAGTTCCGTAAAACTCCAGCATATTAATACGTGGCTATATTCCACGACTTCTAAATTTCTGCTTCTTAGCTTAGCCTGTGACTATTTTAATTTGTGAAATAACAACGCTACACTGATATTGTTGCTGAGCTGTACGAAAAAACGCTGTGGCGGATTTATTGGGAATAACAAATAATGCTGAGATTTGCGGGAAGCAAAATTAAAGGAAAGACACGAACCAGAAATACGGGACTGTGCCGTTTATTAACACAGAAATGTTGACTGAGCTGTTTATTAACACAGAAATGTTGACTGAGCTGTTTTGTTGCGATGTGTCTCAATCATCACCGATGTGTCTCAATCATCACCGATGCACTGCACTGTTTGTGGAACTTATAGACACTTACAGCACAATTTCTATCGTTCGAACGCCGGTGCTAATAAAAACACTTTCCATCTCCTTCTCGATAGCCGAGTAGGTAGATCGCGAAAGCCAGGTAATTTACCCGGGTCCCGGCTCTTAACAAAAACCCTGTTCTTACTTTGTTTGTTAAATTAATCTTCCTACCAAAGATGGTGGTCAGGTTATTAGAAAGGTATACAGTGGAACCTCACTATTAAGGTAAACTTTGGGACTGGCCAAAAGTGACCTGAATAGCCACGTGATTGGGTTTACTTGTTTTTGTTGCTTAAATAGTTCACTGGTGGTCTAATCTGATATTAGTGTTTCCTCATTATGTACCATTGATCCAGCAGTAGCTAATAGCCGGATATAAACGTGAATGCCGTCTGTGAAAAAGCAGCTTTTTGAAATTCAAATCTGATAGTGTACGTTTAATCTTTGGTAACTGTGGGATAGTTGCCTATGTAAGAGTGAGTGATGGAGTTACGATGATTACGGAGAGGGTGTCAGATGTACTGTCACTGGAGGTTTCATTTTAGACATCACAGGAGAAAGCTTTTAATACCATCCGACTTCCAAATCACCATCTATTTGTAACAATCTACAATATTTACGCACCATCTACTATTTATTTTCTATTTGTCACTGGTAGCAGCAGAACTGGAACAGAAGTCAGTGTTTTCCATGTGCCACGAAATGTGTTTCCCTGTTTCTAAATTTTTAAGTAGTTTACTAAACACAATTTTTTTATCAAGTTGTATGGATGCCATTGAAATAAAAAAACTGGTACTGATTTAAAATATCGATTCCATTTGCAAATAGTTTCTTTTAGATTTTTGTGAAAACAGCATATTCGATTTATGATCAGCAGAACTGGGTGGATCAGTATACTTGTACTTCCTAGAAAGTACTTTTGCCTGTACACAATAGGAAAACAATGTTAAAGCAAAAAACCTGGATAAATTCTTTCATAAGATATTCGTAATCTAAATATCTACCATATATTTAATCAAATTTGTGCAATTTGAAAAGTTGCTTTGCAGGAAATATTTACAATTTTGAAATGGTGAAACTGCACTGCCGCAAAAACACGCTAGCGCCATTATTCGTGTTATGTATGACAAAACACTGACACTGATATATACCTGATAACTACAAAAAGTTTGTTTATATTCATCTGAATCAGAAAGTTCCACTGCAAATGTGGTATGTGGGTCCACTCGCAGAAGTCAATCACAACTACTAATGTGATGTTTGGGTGTGCGTAGAACACATTTGTGAAACAATCCTCCGTATGTACAGCAATGTTCTCATTTTATTGTAAAAGTTTCATTCCCGGCAATTCTTAATTGTGAGGTTTGGCACCTGGCTTTAAAAAAATATTTATACAGCACTGTCAAAAGAGTGTTTAAAAACATCGAGAAGGTTTCTAGCCTCTTTCTTGTTTCTGCCTCCCAACTGCAAAAGAAACGTTTTTGGGTGTGGGCAGGTTGGTGATGTATGATGACTTATATATCTAGTAGTAGGCCGAGTGTAGTCTTGAGAGATGATGTTGATACGCCCTGTTTTCAGTTTCTGGAGATGTGGCAGCGTCCGCTTCATCATCATAATATTTTACCGACCTAATTTTAATAAGTGCCATTTGACTGATGGGCGGTTTTGTTAGTTAATATAATATATTACAAATATTATTTGCAATGATTGTGGTTAAGTTTTACTGCATACAGCTGTATTTTACAATAATTCTTTATGCATAATGATGGTAACCTTGACAAATAAATCAGTGTACATATTGGCCTATCGAACAACAATACAGCCATTCAGTTGTAATAATCCCTACATTTCTTGTGACACACCTACACTGCATAAATGCATGACAGGGACTAAAACTATGTTCCGTGTTCCTAATATATCACCCCTGACATATGTGTCGGCGTTTGAGAATGTTCTTGTCCATAGCCACCCAACTACAGCCAGTAGTCACAGTCATGCTTCATTCCATCCAGGTCTGATCAAGGTATAGACCTACAGGTATTGATGTGAGCTTCAAGTGAGTGGTAAAGAATGTGGTTCCAGTGCTGCAGTAATCTACAATCTGATATCACCAGCCTGCGGTGTAGGTGTTGTTGCAGTTTACACCTATTAATGTATTTCTGCAAGTCCCATTAGATTGATATTATCATTGTTATTAAGGTTTACCAAAACAGAATGATATGTACACTGTATGCCTCACGAGTTCCTTGGTTGCACAGTGGCACTACTGGAGTAGTCGTGGGGGTTACCAGGAAGTGTGTGAGTTTATCAGCGAAGTTTGAGGCTTTAAAGTATTGAATGCCTGGTTCTTGACTATTTTATTAGACATTTTTTTAATTACCTCAAAAAGAAAATGAAATATTGCTTCAAAATACTCAGAAGCAAAGCCAGTAAAATTTCTTATGGATGTAATTAAATGATATCTTAACTTTGATGTTGATATAATCAACATGTGATAAAAGATGAAAGTAGAAGATAATACAAAAAAGAGCTACAAAATGTTCTTCGACAAGAGCAAACTACTGCTGTTGCCTGTCGGTCTGCAGCCAGCATGATGATGGTGACACATCAGACTGTCAACTCATTATTGGTGATTCTTCTCCACGTTTCCTTTTGGCAGCGGCGTCTCTTTTTCCGATCTGCCATCCAGTTAAATACCTCAGGAATGTTTACACAGACTAGGTCCAAACAATGTAGATATCTTGTTGACGCTTTCTTCTTTTGGTGAACTTTGTGAGAGGATTACAGCTATGGATGAGCAAGGCATTAGATATTATGCACATTGGCTGTTCCAACTGAGATTTAAAAGAGGGTGATAATAATGAAATTATATACTTATGAATACTTGCTGAGCACAACTCCTAGAAGGCAGCAGTTGGGAAGCTTGGTCAATTGACATGGTAGGCTGTCAGAGTGCACACAGTGACTAAACAGAGAAACCATTAAATCAGAACTCAATCTCATTGATCAGTTTCTAGGTCTTAATTATCTCTACAACAAAGAACATGCCACAAGGAAATTATCATATGGGATAGTTTATGCAATCGTGTAAGATTGTAATAGAAAAAAACAGCTTATAGCAGCAGCATAGTACATCAGGATAAGGTTAAGATTACGGGTGTACTGTAGTAACTGTTACAATACATCAAACTATCACTGCATCATGATAGTTGATGTGACAATAGTGTACTATCGATAATTAATTTAACTATCAATAGTTATGTAGTACACAGTCTGAACTATTGATAATAACGAGTCGGCAGACCGATCAGCAAGGTAACTTGTGCCACACAAAGGCAATTTTGGAAACTTGCATTTTAAATTTCTATTAGTCATTTTACTTTTTTAACCAACCTTACATTAGGCATTTTCAACTAAACTGCATCATTCACTGATTCACCAATTTGGGGAACAACTGCCTCCTGAAGGCCACGCGATGACGCTACCGATAAATCTTGATTTGGGACTGCTTTCCCTGGGTAATTGCTATTCCATGATAGTTGATACTATTGCAATACTATTACAGTAGTTACGACAATTTTGCAATAGTATTGCATTAGTAATGCAGATTTTGCAATACTGTTGCAATAGTAAAACTATCCCCATCAGTCATACCTAGTAAAGATTACATCGTATCTGCTATACTAACCAAGGCAACAACTTGGAGAAAAGCTTGGTTCCATGATATGTTATATAAAATAGATTGATACTGTTGTTCATAGCCACCAAACCACATAAAATTATTACACTTGTGATCAAGGTATACATATATATATTTATTTTAGCATTGTTGAGAAAATTATAAAGATAATAGTATTAGTGTATCCTGGTAATTATGTTATCTGCACTTGTTGGCAAGAGTCATGCTTTCAATGTGAAGACTGCACAGCTCGTAGCCTGTTTGTGTAAGTCTGTTAGCAGGTTCATTTTGTAACAGAGCACATGTATTAGCTCTTTGTGCCTTTTCATAATTTTCTGTGCTGACTCACAGTTATCACAGTTTCTTGCTTCAAGTTCTTATCAAGATAGTGACATGCATACAAACATTGTATTAGTTTGGTATGATGATATCTGCCACGCAGGTACATTTTCGTTATCGTTATGTATTCATATGGAAATGATTTCTTTAAGAGAACATAATGAGTCATGAGTGTGACACTCCTCTAAATGTTGTAAGTTACTGCCAGCGGTTCTGCCAGTGGTACTGCCAGCGGTTCTGCCAGTGGTACTGCCAGTGGTACTGCCAGTGGTTCTGCCAGTGGTACTGCCAGTGGTACTGCCAGTGGTACTGCCAGTGGTATTGCCAATGGTTCTGCCAGTGGTACGGCCAGTGGTTCTGCCAGTGGTACTGCCAGTGGTACTGCCAGTGGTACTGCCAGTGGTACTGCCAGTGGTTCTGCCAGCGGTTCTGCCAGTGGTACTGCCAGTGGTACTGCCAGTGGTTCTGCCAGTGGTACTGCCAGTGGTACTGCCAGTGGTTCTGCCAGTGGTACTGCCAGTGGTACTGCCAGTTGTACTGCCAGTGGTTCTGCCAGTGGTACTGCCAGTGGTACTGCCAGTGGTATTGCCAGTGGTTCTGCCAGTGGTACGGCCAGTGGTTCTGCCAGTGGTACTGCCAGTGGTTCTGCCAGTGGTACTGCCAGTGGTACTGCCAGTCGTTCTGCCAGTGGTACTGCCAGTGGTAATGCCAGTGGTACTGCCAGTGGTTCTGCCAGTGGTACTGCCAGTCGTTCTGCCAGTGGTACTGCCAGTCGTTCTGCCAGCACAATGAGTACCAGTCGTAAGTCTTTCTCAATGGTAGAAAACGATTGGAAAGAGGTTATGAAATTGATTCATATGCGTGTATCGACATTTTACGAAGAACCAGCAGCATGTTATATTAAACTATTGCTGGAAACGTTGTTAAAGCCACAAGAAGAATGGACTGATGGTATGAAAAAGTTATTGGATATTGTTATGGCAGTTATACATAGATGAACCGACTGTAAGGATGACAAAAGTATTGGAAATAGTTATGCAGGATGTGACACATTTTTACAGTGAAAACAGTGAAAACATCAAAGAATTGGTTGGGGAACAAGTGATAAAACACCTAAAAAGTCAGATTGAAATTATAGAAAAGCTGAAACGTAAGAACGTTAAAAAAGTGGACACTTTTGAAGAACTCAAGACACGGGTTGAAGCTAACAATGGCTGGAAGAAATATGTTGGCTGGACAAGTATGTTCAGCTATGAATACCTGTCGACCACAAATCCTAAATCTGATGAGTGGAAGAAAAAGGTACAAAGCATTAATAAACCTTACAAATTGCAGACCTGGTATTGCATTCTCAAAGGAGAGCCCAATGAAACAGAGAAAGAACTTATTCCTCTTTGTCATGAAGGACAAAGTCTCAACAAAAGACATGGCTGTTCAGAAACAAGAGGAATAGTTTATTTGATCGAATACGATTATAATACAACTGAACTTAAAGAATGCAAAGATTTTGAGATTGTTTTTGAAAAAGCAGTGTTGTTACTTAGGCTGGACTGAGAGAAAACAACTCGACGAAGGACCACTTGGAGTATCTGATTTCTTGCATTCATCATGCATGCATTGCCCAGAGCCCAGATGCACTCATGCATACTTTTTCTGTTTCACTGGGAAGGATAACGAATCCGAACAAAAACTGTTCAACAATTTGGACAATCATTTCCAAAAGAGCATCATTCAGAAGTAAACTAGCCCAAGTACCGATACTGATAGAATCATTTATATGATTGTATATGATTGTGACATGGAATTTAGTGACTTATTTCTTATAGCTGCTCAATGCTCTACATATGATCCATGATAACAAGGGTGAGCACAACTGATTTGTTTAACAATTTATTTATTTCTATGCATTTGTATATGGAACGATATTAGGGCCATAATTCCACCATGCTACATGCTATTTTGCATTGCATTTTGCAAATGTCGGGTCACGGTATTTGCAAGAATACACCGTTGGCCTTGCTGTATGTTAGTTAATTGTATGGTACATTTCTGTTATCAGCATGACACTAATGGGTACAAGGGGTTTGGCCCTTTGTTTCAACAGTTAAGCATATAATCTGTAAACATGTCTGGTTATAATGTGTAGGGTGGGTTAAGCCACCTGCGTGTGGTTGGTTCCCCCCACCTTTGCTGTTGAGGTTGAATTATGTATTAGAATTATATAGGCTAATTCACATCATTTGTACATTGTATATATATATATATATGTATTATATGAATTAGCTATAAATTTGTTGGCTGAATACAAAGCTCTTTTACAAACTCATACCTGCCTTGTTACTTACAGCAAACTAGTCACGATTCCTAGTCATAAATCCATTACATTACCAAGGAGCCTTGTCCCATATAAATGTCATCACGCGGGATGTCCTTCTATTATTGCAATTACAAAGTAATTGCAAGGTTGTGTTCAAACATTCATGTTCTACTTCAGTCATTATGTTTATATCCAGTAGAATGCCATTTATCAAACATGTTTGCTCAAATACGTTTGATCAGATGAGTTTTGCTCAAAACTAGAAAGTTGAAATAGAAAGTGGAAAGTAGGAATAGAAAGTACAAAGTAGGAACAGAAAGTACAAAGTAGGAACAGAAAGTGCAAAGTAGGAACAGAAAGTACAAAGTAGGAACAGAAAGTACAAAGTAGGAACAGAAAGTAGAATGTACAAACTACAATAATGCGCTTTGCCAGAATACGTACTCGTTAACCTTATGTGCTGGTGGCGCCCCTAGTGAAATACACCGAACTACACCAATTTGCAAATACTGAAGTGTCACTTGGATTTTTTTATTATTTATAATAATTTAGAATTTAAGTGAGGAATGAGGTGTTTCATGACAAGCACACACTTATGTGGTTAAACAATCTAAAAAAGTTGGAAAACTTAGCAGAGATGTTCGGGGTGGGATGCGAATCGGCTTGGGGACGGGCGCAGTGATGGAAAGTTTTCAAGTTTGTGTCGTTGACCTACATCATAATCACAGATTGAAGCCTAGGTCTAGGAGTAGAGCCGGCCACATAAAATTCAAGACAACATCCATAGGCGTAGCCGCCGTAGGGGAAGGTTGGGACCCATGCCCATACGGAGGCTTTGAGCCAATCCCTCTAACTTTGTTAATACAGCAAACAGTTTGACAACATTGCAGCAGAAGTGCAGGTCTGAAATGTAGTAAAATAAAAATGTAAGAGATAGGAGCACTCAGTATAAACTTTGTACTAACAGGCTCTTTCCTACAAGACGTTTTTGTATGAAAATTATGTCCATTTTGTTTCATTTCTATTATCTGTGGACTAGGGTTGTTTAATTGCAAAAGCTGTTGTGTTTTGAATTGCTAGTGACTATCATCGGTCAGGATTTACATAGGGAAGTCTTTATTTCTATGACATTTGTCATCCTATGGGCTGTTCTATCTGTTACAACATTTTTGAACAGGTTAGCTGTGCACTTCAATTGATTTCTCAGACCATGTAACACATGAATTTCAAGTCACATTTTCCAGATTTTTAGTTTTCTTGATGGCTGAATTGCTGTCAATTCCAGTGAATCATAACCCAACTGTAGAACCATCAACATGTGTTGTTGCTCAAGATTTTTAAGTGGTTCCTGCAGATGTCGTTTAGGCTTCCACCGGACACACTGCAAGCAACATTCGGTGTAGCAATCTGTATTTTTTAGTTTCTTCAATACACGTTATGTGTATACCGCTAATTATAGTTATAATTTTTTATTTCTATATTGGTCTTGATTTTTGTACTGATATGGCTGCGTTCTACATAGGTGGGGCAATCTGGTCACAGTACATTAGCCATCCTTATGTCTTGTTAGACAATGTTAGTTGCACTTTGTGGCATTGATGCTTTCTACTTAGGTGGGGCATTTTGTGCCGTAGTTTTTTATTCTGCATTTTGTTTTACTTTTATTTATTGGTCCTGGTTTTGTACTGAATTATCAAAGTTGTGTATTTGGTGTCATGGATGCTTTCTACGTAGGTGGGGCATGCTATGAAGCAATTTGGTCATGCTAAATGCAAACTGTTAGGGGGTAATTTTTGTTGTGATATTTAACTGTATTTTGCGACATATATATTTTTTACTTGGGTGGGCTTTTTGTGCAGTAATTTTTGATCTTGTATATATATATTTTCATTCACTCACTAATCCCGTGACCGGAGATCGTCGGGATGCCATGGCAGACACATGCACAGTCAGCGCTTTCCATCTCTCTCTGTCTTCCATTGTGCATGTCAGGGACGTGAGGGTGTAGCCTGTCCAGTTCTTTATGTTCTCTCCCCAAGACTTTCTCTGTTGCCTTCTGCGTCTTTTGCCCTCTACTGTTCACTGAAGGATGGTCTTGGACAGAGAGTTGTGTCATTCTCTTTGATCTTTCTCTTGTTGTGAATATTCCTCTATTATATAAATATGGGGTTTTGTACCTTGCATTTTCCTAATTTTTAGATGACTGTACATGTATGCAGTTTTCATCGTTACAGCTGTTTGATTTATTCTGTTTGTGTGTATATATATATATATATATATGGAATATGTGGGGACCTTCCACCTGCGTGTGGTTGGAGCTCTCAATTTTACTGATGTTGTACATTTTGATGATTTAAGCTAGGTAACGATGACCCTGTCAAACACTGAAGACAGAGAGGTAGTTCACAAAGTTTTTGAATTTGTTGACGCTTTTCCGTGTTCTAATTTTGTACACGAGGTTTTGCATTGACGCATTTCCCTCCACTGAGTTTCAGTAGTGTACGCAGGGTGTTTAGTGCGGGTACTCTTTATGAGTATTTTTGTGTCTATTTAGCGCTACCTCTGTGTGTGGTGTGTTAGTGGTTTACCATTATATTTAACATTTTATATGTAATATGTCGTATTGTCAACTTTTTCATTATGGGTTGTTCATGAATGTTTGAGTGGTTAGTTAAGTATTTTATGCATCACATTTTGCTGGGGGGATTGAGTACTCCAGCCTTTCTGTTTGTACACGTATGTGAATGGTAATCCTATGTGTGGTGGTTTTCCTGCCTTTGCTGATATGTTATATGTTAATGAGCTAAGCTAGGTAATGACGATGCTTAGATTGTATTTATATTATGTATTCATGCATTGTTACTTGGCTTATTATTATAAAGCCCATATACAATACATTTGCCTTTTGTGTTATCAACAAACTAGCAATGATTCCTAGTCATTTTTATACAAGTAACAGTGTCCCACATAAAGGTTATTTTGCATTACACATGTGGTGCCACCAATAATCTGGTCCATGAAGCGTACTTTAATTGTTGCTGCTAACATTGTGATGTAATGCCTACATCAGTCCCGCGAATGTTTTGCCTTGCATGCCAAACAACCTTGAATCTATGCCATTTTTTTTTATTTGCCCCAGAAATATTAAACAATCTCCTGATAGTGAGGTCCTTTCATAGTTGCAGAAAGCTCAACATCACTATTTTGTTGTCATAGATATTGTTACAAAAATTATACTTTATAGACGACTAGTAAAGTGTCGGGCACTGACAAGTGGATCTGTGCGTTCCATGGACATCCATCAGTGACACGACTGGATTGTTGTGTGCTGTCATCATGTGGTTTACTTTGCAAAGGTCCTCATTGACACAAAAATTACAACTTTATCATATCCCCCACGTGCCAACAATTGCTGCTGTACAAAATATAATTCCTGAACAATAAGACTACTATGAAATAATAATCTTCCCCTTCTCCATCCCTCTCCCTTCTGTTTTCAGTCACTCGTTCCTGCTCCCTCTTACATGTACCGAGTAAATAGACCTGTGAACATTACCTGTGAACAGCGACTTTGGCACTTTCATGGTACCTTTATCAACGTTACTGTGACACGGACACCAGTGTCACATGACCATGGCACTCATCGGTGGTCACATGACATGGATGCCAGTGTCACATGACACAGACATCAATGTCGATGATTACACGAAAAAAACATCTTTGCAAATTGTGGAAGGTTATAGCCATCATTTCTCTTTATCACGAGGTGCTTCTTTCATATTTCAATTTGTGGGAGCATAAACTACAGAGTCATGCCACAAACCTTACAACAATATGAGGTTCAGAGTGGTGAAACAAAGCAGAAAGCCCCCAAATAGTGTGGTGGGGATATGTGAAATATCTTTCAGAACTGCCAAACAAACAAGAACAAAACTGGCATATTGCTTGGCTAGGAAGAATCATTGTGAGGCTCCTGACACAACAGTAGAATCCAGAGTACAAGGCGGCCATACCACCATGGCGAGAAACACTACACTGTTATCCAGAAATAACTGTTTCTGGTGCTGCAAGATCAGCAATATGGTCAAAATACGTAAGAGACTCCCAGTGTTAAACAGAAACGATGGCTATAACTTTTTCACGGGTTACATTTAGCAGTGAACTACGGTAACTTCATGACAGCACTGTTTGTTTTACACTGACACTGACGAATATACATTCAAAGTGCTGAAATCTCTGTTCATCAGGCATAGGCAGTCAATCTGTGGAATATGTCGGATTCAGCCAGGACAGCAAAGACTGCCACTAAATTGAAAATGTTTTTATAAAAACGTTTTACAGTATCTTTTATTTTTTCATAATCTGCTGCTGCGAACATTTGTATGCATGTGTAATGATTTTTTATGACTATTATACAAAAATCAAGATGGAAATTTCTAAAAACAGCCAGTATAAAATTGTTTATGTTTTTCAGTAAGACTTAGTCTAACAGTGTCAGGTTTTGTGGGAACAGTTGGTATACACAAGCTTAGTCTAGTAGTTTTAAATAGTTGCTGTGAAGTAATCCTCTGTTGCATTCTATGTATAAGTTTGTTTACTAGGTACCAGAATAGCACCATCTGTTTATGATTTATCTGTATCTATGGTAGACTTATTGTGTTATTTTGGTGGCACAGAGGTAGTTCACATCCTACCATGTGTCTTTCCAGATGTGTACACAAGTTTCCCTTTTTAATGTTAAACAACATAGTCAAATGATGTAATTGTAGTATTTGAATCCTACATCATCTAGACTCAAGCCAACTATTAGCCATTTATCAAATCACTTCACAACATGTTTAAAAAGAACAGCTTACAGTGAACTCATATTTGTGGATACCTATGTAATATCACAAGGTCTGTATATATTCAGAGAATGTTTCTTATTGTCATTCTGTTAATGTTTATTTATATAATTTACTAATGCTAATTATAGCAAATTGCTGTGTTGCTTCAAATGTTAAATCGACTGACTTGTAGATGAATTAACTAATTGGCATTACAAGCACAACATATATTAGGTGATGCATTGCATGTAATATTAACTTGTGTACTTAGAATGTGGCCTTTTGACGTACATGTGGAAAGTTTCTCAATGTGACCCACATTTCTTTGTAAATGGTCTTGTTTTGTTTCAGTTATATTTGTGTGCAACTTATTAAACATCAGAAATTAATTATGCCTATGTTTTGTGTTGTTGTCTGGTGTAAATGTATAACAACGTATCCAAAAATTCAGTCTAATATAATGTTTTATTTTTTATGTACATTGTCCAAGCGGTTGTGATGTCCATGAATTATTATTACGTTACAGTGACATTGAAACACTAGGGTGACTTCCCGTTTCAAAATGAATCTGTCTCGATCTGCAGAGTAAAGAAATGGCTCTAGAGACTAGTGAAGTTGTTTTCTGCCTTTAGACAGGCAATGCCTGTTTGTGTGTCAGTTCCTTTGGACAGGCAATGCCTGTTTGTGTGTCAGTTCCTTTGGACAGGCAATGCCTGTTTGTGTGTCAGTTCCTTTGGACAGGCAATGCCTGTTTGTGTGTCAGTTCCTTTTTTCATTTCCATTTTCTTAATCTATGTATTCTTTGTTAAGCCAATCTGAACTCGACATCTGTGTACATACCTTTATATAATAGCATATACTTTGCTTTGTGCCTCTTTGCACAGCCTTGGGCTCATACAGTGACTCATATCATGGTTTCAACATAAACTAAATAATTATGTTGATATCGATGTGAGATATGGGCATTGTGCATATTTCGTGTTATGACGCAGTCTCTAGTCACTAATTATGATTCATACTGGGTCAGTGTATTTACAATTGTACAGATTGTTGAACATTCTTCAGGATAGTTATTTTTTGTGTAAACAATTTCTTTTTGACATATCCAAAACAAGATTTTTACCTTGTAGTTGTAGTCCTTCGTCGACGTAGCACGCCAACTTCTTCAGTACATGTGACATAAATCGTTTGCATACAGTTGTACAGATATTATTAATGGGCCCATTTGGACTAGCTGGGCTGAATCACTGTACAGGTATATTGTAAAATTATGATTATATCATTTTTACATATTTATTTAATTATTTCTTATAATTTGTATAACTTATTTGTTTATTTATTTTTACTTTTTACCTTAATTTATTTTATCTATTTATATTTCTAACTTATTTACTTTTAAAAGCCATGTATTTTATACCTATTTATATATAACGACTGTTTATGGGTTTTTACCTGAAATACAGGTGTATGTACACAACTGGCTGGCCAGGACAGCTATGTGGACAAAACCAGTTCTGGTAATAAGTCTATAAATATTTCTATATCCAATGGTACTAGCAGAAATGCCTGTCACCTGGTGGGTGCTTTAATAGTTGACAGTCGTGATAGTAATATTTCCCAAATGGTAGAAAACAGATCATCGGTACACAGAAATCATAACGTGCTCACAGGTACTTGTTAATTGTTTGTTCAAAATAACAGTGGTCGGAGAGAATGTGAAATTCACGTCCATTGATAGGCCCTGGTCGTCATAGTGTAGAATTGTCACATAATAGTCGTATTGCTATGGTACTTGCATGAGGGTAGACATAAGGATGTTGTGTCAGCGTCTACTCCATGTTGCCAAATCCAAGATGCAGGGGCCATTTTACTGAAGTATTTATCGCCACGCGTGGTTCCTATAATTGTTAGGTTACGTATTACACGCCGATTATGTTTTACGTTCCGAATAACGGATTTACCCCATAAAAGGTTAGAATCTTTACATTTATGAGGTATTTTGAAAAAGATATTGGTCCTACGTCCTATTCTAGGGGTTGTAGATTAATTCCTGAAAGGCGCTTGAGGTTCAGGCCGTCCAAGAGGAATGTGTTAACCTACCCGCTTACATACACAAACTTGATGATAAGTACATATCTAACGTAATGATAATCCAGCTAGCATATGTAAGTACACCTGTATAAGTACATATCTAACTTAATGATAATCCAGCTAGCATATGTATGTACACCTGTATAAGTAGATATCTAACATAATGATAATCCAGCTAGCATATGTATGTACACCTGTATAAGTAGATATCTAACGTAATGATAATCCAGCTAGCATATGTATGTACACCTGTATAAGTAGATATCTAATATAATGATAATCCAGCTAGCATATGTATGTACACATGTATAAGTAGATATCTAACATAATGATAATCCAGCTAGCATATGTATGTGCACCTGTATAAGTAGATATCTAACATAATGATAATCCAGCTAGCATATGTATGTGCACCTGTATAAGTAGATATCTAACATAATGATAATCAAGCTAGCATATGTATGTGCACCTGTATCTATGTATCCATGTATACATTGTGAAACTGATCCCTGCACTTACAAAATACCAAACTATCTCTTCCTTGCTAGTATTGTTAAATAAGGATAGGCACACAAGATTACAACACTAGTTTTATAACACTTCACAGCACAGAAAGGGTTTTTGAAAATTATATTGTTCTAATGGTCGAGAGTAAACATTTATCAGTATAAAATCTAATCAGATGTAATATTATATAATTATCTATAACACCAGATGAGTTGGTTGCTTCTTAGACTGTAGGTCATCCGAACTTAGTCATATATTCATACCAACAGGAACAGAACAGTGGAACCTTGCTGTTTAGGTCACCCTTGTGAATGGCGAAGTGACTTTATTACCAGGACTCATTTCCTGTACTTTACAGACACAGAAATATCTTTAGACTGTTTAGACTTAATTGTGAGGTGGCTGTATTACAGAGGTAGCCATCAAGCAAAGTTCAACTGTACATGCCAAGTATTACCATTTCATTTATTGTCTCATTTTCAGTTGATGTTGCAGGTAATTAAACTCTTGGTGGAAGCAATATAAAATACTTGTGTGTAATAGTCTATATATATGTGGCGGTTTTTTACACACAAGTTTACAAGTTATCTAAACTGTCTTGTCTATTCTACCATCTTGGCCAGTCAAGCATATTGTAATGAACCGTGATTGTTAAATGTAATTTGACCATTCTCTACGTATTTTTAAAATATGTTTCATTTTGGCAACCAATGTTTGTTAGAATAGATATACCTGATAGTTTCCACTGCATGTTCACTATGTGAAATTGTTAAAGTTACAGTTTATTTATAGAAACATAGTGACACAGTCTTCATGGTTTAAGTCACTGGTTTGCATTGTCAGGTTGGTTCGAATTGTAAAGTACTTTCCGTTGGTTGGAGTAAAAGTAAAAACCACTTGCAGCAATGAAAGCATCAGTTTTTGCATTTGTGAAACAAAAAACAGTGCTATTGTTTTTAATTATACGATATGTAATTAAGCTAAAATATTTTGTGAAAAGTTGCCATTTAGCATTATTTTGTAATACCAACATGTACCTTATGGTCCAGACTGACACGACACACCACAGACACACGTATGCACGCATGCGCATGCACACACACACACACCACGACACACACACACACACACACACACACCACGAAAACACACACACACACACACACCACGAACACACACACACACACACTTGTAGACTTGATCATGGTTTTAATATTCAAATCAAATCCGTATTAAAGCAGGACAGGATACAGCCGTATTAAAAAAAAATCACAGACATCTGTTTATATACAGCTATATATATATATATATACGTATATATATATATAAAATATACAGATGTCTGTGATTTTTTGCTTAATACGGCTGTGTCTTGTTTTAATATGGATTTGATTTGAATATTAAGACCATGATGAAGTCTATATTGTTTATGTTCGTTACATAAGTGTAAAATGAAATGAGGCAAATTCCTGACAAAAATTGAGGAGTTTTTTGATTGAAATAGTATATTTTACGTACTGGTAGATGGCGATCCTTGATTGGAATACGAATGATATAAGCTGATTAACCAATGAAACACATTTACAATACAGATTTATCCGGATTTATTCAGAACCAGCTTACAGCCATCCATGGAGTAACAAACGAAGGTCAGCAGTTGTCTCCATTATAAATCATTGAACTTACACTCGTTCCCAATACCATTTAATTCCTGCTATTCAGTATTACCAATTAAGGCATCGCGTGCAGCAGATAATAGTTATAATATAACTCCACAGTGACGCCACCTGGGGAATGATTGACAACTAAATTTGTCTACTGAAAAAGGAAAGTAACTCTAAATAGCTACCATTGTGTTTTTTTCAAATACATCGCCAATTGGTAGGTCAGAGGTCAATGGTCCAAGTAAGCGAATGAACGTAGCAAGAGGCGAGTGGACCTTGGCACCTGGGAAGAGATGTACTTACAAGACTCAAAAGTTAGCATATTAAAAAACTAAATACATAAATTTAAAGTTAAAACTATTGGTATCAACCAAAAAAGTGGCATGTGATGTCAGAGGCAATCCAAATGTCCCATCAACTGCTTCTGGGAAGTGACCAAATCTCCCCTTCCTCCTGACAAACCCTCTCACTCATCGCCAGCCATCAACTTATGGTTTGCAGCCCATGTCTACACCTACTTAGGTGGCCAAACCCAGTGCAGGGAAACATATTGCCTCCCATATCTGTGGTTACCCTACAGGGTTACCCAGGGTCTTTGGATAATGTATCCCTAGTTGGTGGTCACATACTCACTTATCAGTATGTTGTGTGGTCCTGGAATTTGATAGGTTGCATCTGAGGTTATTGTTTCAGCCAGGTAGCACTGCATGTCACTTCACAGTTCTAACTATCCAGAAGTACTCAACATTGGACATCACAACAGGGTCTTCACCTGTCTGCCTGTCTTCAAGACTGGCAGATAACTGGCCAAGACGGGTAATTACAACTGATAAGACAGCTGGAATTTAGAGGGGCAGCTGGACCCTAGATTAACTTATAGTTCCAAGTCTAAGGACCCACATTAATGACTATCATTGCCATAACTGGTAATGAAACCAGTCAAATGGATCAGTATTAATTAAATAAATGGCTCAAACGACACTGGTTTGTCACTGAAACAAACTGAACTGGGCAATAACGGCTGTGGTTGACATGAATGGCACATGTTTGATTAATTCAAGACTGGCACAAAATTATTTCTGGCCTGCATCACATAGGGTACATCTGATGATTTTTGTGTTTCTGGGATGTTTATAATAATGATAAGCTCATTTGCTTTGCAGCCATAAATGATGTGAATGTTCTTATGTTTAATGTTGCTGGTGGACGCATAAGTTCGCACTCCCAGAATACATTAAGCATTACATATGGGGGTTTTTGTTGTCACCAGGTATCGCAGTGGATATATATATTGCTACCATGGCAACTATTGAATTGAACATGTTAATCATAATGCAAATTAACAATAAAGCCATTTTTTATAGTAAAATCACGTGCCACACAATGTATTGGTCGACGAGGTACGGAGTAGAACCAGTGCTAAATGCCAAACTTTTGTTGGTCTGTGAATGTATGAGATTATCCCTAGAAGATTCAACATGGGTTGGACGGGGGCAATTGTATAGTCTGTCATCAATTCATCAACTGTACAGGATGAAAACTGGAAACTATGATGTAGGAGTTTGAGCCACAGTGACATACCTTTGATGCAAGCACTGCTGCCACATCTAAATGACACTGGTTTCTATTTTATAGTATTGGTTGGTTTTTAATTTCATTGTTTGAAATTGTATTTTTACACCCTAATTTCTTTATTTTTATTTATTTATTTTATCTTAGCTTATTTATTTACTTAATTTACATTTTAGCCTTTAGTCAACACACCATTTTAATAAGTGAAGCGCTTTGATTGGTATTTACTTACTTAAAAAGTGCTGTAGTAAGAAACAGAATTACTATTATTATCGCATCAACAACAAAATCATGATGTGATCATTATGATTCCGTGATTCACAGTCATCGTGAAAATGTCACATTGGTTTAGATCTGTCGCATGTTTGTATTGTTTTTCGTCAGTACCTGTGTCAAATTATAACTAAAGTATAATACATGTCCATTTTACAATCTCAAAACGAATCACAGTTTTGAATTAACACATACTTAACACCCTGTTAGTCACACCATCACTGTGATAAAGTGGGGCAATTGAAACAGAGGATATGACTCACAACAAAATGTAAACTGCTGAAATGTGATACTGCATCTATTAATGTGTGCTTCTAAATATGGCAGTTACGGAAATACTTAGTCTTAAGAAAAAAAACAGATTACGCAGTTTTTGTGGTTGGTGTTTTATACTTCAAGCATCTTAGAGTGTCCGCGCCTTGCTTTACTTTCTATAAACAAAACAGTGCTCTTACTTAATTCGTAATTTTATAGGCTGTTTGCACACGACATCTTCAAAATAGTGATCAGAAATTATGCTTGCTACAACATTTAATTGTGAACTGTTAAAATACACTGGCAATATGTTCTGCTGTTTAATTCCTGGTATTACTTGTTCGGCTCTATGATGCCTAAGTGTCCACTTTAATTGCACAAGTTGTAGCAAATATAGCAGTGTGAGTGCAAAATAAATAAAACATCACACAAGTATTTGCTCAGCACAGAATACTTCAAGCAGTCAGAAGATTAAGGGGATTACAAGTGGATGAGGTAAGTTGTTTTATAATCAGTGTCGAATATATAATAATACAAATGTTTTAGTTTAGACAATCAGTGTGTACATATAAAAATAATAAACATATCCATAAAAAAGCAGTATAAATTATACTAGGCTAGGATCCACTGATGACACAGTTTCAATGTTGTATATTTTATAAACAGGAAAGTTCAATATTTGTTAGAAAGAAAATTGAATATTAAGTAATATATAAAAGAAGAAACAAGTAGAAAGTATTTAGGTATTTGCAAGCTGTTAGTTCAGCCGTATACAATAAGAGAAAGCAAAGTCTGTGTACCTAAAAAACATGTTAAGATAATTAGATAAGATATATAAAAAACTGACAATCAAAAGCTATTTCCGAACATTTAGGAAACTTAGGCATAGAACTTTGCAATACTTTTCTATCATCAAATAAACTTTAATTGCAAAGTTCAAAAGGAAACACATCAATATTAAAAGTTGCTGCAAATCTTGCAGGTTAATTTGATTTTAAGTAAATACTTTAAAAACTAGTGTAATTTGTCTGAGTATATAAACCAGGTGATAAGATAGGGGTGGTGGAAACTTCAAGTATGTCAGACCACAATTCATTTCCCAGACAGATTGTAAGTATGGTCTGTACCCTCCACCTGGTGTCAGTGGAGGAGAGAGGTTGTGTTGTGAGCATCATGAGTGGTTAATTGGTACCCTGCCCCATTTGGTCATCATGATGAGTGGACATTAGTTGTAGCCTTCAGGCCACAGTGTCACAGGACAGTAGTTTATGAGCTGTTGTGTTCAGGTGCAGCCAGTTTATGTCAAGGTCATAACTGGACAATGACCACAGGGTGTCCAGCAATAGGTCAGTGTGTCTGAACAATACATTGTGTGTGTGCGCGTGCATTCATGTGGTGTGTGGTGCGTGCATGTGTGTATGCATGCATATGTGAGTGTGCAGTGTTAAGGAAATGATGGATATAAATACCATCCAGTCGATCTGAGATTGCCAGTTTTTTCTTTACAAAACAATGGCAAAAAATCATTCGACAAAATGTCATTGGCCAAAAGTCCTTTGGCAAAATATCCAGTTGACAAAAAGAAATGTTTGTTGATGAAATGTCTGGATAGTGGATACTTTATAGAATGTGTTCATTGCTAATATTGGTCATATTTAGTGTGTGAACACTGTCCCAGGTGATTTACTATAATGGACTGATGTCCCCAGTCTCTCAATTGGTGTGTGTCACATTTCACGTTGTTTTTACCTACTGATAATATATAATAACAGTATACTTTAATTATACACCAGTTCTCATATCCAGTACCTCTCAAGAAACATATTTTTCTCAGGATATTTATGAGTCTCTCTGCCTTCATTGCCCCAACAGCCAAGTATATAATTGCTTCAGTAATCTGACAGAATCCATTTGGTTGTTTTCTCCCTTCACAGCCATCTAATGATCTCCATAAAGTTCACTGTCTTTGTTGTGTTCATGTGTTTCTGTGGGTGGTGTTGACAGTCTAATGAGGATGTCTATTTGTGTGGGGGATTGCCCACAGCTGTGGCTGAGGAAGGTAGACTGTGTTTGTTGGTTCTACACTGGGGCTATTTACCCTACTGCCTGAGATCAATCCAGTAAATTACCTCAGTGAACAAATTCAACATCAGTGCTTATAGCTCATTTAAGTCAGGGTAATTCAGTATTCACAGCAGGACCTACTTAGTACTACAAGGGATAAAGATGTGTCCCATTACTAATCCAGGGGTGATATGGTCATGTTTCAAAATAGCAATGCAAAATATATTTATTTAACACATTTATGTGGTAATATATGGTAATTGATAGTGCTGTCAGTTTTCTCACTTCTATATAGTTCACAATTCTTGATGACCGTAACTTTACAGTGCTGATTTTATTACAGTTCCAGTTACAACTACTCCACCTAGTGGATTAGTTTGAACTACAGAATGGTGCTTGTAATATGCTTATTGGAAGACACATGTGACTTATGTGTAGCTTATAGCAGTTGTTAACAGATAACATATTTAATGTGTTTGTATTAATATACTATATTTTTATGTGACTTATTAATTTTGCTTACATAGAATCTACTCAAACCTTGCCAATATTTTCCATTACCAGTTGACACATGACAATGCAATGAACAACCATATGTGAGAGATATGGGATAGTAGTGAACCCAGGTCACTTTTCTATAGTATATAAGTGCCCCCCCCCAAATAGAATGTTGACTCTCATTCAAACTGAAATTTTAAAATAACTTACTTAGGTATGTACTCTGTAAACTATAAGTTTGATATTCATTATTGTTTTATTTTGGATTTACATACTAAACTGGATTTACATTTACACCTTGTTAAAATGAATAAGAATTCTAAACAGAGAAATTGTCACTTTTCTATATAACGGAAATGTGACTGCAGTGGTAATTAATTATAATTATTATTTTAAATTGTTTACCTTATTGTTCCTCTGGTGATCTTATTTTTCCCACCTGCATTGGCCTATATCTTAACAATAATACTGAACAATTAGTATATTATCTATATATTATATTTGTAAATTAGTATATTTAAATTAATAAATCAACAGTACAACTTTGTTGTTTTGAAGTTGGAGGGCCCAAGTAAATTCTTATCGATGTCCATGGGTTTGAGTTACATCATTTGTTTATTCACAGCAGTATATCCTAGCAGGACAAAGCTCATCGTTTGAATTATACTGGTATCTGTGTATTCTAATGATCAATGTTTATGTTAGTTAAGTCGTAAGTACTTCATTATTAAAGTATGAAAAATACATAAAATATAATAACCGAATATTAATCCATTTAATAATAATTGTAAGCGACACATCATCAGACACAAGTGTAGACTTATCTGTGTGTTCTGCTCGTCTCCAGTATCTCTGCTGGTATCATGATTACATCATTGATGTGACCTCCTGACACCCCACCGTGACCTCTCACCCCACCGCTCTAAGATGCTGGTGGCGCCCCCACAGACCACCCAGCAGGGCATGAATGGAGGGCTATCTCAGCCACTGATTGGTCCTGACCACTGCTGCAGCTACAGCCTTATGGTCACCCACCCATCCCCTGAGAGCAACACTGAGTGTCCACTACCCACTTGTCCAGTGTTTGGGCCAGGCTGTATACTGCAGTGGACTATTAGTTTGATAACTTGGCCATTGCACTCTAGACAGCGGGAGTTCAGAGTTCAGTGTGGTTGCGTTGTGGGTAAGAGTGTGGTAGTGCTGGAGGACTGGGTTACTGGCAGCCAATTTGTCACGCTTCTAGCTGAGGTGAAGCAAGTAATCTGTGGATGGTTTACACAGCAAGTAGAACTGGTTGCTGTGCTCAAGACAGCCACAAGGTGAGTGGGGCACTGTGGGTGTCATCTGTGTAGCATTGGCTGTTCTCTCACAACAGACACTGTGTCAGTTATTAGGACATTTGTCTCCTTGCAATGTTGGCTTGTCACACGTGTATCTGTAACTGACAGCTCTGTGTGTATGCCTTGTGTATTGGGCCTCCTACTGTATCTGTATCTGACAGCTCTGTGTATATGCCTTGTGTACTGGGCCTCCTACTGTATCTGTATCTGACAGCTCTGTATGTATGCCTTGTGTACTGGGCCTCCTACTGTATCTGTATCTGACAGCTCTGTATGTATGCCTTGTGTACTGGGCCTCCTACTGTATCTGTATCTGACAGCTCCGTGTGTATGCCTTGTGTATTGGGCCTCCTACTGTATCTGACAGCTCTGTGTGTATGCCTTGTGTACTGGGCCTCCTACTGTATCTGTATCTGACAGCTCTGTGTGTATGCCTTGTGTACTGGGCATCCTACTGTATCTGTATCTGACAGCTCTGTGTGTATGCCTCGTGTACTGGGCATCCTACTGTATCTGTATCTGACAGCTCTGTGTGTATGCCTTGTGTATTGGGCCTCCTATTTCCACTCTGTATCTGTGTTTGACAGGGAACCTATCTATGCCTTGTCCATTGGTCCTTCTTCCTCCACATGTGTATTTGACAGGGCACACTTGTGTATTACATCTGCTACCTGCCTCACTTTCCAATATAGAGAATAGCTTTGGTATTAATGAATTACCTAATTAAATTACAAATTTTATACATGTACTTTTATTCAGTCTAATACTAACCCTATCTAAAAAAAGAAATAATTGTCATATTTCCAGTGTCCTCAAAAACATTGTGCAACGCAATCAGATTATTGACGAGAGAATCCACGAAGATTTGATTTTTTGCCCATACTTACTGTTGAGAGCTGATGAGAGCCAATGCTCTATAATACATGCAAGGAGACCGGATAGGATTACTGTCAACATCGTGGTCATTACAGTAAATAATAAATAATATATTTATATAATTTCTCAGTATCTGGAGTGATTTGGACCCAAACCTCTCAGTGCAACCACTGTGCTAAGAGGGACAGATGTGTTATAAATAGGGCAACTGCCCAGGTTGCCAATACTTGAGATGGCTTAACCAGCTTATACAGAAAGACACTGCATGGAAGGAGATGATTTACAGTGTTTACCCTCCACAGCTCCCTGTCGTATCCATCCATCTGTTGACAACTTTATATCATAATAATGCTTACCTATATCGAGACTAAAAATAAACTTTTTGTTTTGATGCGACTGTGAGTTTGGTTTCCAAGGATTGAGGCACAATTATACTCTTGTTGTTAGTAATATAGCTGTTACTTCATGGAATAAAAGTTAACACCATGAGAGGTTTCAACTGCATGTGAGGTAGGGCCTACCCTCTGGAAACTACTGAGTGACACCAATCCTCACAGGAAAGTACCCACTGAAGTGTACTCACCGAGTTGTCTAATACCTTATCTACCAAGAGGTGTCACAGTTCTGCCAGGCACTAATACCCACTGAGACTTTCCACTGAAAGGAGTACTACAACCAAAAGAGAATAGAAACGTGGGAGAGGTATTAATCAACAGCCACAAAGAGGTGCCTAGTACACAGCCTACACTGCCTAATACCTGAAGCACACCACCAAGTACAGGACAGGGTATAGTGAGTGCGGACCCTGTCTAACAGCAACTTCCTTTCCTGTGGGAGGTTTCGGGTTAAGATTTGGGTGCTTATAGAGGTTTCTATATACATCTCTCCCATCTCTCCAAGTTAGCAGCTGATGGCAATAATTCTGATTTCTGAGACAGAAAATGAAGTGAGGCAGAAAATAGCAAGTGCAGCGTCTACTGAACACGTCCACCTGTGAGAACATTTGTTATTACATGTAACTTGATCATCTAAGACAACAAGTGGTGCAACTTGACAACTGCTTACACTACGTCCCTGCAAGTATCTCAGCCAGTTTTCTTGCCATACAACTGTGCAGTAATGCAGCTCAGCATGTGCTGAATGATGTACAATATGACAGCCCTGGGCAATGGGATATTATGAGTGTGAAGTTGTGTTGGTGCACAGATAAGATCAGTGGTGGAACTTGAGCCAGAGGACATGTCTTGACCCTGCTATTACAAATGACCTGAAGTCTAAGGACAGGTCTAACTACATCTATGTGTGGCATGCTGAATAGATGTTTGATAGTGCATGGCAACCTTCTCAGTCAAAATCCGTGATCGAAGCCTGAGATCATCTGGACACTCTCCTCTTATTTGTCAATTTCCTTCTCCCTTCCCAATACTGCCAGATCTGCTCACGCAGTCATCCCGGGTTCCCGTCTCTCTGTTGTCTTCTTCTGCTTCTATCCTCTACTTATATTAATTTTATACATCCACTATCCACAAATACATATCCCATAAGACAGGTACAGTAGAACCTTGCCTTATTGTCACCTTGGTAAAGCAGCCACCTTGCAATTAAGGTCACCCTGGGACAGTCCCAAATTATTTTTGTAACGGTAAAGTATAGGAAATTAGTCTCGCTAATACGGTCACCTCTCTATTCAGGTCATTTGTCCAGTCCCTAGGATGACCTTAGTAGTGATGTGTCACAGTAGACAGTATGTTTCTAGCTGCCGAGTACAGTTCTCTTACTGTCAATTCTAAAACTAACAATACTGGAATATTTTACCGTGACATAAAGTGAAGTATTTATGCAAGTTCGGCAAAAACACGGTACTTTTGTGACGAAAAACACTGGGTCTATTCTGTGTGACACTAACACAGTGTGCCTCTGAACAGCCGATTCTTTCTTGTGTTTTGTTACAGTGAATAATCAAAGACATTGCCCACCAGGTGGCCCTGCATTGCTCATCAGGTGGCCGCATGTTGGTCACGCTCCACCGACTTCTCTTGCAGCTATGTTTTGTTGTACCCACATAAACAAAACATTGTTATGTGTGTGTAGAACTTAGGCAGGCCCGATAAACTGTGTGCTTAAGTTGCTGTGTATAAACTCAATCAGTTCTAACATCTCGACCACCCAAATGTGTTTTAATGAAGTGCGTTTGTAATACAGGGGTGTATATGCTTTGATCATTATCTGTTTAATCTGAATTTTGTGTTTACAGAACATTCTAAACTGCAAAGTCAATGATCAAACACAGATAACTCCCAAATTATAAATTAAAACACTTATGTGGTCAAGACGTTAGGATAGATACAGTTTATACTATATAATTATAAAATTATGCCAGACTTTGTGCTTTTAGTATTATGCCATTTTTTGGGTAATTGTTTCAGTAGCAGATAAATTACTTCTGGAAAAAACTTATAAACATAGTAAATAATTATTAAATGTTATTTATGCTTTGGACAACAGCAACTTGTTACTTGAATGTAATATTTCAAATAAAAGTAGTTGTTAACCACAACTAAGTTGTTATTTGACATCAGTAATGTAGTTTTTTTACCAACATTTTTGTTGCTCAGATAACAAATATTAGGTAGTAGTGAGTTCATAATCAGACCCCAGTATGGCATATATCCAGTTTTGTTAGCAGGTGCTTATAATGGTAGACCCTCATCAGACCAGATATGGCACATCAAATACCTAACAGGGTGCTCATAATGGTAGACCACCACTAGACCCTAGTATGACTCCATATCAAGTGTCAGTCTCTTGCAGGTTTATGGCAGACAACTGCTTGTCCCAGCAGGTTTTCTCACCTAAAGTGTTTATGATGGTTGACAACTTCTTGCCTTCTTAGCAAGTCTTCTCACAAAACTTCTCTGTCCACAACTAGCTCAGTCAACAGCCTCAGATGCATGCCTCACATAGTTCACTTAATTACTTCAGTGTGACCACAGATGGCTGATTACTTGGAAGTCTCAGGGCCTGGATGCTTGAAGGGTGTAAACTTGTTGGTGTTCCATATTTTATTACTGGGGTCTGATAATGGGAAGACTTCTGTTTTATTGCACATTGTAAGCAAGATGTTGCCAGATGTGTTCTAACCTCTTGATCACTTGTGGGGTGGGAGCCATATTACCTGGTCCATTCTACCCTCTCTCCAATGCTGAGACCTGGTTTTTGTCAAATGTTATATTACTTACAGTGGACACTTGCCATAAGGACTTGTGGCAGAAGGAATAGCTATTTATAACAAACAACCCTGAAATCCATGTTCTGTTATATTTATGTAGTTCCCATGGATACAAGAAAGACTGGATAAAAAGATACTTTGACCAAGTCCTAACCTGTTCTGATAGTTACAGCGAGCATCCATGCAATATGTGGTGTTTTTGTTACAGAAATGCTACAATACTGTACATGTTTTCTGTTGGCGAAACCAGCCCCTGATACATCTTGATTTCCAGCAACCTTTGTGTGACAGTCTGATTGTGTGTGATTTAGTGCGCGCACATGTGCGTGCATGTGCAGTTAGCCTGCGGACATGTCTGCCTTATTGCATGGCATTACGCTGTGAGTGTACTCTGACGAGACAGCATACACGTTGCAATGAAGACAAATGGCCGAGTGACCACTCAATGAGACAGACAGACCCTGGCCACTAACAAATCACGGCCCTCACTCTTTGTGTGTGCTAATGACAGTCACACGCTTGAGATGTTCATAAATCCATGCTCTCCGCTCATACTCAGTCGTATCCCAGCATCCCCGCGTTTATCACCACTAATTGTTGCCTCAGCTGTTCTCCGTCGTTACAGAATTCACTGCGAATTTGTGTCAAGTTTAACTGGATAAAACTTATTGGGATTGTTCTGTGGATTATTATTTTATCTACATGAAAGCAAATTGACCTCTAAGATTTTATTGAATTGCCTGAATTTTGTTTAAAGTAAAATGAATCAATGCGCACTTGTAATGTGTACAACAACTTTAACCCTTTAAGGCATCTTTGAACAGAGGCACCCAGAGCCATGGTGCTCTAAAAGTGCTCTTATTATTATGTACAGTTCATAGATAAAAAATTGAATTTTCGATATGCAGAAGGCTTCCATATTCATTTGCCATCTGAATGGCAATCTTGTTCAATCTTCGTATAGTCATTGTTGTCCTGCATTTTTTCACAAGAAGCACAGACAGCTCAGCACTCTCTTCTAAAGATAACATTCGGGTGGGGCAGACTCCCCCAGACTGGCATAGACTGTCTCTCATTACTCCCACTTAGGGTGGGATGATAAACACAAACATGCCCCAGAGGAGGGTCGTAAATACCTGGAAAATTCCCATACATGTTGGCTATGTCCCATCATTCTGGTCTCTATGGCTTATTACACTGGAATTCTCACACCCCCCCCCCAATTTACCCCAGACATCTGCCTCACTCACTCTTGTAGTTCCATAGGTGCTTATGGAAGCAGTGTTTGTTAAGAGGGTTAACAGCAACTTTGGCAGACCCAAAAGTTACTGGCTGCACCAGTGAACCTGTGACTGTGTCCAAGAAAGGGTGTAATTTGTTGGTGATGATTTTGGCACTATTCATCCAAATAGACTTTCTCATGATGTCGAATGTTGTTGCTACTCACATCTCAGGAAAGCAGCAGTGTTTACCTTGTCAGATGTGATCAGGGTGATGGTGAACTGATATCAGTAATGTTTGTTGTTATTAGAAATATTATGCAAGCTTCTTTTCAGTCTTGCCCCCATTGTGATAACGTGAACTTTCAAGGGTGATTTAGAAAAGGGCAATGAATCTTGGGTTCGCAGGCTATAATTAGTATAAAGGAAACATTGTTTGTTGTACAACAAGCCCGTACTGTTCTTGTAATAAACAGGAGTGGTCATTCCAGGTGGGTAATTCCAACAAACACAGCAGAATGAAACACCACAAAGAATAGTGCAGAAAGTTCAACACATCACGCTGCACGCAAGCATGCATGCATTGTCACAATTTTTTTGGTTGAAATCTACATTTTTTACTAGAAAATCCATATTAATCCACGTGTCTTTTTGTATTTTTCATTGGCACCATACATTTTACTGGGCTATAGAATATACCTATGCGGATAATCTGCAAGGTTTTAGAGTACCAGTTCACTGTGCCACAATCAGACAGGCTACCTACATCAAACCCTGTTAGATTTTGTTGCAAATCTGCCCAGGATCAAAACGTATTTTGTCTTCAACTGCTATAAATTTGTCAGTTGATTTTATACTTGTTATGATTGAAAGCAAGAAATGTGTAATATGATATATACAGATCACCAAAAACGAGTTTCTTGAGAGGTACTGAAATGTGTACTTTTTTGAGATTTTTTCACATGAAGCAAATCCATATTAAAACGGGATCTGGCTGTATTACTAAATAAATCTCCGAAATCTGTATTGTGCACGGGAAATCCATACAATACATGTCTGTGTACAGGGTCGCCAATGGACACTCAGACACAGCGACTGCCAAACATTAGCAAACATCCGCTGGGAGAATACAAGCAACCGATTGATAGAAGGAGCCATTTTTAAGCAGTACCACCACAGGCATGAGTTGTGTTCTTCAATGGTACCCCTTGCTTTCTCACAGGTAGAACCACCCCAGGGGGCTGTGTTGGGTGAAACAACTAAATGGGCCCACTGACCCAATCAGTAATGAACTGAAAAGGTTTCTATCGAGCACGCCCGGGTTACCACGCCCGGATTACGATGCCAACTCAATAGTACTGTTATTGGTTTACCACAGAGCCATTTATGTGGCTTTCTGGCTTGATTCTTGTCTTAGGGCGGGTGGGTGGGGCTGATGTGTTGTTTCTAAGTTTCTATATTCAAATATTTGAAACTTGAGTAGAGATTAAGATTTTATTACAGCAACATACAATCATCAATGTTTGCTGTTGAGCAATTCTCTGAAACCTAACAAATCTATGGCTGTAGCAAAGATATATAATTTAGTTGATAGAATGTTGATTTGTCTGCATTCATATGTCATACACTGTCACTATTGTCTTGTTAATTGCATCAGCTAATAATTATTACGTTCTTCAAGATAGTCCACTTTGTTCATCATTTGAAGTCTAATCCTGCCACTATTTGGCAAATTGTACTCATGTAGATAAATATGTAAAGAGTTTGTCATGCTCTTTATAGTCACAGTGACTACTTCTATCATTTAAAGCACAACATACATTGATTATGACAGTTAAGTAAATTCTACGTATCGGCCACCCAGCCAGTTTATATTGAGCATCTTGCATTTTGATAGACTTTAAATTGCTGTCATTTGAACTGGGCCACCTCTCGCTGAGCCAGGCAAGTAACAGCCATGTGAACTAAACACATCAAGTAAGTTTAATCATAGAACCCTCAGTTCCTGTAGCCCATGGTTATCTGCTGTCAGTTATCCTGGTAGGAAGTCACTACAATTACACACATGGCGAGAATAAATTATATAAATTGTCAGGTCCTACGGAGTAACACAGCCGTTGACTGTTGTGGGCATGTGCTAACAGCAGGCACAGACTTCCTACTTATGTGGAAACCAGCATCCAGCAAACACTGCCTGATAAATTGGTGAATAGTGTTCAGATTCTAACAGGAAAGGTGGTTATATTTAGGCTTCCTGACAACTAGAACCCAGGCCCAACACAAGACAACCCAAACAATGCCTCACATAATGTGAGAACCTTATCATTTATCTCAGCAAGTTACCCACATATGCATCAAGTTTCCTATTTGGACTATGATGTAAGCGCACTAGAAATGTGCTGGTCGTTTGCCGTGCTTCAAGATCGTGATGCTCTATTAGCGTGCTTGCTCATCGTGGTGACGCAAAAAGGCTCTCGACTTTGACGTTAAATTAACCAGTGACACTGATGTTCTCCAGTGTACTTGTTGACACTGACATTTTGACCAAACAGTAATCGACACTACACATGATTTTTGTCAGTTACATAAGCATCCCCTCATATGCAGTAACATTCATCTATATTTGCTGATGAACATCGTACAATTATTACTGATGAACTTATTTACACCAGTAACTCTTTATCTCTATCGTTTCATGTTATTAACCAGTGCTAAGACCCAGCAGGGAACTGTCAGACCAGATATTTACTTTATGGCGCCTTATCTGAAGAACAGAGCCAGAGCGACTGGCTTAGACATGTTGTGTTAACATTACCCAAGTAGTTGACAGTGGTGCTAAGGGTGCAGTAGGTGAAGTTGTCAACTCCTGTCATTCCTCTGTTCACCATTTACCCATCAGCAGCACAGATCAAGCAAAGTGGGAGGGAGTTGTAATGATCTCTACAGCAAGTTGACAGATGTGTTGCATCCCCAGGTGTGTGGTTGCTTCCTACTGTGCCATGTGTGTGGACATGTCCTGGACCTGTCATAGACCATGCTGTAGCCAGACCTAGTAGGCACACAGTGTGTGATTGATACTGCTACTGCCATTGACACCATGTGTGTAATATCCACCCATTATGTGATGTGGATCTTGCCTTTGTCTTGTGCTATGTGATGGTTCAGGGGTTCATCGTTTTATTAAAACCTGGCCTTAGTCTGAGTGAGCTACTATTGCCCCTAAAACCACCGTATGTAAAAGTTGTTATTTATATATGACTGAGAACATTCACCACCAATACACAGTCATATGTATGGCATATTCTGACATAATTTTGTCACATTACAGCTTTGTTTCATGTCTACCTGCCAGACTGTAGCACAGTGTGTACAAATGAAATATAATTTATAAATAGAGATGAATAGGGAGCTACCCCCTGTCATATTGCCATCATAACCAGATCTCTTACCCCAATAGCCCCCATACATAAGTGGCAAAATGTCATGTTAATATAATTCTTGCTTGCCATATTGCGCACTCTTTCTTCAGCAGTATAAATGCAACCTTCATGCGGACTGATAAAACACTCACTGACTGGCCGTGTGGTAAGATAAATGACATTTGAAAGAATATGATGCCAATGTCCACATTGCTTCTGTTGCAAGCAGTAGGCCTACATCAGTGTTACTCTGGCACATGTTTTTATCAGAGACACAACCTTCTGTTTCCTAGCAACTCAGGATGCAACGTTTTGTTAGATACAAAGGACTACATAATTATATGCACAAAGCTCAAACAATGCAAACATTATGTCTCCAAGTTATATAAATCACTCTCCAACATTCGCTGGCTGTTATTAGAGAGACTCTGATACAGATAGTCGTTTTAGCCAACACTAAAATATGTCAAAGATTCAAGGACTTAGGCAACGGTAGAGCCTATAATCCAGGTGAAAACTTGTGCCTGAGTTTATCTCTAACCATCAAGATATTCTGAACTGTTTTCCTAATTATAAGCTATTAATTCTACATTTCTGTTGTACATTAAACTACTTGTTTCTTTTTCAACAATATCAAAACTTATAAATTTATGCAATCATAAATATGTTTTATTAGTTATGTTGCATTTAAAAATGTCACTTACAGTTGTGAAAAGTCTTAAAGGTTCGCGGTACTTGTTTATGACTATTTAAACTACCGATTAGCTGCTGGAAAATGTTTAAACAAATTTGATGTGTAAATTGTGATGGAAATAACTAATTAATGTGTCAGATAACTGATTTTGTGGAAATGTGCAATTTAATGGAGTTATTTCCCTCACTTTGCATATTTTATATTTATCCCTAGATATATATACAGAACACAGTCAACTCTGTCATTTAGTTACTTATTATAGGCTGTCTTCTGTGAGATGTTTCTTGTGTTGTGTTATAACTGTACCTGTCCAGCACCTCAGGTATTTTGGAGGAATGCTGATGATTTTAAAGTGCAGGTAATTGTTACTGGGGACATGTTTCAAATGCCTATTTTAAATGTTTTTTCAAACTTAACACATAACGTTAGTGTAAATGTCAATTGGTACGTAGGATTATACTGTTCCAACCACAGGTAGAGGTAGTAGATTTGAAGCCCATCATTTCTGATTGATGAACTTACATGTGTGTAACACAGCTAATGAGAGATCATTTCAAATCATGAACGAGTTTAAATATTTTTAAAATTTCACATTTTAATTCAGTTATTTATTTCCACATGAAAACTGCATGGAAGCTTAGATACTGTCCAACATGTAAACAAGAATGAGAAACTGTTTGATTTTAACCATAATTACATATTACATGACTATGCAATAGAACACACATGGGTATCAGAACGTGATATTGAAAACCCATTAACTGCACCCACACACCCCATTAAGGCTCACCGAAACCTCCAACTGCACTGTCTTGAGACTCACAAAACCTCCAACTGCACTGTCTTGAGACTCACAAAACCTCCAACTGCACTGTCTTGAGACTCACAAAACCTCCAACTGCACTGTCTTGAGACTCGCAAAACCTCCAACTGCACTGTCTTGAGACTCACAAAACCTCCAACTGCACTGTCTTGAGGCACACAAAACCTCCAGTTAGACTTCCTTGCCAAAATATTGGAGACTGGAGATAGTTGAGGTTTGACTTTTCATCTAATATGCCATCTATTACGGACTGAGCCAGTATTAACTGTATAAAGTTGAAACTTTACTATGTGTCTTTTATAGAGAGATCCAGCACAGTAAGTCTGTAGTGTTGACTGGTATGTAACTTTCATCTATAGGCTCTAACAGTTGAAAAAGTAAACGTAAGTTTTACAGATGCTCCCTAGTGTGTACTGTTTGGGAGTCTGTCACCATTGTCATGAGTAAGTTGTCACTCTAATAGGCCTGATGGGTGTGACAGTGTGTCAGAAAACGGGATCTGATGCAGTCTAATGAATGGTGTACGTTTAAAGTCACAAGACACTGGATGAAATTAGCATAAACTACTTGTTCTGTAGGTTTAGTGTGGGTGGTCTGAGTAGACATGAATGCATCCTTATCATATGTGTGCACTTGTACAGGTATTCAGAGTGACGTTTGGTCTGGCATTACCTGTTTCATATACATAGATAAAAAGATAAAGGCTTCCCATTGTGTACCATATTACAGGATTGCATAATTATCAAAGACGATCAACATGTTCTTTGTTAAGCATCTGTAGATCACAAGACTGTGTTTTTTCACCATTACTCTGATGGATAGTTGTGATTGCTATGATGATATAAACCTGTCATAACAATGGCTTTGAAATGCAGAGAACAAGTTGTGTCTGTCCTGCTAAGAGCAGTTCACAAAACCCTAGAAAGACAAACAGTTGAGCCAAGAATGCAGTGAAAGGTCTTTGAGTACACTATTAGAGGCAAAAATTAAGATTAAATTCACTTACTGAAGCCAGGAGGTTATGGATTAGTTTGGCGAATTATTTTGGTGTGCTGCTAATTGATACATCACCTGCATAAAAAACTAAGGGGTAATCGCATAAGTTCACAAAGTCCCCCGCATAAGTTCACAAAATACCCCGCATAAGTTCACAAAGTTCTCTGCATAAGTTCACAAAGTCCCCCACATATGTTCACAAAGCCCCTCGCATAAGTTCAAAATGTCCCTCGCATAAGTTCAAAATGTCCCTCGCATAAGTTCACAATGCCCCTTGCATAAATTCACAAAGTCCCTCGCATAAGTTCACAAAGTCAAAAATGATATTAAGCATTACGTAAGAGGGGTGGTTTGGTGGTCGCCATGTAACGCGGGAAAGTAAATTGTTGTAGTGGCACCACCTAGTGCATTAAACATGCATTAATCTAAATCAATGCCAATAGCAATTTTTAATTATAAAATTCACAAGTCCCACCCATGGTGTTGGTGGGAGGAGGATTTTAACCAATGAAAAACTCAACTTTGTTGGACATATTTCCCTCTCGAGAAACTTGTTTTCAATTTTTTTTATTTTGACCATTTCGCACAGTCTTCATCAGCAGAGTGACGTTACGGGTGTATACAAAAATTTGAAAACAAGTTTCTATAAAGGTAAACATGTCTAATAAATGTAAATATATGTAATTATAAAAATCAAGAAACTGGATCACCAATCCATTCAAGGAACTTTGTTGGAATTTGCAAATTTGTTAGACCCTCCCTAAAAGTAAAAGACATTGATTTTGTCCTAATCCCTTCCATCCAGGGAATCTGTCTTGATGGGAGTGTCCTCATAACCTTCATGGAGACACTCCAAGACAATGGCCTCCTGTAACTAGGTGTCAACTACACCAAACTGTCACCTGTCACCTGTGGTGTGACCAGAGAAGGTGACAGTTACCTTAGTCCATTGTAATGAGCACACCTTTCATGTGGCTACAGAACAAGAAGCAATAATCAGAGCACTCCAGTGGTGTTGGCAGTGCAGTATACTGAAGATGGAACCAGTGGGTCATCAACTTAGATCTGCTTTGGTCAAGCTGGGGTGAATAACTCGATGACAAGAGTTGATGACAGCAGCTTGTAGACACAGGGTAGGTTGAAGATCATTAGTATTGGAAATATTTAAGAAAATTAGCAGCCCCAAATTTGGCATAGGTCTTTAAAAATGAAGCAATGGCTCAAGGCCAACTTGGCTGTGCCTTGTAATGGTGACTGCTAAAATATTTGATAGTCTAGGCCAAGTGGTTGTGCCCTTAAGTTTACCAAAGTTAGGCCTGAATTGGTATTGCAAGTGCTATTGAAGACACTGCATTGCAAGTTGGAACTATTGATGACTATCAGCATTGGAATTGTTTAAAAAATAAATACTAGAACTCTTGAATAACACCCATTTTGCCACACTTTAATCATACTATTATTAAATCAATGCAGCATGAGAGGTGACAGATCTGTGTAGTGTCAGTCGTCCCGTTAACAGTCCTTATCTCATTCCAGGATTACTAGCAACTGGGGTCAGAAACTGGCCCCATGTAAACAGTGCAAGTCTAGAAAAAGTCCTTCTTCATTAAGTCCATGTTGATGAATTACCTCGTACATTGGATGTGTTTTATTATATCGCACTTAACCAGAGAAGAACACGATATGGGCAGTTTTAGAAAACAACTTAGATGGAGTAGCTGCTTCCGTCTGTGGGTAAATAGGGTGAGTGTAGACAGAGAGAGGGTGTAGGATGAACCCTTGAGATTGGACAGACACAACACCCCATCTACATAGCCTCTGTGAGAGAGAGAGCCCAGATGACAGACATATGACCCAAGGTGGCTGGGCATTATAAGGATTGCTGGCCCAGAATCTGGGTTCCAGAATTGGCAAACAAGGGAGGAGAGCATGGGAGCATAGAGAAGATGGAATGGACAGGCTGGGTCTGTACATGGTGTCAGAGGCTGCACTCTGGACAGGTTGGCACTTTGATTTATGATTTGTTTTGCTCAGCCTTGCACCTAGTTGGACAGATATTATCAGACTCAAAGCAGGTGAAACCAGATACCTGGCTTATGTTCTTTCCCAGCTTCACTGCCGGGTTCAGTAATTAAGTGTTACACTTCTTCTTGCCCTTTTCAACAATTGTATACATGTATCATTTTATAAATAGCTATTTTTATTGTGTTTTCTGTTGAAATAAAGTTTCAGTCAATCTTGAAGGCAAACATATATAATTATAGTGCTTTCTTCTCATAAGATAGTCTGCATTTTAATGCCATTTCCTTTCCTGGCACAACATCTTGAAAGATGGCTTCGACCAGCAGTGTTGTCTCATACTGGGAATGTCCCTTTCTTTGTTATTGGCGATAAATTACCGGTATACTGAGTGACTGTTTTCAGATATGCACATGTCTCTGTGACTTTTTATGGGCACTGAGTACAAAACCATCTAACTTTCTAATGCATATCTGTATTTGCAGGTAGATCCTGTTTCTAATCTAAAATGAAAGATTTGTATTGATGAATAATATTTTGGTATGAGGACATTGCGTCACTGCTCAGGTGATGTCATGAAGTCATTACAGGTGACACTGTATAGACTGTACAGACAGTGAATCATCACTTCTCTTAGATATGATCAGTTACATTGTTACAGTGCTTAGGTCGCAGGTATGTGTGAGCTTCCACCTACAGTAGGTCACTGCCTGACTTGTGAACTAACTACTCACTTGTGTCAATATTACTTGTGTGACTCATGCACTTCATTCACTGTTACTGCCTCACTGGTTTCCTTTTTGATGCTCTGTATCTCGATATCATTCAAAGAAAACCTGTTTACAGTCGCTGAAATGTACAGAGTAAACAACAAGCGCTTTACGATACTTGGGTAAAGTCTGCTTACTGGCAGAGAGTGTTATGTAGAGTCTCTGCTGGATATGTGCTTGCCAGGACAGGAGTACTGGGTAGGACAGGTCTTAATCTCGGTAAGTAGGTTTCTGTTCCTTTTGTAGATTAGACACCATCTGGGGTGTTTTATTGTCTGGCTAGTGTTAACCAGGTAGTGTACATAGCAAGGATGTACATGCATGCATGAACACACACATGCACTCACAAAACACTCACGCACGCACGCACGCACACACTGATTTTTGTAAGCGTCAAAGAAAAAAACTTGTACCAGGAGAAAAAGGTTGCTTGTAACCTAACATAATGCTAAATCTGTAACATTTGATTGTTTCTTTATCTAATAATTTTCAAATAGGTGAATGTCGTTAGGGCCTGAATACAGTCTATATGCTGGTATCTAGAAAAAAAAATCCACAGACGACACACGTACCCCTACAGGTAAAATCCTATGGGTCGGAATCCCATTCATCGACAGGTGTATATGTGTATAACTGTAATAATTACACCAACTAAGTTGTTGTCTCCAGTGAAAGTCCTCAGAAGAAGTTGATAATATAGATATTATTGGCAGAAATACTGTATCTTGAAGGAGTCTATTTTAGGTGTTGTGTCTTTTGAGCTGCAAGATTCCCCTTCCCACCTGGTACTATTTATAGTGATAAACGAGCACAGCTTGCTCTCCCATGCCCCTGAACATGTTGGGTAATAACATGTCAGATTACCCCCCCCCCACCACCAGCCAGTCACCCTATCAGCTGACAGCTGCTGTATGGGGTGGGGTTGTTGACTCACTAAGGTATCCAGCCTGGGGACCAATGTTTCAAGGTCTCCTGCTTGTCATGTTTAATCTGATGGTCTGTCATGGCAGTCAGTTTTTTAATATGGTAGAACCTGTCTTGAATGACCACCAGAAGTGTTCTCTCAATACAGGTGGTCGTCCATGGCAGGTCAGTTAATAGTAATAATGTTAAATAGGAGGTCATGGGGAACCAAGAAAGAGGTCATCCACAGTGTGTGGTTATCCAAAGCAGGGGCCACACAAGACTGGTTCTACTGTGATATGTAATAATTATAATACTCTTACAACATCTGTTATATAGCACCACAAATAGGCTGTGTTTTTATCTGCATGTGAGAGAAATAGGCCAACAGTAACTCACTGGTGCATGATTGATGAATCTGGAATATGAACTTAATGCAAGTTCTGTATCATTTTTGCTGTATAAACTCTGAAAATTTACTATTTCTACAACTTGTCAGTGTTTACTATGATGTGTCTTCTGCAGTTATCCAGGTAGAGATTGCAACTGAAAGTCATGTTTCTAAGCTTTTTTATTCATTTTCAAACATGATTAAGAAAATGTGAACTTTCAAAATAATAATAATGAACTTTATTTAAACATATTTTCCAGGGTATGGCTCTGTTCAATAGTGTGTACAGTGTTACATGAAACAACTGTTTCACTGTCGGTTTATGGGAACTGGAATTTGATCCTGGAATTTTGAAGATCCAAGTTAGGATGTCAAGAATGACAAGGAAAGAAACTGTACACAAGTCGGCAAAGTCTTTCTAAAGCCATGTTGTTGAACGTGTTGTTGAGCAGATCTAGTTGCTACCTCTGGGCTTTCAGATGGCAGTTTAGATTTCCCCAGATAGGCTATCAGTGTATTGCCAATTAAGTTCCACCAACAAAAGCTGGTAATCATTTCAACTGGTGAATGGGTTGAGTGAGTGAGGAATGAGACGTACTGCAGGCATCTGAGACTTCTTCCTCCTAATAGCCATCAGCCTCCCCTTGCCACACAAGAGACCAAGCTGGCAGGGAGTCTAGCATTAACTTTTATGTCTTCAGGGGAGTCTGCATTGAAGTTTTATATATCATCTGTGGGGCTTGGGGGGTCCACTTGAGGGCTAAGACAGAGACAGTTCAGGCTTTACTTTTGTCCATCTATACAACGTCGGGTGTCCAAATGAGGAGGCAAAGCAGAGAGATGTCCATGTTCAGCTTTCATGTGTCATCTGTGGGGTTTGGAGGTCCACCTGAGGCGGTAAGGCTGAGGACAGTCTAAGTTTAACTGTTGTCTCATCTGTAGAACTTGTGGAGAGGATGGGAGGAGAATAGTTGGCAAAGAAAGCAGATGCCCGGAGGGTGGAAGTGAAAAGGAGGCGAAGATGACCTAGACTGCGACGGGAGGACTGTGAAGAGAGATTTGGAAGGAATGTGAGAGTGGAGAATGAGAGTGAAAGATAGAGGGGAATGGAGACAGTTGGTGGAGAGCAGTGCAAGATCAGTGAGGGAAGAGAACAGAAATAGAGGATCGCAATCGAGGCCAGCCTCACCCCTGACAGACAGGGAAACAAGAGGACAATAACAGTCTGTAGGACTTGGGGGTCCATGGGAGGAACAAAGCAGGGGATAATCCAACTTTTGTGTTTCATCTGCAGCACATGACAGCTAAAAGACATCTTGAGTACCAATAACACAGTAATGACCGTATGTATTGGAACCCCGTGTGTATTGGGACACCATATGTAATGGGACACCGTATGTATTGGAACCCCGTATGTATTGGGACACCGTATGTATTGGGACACCAAATGTAATGGGACACCGTATGTATTGGGACACCGTATGTATTGGAACCCCGTATGTATTGGGACACCGTATGTGTTGGGACACCGTATGTAATGGGACACCGTATGTATTGGGACACCGTATGTATTGGGACACCGTATGTATTGGGACACCGTATGTATTGGGACACCGTATGTATTGGGACACCGTATGTAATGGGACACCGTATGTATTGGGACACCGTATGTATTGGGACACCGTATGTATTGGGACACCGTATGTATTGGGACACCGTATGTATTGGGACACCGTATGTATTGGGACACCGTATGTAATGGGACACCGTATGTATTGGGACACCGTATGTATTGGGACACCGTATGTATTGGGACACCGTATGTATTGGGACACCGTATGTAATGGGACACCGTATGTAATGGGACACCGTATGTATTGGGACACCGTATGTATTGGGACACCGTATGTAATGGGACACCGTATGTATTGGGACACCGTATGTATTGGGACACCGTATGTAATGGGACACCGTATGTATTGGGACACCGTATGTATTGGGACACCGTATGTTTTGGGACACCCTAAAAATCGAGAAAACTATTAATTTTTCTGTACCGTATGTTTTGGGACACCTTAATAGATATAATTTTGTTTGTTCCTATGTATTCGGATGTAGAGCCATGGAGACACTCAAAAATAGTTAGTAGCAGGGTAATAGACAAGGATGACATATTTTTGTGCACCGTACATTTTGGGACAGCTGACAATTTAATTATTTTTAAGTGTCCCAATACATACGGTCATTACGGTAGACAGTATGTTCAAAAATCACAGTTGCTTGTCAGGGTTTCCGCCAGAAAAAATAATTTGGGTACGGAGTTAGTCAATTGTGATACCACTGAACTGGCAGGCTAAGCCTGCCACGGACACCATAGGCGCCCTGATGGACAGGGCCCTCCACCAGAAAAAAATTGGATTTCTAGATGCTCGGAGAAGTGATTTCCCGGCCTTTGGAGTCGGAAATCCCACCCGGCTCATGGTGATCATTTCCATATTTGAATGAATAATAAATGTAACAGTCAGCAGGAAAATTGGAAACTGTAGTATGCTATCTTGTTACGTTATTTTTCTTCACCAAGAAACAATGAATACTCGAAAACATCGCAAAAAATGTACAGCCATGACAGCACACCGTATTCTTTACACTAAGCCTACCAATATACAGGTACACCATGTTCTATCCTGAGGTGAAGGCTTCAATCCCGCAGTGAATAGTTTAGCCAATCGCAGAATAGCTAGCAAAAACGTGTTGGCACAGGCTCATTCTTCGCCTTTAAAAACGTCGTCAAGTATGAGTTTCATTGCACAGAATATTAAACAAAATTTTAAAATCTGGATTTAATTTGGGTACGTGTCTGTACCCTAGAATTATTTTTGGGTACATAATTTTACCCTGCTGGCGGAAACACTGCTTGTAGACTTAACATCATGCAGACGGAATTGATGTATATCCGGTGAGAAAAGTAAACCAGTACCAGTTGGATAATGTGTTTAAATTAATTATGAACATCTTGAAACTTGGACATGTTGTAACAACCCTTATCAGTGTCACCCTAGTGCAGACCAGACCTTGATTGAGATACAATGGTATCTTTATAGACACACTGGCCAGACACCTCTGTGTAAACAGAACTTGCAGTCTGGCCAGAACTGTCTCTGTCTTGTGTCTCTGCAGACCCATGTAGGACCTGTCTGAGTCTACACAGATCAACAGAGGCAGTTCGGTACCAGTGCTCTCACCACCTTCTCAAGTGCTACTGGCAGCTGTGTTTATGCATGTATTTTTCATTGGCTGAAAGCTATTCAGTATTGTTAATTTGGTGATTTTTTATTTTGTTTTTTTATTTATTTTTGTATTTATTTACTTATTTATATGCAATAGTTATTAAATCAAAACACAAGTAGTTATATATACTTAAAGTTAAACATACATCTTGGAATTCTTTTGAAGAGATGATGCATTTTGACAATATTATCTATCTGGGTCTTCACAGTGGCACATACTTTGCTGAGTTTCCTATGATATTGCATGTCCACCCCACCTAAACAGACTTTCAATAAAGTTTTTAACTACATACGCACTTTATTGCACTATACTGGTTAATCTATTTACTTTTAAATTCAAGTTTATGCACCCACTGCAATGCTCACTGCACTGCGTTAGCTCCTGAAAGGGTTGTATGGAGTAAGCACACTGTAAACTCAAGCCAGTGCTTTCTGTGTATGGACGTCAGGTAAGGTTAATCCTTATATACTAGCACAGTGAGATATACCTGGATCAGTACGTGTGAACAAATAAGCAATTATCAGATCATGAAAAGCTTAGAGATAGTTAATTAGACCTGTGCAAGTGTTCTAGACATGACTGATTCCAGATATTTAGTGAAATGTAATCACAGGGATAGCAGGCACTATGATGATTGCCAGGTAAAGCCAGGTGTGCTATCAATGATGGTGTACCTGTCTTGTAATTATCAAATTATGGTTTGACCTGGGGACATATGTGTATTGTAGACAGTAGTGTATTGTTTAGTGGAGTTGACTACAAGCCAGGCGCTTCATCGAACATACCATCAGTCCTTGTAGTTGTCTGAGGTGATTGATACCTGTAAATTATATCTATCTGGCAGTTCTGTAGATTGGTAGGTTAGAAAGGTGTAATTGCTGGGGGACTTATGCTAATAACTGGCTGTGAACATCTGACGACAATGGCCAGTCCGGGTGATGGGTATGGTGACATGATGGCATCTTACTGGGCGAAGACAGCTAGATACAGGGGGTGAACCATACAGGGTGGGGTAATATTGATTGTATGTAATTAGAATACAGCACATGTTGGGAGCTAACCAAGCTAAGTTGGTTGAGATTTTTATTAAGGAAAAGGAGAAGGAAGTAGCAAGCGTGCCCATGATATGTAGAGATGAAGACTGTTTAGTAAAACCCTTATAATAATAATATTTATATTTCAGACAAACGATGAGTATGTCCATATAAAAACAATGAGTATGTCCATATAAAAACAATGAGTATGTCCATATAAAAACAATGAGTATGTCCACATAAAAACGATGAGTATGTCCATATAAAAACAATGAGTATGTCCATATAAAAACAATGAGTATGTCCATATAAAAACAATGAGTATGTCCATATAAAAACGATGAGTATGTCCATATAAAAACGATGAGTATGTCCATATAAAAACATTGAGTATGTCCATATAAAAACAATGAGTATGTCCATATAAAAACAATGAGTATGTCCATATAAAAACATTGAGTATGTCCATATAAAAACAATGAGTATGTCCATATAAAAACATTGAGTATGTCCATATAAAAACGATGAGTATGTCCATATAAAAACAATGAGTATGTCCATATAAAAACAATGAGTATATCCACATAAAAACAACAAAGCAATACAAACAGTATATCATATAAAAAATAAATACATCGATAAAATCTGCGTATTTAAAAGTTATATATAAATCCTTACTTCTCATGGGATACACACTAGGTAGAATGAATCAAAGATTTTGAGATATCATCTGAAAGATGGACATTTCCATTTTGCCATAAAACTGTCAGCAATATGTACCCAGTTTTATTAAATGATTTTTAATGGATAAAAGTCGAATAAAACAATGATTTTTAGGTCTCATCTGAAATCATATTTACCTTTTGCTATAACACTTGTGTTATACTTGACAGCAATAATATTTGTGCCCAGTTTTTTATTAAATGCGTTTGTACAGAAATCCGATAATAGACTTGAACACTCAAGGGAAGGTATAGAGCATTTCTAGGAAAGTCGAACATCTGACCACCTACGGTCAGGAAGAACCTAAATTAATCTAAATAGGAAGGATGTTGTGTGGTCAGTAGTTTGTGTGGGATTGACAGTCCAAACAGCTGATCCCACTTAGAGATCTGAATAATGACCCTTGCAGAGATAAGACACAGTTCAACAGTGGTGAAACTGCAGATTTGACAATATTCCTAATATTGACATCTCTGTGTTTTCACTTACAGCCGGGAACCACTGTTCACTTTACAGGAACCACTGTTCACTTTACTGTCTGGTCTACAACCCAAGTCCACATTCCTTGACTGTTGACACAGGGCAGTACATCAAGCATACAAGATGTTTATGGCTGTGTCAGTAGGTGAAATATCATCTGTTGCAGTACTTGGAACCAGTGATTAGGAAACTAGATTTTTTTTATTGTGATGGAATTGATTTGCGTTATTGTCCAGATTTCTGCTTTAAACTTCAGATGAGATTTTGACAGCTGCAGACAGTCAGGATGTGCTAGGGGTAATTAGTAAGGGTAATTAGCTCAGTAGGATGTTTCATGCTTCATTTCCTGCAGGGCAGGTTGTGATCTGTGACAGGGTGCATTTATGGGGTGCAGTGATTGGGTTAATTGGTTGGACAGAGAGGAAGGTGGGAGAAATCTCAATCAAATATGCATTAGGGAGGACAACTGGCCAGAGAAGCTGTCTGGACAGGTCTAGTGGTGACAGTGGCTTAATTCTGTCTGGGTCAGAGTGGTCACTATTGGGTGTGGAGGTGGTGTATGTTGATAAGACTTGCTCCAGGCAACACACCTGAGTAGATATCGCAGGATGTCGACAGGGTGCAGTGTAGAAGTCAGCAGTGAGGCGTTTAGAGCAGACAGAAACTCGGGAGCTGTCACAGTGAGTATATTGTACAACCACAATCCACAACTCGCGAGCCAACATTCAACGACGGCGCAACCACATCTTTTCTCACTGCTCGGGTGACTGAGATGTTCTTTGATTGCGTCTAATTTGCCAGTTAATCGGTTCTGGTATGGAACAATCATAGACAATGACACCACCCACGCCCTGCCAGTCATACAGGGCCTGCACCTAGTCCCCTCACTTTACCAGGGAACGCAGGGTTCTGGCAGTTTGGGAGGGGTTTGTGAAGGGCAGCAGTGATGACAAGATACGTCACTGTGTCACATTGGGAGTGAGCATTAGGTGACATCAAGTACAAGTGTCAAGTACATTTGTGTAGCCAGTTTGACATCTGCGGTTTGTGTCATGTTGCAAGACAGATTCCTTCCTGTCTCTCATGACAGGATCGAGGGGGAAGAAAAACAACTTGTTTTCCCGTAATCTATCGCATGCTGTAATCTGTGGCACAGGTTCGTGGCTTTGTATCTGATGTTTAGACGTTTCATGAGACTTAATGAATGTTGCCAGAATCCTCAGCGAATAAGCCAGTGTGTTTACGTATGGATTAGGACAGGATTAGCTAAGTAGGTAGGATTTGTATTGGGCCCATTCTTTTATCTTGTGCTCTTTGCCTTATTATGTGTGTGTATATATATATGCAGCACATATATATATATACATATATATATGTACATACTAAACATACATTCAAAATGTGTACATTACAACTACATGTGTACAACATTACAACTACATGTTTACAACATGTGTACAACATTACAACTACAAGTGTATATTATGTATGTGCGTGCGTGCATGCATGCATACGTGCATGCATGCATGCATGCTTGTGTTTGTACCTGGAACCTCACTATTAAAATTGGGACTGGACAAAAGTGACCTGAATAGCGCAGTGACCGCATGAGTGAGACTTATTTCCTATAATTTACTGTATATGGAGATAATCTGGGACTGTCCCAGGGTGACCTTAATTGTGAGGTGGCTGTATTACCAAGGTGACATAAAGCGAGGTTTTACTGTATGTAATACTACATATGTAGAACATTATAAAACCTATGAATTTGTTCTCATTTCTTCCAGGCTCATCCGTCGACTTGGCACCAACATTGATGACAATTTACGACAGTTATTCTGCGTCCATCAACTCGACACCTCCCGACGCATCGGCACTGTCAGCTGACCAGTCATGTGCCCAACAGCTGCGACACCACCTCGCCAAGTCATGTAGCGACATCCAATACGAGAATGTACAAGCTGTTCGCTGCAAGACCGAGAGTGCCATGGAGAATCTGACAGAGACTCGCACGGAAACAACCAGAGTTTCCTCCACCGAACTCAATGGGGATGTCCCGTCAGCGCTCGTAAACTTGGTCCTTCCGAACGACGCGAAAAAGAGGCCGCTCAGCATCAGTTCAACATCGTCGTCTAACTCATCAACGTCTTCGCTCCCGCGGCATCAACGAAAGAAGGTCGCAACGACGTCGTGCCTAGCAACGGCTACGACAACCTGCTTAGCAACGGCAACAACAACTTGCGTGACGACCACTCAGAGTGGGCTGTCTACTCTACATGGCACTGCTGCGCCCATGGATATGTCAGCTGGTCTGATAGCAGCACCACCTAGTGACAGCGGAAATGTACCGAGGAGAACTAGTCCGTCGAACTTGTGTGATATTGTTGATAAGGATGTGCGTAAGGTTAAGTTTACCAGTGCGTCGGGACGGAATGTATATATCGACAGAGTCGTCACGGAAATCCTCGACAGTGAGCGATCCTATGTACGAGATCTGAACGACATCATACAGGTACGTTTATCTTGTTTGGTTGAATTTTGTTGGGTAGGCTTGCTGTATTGCAGTGTCTTCACATGTTATTGCATTTGTATTGTGTGCCACGTTGAGGGCTTGTGACTAGCACAATATGCCAGTAATTAGTTATAATAAATATATTACGAGGTTATAAATTAATAAGTGAAGTTTGTTGACATTTCAGAAACATGTGTGTTGATGTTGGTATTTTGCCGGGTCTGTGATGCTTACATGACACCTGCGGTTAAAATTGTTATTAAATAATTCAGGGAAATCTTAAGCAAAAGTGTTGGTTCCAGAAGACAGACTTGTTTAGAAATGTGTACTGATGACATCTAAAAGGTTTACTTCAGTATAGGTTTAAACCTTAGGGCAGTAGTTAAAATAAAACTAATACTGGAGGTAGTTCTGTTGTTATCATGTTTTGATAACAGTTTCTTTTTATCGGATTGCTCCATTCATATGAAGTTGAGTTACTTGAGTATGTGGTTTATTGATTACAGTAACCTGTTTACAATGCATAAAGTCTGATAGAGAGGAACTTGCCGATTAGTTGGTATTATACATTACCCTAATCTTTAAATGAGGTTCATAAAAGATGTAAACATTAAATGCAGATAATCAAGATTGTAAGTATTACTACTACTCTGTGACATTATAAAAAGTACACTTCTAATTATATTATTTTCTTTCTAGATAGTAAACAAGATGTTACTTACCCCCATTCAAAATAGGCATGTAAACTAAGATAATTACAGGAAGCTGAACACTTAAAAATAATCAAAGTATTCCAATACTGATAAACTTCAAAGGGATACATTTGCATTGTGTATTGTTCACAGAGCGATATGCTTTTTTAATCAACTGGTACAGTTTGGTCACTAAATAAACATTATAAATGCCTTCTGGGAGGTATGCGAGCTGTGTCTATTATTTTGATTAAATGCGCCATGGGAAAAGTCTTACATTCTCAAAGTTTTGGTCTTAAAAATGAAATCAGCCAAAACTACACACTGCCTGAATTAGAGCAGATCTGGCAGCAAGAAAACCTTAGATGTGCTTTAATTGGGCACAGTAAGGATTTACTGGTGTGTTATTTATGCCATGACACCTGCATGCCAACCGGTTTATGTATTGACATCTGGTTTATTTATTACTCCAAGGTGTAGCGCCATAAACCTCAAGCCTGGGAGATGTCACACCTTCCCACATTGTTGAACTCTCATCTACATTCAATTCATATAAGCAGGGCAAGCTGTTGTATTAGTGGCTGTAGTGTCTGTGACATCTCCACCCAATACCCCTTTGGTCCGTGGTTATTCCTACAGTTTCATATTGGTCCCCATCTGGTGTTGCTACATAAATAAAATTATTAAGAAATGGTTAACAAGTATACACCAGATATTTATTTATTTGTCTTTTTGTAAAGGCTCATGTAAGACTCAGGTACCTAGTGATTTTGGTTTTTTAATGATACAGGTGAATTTCCTGCTGACTACAGACAGAATATATATACAGAATAGTATCCATGAACAAAACCTCTACACACTCCTGTGAATGTTTTTAATTTACGTATAATTATTTGACCTTGCTTCAGTCAATGCATATCATCCTACAAATGTATATTTCACACAAACAGTGTGGGAAATTGAAATGTCTCACTGTGTGAAATCTATATTTCGATAAATTGATGGTATTGATTGGGATGGTGTTACCTGAGGGCGATTTCCACAAACATGCGACCAAATTTTAACATTTGGCAAGCCATCAATGCGTACATTCTTTACTCAATGCGACTGTTAATAAAATATGTCACGTGTTTGATATGATGCACCACAAACATAGTGAGAGTGGTCTTACATTGCTGTCTATGTTCGCATCTACAATACTTGTTTGGGGGTCCCTCTTCTCAACTGTCAGGCCCTACATACACCAGTTTTATCACTGGTGATATCAACCAGAAGTGATATTGGTTGAGAATATAGTTAGGAATACCTTTGGGATCTGGTGGTAATCAAGGGATCTGTGCTAACATCCTGCACTGGAGGCTACCACAGGAAGTTGATCTTCTGACCATACACTGGTGACTGGGGCTCAACCACAGGATGTGTTCACACTGGATAATGTCAACTAATCCCTTCTAGCTAAACGCAACTCTCTGTGTGTTACACCTATGATAGTTATAGCAGATTATGTTCCTTGTTTGTTTATCTTTGTCTGCCTGCTTGCACGTCAGTCTGTATGTGTGTCTCTTGTTTCTGCCTGCCTGCCTGCCCGCCCGCCCGCCCGCCCGCCCGCCCGCCCGCCCGCCCGCCTGCCTGTCTATCTCTATCTGTCTCTGCCTGCCTGTCTGTCTGTCTGTCTGTCTGCGTGTCTGTCTGCGTGTCTGTCTGTGTGTCTGCCCGCCTGTCTGTCTGTCCGTTATTAATATCAAGTGGTTATGGCTCATTTAATGATAATGAAACATTTGTTATTGAAGTATGTATTTAATGCAAATAAAGTATCTGCAATATAAACAAATATATATTATAGCATAATAATATCCTACATTAGAATGTGCAACAGTTTGGAAAACCTAATGAAGTAAGAACGTGGAGCAGTAGGTGGTGGTTGGTGGTGGCACCAGGCCTCCAGGGGATACACCAGAGTGGTGGTGACAGCTGAGGGTCTTGTAGAGCCAACATGAAAGGGACAATCTGCTGGGGCCACCATAATCCACCCCACAATCTGGTGAGGCTGCCATCTGATAGTGGCTCACTGCTCATGGAATGAGTGACTAATGACAGTGTGGGCAGAGGCAAGGTCCTGGGTTCATCTGTGTCTGCAGTCACAGATCCTGGTGCTAATAGAAGGGCATTCACACACTAATGGGCTACTTTTTATCTGTCAGACATTAAAAAAAATAAACTGATCAGAACTACCTTGGTATTGTGTAGATTAAAAACTATTATATGAAGTGTACTCCACATAAGTTAGTTTTTGTTGAAAGCGAGTTACTTAAAATAGCATTTTTAGATACGATAGATTCCTCTTCGCTATATGTCCAAACATGACATAGAAAACATGACGATTTTATGTAATTACTGTGCACACAATTGCTAGGTTTATGTTCTATTCAAATTATTATAATTAAGCAAACATTAAATATTATTACGTTACAGTGGACAGGCCTACATTGAGTAGACGTCTATATCTTAAAGGTAACCTAGTGGAAACACTCACAACAGATCTCAGTCTTTACTCTTTTCAAAGCAGTCCAAGAGAACACTTGGAGAACACTTGGAAGATTAACAGTTCATTACAGCTACTTAGTTTACTTGTGTTACCAATTACTTTTGATTCAGCAGGGTATTCCCAAGGATTCTTTGTGAACATGTTGGTGGTAAATGTTGGGATCATTAAGGAAAACGGTAGAACTCGTTATTTTCCAAAACGCAAGAAAATCTCATAAATTTTATTTTATGATTTGTCAATATCAGAGTCATCAATGTAGGTCGAATGTCAGGGTGGCATGTCCTGTTTGTGGCGAGTTTGGTGTTGTGTATTAGCTCTAGAGGCTGTACAATTCTAGCAGACATGGTCAGTGATTAAATGGTTACTTACTGTGGTACCACAGTCAGTCTTTGAGATTAACGGCATACTTAATTTGTGGTAAATTTGTGCTTGAGGAAATATTAGCTAGTAAACCAAGGAATGTAATAACTATAATTATTTGTGGGGTGGGTTTTTTAAATGGCACTTTTTATCTGGTAATTATACCCAAGACATACCAGTGAATTGCCTCAGCACTAATGGAGGTTTCCTTGAATGCAGGTGTCAGAAAGGGCACCCATTAGCAAAAGGGCTGGGAATATGTAAGCTGGGTGTATTGTGGTAGTTTATCACACATAAAACACTTTAATCAATACTCAGTCAGGTGCAAATTGTGAAATATTCTAGTGTGAATAAAAGGACTTTATCGACCAGAAATAAACTGTGCTGTGAGTGTTATCTAGATTTGTTGGAAGTGTTAATCTCTCACTCAGTATGACTTGCAATTGCCGTATACCAAATCTTACTAAATAGCACCTTTTGAAGTATCAGCTGTCAAGACAAATACTATTTGTCTATAAATACATTTTAAAGCGAAAATAATAATAATATTTATTTTATAATGTCAAGCAACAAAACCATTAAAAATATATGTTTATTATGCCTACTGTAAAAAGTAGGCTACTCATGTAGAGTAAATTGTTGTTTATCCTTTTAATAAAATAATTTCATACCATATCTCGTGCTCTCACCAAATGTGTACATCTGCAACTTCATGCGCTGGTCTCTCTGCTGATAAAGACCAAGCACAACATAATGGCTTGATTTATGTGGATCAACATTTATATTTAAGCTTTATGTAGACAGTTGTATGCACAGTCCTGCACTCTGCCAAGAGCCAGAGAAAACCCAGATCCAACCAACTGCAATTTTATGTTGGCGCATGTCGTTTTCATTGACCTTACACCAGACGGTGCCCATTCGAAGCTATCACCAACTGATGCTCAGTCCTCACAGGCTATACTTCATCTTTGCTGAAACCATCAGCCTTGCTTCCCAGACTGTATGTATATATCGTTTTTCCGATATCCCCAGGAATCTCGGATCATCTCTTTCACAACGACTTTTTGTTCCGAAAACCAAGCTTAATATCGGCAGACGTGCTTTTTCTGTAGCTGCACCCACAATCTGGAATCAACTCTCTATCGCTTTAAAAGTCATCTGAGACTGTAGATACCTTCCGTAAAAAACTAAAGATTTATTTATTCTAAATTGCATTCCCACCCTAACCTTCAGCGGTCCCTTGCTCTAATGACGATTCTTGCTTGTCCCTGTTTACGATTTTGCCCAATGATTTTTGTATGTTACGCCTCTGAGCTCAGATTCCGGGGGATTTAGGCACTATAGAAGTTTGTCATTATTATTATTATTATGTACGTGGAATCTTTCAAAATGCTGTTAACCACTGCATTGAATATATACTGGGATAGTCTTCCTGCATTTATTGCAGCGCGGCTGAATGCTTCCCACAGAAGTCAAGATGGTGTTCGATTGAACAGGTCTGTCAGTGGGTAAAACTGTTTTTAAAAGCGCTCTGAGCAGTCCTAAGGATTGGATACTGCGCTATATAAGAACTTACCTTCACTTTACTTTTTTATTCATTATTTTTGTGTCATTGCATTAGATTGGACTTTACTAATACATAAATGTAACGTCCTTAACAGATAGCTCAGCAGCGAGACATCTCAGAATGTCGAACAAAGTACTGATGTTTGAGACCACCAGCTGCCATTTTGAAACTTGGACAATCACCCCACTTTATCAGTTTCTTCTCAGAAGAGACACTAAAAGTTCATTCCACCTGGTGCTTATCTCAGAGGAACAAAAATATCCCAAATAGCGAAATGGAAAAACTTGTTGTAGGCTAACAGTGCCAAGATCTACAAAAACAGAAACCCATACAAGCTCTGCATAAGCTGCTGCAAAAAAATAGTTCTGGATACAAGGATACAAGCGAGAACCTTGTCTAGGCAGATACCTGAGCTAGATATAAGACCACACATTATTATTATTATAAAAGGTATAATTATAATGACTTTGAGAAGTATAATTATCCACCAGGTGGGTCTGTGATGTGTTAAGCCACATGGTTTTGGCTGAAGGGATATTTCACTGCCTAATATTCTGTTCACCCCTACGGGTAGTTCTACTCGCTGTGGGAGAGAATGCAGCAGGACTCAGGCCAGAATACAAGTAAATGGGTTGAAGTCTGCAGACACCTGCTGTGAGTTGACATGAAAGGAATCTGCCTTCTGTAGTAACAAAGGGAACAAGCCTTGTTATGTTCCGCCTGGATGGGGCTCTCAATACACACTGCAGGCATATTACTGCACAGAGTGATGCACACTGCAGGCATTTTACTGCACAGAGTGATGCACACTGCAGGCATATTACTGCACAGAGTGATGCACACTGCAGGCATATTACTGCACAGAGTGATGCACACTGCAGGCATATTACTGCACAGAGTGATGCACACTGCAGGCATATTACTGCACAGAGTGATGCACACTGCAGGCATATTACTGCACACATTCTGCTCACATACACGCACCCGTCATTGAACCATTAAAAACTTAGATAATAACCATTCTGGAGGTGGATTGTTCCAAAAATAATTTAAGGTAAATATATATGGTGCAATATCCAGTTCTTTGAACCACAGAAAGTGCTTTATGCTTTTTGGCAGATCTGTTAATTTTGACACCTAATTCAGTTGTAAGGGAAATATTCAGCCATATCACAATTACTGCACAACTACTATTTAGTCATTGATATCTACCACTGCCTCTGTAGCCAGACACTCATTCATACAGCTGCATGACTGAGGCAATGTGTAGTGAAAGGAATTGTTCAAGCTTCGAAACAGCAGCAAGAGGTTGAGAATCCAACTTTTGATCTACTGTGCTACTGAACCCTACTGACGTGGCTCATGTGTACCCTAACCCTGGATGGATGCACAGTCTGATAAAACAGATCTAGTCACAAAATTAAAAAATAACGGTGGGTTCAAAATGGCGTTTAAAAAAATCCTGTGTTGGACTTTTCCTCTTTGGGCTGACAGTCTTTCTAGATTCTCCAAGTAAAGCCTGTTTTTTTACACATATCTGACCATAGTCAGATGGTCACAAATAGGCACAGGTAGGGAGGGTCACTACGTTGTTGTGTGACCAGCCCGGCCGAGTCAATGTTCCATTCAGTTATGTGCTATCAATTGTAAGTAACAACACTGTGAGAGGACATTGGACAATTTTCCAATAAAGCGATCTAGACTGCACCCATAAATTAAGTCAATATCCAACAGTGTCTATTATCAGTGTGCTGCTGCCAAGGAACGCCTGTCAACTGAATTAGCCTGGAGTGAGTGTCTGCTTGAATTAGTTGGTGGCTTGTGTCATGTCTCCCTGACTAAGAAGAATTCCCGGAATGTGAGGCATGCTAAGAGACATGTCCGTCTTCTAGATCCTGTTGTGTGAAAGGTTTACGATTTGTTGTGATTACAAAATGTTCTCACTAACCTTGACAGTGTAAACAATGTTAGGTATGCAAACTAACATGTACAGTTGACTTTCTTTGATGTAGAGGTCACCGTTATAAACAACGCCATTGTAGCCTGGTTTGATTACTGAACTACTAGACATTACATATACATATGCAAAATAGACAAACACTTTTTTAAATAATTGATAACATCTGGTTTGATCTCATCATGTTCAAGAAGAATTTGTTGTGTGAAATGTGTCAGTGACTGATAAATTTTGTCATTCATTGTGGATTACAACATATTTTTAATAAGAATATTGCCATGCTATTTATACACTTTTATTACAAGATCCATTTTTAATGTCACCATTATTTAGAGGACCGCTTTGAAAAATCAAATATGGCCACCACTACATGTATCAGGCCAGGAACCCATTGGAGTGATTGATTAGAAAAAAGTATGCAGGTATGAGTTGTATTTATACCCCTAGGCCCCTCACTGGGGTGGTCCTGTTATCTCTCTCCTTAATGTCAGCTATGACAGGGTGAGGGACTCGATAAGATCAGGTCATTTGTGGTCAAACTGTGTCCAATCATTTGCTGACTTGATCTCAGATTGCTCTCAATGTAGATGCCTCTGGAAACATAGTTCTGACAAACCCAATAATTTTCTCCTACTTTGGTTGAGGTGGCCGCTCGTATCGAGGTGGCCGCGTGGTATCTCGCTATCAAGTTGTTCAGTGCCGTAACACTAGGAGTAGTGAGAGGGGAGACGGGGACGTCCAAAAGATCAAACACGTTCAATGTTCATAGTTTATTGCTGGTTAGTTGTAATAAAAATGTGCTTGGTTGTAAATCATTTGGCTGCTTCATTGTTACAGAACTTCTTGACCTATTGTATATAAAATGGGCTACTTACTAGAGTTATCTCCCCCACCCTGTTCCTGAAATCACCCTGGTTTCACCCATAGCTCCTTACAATGTTTCAAATGCCTACATGTGGAAGGTGCCAACTGTTGGTGTATAAATAGGTTATAGGTCAACTGATCTGAGACTCAAGGGAGGACCTCACCTTTGTTGACACTTAGTGGTCAGCTTCTAGTCACAAATCCAGCAATATACTATATTGTTGACCAATGCAGCAGGGGACTTCAGAATTTATGTCTCCTGTTGGTAGCTACATTTTAAAGGCAGTCCAGCACCTCCGGCCTATCATAACTCCAGGCTGTAGCTGTATATAAAGACACGCCAAACTACAACTCTGACAACCAACTGCAATGTTGTCTGTTTGAGCAAGATTAAAGGAACAGTTGACATAATCTATTCGTAATCTTTCATGATTTCTTGTTAAACATTCATTCACAGTAGACATCCAGATAATAATAATTATTATAAAATGAAAGTACATGTCTTCTTGTTCGTAAAAATAAAAATTTATAGATGCTAATTATTTGTGTATTACAAGTTTCAGTATTCACTGTGTACAGTAAAACCTCACTATTAAGGTCACCTGTAGGACTAAGTAAAGTGACCCAAATAATGAGGTGATCATATTTTTTCTTTACCTTTATAAGTTGTTTTTTTGTATATACTTTACTGTTAGGGAAATCATTTGGGACTATCCTAGGGTGACCCTATATGAAAGGTGGCTTTTTTACAGAAGTGTCTGTAAAACCAGATTCTACTGTATATATCACTAAATTCCCATGCCATGCTGTACCGTTATATCATTTTATTAATACTGTCAGCTGGTGAAGCTATGTGACCATGTTAGTGTATTCACTATAATTCAGTTATCTTCTTGTTATCAGCCAACTCCTGGCCCATCTAACTGTTGGTGAAGCACTGGCCAGTTATCTAGGTGATTGACTCATGGCCTAAGTCAGTCACCTGACACTGGCTGTTGTGTGTGGACAGATATGTCAGTGTTGATGGACACAGGTCTGTTTATCCTACCTACTCAATCACACAGAGGTACTTTCCAGGTCAGTCAACCACCGGGAGTGGATGTGGCTGTGTACAGTGCTGCACCCTGGTGAATGTTGGCACACTAATTTGCCTAGTGTTTCAGATGAATTATCACAGGTGTGTGTTGCTTCAACTGGTGCAAAAACTGGTCATAGTTGACCTTTCATACTGCAGCTTCTATGAAGTGGAAGCATAACAGCATAGTAACTTAATTATGCATTCAGGTTAGAACACAGGCTCAGTGTGATCTGCCTCAAGTTGGTCATTTCAACAAATTAGTTGTACGAATTTTCCATAGTCAGTACTTTTTACCACATATGATATCTAAAAAGTTTAATATATTAAAGAAAATATGGTACTGCGGTAACTGCAGCACAAGTTTGTATCACCAGATGATGTGCCTGGGCTATACAAAAATGCAGTGCCAATGATTGGTCAGTATTACATTGACTCGTATATCACCACCTGTTGGCTAAATGTACCTCTGTCATATTACATTGACTCGTATAACACCAACTGTTGGCTAAATGTACCTCTGTCATATTACATTGACTCATATAACACCACCTGTTGGCTAAATGTACCTCTGTCATATTACATTGACTCATATAACACCAACTGTTGGCTAAATGTACCTCTGTCATATTACATTGACTCATATAACACCAACTGTTGGCTAAATGTACCTCTGTCATATTACATTGACTCATATAACACCAACTGTTGGCTAAATGTACCTCTGTCTTATTACATTGACTCATATAACACCAACTGTTGACTAAATGTACCTCTGTCATATTACAATGACTCATATAACACCAACTGTTGACTAAATGTACCTCTGTCATGTGATGTTGCTTGCAGGGGTACCTGAGACATATCCTTGAGACGCCCGAACTAAGCATCCCAGAGGAAGATGTGGTTGCACTGTTTGGCAACATTGAGGCCATCTACCACTTCAGCAGGTAATAAGAGCCTAGGTCCCAGTCAGAGTGGGTGATATGTGGTGGTTGTAGAATAAAACAACAAGGTCTTCAGTAAAACCTGCGTACTGTGGTCAGTCTTGAAATATATCTAGGCACCATTCACTGACAAGACATCAAACTGGGTGGATTTATTAACAGTTGTTCGTAGTAGTTAGGTGTTCACGATAGAGTGTAGTATTGGTGTTTGCTGTCATGATTATGTACTCAAGAGTACAAGAAACATCAGCTGTTTGGAAGAGTTTTACCAAGTCCTGACATATACCTTATAGTAAAAGTATAATTGTATATATTTAATTTGTACATCTAATTTGTGTTGTTTGAATACAAGCTTTAGTCTTTATCTTGTATAATTAAGACTGTATTTAAAGTAAAATTATTTAAATAGAAGTAATGGTAACAAACTTAATAATTTACAACAATCACTCGTATAAGAACAACTGCCTTTATTGGTCTAATACACGTAACAACACTTTGCTTCAGGGGATTCCTTGAGTGTCTGGAGCAGTGTGGACATGACGCAGTCAGTATTGCCAGCTGCTTCGTAGACATGACTGATGGCTTTGACATATACACCCAGTACTGCACCAACTACCCCAGGTCTGGGCAGCATCTCGTGTCCTCCTAGTATAACTGGATCATCTCATGTCTTCCTCCTCCTCCTAGTATAACTGGATCATCTCATGTCCTCCTCCTAGTATAACTGGATCATCTCATGTCCTTCTAGTATAACTGGATCATCTTGTGTCTTCCTCCTAGTATAACTGGATCATCTCGTGTCTTCCTCCTCCTCCTAGTATAACTGGATCATCTCGTGTCTTCCTCCTCCTCCTAGTATAACTGGATCATCTCATGTCCTCCTCCTCCTAGTATAACTAGATCATTTTGTGTCCTCCTAGTATAACTGGATCATCTCGTGTCTTCATCCTTCTCCTAGTATAACTGGATCATCTCGTGTCCTCCTCCTCCTAGTATAACTGGATCATCTCATGTCTTCCTCCTCCTCCTAGTATAACTGGATCATATCGTGTCCTCCTCCTCCTAGTATAACTGGATCATCTCATGTCTTCCTCCTCCTAGTATAACTGGATCATCTCGTGTCCTCCTCCTCCTAGTATAACTGGATCATCTCATGTCTTCCTCCTCCTAGTATAACTGGATCATCTCATGTCTTCCTCCTCCTAGTATAACTGGATCATCTCGTGTCTTCCTCCTCCTAGTATAACTGGATCATCTCATGTCTTCCTCCTCCTAGTATGACTGGATCATCTCATGTCTTCCTCCTCCTCCTAGTATAACTGGATCATCTCGTGTCTTCCTCCTCCTAGTATAACTGGATCATCTCGTGTCTTCCTCCTCCTAGTATAACTGGATCATCTCATGTCTTCCTCCTCCTAGTATGACTGGATCATCTCATGTCTTCCTCCTCCTCCTAGTATAACTGGATCATCTCGTGTCTTCCTCCTCCTAGTATAACTGGATCATCTCGTGTCTTCCTCCTCCTAGTATAACTGGATCATCTCATGTCTTCCTCCTCCTAGTATGACTGGATCATCTCATGTCTTCCTCCTCCTCCTAGTATAACTGGATCATCTCGTGTCCTCCTCCTCTTAGTATAACTGGATCATCTCGTGTCCTCCTCCTCTTAGTATAACTGGATCATCTCGTGTCTTCCTCCTAGTATAACTGGATCATCTCGTGTCTTCCTCCTAGTATAACTGGATCATCTCATGTCTTCCTCCTCCTCCTAGTATAACTGGATCATCTCGTGTCCTCCTCCTCCTAGTATAACTGGATCATCTCGTGTCCTCCTCCTCCTAGTATAACTGGATCATCTCATGTATTCCTCCTCCTAGTACACCTGGATCATCACGTGTCTTCCTCCTCCTCCTAGTATAACTGGATCATCTCGTGTCTTCCTCCTCCTTGTATAACTGGATCATCTCGTGTCTTCCTCCTCCTAGTATAACTGGATCATCTCGTGTCTTCCTCCTCCTCCTAATATAACTGGATCATCTCGTGTCTTCCTCCTCCTAGTATAACTGGATCATCTCGTGTCTTCCTCCTCCTCCTAGTATAACTGGATCATCTCATGTCTTCCTCCTCCTAATATAACTGGATCATCTCATGTCTTCCTCCTATTATAACTGGATCATCTCGTGACCTCCTCCTCCTCATATAACTGGATCATCTCATGTCTTCCTCCTCCTCCTTGTATAACTGGATCATCTCGTGTCCTCCTCCTAGTATAACTGGATCATCTCATGTCTTCCTCCTAGTATAACTGGATCATCTCATGTCTTCCTCCTCCTAGTATAACTGGATCATCTCGTGTCCTCCTCTTCCTAGTATAACTGGATCATCTCGTGTCTTCCTCCTAATATAACTGGATCATCTCGTGTCCTCCTCCTCCTAGTATAACTGGATCATCTCGTGTCTTCCTCCTCCTAGTATAACTGGATCATCTCGTGTCTTCCTCCTCCTAGTATAACTGGATCATCTCGTGTCTTCCTCCTCCTCCTAGTATAACTGGATCATCTCGTGTCTTCCTCCTCCTAGTATAACTGGATCATCTCGTGTCTTCCTCCTCCTAGTATAACTGGATCATCTCGTGTCCTCCTCCTCTAGTATAACTGGATCATCTCGTGTCTTCCTCCTAGTATAACTGGATCATCTCGTGTCTTCCTCCTAGTATAACTGGATCATCTCATGTCTTCCTCCTCCTCCTAGTATAACTGGATCATCTCGTGTCCTCCTCCTCCTAGTATAACTGGATCATCTCGTGTCCTCCTCCTAGTATAACTGGATCATCTCATGTCTTCCTCCTCCTCCTGGTATAACTGGATCATCTCATGTCTTCCTCCTCCTCCTAGTATAACTGGATCATCTCGTGTCCTCCTCCTAGTATAACTGGATCATCTCGTGTCCTCCTCCTAGTATAACTGGATCATCTCATGTCTTCCTCCTCCTAGTATAACTGGATCATCTTGTGTCTTCCTCCTCCTAGTATAACTGGATCATCTTGTGTCCTCCTCCTAGTATAACTGGATCATCTCGTGTATTCCTCCTAGTATAACTGGATCATCTCATGTCTTCCTCCTCCTCCTAGTATAACTGGATCATCTCGTGTCCTCCTCCTAGTATAACTGGATCATCTCGTGTCTTCCTCCTCCAAGTATAACTGGATCATCTTGTGTCTTCCTCCTCCTCCTAGTATAACTGGATCATCTCATGTCTTCCTCCTCCTCCTAATATAAGTTTATAACTGGATCATCTCGTGTCTTCCTCCTCCTAGTATAACTGGATCATCTCGTGTCTTCCTCCTCCTAGTATAACTGGATCATCTCATGTCTTCCTCCTCCTCCTAGTATAACTGGATCATCTCGTGTCCTCCTCCTCCTAGTATAACTGGATCATTCAGTTTTGAGTAGGCTGAGTGTAGGAACCAGGAACATGGCAGGGAGTTGTGTTTTATTTAGAATACAAATATAGTATTAAGTAAAATGAAAGTAAAATATTTTATGACCATGTACATTTACATATAATATAAAAGGAGAGTCTGTTCCTCTTGTTTCCACTTGCGATGTGTGCAAATTGTAAACAAACCATCCAGTTTCAAAACAAGCCTTTTTAGTAATATTGTCAATGTGGGCTGAATTAACCACAATACTCTTTGACGTTCAATGATTTCACATTTTCCCGCGTACAGCACAGCCATTTCAGCAGACTTCCTTTTACAAATTATTACTCTGGCTAATTCCAGGTAGAGGATCAGACTGCCTTCCTTTAATACACATTTTTAAGATGACTTCTGCAGCATTGCCCTTGGGTACAGAAGTACAGTGGTAGGGTATCAGACTCGGACCAGAGTCGTAGTGTTGTCACATTATCAGAAATATTTTGTTGGTTATTGTGATGCCCACCTCTGTGATGGCTGTAGTTGACTTACTATGTAAGTTGTCATGTGAAATCCCTGTGTGTTCTCAGGAGTGTGGTGATGCTCACACAGTGTGTCAACGATACCCAGCTCGCAGTGATGTTCAAACAGAGGCAAGGCATGCTGGGACACGGCCTACCTCTTGGAGCCTACCTTCTTAAACCCATCCAGAGAGTGCTCAAGTACCATCTACTGCTGCAGGTGGGAGACTCAGGGATAATGTCTTGTATTGTCTTTTCTCTTGTCTTGTCTTGTTTTGATTACGTACTGGCCAACCCTACAATACAATAAATGTCAGTTGACACTGGACATCTCTTCAGTTCACTCCGCTTGAAAATCTATTTTAGCATTGTCTCAGAATGTCAGTGTCCAATATCAGATGAAATTACTTTCATTTGGCCTCAGCCCACATCCACCCTCAAGACAAAAGTTTGTAAATATTGATATGGTGATATCAATAAAATAACAGTATCAGTCTTAAGTGTAAGATATTGATATCCAATGCCAAACAAAACTGCCTCTGACCCCTCCACCCCCAAATAAAAGTAGATTTGTATGATATCGGACATCGATGTTCTGAGATGATCCTTTATAAGGCTGATGGTTGAAAATGATTACTCTATGGACATTGGACAGTATAAAAACATTCGATTTAGTGGAGAGCTATTAAAAAAATGATACATGCTATAATGTGTTTGGAGTTTTGCATTTACTTATTGAGAGTTTAGTTGAGTTGAGCGGGCATCTTGTTAGTACAGCCACCTCTCAATTAAGGTCACCCTGGGAAAGTCCCAAATTATTTTTGAAACACTAAAGTACAGGAAATTAGTTTTGCTGATATGGCCACCTCACTGTTCACGTCACTTTTGCTAAGACCCAAGGGTGACCTTAATAGGACGATCCAAGGGAGACCTTAATAGCAAGACCCAAGGGTGACCTTAATAGCAAGACCTAAGGGTGACCTTGATAGCAAGACCCAAGGGTGACCTTAATAGCAAGACCCAAGGGTGACCTTAATAGCCTGACCCAAGGGTGACCTTAATAGCATGACCCAAGGGTGCCCTTAATAGCAAGACCCAAGGGTGACCTTCATAGCAAGACCAAAGGGTGACCTTGATAGCAAGACCCAAGGGTGACCTTAATAGCATGACCCAAGGGTGACCTTAATAGCAAGACCCAAGGGTGACCTTAATAGCAAGACCCAAGGGTGACCTTAATAGCAAGACCTAAGGGTGACCTTGATAGCAAGACCCAAGGGTGACCTTGATAGCAAGACCCAAGGGTGACCTTAATAGCATGACCCAAGGGTGACCTTAATAGCGAAGTTCCACCGTATTGTCATTTTTAAACAAGTACATTTTTACATTAATTAATTTTGTTGTTTTTACATCTGTTCTAAAAGTATCAATGTTTTTGTTTTATCCTTACCACAGTTTCTTTCACAATATCTTCCACTTTTAAAATCACAGCTCAACTCATATTTGCACAAAATAAAAACTGCATGCACAGAGAGATTTTATTTGCTCTTTTCAGAAAATCGTGAACAACTATGACGAGAATGCAGCGGGGTACGACATGATCTCCAACGCTCTCAGCTCAATGACACACATGGCCGCACACATCAATGAGATGAAGCGTAAACACGAACACACAATGCGAGTACAGGAGATACAGTCGTTGCTGCACGACTGGGATGGCCATGACCTCATAACCTACGGCGACCTCATCCTAGAGGTACGTCTGTCGCCTTATCTGGAAAATATTCAGAGTTAGGATGAATAGAAAATTTAAATATTTTGTTTGCTAGAGTTGTTGAGCGTTAGAAACAGGTCTTTCATTTATGTTGTAAAACTACAAACACTTGCATGCATGCACATGCACATGACGCACACACACCTGTGCATGCACTCAAACTTCAGGTTTATTATGAAATAAAATATGTGTTTATAACAGAACATATTGCTATGATTCAGTTGAGTTATATATGTATGTGTATGCATGTAACATATTGCTATGATTCAGTTGAGTTATATATGTATGTGTATGCATGCAACTATTGCTATGATTCAGTTGAGTTATATATGTATGTATATGCATGCAACTATTGCTATGATTCAGTTGAGTTATATATGTATGTGTATGCATGCAACATATTGCTATGATTCAGTTGAGTTATATATGTATGTGTATGCATGCAACTATTGCTATGATTCAGTTGAGTTATATATGTATGTGTATGCATGCAACATATTGCTATGATTCAGTTGAGTTATATATGTATGTGTATGCATGCAACATATTGCTATGATTCAGTTGAGTTATATATGTATGTATATGCATGCAACTATTGCTATGATTCAGTTGAGTTATATATGTATGTGTATGCATGCAACATATTGCTATGATTCAGTTGAGTTATATATGTATGTGTATGCATGCAACATATTGCTATGATTCAGTTTAGTTATATATGTATGTGTATGCATCCAACATATTGCTATGATTCAGTTGAGTTATATATGTATGTGTATGCATGCAACTATTGCTATGATTCAGTTGAGTTATATATGTATGTGTATGCATGCAACATATTGCTATGATTCAGTTGAGTTATATATGTATGTGTATGCATGCAACTATTGCTATGATTCAGTTGAGTTATATATGTATGTGTATGCATGCAACTATTGCTATGATTCAGTTGAGTTATATATGTATGTGTATGCATGCAACATATTGCTATGATTCAGTTGAGTTATATATGTATGTGTATGCATGCAACATATTGCTATGATTCAGTTGAGTTATATATGTATGTGTATGCATGCAACATATTGCTATGATTCAGTTGAGTTATATATGTATGTGTATGCATGCAACTATTGCTATGATTCAGTTTAGTTATATATGTATGTGTATGCATGCAACATATTGCTATGATTCAGTTGAGTTATATATGTATGTGTATGCATGCAACATATTGCTATGATTCAGTTGAGTTATATATGTATGTGTATGCATGCAACTATTGCTATGATTCAGTTGAGTTATATATGTATGTGTATGCATGCAACATATTGCTATGATTCAGTTGAGTTATATATGTATGTGTATGCATGCAACATATTGCTATGATTCAGTTGAGTTATATATGTATGTGTATGCATGCAACATATTGCTATGATTCAGTTGAGTTATATATGTATGTGTATGCATGCAACTATTGCTATGATTCAGTTGAGTTATATATGTATGTGTATGCATGCAACATATTGCTATGATTCAGTTGAGTTATATATGTATGTGTATGCATGCAACATATTGCTATGATTCAGTTGAGTTATATATGTATGTGTATGCATGCAACATATTGCTATGATTCAGTTGAGTTATATATGTATGTGTATACATGCATATATTGCTATGATTCAGTTGAGTTATATATGTATTGTATGCATGCAACATATTACATATCCAGTTGAGTTATATATGTATGTGTATGCATGTATTGCTATGATTCAGTTTTATATATGTATGTGTATGCATGCAACTATTGCTATGATTCAGTTTAGTTATATATGTATGTGTATGCATGCAACATATTGCTATGATTCAGTTGAGTTATATATGTATGTGTATGCATGCAACTATTGCTATGATTCAGTTGAGTTATATATGTATGTGTATGCATGCAACATATTGCTATGATTCAGTTGAGTTATATATGTATGTGTATGCATGCAACATATTGCTATGATTCAGTTGAGTTATATATGTATGTGTATGCATGCAACTATTGCTATGATTCAGTTTAGTTATATATGTATGTGTATGCATGCAACATATTGCTATGATTCAGTTGAGTTATATATGTATGTGTATGCATGCAACTATTGCTATGATTCAGTTGAGTTATATATGTATGTGTATGCATGCAACATATTGCTATGATTCAGTTGAGTTATATATGTATGTGTATACATGCAACATATTGCTATGATTCAGTTGAGTTATATATGTATGTGTATGCATGCAACTATTGCTATGATTCAGTTTAGTTATATATGTATGTGTATGCATGCAACATATTGCTATGATTCAGTTGAGTTATATATGTATGTGTATGCATGCAACTATTGCTATGATTCAGTTGAGTTATATATGTATGTGTATGCATGCAACATATTGCTATGATTCAGTTGAGTTATATATGTATTTGTATGCATGCAACATATTGCTATGATTCAGTTGAGTTATATATGTATGTGTATACATGCAACATATTGCTATGATTCAGTTGAGTTATATATGTATGTGTATGCATGCAACTATTGCTATGATTCAGTTTAGTTATATATGTATGTGTATGCATGCAACTATTGCTATGATTCAGTTTAGTTATATATGTATGTGTATGCATGCAACATATTGCTATGATTCAGTTGAGTTATATATGTATGTGTATGCATGCAACTATTGCTATGATTCAGTTTAGTTATATATGTATGTGTATGCATGCAACATATTGCTATGATTCAGTTGAGTTATATATGTATGTGTATGCATGCAACATATTGCTATGATTCAGTTGAGTTATATATGTATGTGTATGCATGCAACTATTGCTATGATTCAGTTGAGTTATATATGTATGTGTATGCATGCAACATATTGCTATGATTCAGTTGAGTTATATATGTATTTGTATGCATGCAACATATTGCTATGATTCAAATGAGAAATTAATAAAAGTGTGATATTTATGACGTCTTTTGCGACACATTTTTGATTAATATAAAGCATGTTAACAAATCCTAATTCAGCCTTATTATACAACTTGTCTTCTTACATTACAGGACTCATTTCGCATGTCTGGGGCAAAGGTCAGCCGGCAACTGTTCCTTTTCGAGAAGGGTTTGCTTGTGACAAAAAAACGAGAAGATGGCCACCTACTGGTGAAGGCAGCAATCGAAAGTTCGAACTTGATGTTGATAGAGAGCGTTCCAAAGGACCCGCTCAGCTTTCATGTGATTCCGTTCAACAACCCCAGGGTGCAGTACACGATACAGGTAAGCAGTGCATATAACTAGGTCAGTGTGACCTACTTCTGGAGTCACATGGTCTAATGGCATATTAGCAATATTAAATATTCTAAATAGCCTAACTTAGTATGCCAATATATGTTTGTATATGTATTAATATGTATGTGTACAATTTTCTTTATAATTATAAATCTAATTTACAATGGATGCTTGCTATAAAGACTCGTGAGTCCTGATGTAAAGAGGAGCAACCTTGAAATCCCCATTCTGCTTGCACCGTACTATGTGCACAAGGATTTAAGGAACAGTTTGACTTAGTCCCAAATTGTTCCTTATAACGGGTGTCCACTGTACTTGTTTTAGAGTTAGCACATACAAGAGGCTTGCACTTACAACGCTGTTTAATCATGTTTACTTAAGACAACATAATTGGCAGTTTCATGAAAAGTACAGAATTTGTAAAGAAAGATGAAAATCACTCAGTACCCTCACTTATTATTATAATTTATTATTAGTATATATATATATACATAGAGTGGAACCTCACTATTAAAGCCACCCTTGGGACTGGACAAAAGTGACCTGAATTAGCGAGACTTATTTCCTATAATTTACTGTATATGGAGATAATTTGGGAGTGTCATAGGATGACCTTAATTATGAGGTGATTGTATTACCAAGGTGACCGTAAAGTGAGGTTTCACTCATACATGTATATAATATATATATGTGTGTGTGTGGTACCAACCTTCTGCAGTCTTGGATTGTGTCATCTTTCAGGCACGCAGCCTTGAGCAGAAGAGGAAGTGGTGTCGTGAGATAAAGCGCCTCATCCTTGAGAACTTCCAGTCGGTGATTCCCGAGAAGGTGAAGGAGCTGGTGATGAAACTGGGCAAGAGTCGTGAGGAGGAGGGTGAGTATTGACACTAGGGTTGTTACCCCATGAAAAGTGCATCTGGCGGTCCAGGATATGACCTGTTGTATTGAAAAATACTTACTTCAGTATACTACATTATGTGGCATTTTGAAGAGTGTTAACGTTTCCCTATGTGAAACAATTTATACAAACAAATTCGTTCGTTCATACAAAATGAACTGGACTGTGAGTTTTAAATATATTGATGATATATCAATTTGCTATGTAGCTTGTTAATATACCGCAGGCTGTGGTGATTCATAGTATATCAAGACATTGATGTAATCTTTATAAACCTAATTATTACACTGTATATTGTTATAGTTAGTTGGTATTGATCATGTTTGTTATTTTCTTAATTCGCTTAATCGAGCAGAAAGTCAACAACTGCAAAGGGCTCGGAAATCAACCTGTAATAATATAAGTTCAGAGTTCATTGTTGTTTTTTCCTTCGCTTGAAGCATGTTATTTCTTATACATTTTTCTGTTTATTTATTTTGTGAACTTATAGACCTGTAGTCCGCCGTCACCCCTAGATAGGCTTGAAATAATTGATGTTTAGTCAAGGAGAAAATATCCATAGAAAAATAAATGTGCGGAGTGGTTTAGAAAACGTTGTTTTGGTTGTAGATTTAGATGAGTCATGTGAGATTCGAGAGCAGGCTCCTCGCCAGCACAGCGCACCAGAATACCTCGAGAAACGACGTGCAGGACGCCGCAAGTCCACCAGCACGATACTAGGTACGACATTGAGTGTCTGCATGGCACATCAGTACAGACAACTCTGCTTAGAATCCCATTGGGCCATAGCAATCTGATTACGTATGACCTCCCATAGCAAAGTGTGTAAAGTCGCAAAATTTTTAAATTGAGTTTCGTACCTTTTTGGATTCCGCAGATCACATGCTTTAAAATTATACTTCATTTGTTGAAATATTTTCAGTAGTTTTTGGTTTACAGATAAGCAACGTTTTGAGAAACGATGTCATTTATACTGATATTTTCTGTTGTTTTTCAATCTGTGGGTTCGTAGATGCATAAAATTGTATTAGTTTTGGATTGTTTGTCAATGAAAGTAAACTTGACATTGAAAGATAAGATTATAAAGTGCACGTTTCTGTCAAAATCTCAAAATTGGTGGAACATGAGCTAAATGGCTATTTTTAGCTTCTATGCAGAATAGACCCTTGTGATTTAATACCCAGTTCACAGAGGCGGGTCAAATATGAAGTGGCCGATTCACCTAGACGTATATATGAAAAATAGCAGGAATGGGGAACGTACCGTACCAGCCGTAATTGTGATTCTAATTAATTTCTGATTCTGTTATCTGTGATTCTATTAAAGCAGTTTCCTTAGCTGGTTCAGTCCGTCGCAAACTTGTTTCTTTCATGTCCAAAAATGTAATCTGTGAAGTTTCAATAGTATCTGAAGTTGGTTTTATAAAATAAATTTGTTTAAATGGTCAAAAGAAGTGACTTTAGCCATTACATCCTGGTCTTGCAACTGGCCAAATAACCACTTTTTGTTTGGGTTTCATTTAGTAGAATCAACAAAGGTACATACTGATAATGTTTGGTTTTTCTTTTGTAGACTTTGGCTTACTGAAATCAAGATTAGGTAAGTGCACTTGTCAATACCAGGAAGCTGTTTAATGTATCATTCGATTAATCAACACTTCAAAATGACTCAAAATAATTTTTTTAAATGCATTACATTAATAGGTTTAACAATAAGACATGCATAAGTCATGAATGTTAATTATTGTGCGTAAAATTTTGTATGATAACATTTGCTAAAAGACCATTAAAACAACCTGTTTTATGATGAAATCACAATTATTGGTTCTTTTTGTTAAACATCCACTGGGTCAAATTTATGTAGATGTATCAATTCTGCAATTAAGTCAGGTTGTTTTTCAAAAATACAAGTTCTTTGAGGGTGATTGGTGAAAGGGTGCTATGAGACAGCTATGTTGTATTTAGGAGTGGGTGAAACATCTGTATGAAATAGCGTGTATTGCATGGTGTGCACATGTCTCTAAGGTCTATAATAACACATTGTTTCTCGTTTGTGTTTACAGCTGCCAGAAGGGTAAGCATCATTTCTTTGCTTTCGTATCTCTTTCTCACTGTCTAACAAAACTATATTTTAGGATCAGTTCAGTTTATCTTATGGAGGAGAAGAAGCCAACCATTGTTTGTTAGAAAATTATACCAATGTGTATATCTGACTTTCGTTGAAATAATAATTAAATTTTAACTTATTTTAAATTTATTATCTATTTTATTTTACCATTGCTAACACTAAGCGTCTCTGAGCAGTTTTACCAGGATACACGGAGACATGACTGGCAATTTGTGCATCCGTATAATAACAAAGCACACATATGACCAAAAGGATCCATCAGAACACTGCAAAGTCTTAAACTTTATTGGACCTTTCAATATTTGTGCTCACTGAGCTTAGAATCGAGTGTGATATTGGTCAAAATTAAATCACAAAGATCGATACAACAGTCAAAGTTGGCATTGGAGATCGCTGTCACAGTGTCAGACGCTGCAAAAAAGGGGCGTGTACACTAATTGGGGCATGTACACTTAATAGAACGAATACACTATGTGTGACAGTGTTAAACTGTCTGTTGCAGTCTCCCCCTGTACGTCGGCGCTCTGACATCACCCCACCAAACTTTGCTTCTCCTGTCAAGTCTCGCTTGATGGACACCGCAGAGGTAAGGAAAACTTGAGTCAACTACATTTATGTCACTATTTAGGCTCAATAATTTCCACAAATTCTTCTCTCCTGTTGTGTTTTTCTAATAATGTTACATTTATCGATGGGCATTCGTTCGTTCACGCCACGTTGCTCAAGTTCACCCAGCTTTATGAATGAGTACCAGGCAATAAATAGTGATGGATATTTGTGTATGAATGGTGTGCACAGTAATTGCAACATGGCTGAATGCTTCCTAGAGAAGTCAGGACATCGTTTGATTGAACAGGTCTGCCAGGGAGTGAAGTGTAAAGCGTTTTAAGCGGTGCCATTGATTGGATACTGCGCTAGATAACAACTTACTGTTACTTTTGCATTATTTCTGGTTAATTCTCTTCATAGTAAGATCTGAATCGCTCAGTTGTTCGATTTTGTTTGAATTTGTAGCTTACCTCTATTAATTTAACAAGATTTAACAAGATTGCCACCCAGAGAATTAACTCTAGATGGCGGGTGGACAAGGAAGCCTTTTGGCTTATCGAGAGTCCGACCCTTTTATCTCCATGGATCCTTCTGAGGTGTTATTTCTTGTCTGTGTGCGTTACAGTGAAACCTCGCTTTACGGTCACCCTGGTAATACAGCCACCTTGCAGTTAAGGTCAGCCTGGGGCAGTCACAAATTATTTCCATAACAGTAAAATGTCCCGCTAATAGAGTCACCTAACTATTCAGGTGACCGTAGTGTACAATATACAGTATTTGAAAGAATTGTAGGAACATGTATTGCTTTTGTGAGACTTGTCACTTGTGGCGATGCGTAAGTTGTGGTGATGTCAAGTGTCACACTGACGATGGCGTCTTTTGTGAGACTTGTCACTTGTGGCGATGCGTAAGTTGTGGTGATGTCAAGTGTCACACTGACGATGGCGTCTTTTGTGAGACTTGTCACTTGTGGCGATGCGTAAGTTGTGGTGATGTCAAGTGTCACACTGACGATGGCGTCTTTTGTGAGACTTGTCACTTGTGGCGATGCGTAAGTTGTTGTGATGTCAAGTGTCACACTGACGATGGCGTCTTTTGTGAGACTTGTCACTTGTGGCGATGCGTAAGTTGTGGTGATGTCAAGTGTCACACTGACGATGGCGTCTTTTGTGAGACTTGTCACTTGTGGCGATGCGTAAGTTGTGGTGATGTCAAGTGTCACACTGTCGATGGCGTCTTTTGTGAGACTTGTCACTTGTGGCGATGCGTAAGTTGTGGTGATGTCAAGTGTCACACTGACGATGGCGTCTTTTGTGAGACTTGTCACTTGTGGCGATGCGTAAGTTGTGGTGATGTCAAGTGTCACACTGACGATGGCGTCTTTTGTGAGACTTGTCACTTGTGGCGATGCGTAAGTTGTGGTGATGTCAAGTGTCACACTGACGATGGCGTCTTTTGTGAGACTTGTCACTTGTGGCGATGCGTAAGTTGTGGTGATGTCAAGTGTCACACTGACGATGGCGTCTTTTGTGAGACTTGTCACTTGTGGCGATGCGTAAGTTGTGGTGATGTCAAGTGTCACACTGACGATGGCGTCTTTTGTAGACTGGAGGAATACTGGAGGAGCAGGACAGCCTACAGAGCATAGACGACTCCAGTACGGAGTGCTCTGGGGTCGACACCAACACCAGCACCGACACTCCACGCAACCATTCCAACAACTCTCTCACTCTTGAAGCGGACAGCGAGGATTCGGCATCGGAAAACGAAGCGGTATCGCCGATTTGGAGACGAGAGAGTTTAAAAAAGGCAACCGAACCGATTAATCGAATCGACTCGCAGATGAAGCCGCGACGTCGGAGAAACGCAACGGTGCAATGTCCAGAACAGTTCATATCTGGTGACGTCTCAAGGACTCGTGTGGAGGGAGATTGTGAGCATTCCAGCAACAGCAGTCAGAAAGGCACGCATTCGTCTCGAGAAGGTGGTCACATTTCGAGCAGCCCCACTTTTGACAATGATGAGGGGGGATGTGACAGAAACGAGCACAAAACAACCCCTTCTTCTTCCCCCCTCAGAGGTGGGGCTGGTGAGACATCGATCAGTCATGTCTTGGCGACCAGTTGTTCCTCCCCAGTGCTGTTGTCTCGGTCTTCCCACCAAGGCAGTGACCCGTGGGTTCCGATGACGGAACCACTCTACTGCCAGCAGTACAGGGCAGAGCGGGCCCAGAGCCCTTGTCGCAGTCCCTGTCGTTCATCTGTCAGTCCATCACGTGACTTTGGCAGTGGACTCCTGTTTTGCGCAAACTCGTGTTCATCCCTGAGTGACTGCATCGAAAGTACAGCGTTGTACGGCAAGTGCAGTTGCTCTGCTGTGATCAGTGTGCTTGGTTCGCCACGGATATCAAGGGTTAACATGGATGTGTCGCCGCAACATTCTACCAGTGTTGAGAGACAAGAAACCAGGAAGCAAACGGATCAGGGTGGCAGTTTAACCCCACACACAACTCCGTCTAAGACAGACACAACTCCGGAATCCGACAGAGAACTCTGCGGGTTCTGCATGAATAACTCAAAGGGTGCCCTCAACGGGGTGCCACCTGTCCATTGCACGTGCAGCGAGCGGAAGTCTGGGGCGATTGGGACGGGATCATCACCCCAAGGGGAGGGGTATAACCCGAGGTATGTGACGTCGAACATGAAACGGTTCAGCACGGATCGGTCGAGTAGCTTCAGCGATGCGACACAACACGCGGTCAAATCTCCAGTCAGTCCATCGCTGTCCAGTCCGTGTTCCGCCACGTCCACTGACTCCCTCGTTGATTCGCTTCGCAATGCTGTCGGGAACCTCCGGTCAAGACTAACCCGACGTCAGGCCGCCGCTCACAGCCACATAAAGCGGGCGCGGTCAGCGAGCGCCATTGACCGCATCAGTCAGCGGTCACCTCCGCGGGAAATGAAGGAGAAGGAACGGCGGCGACAAAATAAGTTGGTGCACCAGCTGAAGAGGACATATAGCGAGAGAGAGCGAAAGAGGAATCGCTTCGGAGGCAGCGCCGTCATCATCCCCGCCACGGATCGCAAACGAGTGGATACGTCGAACGAACTGATGAGTCTACTGAAGGAGACGACCCAAGGGAGTCCCGCGATCGGTGCACGGTACGCCACGGCACGACCCTGCTCGTTGACCAACCACACTCTGCCACGGCGCATGCAGCCGGGTTTCTCATGTCTCGCAGATAAGATATCAGCCTCCAACGACGGCGATACAGAGGCAAGCACCACACACACTAGTCAACCAACACCAGATGTCACTGCAGTCGCAACCAGGGCGATGAACGATACGAAAGATGGTCGCCGCCTAGCTTATGATTCTGGGTGTGTCGACACGGATATTTTGTGTGTGTCGCAAAAAGACATCTGCGGAGACGCTCCTGAGGTGACCATCGATGACTTCTCAGATGAAACTTTCAAACAGCTTGAGATCAGCTCAAGGAAGATACTCGACAGTGTTGATGCAGTCAGCAACGCACCGTCATTAGAGAGTTATTATGAGCGCAGGTTTGCGGAAGAGTTAGAGATGGACGCCACAAGTCATCACAGTGACGAAGCTGTGTTCCGTGACTCGGCCGTCTATAGCGACGATGGGAACTTGCTCTGTGCTGGTGACACGATCATCATTGACACTGGTGACACACCCTTCAATGACACCAGTGCCGACAAAGACAATGGCACCACTCAGTGTGTCAATGATAGCGCCAATGATGATGACAAGGACGCCACACTGAAGGATTCTGCAGACTGTGTCGGTAACAATGAAACTGAACATGACAACAGAACGAGTTTGGAGAGTGTTAGTTTAAATGTAAATGGTAGCACCACTGACACCGGCGATGTCGCACAAAGCAAGCCACCGGTGATATCAGATGCCGTGAAGTCGATTCACGAGAAGTACAACAGTGTGTCGACCTCACAGGCGAAGACAAGACAGAAACTCATCAAGAAGGCTCCAGCATTCCAGGAAATTGTGCGTAGCATGGAGGATAGCAACAGCACTGAGCAGTCGAAATCACCATCGCCTGACGTCGACGCCTGCAGGTCACCATTTAAGACATCAATACCGAGTGTGTCAAGAGAACTGGTACACTGTGCCAGTCTGACACGCATGCGTCAGGACAGCGCATCCATCAGCGACAAACACTTCACGGAGGAATGGCCACCGCGTCAACGCATCATGAGTCAGGACAGTGACGCATCACTGACACCAGTCGACGACACTGCAACGTCACCAGTGTTTTTAGAGTCGATCACCAAGGCTCCATTGTCACCAATGTCACCGACCCAGTTCCCGTGGTCACCTACTCCGCTGGCCAAAAAGAAGGTCGGATGGCCATGGTCACCTACACCAATGCCTAAAGTGACCTCCCATGATGGTCAAGGGTCAGACAGAGCCAAAGTGGTACGGTCACCGTCACCACAATCCAAAGACAGGACCCGGATGCTACAATCTCCAGAGCCACAACTGGCCAAAGAGTCACAATCAACTATGTCATTAGACAAAGATCAACGACCAGCCACGACAGAGCCGCAGTCGCCAAAGCCGTGCAAAGCCACGCTCACTGTTAACATACACAAGACTGCATCAACACCCGAGGATGCTACAACCTGCGGACAGCTACACGCGGAGTGGCCACCTGGTGACAGCCCAGGGAGTGACGAGCAGCCGAAGACACCGATGTCACCAGCACGGAGGGGGTGGGTGCGATTCATGGTGAAACAGTTGCAGGGGGATGAACCTGCTTCATAATTTTCAGTAGACTGCTTCGCTTCAGCAGAACAATTCCAATTATTTTTTCCAGATGATTATTATTTGAGAGAAACTGTATAATATTTATGATAATGCATTTTATATATATATATAATTACATCACGTGGCTTATGAATGCCACGTTTTGTACAAAACATTTGGAAGAGCATTTACTTACTCGGATATGTAAAAACCTAGTAATGGATACACGTGTGCCTTCAAGTTTCTGCATACCGTTTGTGCCTTTGCAGTGGTTCTGTGGTGATAAACTCTTGCTTGAGTGGAGAAGTGGTGATGGGAACAGATCTACAGTTTTCGGTTAAATTTAAAAATTGATTGCGTTTAACTGCAGTTTATTTGCATTAGAATAGGATATTTTAAGCATTGCTGCTAACAGATCACGGCTTCTTTCTATCTTTTTCCTATCATGAAGAAATTCTTGTGCTTAATTTGAGGACTGGTAGTTGCCTTCTAGAGGTTTTAAGGATTGCTGTTTACTACTTACAACAGACGGTGCCAAATACACAAGCTATTGAATAGCAGTCTATATGTGAAGAACTATTTATTTACTCAATTATTCTTCAATGTTGTCAGACTGAATCAATATACCAGTATCCTTGTATAGAAATAGGTTTAAGTTATTTTATAGCACTGTTTGAATTAATTATTTTACAATAAATGTAATGTTAAATTTACAATAAATTTATGATGTGGAAGATGTGAAGAGTTTGCAGCATTTACTAAGACTTCTTGCCTCATGTCGACCTTTCCATGAAATTTCAGTTTTCGAAGACATTTTATATGCATACCATCAAGCCTATCTGAACATCCCATCATATCCATCTTCCCTTCACATGAGTCTCTTTGTGGTTCCAGATGTCAGCACTGAATACCCAGCATGCACTGCTGTCCTAACCCTTCTGACTCCTTGCTCTGCACCCAAGGAATGAACATTGGAACGCACGCATGCATGCGTGTGCGCGTACACGCAGTTGCCATGAAGCAACTGGAGATGACATGTGCTTACTGCTTGCTTTAACAACCTGCTTCGCCTGCCTGAGTGACACCTGCTTGTCTGCCTTACTACCCTGTACCAGGCTTTCACAAGGGATAAGGTTGCTTATTTTACTCAGATGTATGATTGTCTAAACATTATGTACGCATGAAGTCTCATAAATGCCCTGTCTCTGTACATACCCTGTATGCATCAGGCCTGATACCCCCAGACACACCCTGTCCTATACGCAGTTTACCTGCATAGGGTACAAAGTAACTTTGATTCGTCTCCTGTGTACACACATTGTATGCAATTACTATTAACCCCAACCCCTCCTTGCTTATGTCAATTGTAGATAGTCGCGTACTGTATTTTCAGTGATTGCAATAATCAGTTGCTCCCTATTATTTATAGAGTAATTTTTTAAATGGTCAAAATAAGATTTCAAAATTTTCCCAAATGTTAAATAATTGCAGCACCATCCCTAAACTTCCCTGGTTCCAGGTTCCCTGGGCTGGGCGTGGGTCCCATTATGTCTGGTTGTCGATGTCAAAATACAAGATTATATATATTATTATACATCGTAAATAATTGTTAAGGCTGTCAGATGGTAATTACCTGCTGATCCCTTCTGTCGCTCTGCCTGCTTTGCATGATTGTTTTATGTCGCAATTTTACACCGACATCGTTGCGAGGTACAGTAATGCTGCGTGCCAATGGGCTCGTGTATATAATGAATACGACTATGTAACACCTAGGGTACTTGCTGCTTAAATTTACCAGTCAGAAACTTGGGGTGCTTGTGAAATTTTGAGTTTGCCAAGTCGTGTTTATGATATCAATGAGCCCATTGGAACGCAGCATTACAACTTTTGCTTCCCATAGTGAGTACAGTCCCACAGTTCAAAGGTCACTGGCTATTTATAGAAGCTTAGGCGTTCAGTCTTCTCCATCCTCATGTGCTAGGGACTGTTAAGTACATCCCGGGTGTATCGACCTATCGGAATGAGTCGGCTGCTGCATTAACAAGTCATATAATGCACTTTTGGGATGTGGGTCATTCGTAGTAACACCGCTGGCTCAGGGGATGGCTGGACAAGTATTTTCTATAATTGCTTTGAAGTTGGGCACACGTGCTTGGTTCCTGACGACCAACGGCAACAGCAAGTGGGCCAAAGTACAACTGATTCAGGGAACTTGTGTACGTTGTGTGGTATATATGCCAGGGATAGTGATGAATACACTGATACACCCAACACTCTCTCAAGAGGAATTATATTCCCATAGGTTTGCACAAACAACGCATTTGTTTGCGTGAGCACTACCAGCGAAAATGGATCAGGGGAACTAATTACCTTATGTACTTCGATTTTGACGTCAAAAACGAAACGTAACCATAAATATGGGGTTGCCAAAGAGTGTACAGTAGATTAATAATCGTTGTGTGAAGTTAGTAGTAAACTTTATATAATTATCAATGTAGAGATTTGTTTATTTTGCTGGATAGATGCTAGTTCTCCATGTTTGTAGGAAGACAAGTAGTGTATGTTTGTAATATTTCTAGCCATGGATTAGGTAAAACCTGACCATTATGTAAATATTAATTTATGAAACAGTTCTGGCAGAATGACCAGCAGAAGGACCCTGATGCTTACTGCGGAGAAACCAATGATGTTGATTTGAAGGTTGATTAATTCCTGCAGGGATTGTATCTTCGTTGAAACACTGTTCATGTTGCTGTCACATAACATGAATATTTGTGCAATCTTGGAAGACCAAGGCAGTGGGTTGTGCTTATAATGTAGATGTATACATGAGCTGGTGAATTCTGAATGCAGTAATTAAACATGACTACTTATAATTTACGTTTTGTGTATGTCTGCTTGTTTTAATTACATACCAGTGCTTTGATGCAGTGATTACAATACTGTGGCACAGAGACAGTGTCAGACACAAACAGGGGTCGCATACACACACGCTTACCCACAGGCACATACGTACACGCAGAAACACATGCACATGTACACGCAGAAACACATGCTTACCCACAGGCATATACATACACACAGAAACACACATGCTCACCCACAGGCACATACGTACATGCAGAAACACACATGCTCACCCACAGGCACATACGTACACGCAGAAACACACATGCTCACCCACAGGCACATATGTACATGCAGAAACACATATGCTCACACACAGGCACATACATACACACAGAAACACACATGTTCACCCACAGGCACATACGAACACGCAGAAACACACATGCACACACACAGACACATACGTACACGCAGAAACACACATGTTCACCCACAGACACATACGTACACGCAGAAACACACATGCACATACACAGTCACATACGTACACGCAGAAACACACATGTTCACCCACAGGCACATACGTACATGCAGAAACACATGCTTACCCACAGGCACATACATACACACAGAAACACACATGCTCACCCACAGGCACATACGAACACGCAGAAACACACATGCACACACACAGACACATACGTACACGCAGAAACACACATGCTCACCCACAGGCACATACGTACATGCAGAAACACACATGCTCACCCACAGGCACATACGTATACGCAGAAACACACATGCTCACCCACAGGCACATATGTACATGCAGAAACACACATGGTCACCCACAGGCACATACGTACACGCAGAAACACACAGACACATACGTACACACAGAAACACACATGCTCACACACAGGCACATACGAACACGCAGAAACACACATGCACACACACAAACACATACGTACATGCAGAAACACACATGTTCACCCACAGCCACATACATACACGCAGAAACACACATGCACACACACAGACACATACGTACACGCAGAAACACACATGTTCACCCACAGGCACATACATACACGCAGAAACACACATGTTCACCCACAGCCACATACATACACGCAGAAACACACATGTTCACCCACAGACACATACGTACACGCAGAAACACACATGTTCACCCACAGCCACATACATACACGCAGAAACACACATGCACACACACAGACACATACGTACACGCAGAAACACACATGTTCACCCACAGCCACATACATACACGCAGAAACACACATGCACACACACAGACACATACACGCAGAAACACACATACATACACGTTCACCCACAGGCACATACGAACACGCAGAAACACACATGCACACACACAGACACATACGTACACGCAGAAACACACATGTTCACCCACAGCCACATACATACACGCAGAAACACACATGCACACACACAGACACATTCCAACGCACAGACATATACACACAAACACAGACAGCACACAAGCACAGATATACACCTACACATTGGCACGCAAACACACACACACTCACAACTTACTCGTCCACAATGACTATACCCAACAAAATGTTTGTTTACATTTATTACATACGTATGTACATTGTCTCACAGGCTCCTGTCTAATGTGAGGACAAAAATTCACAAGAACAATTTACAAATTTTCAAATCTTAACACAACAAACAGATATGACACTAGGATAATTTCAACACAGCCAAGAACAATCATAGGAAGGCTTTTCTTGTCTACAAACAATGATTAAGAAAATATTAAGTCACATATCTTCATAGGAGGTGCACCAAACAATAGTTAGGACAGAAATCAAGTCCCAGAGAAGGTGTGCATGGGTGACAGAAATGTGCTATTGATCTTTTAAAATACTATTTCCAAAACACATTGACATCAACAGTATACATCACCACAATACAAGGGCTATAGTATTTCTAACTGGACGCTTATAAACTGGACTGAGCTGGATTCATCTATGTCAAGCAAAGCAGACATTATCAAGTTATTGCTTCAAGTTAAAAAGGAAATTAAACCTGAACCATTTCTTTATCAAAGGAACAAGCAGTTATGAGAGAGCTGGTTTATATTCACACTGTGCCTTAGTTGTGTGTGTGTGCGTGTGTGTGTGTATCTGTTATCATAATCTTTAGAAATATAAATAGGCCATCTTTCAGTGGTTATGACCGAATGTTCTTTATCAGTGCAATAATATTCAAATGGTTTGGTATTGATTGTTTACTTGAAGCAGTCACTCCATAAGTATATTTATTAACACCAGCAATTGTTCATGTGTAACTCACCACACGAGAGTCGAGACCAAACAACACATTGTATGTGCATAACCCTACGAAGCTCTATGTTCTAAGAACAAACCAAGCTAATTTCTGATACAAAATAAATATGTCACCTAACCACATTGTCATTAAAAGCAAAGTGCTAATTCATACAGTTGTAACTTTGTTCGTTTGAAACAATCTCTTATGATATGTAATTTCAGGATGATAATAATTGGACTATTTTGTTAAACCGGAAATTGATATACATCTAAAATACTGATTTTATTATCACATCAGAAATGTGGACTGAATTGCTTTTGCAAATGTATTCAAGGAATCTGGAATTCTGAACAACTGGATAAAAGGATTCTTCCAATTTGATCAAAAAACTGACTCGACCTGCTTACTTGCATCTATGAAATGATAATGAAAACTATGTTTTAAGTTATGATCTCATAGCTAGTGCTACATTTTCTGAAGCTCGTACATGAGTATGACCATAGAATATGATGGTTGAAACAAATTAATATGACATACAAATTAACATCACTACAATTAGTAATAAATAATAAAAAAACAGAATACACATAGTATTCATGATCATAATTGACTATATCGGTATTACCATGACAATACCTAATAATACCAGCTACGGAACATCAACGTCCATAAATAGACACTTGGTCACATCTCACACAAACCTTCTGCTAGCACGTTGTAGCCTGTCCATCTGGTGTGATACTAACCCATGTAGCAACGTCTGCCACTCCACTAACGCCGTGACACCTTAATAAAATATATATGCATAATGTTAGATATGATTCATAATTAACAACAAGATGCTGGAAAGTCGACTCCTTCGCTGTAGTGCTATCTTCCCCCCCGAACCGGAAGAGCTACACTCTTTACCAACGTTTTGGTTTCCTGAGTTCGCGCCAATTCTCGGCATCAACGCTTCGCCTCGCACCAATTGTACATCACACCATCGGTTTGTCGTCATTCCTGATTCAGCTGAAGCCACAACGAAGACTTCAATCAGGTCTACCGTCAGATCAACATGGCACCATACACAGACTAGTAGGACAGCGTGAATCTCCCATTCGTTTACATTCTGCACTGGTTCGTCACCGGCAGATGTCGCCACTCGACCCACACAAACGTCGGCAAGCGGGAAACGCCTCAAAGCATGACTGTTTTAACTGTGACAAATCTTGGAACTTCACACCGAAACACCTTAGTTTTCATTCGTGTAGTGATCGTCGAAACTCTCGCTTTCGGAGACGAGCGCTCGTTCCAGAATGATCTTTCCCTCCTTGTATCGCTGGTTCTCCTCGGTCGCAAACTCATAGATCCAGCCGAGTTTCGCCTCGCAGTTCTTGCACGAGACGTCGCGTACCATGTGACGGCCTGTGAGCATCACTCGGTCCTGGACGTCACTGAAGTTCAAGTTGACGACGCGGTTGAAGAGAAACGCGCGTCCCGTCGCACCCGTGAACCGCGTCGAGATCAGTTCGGAGCGATTCGTCAGCGGAATGTCGCAGCTCACACACGAGAACAAACGTGAGCCACCTAGGTGGTTCAGGAAGATCCGCCCCATCGCAGCACACTCTAGTGGTGACCTGTCCAACAGAACAATGTGTGTTTAGATCCGACAAGTTTCTGGCATCATACAAATGCGTGGTATCAGCATGGATTGCTCAAACTGAAATGGTAATTTGGAAAAGAAAAAACATGGAAAAAAGTAAAAAAGAAAGTAACATAAAAAAAGGTAATGGATAAAAGATTAAAGATTTTGCTAGAAAAAATCACAGGTAATAATGTAACAGAAAGAAAGCAATATATTCATATTAATTACAAGAACTAATGTCAATAAAATAACACATTTTCAAGGAATTTAACACATTTTAAACATACAGGTGTATACATTTAAATTAAACATTAATTTTATAATATATTTACAGAATTTCAACATCTAATTTTTTTTAATTAATTCAGTGTCGTTTTCTGCTGACCACGGACATTACTCATTGTATGCGTCCTGTATATTGTATGCGTCCTGTACATGTAACTCAAAACACAATTATAATTGTAATGCAAAAGTACTTGTACAATACTTGTACAATATAAAAACAGTTACAATAATTAAAATAATGTTCAAATTTTTGTCATGTTACTGTTTTCATTAAACTTTTTCTGTGTTACTACAAGTAAAACACCTTGAACTTGTGACCTCAACTATATAAATAGACAGGTATAGGTAGAGAATGTGAACAGTAAATGGCAAAGTTCATGGCGTATGGGCAACAAGGCACTCTGATCCTGTGAAGAAGCTGTAGACAGCTGTCTGTCAGTATAAATACCCTGCTTGGTGAAAGTCTGCTCAAGCCAATATAAATAGCTCCATCCAGGTATGCAGAGACATACCCTATGAATAATGGGGCAGTGGTTTACCATAGTGCAGTGATTAAGTATGCATAAGTGCAGATTACTACAACTTATGCAATCCAGTATGCAGTTCCAATGTTGTACATGTAAGCATAGGCGGATCCAGGGGGCCTGGGCCCCCCTAGACCTTAGGAATTTGGTGTGCCCACACCCGCAGACCTTTTTGTAATGGACCCACACGACTTTGCCCACCATAGACCCTTTAAAATGTGCCCCCGTTCCGGATATAATAAGCTGAATTTGCAGCGATGACATTTTTTTAACAACCCCCCCCCCCCCCCCTTCTTCCGATGTAACCAGTTGAGCCGAGATAGGAGACAGTGAGAGGAATATGAAGCGACACAGAGCAACGACAAATTTTCAACAGCACCTCCGTCTTCTTCGATGTCACCAGTCTAGCCAAGACAGAGGCTCAAGTTAAGGTGGCGCGGTAGTGACAACATTTCTACTACACCATAGGGTTCAGCCTCCGGTGGAGGTTTTGTGCTCCCCTAAACTCGCTTTCTGGAAAGGGTGATTATATGCTAGATCTTTGGCACATGATATAAGACGATGGTGATCGGAGTTCTTGTTGCTGCATGTCATTGTGATACTGTATCTATACTGTACTACCACAGCATAGATACTGGTGACTAGAAAAAAGATTAACATAATTATTATTATTGTTTTGTTTGGGAATAGGCAAGAGCAAAAGTACAGCCTGTATCACATTTTTATCAAGAACTAGTCACTGAAACAAAAATAATGTATTTTCCTTGTAAATAGGTAAAAGAATAAAAGAACAGCGGTTCTTTGCAGGATTCAAAATTAAGGATAGTCTGCTAGTCCGAGACTACCAGATCGTGCCGCGGACTAGTAAATACTACGACTCATTAGTCCGGTGGCCTACTGAATACCGCAAAGTTCTCAGTGGCGCAGCCTAGTGTTTAAAAAAACGTATATAATTTGTGGTCACTTTAGCAACATGTGGAATTGTATCAATGACGACTCCTGTGAAGATGCGAAAGTTAGACGAAAGTGAGAAGGGCGAACGTGACAAGAAATACGACGAGAGCAGAAAGCGAGGATTCCGTGAACCATGGAAAGTCAACCGAGACTGGCTGAAATACGATGTTGAGAAACTGGTGATGTTCTGCACGGTTTGATGCTCGCTGTCTCTAATGCATGTGCTTTCTGGGAATAAAGTTTGTGTATATTTTGGTTATCTTGACTCTGTCAAGAGTCGTTGACTTTGACGGGACTAGTAGATGTGACTGCAGACTAGTGAACTTCACTGGCCACTAGTCCTGTGGACTACTGGTGAAAAAAGTTAGTTTCTACCCCTGTCTTTGTAAATAATATCTGCATCTGGTTCAATAAAAAGGTATGCAGATTTGTTTAATTCGTCAAAGGAATTGACTTCGGTCATTATATCTGGTAATTGCCCAATGCTGATTGCCAGGCCAACATTTAACCTTTATTCTACTGAATCTGTTGGTCACATGGTGTCTAAGAGAAAAAAGAAAATCAAAAAAGGTAAGTTCTTATATAGTGCAGTATATTGTCCTCAGGACTGCCTCATAGCGCTTTACTCTATACTTCCTGGCATACCTGTTCAATTGAACACCATCTTGACTTCTCTGGGAAGCATCCAACCTTGCTGCAATTAATTTGTCTATAGCCAGGTACTCATTCATACAGCTGAGTGAACTGGAGCAACGTAGAGTGAACGAACATGCCCAAGGTTTGAAACAACAGCCCGGGTTCTCTCGGTCGAGAGTCCAAAGCTCTACCCACCGCACCACTGCGCTCCACGTCAGTGCGGCGCAAGCAGTGTGAGGTCAAGAATATCAACATCTATAGAAACAATAACATAGCCATATTCACATGGTAACTGCAATTTTTTGAATTACCTGAATTTATTCTACACGTAGATTTAAATAAATTAAATTTCTTTGATCATTTCACCAAAACTATATTCAAAACATTACACAATCAAGCTGGCGTGTCTCGCACACTAGACAGGTTGGCTTTTTCGCAACATGCATTTTAAAAGCAATGAGCAAACAATCAAGCTGGGGAAGAACCTGTAAATGAGCCTAACTTTTAAAATCCTCAATTTAATAAAACACCATCATGAATTAAACATGATTTCCCTTGATGTAATTGTACAAGTAGTAGTAGTTGTTGTAGTAGTAGTAGTTGTTGTAGTAGTAGTTGTTGTAGTAGTAGTTGTTATTGTAGTAGTAGTTGTAGTGATAGTAGTTGTAGTGGTAATATTAGTTGTTGTTGTAGTAGTAGTTGGTGTAGTTGTAGTAGTAGTAGTTGTTGTAGTTGTAGCAGTAGTAGTTGTTGTTGTAGTAGTAGTGGTAGTAGTTGTTGTTGTAGTAGTAGTTGTTGTAGTAGTAGTGGTAGTAGTTGTTGTTGTAGTAGTAGTATTAGTAGTAATTGTAGTAGTAGTTGTTGTAGTAGTTGTTGTAGTAGTAGTAGTTGTAGTAGTAGTTGTTGTAGTAGTAGTTGTAGTAGTAGTAGTTGTTATTGTAGTAGTAGTTGTTGTAGTGATAGTAGTTGTAGTGGTAATATTAGTTGTTGTTGTAGTAGTAGTTGGTGTAGTAGTAGTGGTAGTAGTTGTAGTAGTAGTAGTTGTTGTAGTAGTAGTGGTAGTAGTTGTAGCAGTAGTAGTTGTTGTAGTAGTAGTGGTAGTAGTAGTTGTTGTAGTAGTAGTGGTAGTAGTTGTTGTTGTAGTAGTAGTTGTAGTAGTAGTATTAGTAGTAATTGTAGTAGTAGTTGTTGTTGTTGTAGTAGTAGTTGTTGTAGTAGTGGTAGTAGTTGTAGTAGTAGTAGCAGAATAATAGTTGTAGTAGTTGTAGTAGTAGTAGTAGTTGTTGTTGTAGTAGTTGTTGTAGTGGTAGTAGTTGTAGTGGTAGTAGTAGTTGTTGATGTAGTAGTTGTAGTAGTAGTTGTTGTTGTAGTAGTAGCTGTTGTTGTAGTAGTAGTGGTAGTAGTAGTGGTAGTAGTTGTAGTAGTAGTTGTTGTTGTAGTAGTAGTTGTTGTAGTAGTAGTGGTAGTAGTTGTAGCAGTAGTAGTTGTTGTTGTAGTAGTAGTAGTAGTGGTAGTATTTATTGTTGTTGTAGTAGTAGTTGTTGTAGTAGTAGTATTAGTAGTAACTGTAGTAGTAGTAGTTGTTGTTGTTGTAGTAGTTGTTGTAGTAGTGGTAGTAGTTGTAGTTGTAGTAGTAGTGGTAGTAGTTGTAGTAGTAGTAGTTGTTGTAGTAGTAGTAGTTGTTGTAGTAGTTGTAGTTGTTGTTGTAGTAGTTGTTGTAGTAGTGGTAGTAGTTGTTGTTGTAGTAGTTGTTGTAGTAGTGGTAATAGTTGTAGTAGTAGTAGTTGTTGTTGTAGTAGTTGTTGTAGTAGTGGTAGTAGTTGTAGTACTACTGCACTTTTATATCTGTTGACACAAATTACAACTCATCCTTTTTCTATACAGGTGTACGTACACTCTAGTCAAACAGCACCAATAATGAATACTGCACCATACGCAGTCACAGGGAGGAAGACCTGAGAGATAGCGATCTCTCAGGTCTTAGTTCGGTCCTCCCTGAATCATTAAGACCATGTAAAATGTATACAAACTGTCATTTAAGGTAGCAGGATCCTTTTTGAACTACTTTTAACACCATATATTATTGTCTTTAACTTGATGTACCATAAAATAGCACATGGTTTAAATTTGGTAGGAAATTATTTTGTTTGCATAAATTATGCTAATTAGCTGACAATATGGCTGCCGCGACAGTCGAAAGGGGCTCAATTTTCAAACATGATAAAACTTTAACTATACACAGCAGGGATATGAAATTAACAACAGTCAAAGATAACGCATAAAGGCATATTCTGAGGGAAATAGATATTACAAAAAAGAAATTTAAATATTTGTACAACATTTATACATTTTTTTCTTATATTCTAGCGCCTAATTAAATATTCGTGCTTAATAAAAAATCACATTCTACCATTTAAGCACAAAATCGTTCCATCATTCCTTAGCCAATTATATAAAGAAACAATGCTGAAAAAATCAGAGCAATATTTTTAATGGTGTTGGAGATAACATGTTTGAAGGTAGAACACATTCACGAAAAAATGATAGTTGAGTAAAATGCGCTACAACTATAGTGCATTTAAAAAAATATGTACAAATTCAAAAAAATCACATTTTTAATGGGATCCTGCTACCTTAACTCTGTATGTACAGGCGATGATCTAAACAAATAAACTTACTTCAGTAAGACTTCACAGTGATTGGGCTTCCTCAAGTTGATCCTCACTGTTCAGACATGCAATTTCAAATGCAGGAGGAATGACTCATTTTTAGTAGCAACTGGGCTGAACTGCCCCCCCCCCCCCTGTAAGTTACTCATGGAATAGACCAGTCATTGAGCAATACACTGCATGTCTGAGCATGACAGCCATTAAACGACAGTTCCCTGCCTTGGGCAGCTATCCCAATAATACCAATCAGACTGAGAGGCATTCCATTTAATCCTTCAGTTCTTTCACTTTAGGGGTCATTCACAACTGTCAACATTTATCTAGATTCGTACATAACATTCTAATTCTTAAACACCCCCCCTGCATGTGACCCCAACCCCCATTCTAACTTTAAAATGTCAATAATTGTTCAAGATTGAATACATAATTTGTTTGTACATGTAGGCTTGTAACAGTGTTGTGACACTGTACATGTAGGCTTGTAACAGTGTTATGACACTGTACATGTAGGCTTGTAACAGTGTTATGACACTGTACATGTAGGCTTGTAACAGTGTTATGACACTGTACATGTAGGCTTGTAACAGTGTTATGACACTGTACATGTAGGCTTGTAACAGTGTTATGACACTGTACATGTAGGCTTGTAACAGTGTTATGACACTGTACATGTAGGCTTGTAACAGTGTTATGACACTGTACATGTAGGCTTGTAACAGTGTCATGACACTGTACATGTAGGCTTGTAACAGTGTTATGACACTGTACATGTAGGCTTGTAACAGTGTTATGACACTGTACATATAGGCTTGTAACAGTGTTATGACACTGTACATGTAGGCTTGTAACAGTGTCATAACACTGTACATGTAGGCGTGTAACAGTGTTATGACACTGTACATGTAGGCTTGTATGACACTGTACATGTAGGCTTGTAACAGTGTCATAACACTGTACATGTAGGCGTGTAACAGTGTTATGACACTGTACATGTAGGCTTGTAACAGTGTTATGACACTGTACATGTAGGCTTGTAACAGTGTTATGACACTGTACATGTAGGCTTGTAACAGTGTTATGACACTGTACATGTAGGCTTGTAACAGTGTTATGACACTGTACATGTAGGCTTGTAACAGTGTTATGACACTGTACATGTAGGCTTGTAACAGTGTTATGACACTGTACATGTAGGCTTGTAACAGTGTTATGACACTGTACATGTAGGCTTGTAACAGTGTTATGACACTGTACATGTAGGCTTGTAACAGTGTTATGACACTGTACATGTAGGCTTGTAACAGTGTTATGACACTGTACATGTAGGCTTGTAACAGTGTTATGACACTGTACATGTAGGCTTGTAACAGTGTTGACACTGTACATGTAGGCTTGTAACAGTGTTATGACACTGTACATGCATTTCGGGGTGGATCCAGAGAGGGGGCTCACCAAAAAACTTCCAATTGCACCCACCTCCAGGCTCTCCAAAAACCAGCCCCCAGCCCCTCTGAATCAATTTAGAACTTGGACTCAGTCTCTGTATTGCATAATCTCGAACTACCCAAACCTTTTGATCATCATACAGATGTAATTTACAATTGGAGATTAAATAAGAATTTCAGAACATGGAGACAAATAGCAACACAGGCAGCTGCTTGCTAACGGTGTGAATAATATTATGTTCTAACCTAAAAGTGAAAATATACCTAATAAGGGTGACATACACATAAAGCAATAACATTTAAAAAATAACATTAGACTCTCGATAAGTCAATGGCTTCCTTGTACCATCTGGAACTTATCGCTTGTTAAACCTTACCGGAAAAGTATCTCCCAGTTCTTCTGTTGGTCAATCTAATGGGTATGCAACCGGTGCTAACAACAAACTGTTAGCAAGAACCTTTCACTGTTACACGCTCAGGCAGTATTCTACTTACAATGGAGGCTTTAAAACAAGTTTAGTGATTGTTTAATTATAACAGGTCATGTATTACCATTCCAGATCGACAGCCTACACAGAATGACTATAACCAGATGTATTCCAGCACAGATGTATTCCAGCACAGATGTATTCCAGCACAGATGTTGAACTCATTCAAGAAAGTTTTGTCTTTCTTTGAAAATAATCAAACAATAAAAACAATCATATACTAGCCAAATCTTCTAGACTTTTTGGTCTTTCGGATTTGTTTTACAAGACTGTCCTAATCCAGGCCCTTAGACAGGATTGAAGACGACAAGCTCAACATGGATGAACACATACGTTATTTAAAGATTTAACACAGTTTGTAGTAAACATAAAACTTGCACTACAGCGTGATGACAAATTTGTAAAATTTTAAAACTGTTATTATGTCAACAGTAATACCTTTCAAACTGTTTTTTTTAATTTCTACAAAAGACTTGAGGGGTACATAGTACCACAGTAAGAGAGAAATAGGTAAGTTTTAATGGTAGAGCTGCAAAGGCGAAATTTGTGTGCTAAGACGTTGGCCTGAGCGTGTATGGATTTTTTCTGTCTAACAATGTCATCATCATCAGTAAGATTATTATTAATCATCAGTAAGATTATTATTAATTGCATGACCCAGATATTAGCATGTAATAGTCAGTATTGAGGTAACAGACGATTATTGAGAGTGACAGGATGACTATTTTCCATGTCCTGTTGTCAATAACCATACAATACGACTTGTTGGCAATATATGTTACGTTAAACATTTTGCCATACTTGGCACAACAATCTGTTAGTTTTCTCAACCCAGAAACACTAGGTGAAAAAATACAGAGGTCATCTGCATACATCAAGTGAATCATCATGGTGTCTGCATAACGACATCTAATTTGTAATTTGTTAAGATTTACACATAAGTCGTCCACACACATATTAAAAAGGTGGGGATAAAGGATTCCACCTTGTTTAACACCATTTGAGACAGTAAATAATTTAGAAAAGCTCTGACACCATCTGACAGTGAATATCTGGGTACTGTACCAGTGATACAGAATGTGCACAATAAAAGCAGGACAGCCACGGTCAATTAGTTTAGTGAATAGCTTGCTATGGTTCACTTTGTCAAAGGCCTTGGATGCATCCAACATAGTAACATACATAGAAGAGCCATTCACTATGTAGTGTAGAAAAAAGTTCTTTTAATAGAAATATAAGCATCTCAGTTGAGTGATGCTTTTTAAATCTAATTGGTTGGCATACGTAAGACGTAAAGACAATGGTAGCCCCTGTAATATTAAAGGTTCAAATAATTTACTAGCAATTGTTTCAAGAGCAGTAGGTCTGTAGTTATTGTTATCAGACAAATCACCAGCTTTGTTTTTCATTATTGGAGCTATTGTTGTGACCATCATTATGATGTCAGATAAAAACCCATGGATTAACAAGCTGCTGAATAGCAGTGACATATAAACATGAAGTTTTTCATTAGCATACTTAAAATGTTCATTACTTATGGTCATGACAAGGAGCTTTTCTGTAGGCATCGCCTGAATTATTTCTTTAACATCAACAATCATTTGATCATTAAATTCCATATCGCTGCAATACATGTCAATCTTTTTAGTATGTGTCACAGAGCCAGGCAGAGAATTAAGCAGAGACTGGTAATGATGAAGTCACATATTCTTTATGTTTTTAGCACCACATGCACCGCCAACATTGCTAAAATTTGGCAACTTGGCATTGTTCGTTTGTTTTATATCTTTCCAGAAGTTTTTAAAGTCATTACTACTTAGTTTTGAAGCAAGTCATTCGGCATTAAGGGCTTCAGCATTTTTGTCAGAGTCTTTTATTATGTTTAAACTGAGCACGTTTAATTTTCATTATGTCATAAAAAGGACCATGTCGGGGACTCCCTGCAGACCGCCATATGAGAAAAGACTCTCTAGCAGCCTGGTGGGAGTCTCTGACAATATCATTCCAACCAGGGCGTGGGATTCATAGATTTATGGGGGTACTTTGTTGGGAGAGAAGATATGTACATGAGAGATGGCCTCCATCTAAGTGGAAAGGGGGCAGCAGTATTCTCAGAGAATCTGCTGAGATCTGTTGACAGTGGGACAGGTTGCATCTATTTAAACTAAATTCGCAGGGGGGACTCGCAGAGAAGCCTGAAACTGGAGGCATAAATAAAGACAGCAAAAATAATTCAGCAAAGAACAGTCTGGAAAACTGTTCTGAAGCTGGGTATAAATGTGTTTGTTTAAATGCAAGGAGTATAGTAAACAAAAGAAATGAATTAAACATTATGATAGAAGATATTGATCCTCACATAATAGGTATAACCGAATCATGGGCAACCACCGATATATCAGATGCCGAATTGGGACTGACAGGATATGTAATGTTTAGGAAAGATAGAATAGGAAGAAGGGGAGGTGGAGTTATTTTATATATTAAAGAATCTATCCAGGCTTATGAAATAAAATTAGACAGAGAAGCAGATTGCGAAGAAGCTGTTTGGTGTAACATAGTTACAGGAAATTCAATGTTAACGGTTGGATTAGTTTATCGAAGTCCAAACATAAGCATAGAAGAGAATGAAAAAATACAAAACGCTATAAGGGAAGTGAGCGAACGGGACTGTGTTATTATGGGGGATTTTAACTATGGGCATATAAAATGGAAATCTCTACAGAGTATGGGTAGTGAGCACCACAAGTTTTTAGTTTTAGTACAAGATAGTTTCCTTTCTCAACATGTGCTAGAACCAACCAGGGGAGAGAATATATTAGACTTAGTTTTGTCCTCACAGAATGAATTAGTTGACAATGTCAGGATATGTGAGCCACTGGGGAATAGTGATCACAACCAGATACATTTTACCATCAAAGTAAATTCAGAAAGGAATAGTAAAAAGCAGTACAGGTGAAATTTCCACAAAGGAAAATATAAGGACATAAGGAAATATTTAACAAAGATAGACTGGAATAACACACTGAAGAATAAGACAGCAACAGAATGCTGGAATATCTTAGAGTGAAATTGAATGCATCATCGTCAAATTTGTTCCCTTAAAAAACACGGGAAACGGTCCAAAAAGAAACACTTATCGAAAGAAGCCATTACAAAAATTAAGTATAAACAAATGATGTGGAAGTCATATAGACGTACTAGAAATGACGAAGACTACAACATTTATAAAAAAAAGCACTAAACCAAGCTACAGCTGAAAATATAAATTCAAAGAGAAACTATGAACATAAATTAGCTTGTAATGTAAAACATGACAGCAAGAGCTTTTATGCGTATGTTCGAAGCAAACAGAAAGTTCAGGATAAGGTCGGTCCTCTAGAAGATAGTGCTGGAAATATAATATCAGAAGGATTCTTATTGGCAGAAGACCTGAATGAGTATTTTAGTTCAGTGTTTACCAGAGAAGACATTAGTTCACTGCCAGTACAAGAGGCTAAGTTCAAGGGGGCAGAATCAGACTATTTAAGACAGTTAATTGTAACCCCAGAAATGGTAGCTAAGAAAATTAGGGTTATGAAGGATAATAAATCACCTGGAGTGGATGGTGTTTCACCCAAACTACTATTGGAAATTGTAGAACAAATTAGCATACCGCTTGCAACAGTTTTCAACTTGTCATTAGAAGAGGGAGTGGTTCCTTTAGAATGGAAAGAGGCAAACATTATACCGTTATTTAAAAAAGGTTCGAGAAACAAGTCAAATAATTATAGACCAGTTAGTTTAACATCGGTGATTTGTAAATTATTAGAAAGAATAATTAATTAAAGATCACATGGTAGATTTTCTTGTTAAACATAACTTGATAAACCCATCTCAACATGGGTTTCTAAAAGCGAGGTCATGCTTAACAAATATGTTATGTTTTTTGGATGATATCACTAAGTGGGTAGATGATGGATCACCAGTAGATATCATCTATTTAGATTTTCAAAAAGCTTTCGACAAAGTGCCACATCAAGCATAGGAAATGGTATAATTAACTGGATAAAAAAATGGCTGATTGACAGAAGACAACGGGTAGTTATTGATGGGAGGCTTCAAACTGGAAATCAGTTTCGAGTGGGGTTCCACCGGGATCAGTACTGGGACCTATATTATTCTTAATATATATAAACGTTCTTTTAATAGAAATATAAGCATCTCAGTTGAGTGATGCTTTTTAAATCTAATTGGTTGGCATACGTAAAGACAATGGTAGCCCCTGTAATATTAAAGGTTCAAATAATTTACTAGCAATTGTTTCAAGAGCAGTAGGTCTGTAGTTATTGTTATCAGACAAATCACCAGCTTTGTTTTTCATTATTGGAGCTATTGTTGTGACCATCATTATGATGTCAGATAAAAACCCATGGATTAACAAGCTGCTGAATAGCAGTGACATATAAACATGAAGTTTTTCATTAGCATACTTAAAATGTTCATTACTTATGGCCATGACAAGGAGCTTTTCTGTAGGCATCGCCTGAATTATTTCTTTAACATCAACAATCATTTGATCATTAAATTCCATATCGCTGCAATACATGTCAATCTTTTTAGTATGTGTCACAGAGCCAGGCAGAGAATTAAGCAGAGACTGGTAATGATGAAGTCACATATTCTTTATGTTTTTAGCACCACATGCACCGCCAACATTGCTAAAATTTGGCAACTTGGCATTGTTCGTTTGTTTTATATCTTTCCAGAAGTTTTTAAAGTCATTACTACTTAGTTTTGAAGCAAGTCATTCGGCATTAAGGGCTTCAGCATTTTTGTCAGAGTCTTTTATTATGTTTAAACTGAGCACGTTTAATTTTCATTATGTCATAAAAAGGACCATGTCGGGGACTCCCTGCAGACCGCCATATGAGAAAAGACTCTCTAGCAGCCTGGTGGGAGTCTCTGACAATATCATTCCAACCAGGGCGTGGGATTCATAGATTTATGGGGGTACTTTGTTGGGAGAGAAGATATGTACATGAGAGATGGCCTCCATCTAAGTGGAAAGGGGGCAGCAGTATTCTCAGAGAATCTGCTGCGATCTGTTGACAGTGGGACAGGTTGCATCTATTTAAACTAAATTTGCAGGCGGGACTCGCAGAGAAGCCTGAAACTGGAGGCATAAATAAAGACAGCAAAAATAATTCAGCAAAGAACAGTCTGGAAAACTGTTCTGAAGCTGGGTATAAATGTGTTTGTTTAAATGCAAGGAGTATAGTAAACAAAAGAAATGAATTAAACATTATGATAGAAGATATTGGTCCTCACATAATAGGTATAACCGAATCATGGGCAACCACCGATATATCAGATGCCGAATTGGGACTGACAGGATATGTAATGTTTAGGAAAGATAGAATAGGAAGAAGGGGAGGTGGAGTTATTTTATATATTAAAGAATCTATCCAGGCTTATGAAATAAAATTAGACAGAGAAGCAGATAGCGAAGAAGCTGTTTGGTGTAACATAGTTACAGGAAATTCAATGTTAACGGTTGGATTAGTTTATCGAAGTCCAAACATAAGCATAGAAGAGAATGAAAAAATACAAAACGCTATAAGGGAAGTGAGCGAACGGGACTGTGTTATTATGGGGGATTTTAACTATGGGCATATAAAATGGAAATCTCTACAGAGTATGGGTAGTGAGGACCACAAGTTTTTAGTTTTAGTACAAGATAGTTTCCTTTCTCAACATGTGCTAGAACCAACCAGGGGAGAGAATATATTAGACTTAGTTTTGTCCTCACAGAATGAATTAGTTGACAATGTCAGGATATGTGAGCCACTGGGGAATAGTGATCACAACCAGATACATTTTACCATCAAAGTAAATTCAGAAAGGAATAGTAAAAAGCAGTACAGGTGAAATTTCCACAAAGGAAAATATAAGGACATAAGGAAATATTTAACAAAGATAGACTGGAATAACACACTGAAGAATAAGACAGCAACAGAATGCTGGAATATCTTAGAGTGAAATTGAATGCATCATCGTCAAATTTGTTCCCTTAAAAAACACGGGAAACGGTCCAAAAAGAAACACTTATCGAAAGAAGCCATTACAAAAATTAAGTATAAACAAATGATGTGGAAGTCATATAGACGTACTAGAAATGACGAAGACTACAACATTTATAAAAAAAAGCACTAAACCAAGCTACAGCTGAAAATATAAATTCAAAGAGAAACTATGAACATAAATTAGCTTGTAATGTAAAACATGACAGCAAGAGCTTTTATGCGTATGTTCGAAGCAAACAGAAAGTTCAGGATAAGGTCGGTCCTCTAGAAGATAGTGCTGGAAATATAATATCAGAAGGATTCTTATTGGCAGAAGACCTGAATGAGTATTTTAGTTCAGTGTTTACCAGAGAAGACATTAGTTCACTGCCAGTACAAGAGGCTAAGTTCAAGGGGGCAGAATCAGACTATTTAAGACAGTTAATTGTAACCCCAGAAATGGTAGCTAAGAAAATTAGGGTTATGAAGGATAATAAATCACCTGGAGTGGATGGTGTTTCACCCAAACTACTATTGGAAATTGTAGAACAAATTAGCATACCGCTTGCAACAGTTTTCAACTTGTCATTAGAAGAGGGAGTGGTTCCTTTAGAATGGAAAGAGGCAAACATTATACCGTTATTTAAAAAAGGTTCGAGAAACAAGTCAAATAATTATAGACCAGTTAGTTTAACATCGGTGATTTGTAAATTATTAGAAAGAATAATTAATTAAAGATCACATGGTAGATTTTCTTGTTAAACATAACTTGATAAACCCATCTCAACATGGGTTTCTAAAAGCGAGGTCATGCTTAACAAATATGTTATGTTTTTTGGATGATATCACTAAGTGGGTAGATGATGGATCACCAGTAGATATCATCTATTTAGATTTTCAAAAAGCTTTCGACAAAGTGCCACATCAAGCATAGGAAATGGTATAATTAACTGGATAAAAAAATGGCTGATTGACAGAAGACAACGGGTAGTTATTGATGGGAGGCTTCAAACTGGAAATCAGTTTCGAGTGGGGTTCCACCGGGATCAGTACTGGGACCTATATTATTCTTAATATATATAAACGTTCTTTTAATAGAAATATAAGCATCTCAGTTGAGTGATGCTTTTTAAATCTAATTGGTTGGCATACGTAAAGACAATGGTAGCCCCTGTAATATTAAAGGTTCAAATAATTTACTAGCAATTGTTTCAAGAGCAGTAGGTCTGTAGTTATTGTTATCAGACAAATCACCAGCTTTGTTTTTCATTATTGGAGCTATTGTTGTGACCATCATTATGATGTCAGATAAAAACCCATGGATTAACAAGCTGCTGAATAGCAGTGACATATAAACATGAAGTTTTTCATTAGCATACTTAAAATGTTCATTACTTATGGCCATGACAAGGAGCTTTTCTGTAGGCATCGCCTGAATTATTTCTTTAACATCAACAATCATTTGATCATTAAATTCCATATCGCTGCAATACATGTCAATCTTTTTAGTATGTGTCACAGAGCCAGGCAGAGAATTAAGCAGAGACTGGTAATGATGAAGTCACATATTCTTTATGTTTTTAGCACCACATGCACCGCCAACATTGCTAAAATTTGGCAACTTGGCATTGTTCGTTTGTTTTATATCTTTCCAGAAGTTTTTAAAGTCATTACTACTTAGTTTTGAAGCAAGTCATTCGGCATTAAGGGCTTCAGCATTTTTGTCAGAGTCTTTTATTATGTTTAAACTGAGCACGTTTAATTTTCATTATGTCATAAAAAGGACCATGTCGGGGACTCCCTGCAGACCGCCATATGAGAAAAGACTCTCTAGCAGCCTGGTGGGAGTCTCTGACAATATCATTCCAACCAGGGCGTGGGATTCATAGATTTATGGGGGTACTTTGTTGGGAGAGAAGATATGTACATGAGAGATGGCCTCCATCTAAGTGGAAAGGGGGCAGCAGTATTCTCAGAGAATCTGCTGCGATCTGTTGACAGTGGGACAGGTTGCATCTATTTAAACTAAATTTGCAGGCGGGACTCGCAGAGAAGCCTGAAACTGGAGGCATAAATAAAGACAGCAAAAATAATTCAGCAAAGAACAGTCTGGAAAACTGTTCTGAAGCTGGGTATAAATGTGTTTGTTTAAATGCAAGGAGTATAGTAAACAAAAGAAATGAATTAAACATTATGATAGAAGATATTGATCCTCACATAATAGGTATAACCGAATCATGGGCAACCACCGATATATCAGATGCCGAATTGGGACTGACAGGATATGTAATGTTTAGGAAAGATAGAATAGGAAGAAGGGGAGGTGGAGTTATTTTATATATTAAAGAATCTATCCAGGCTTATGAAATAAAATTAGACAGAGAAGCAGATAGCGAAGAAGCTGTTTGGTGTAACATAGTTACAGGAAATTCAATGTTAACGGTTGGATTAGTTTATCGAAGTCCAAACATAAGCATAGAAGAGAATGAAAAAATACAAAACGCTATAAGGGAAGTGAGCGAACGGGACTGTGTTATTATGGGGGATTTTAACTATGGGCATATAAAATGGAAATCTCTACAGAGTATGGGTAGTGAGGACCACAAGTTTTTAGTTTTAGTACAAGATAGTTTCCTTTCTCAACATGTGCTAGAACCAACCAGGGGAGAGAATATATTAGACTTAGTTTTGTCCTCACAGAATGAATTAGTTGACAATGTCAGGATATGTGAGCCACTGGGGAATAGTGATCACAACCAGATACATTTTACCATCAAAGTAAATTCAGAAAGGAATAGTAAAAAGCAGTACAGGTGAAATTTCCACAAAGGAAAATATAAGGACATAAGGAAATATTTAACAAAGATAGACTGGAATAACACACTGAAGAATAAGACAGCAACAGAATGCTGGAATATCTTAGAGTGAAATTGAATGCATCATCGTCAAATTTGTTCCCTTAAAAAACACGGGAAACGGTCCAAAAAGAAACACTTATCGAAAGAAGCCATTACAAAAATTAAGTATAAACAAATGATGTGGAAGTCATATAGACGTACTAGAAATGACGAAGACTACAACATTTATAAAAAAAAGCACTAAACCAAGCTACAGCTGAAAATATAAATTCAAAGAGAAACTATGAACATAAATTAGCTTGTAATGTAAAACATGACAGCAAGAGCTTTTATGCGTATGTTCGAAGCAAACAGAAAGTTCAGGATAAGGTCGGTCCTCTAGAAGATAGTGCTGGAAATATAATATCAGAAGGATTCTTATTGGCAGAAGACCTGAATGAGTATTTTAGTTCAGTGTTTACCAGAGAAGACATTAGTTCACTGCCAGTACAAGAGGCTAAGTTCAAGGGGGCAGAATCAGACTATTTAAGACAGTTAATTGTAACCCCAGAAATGGTAGCTAAGAAAATTAGGGTTATGAAGGATAATAAATCACCTGGAGTGGATGGTGTTTCACCCAAACTACTATTGGAAATTGTAGAACAAATTAGCATACCGCTTGCAACAGTTTTCAACTTGTCATTAGAAGAGGGAGTGGTTCCTTTAGAATGGAAAGAGGCAAACATTATACCGTTATTTAAAAAAGGTTCGAGAAACAAGTCAAATAATTATAGACCAGTTAGTTTAACATCGGTGATTTGTAAATTATTAGAAAGAATAATTAATTAAAGATCACATGGTAGATTTTCTTGTTAAACATAACTTGATAAACCCATCTCAACATGGGTTTCTAAAAGCGAGGTCATGCTTAACAAATATGTTATGTTTTTTGGATGATATCACTAAGTGGGTAGATGATGGATCACCAGTAGATATCATCTATTTAGATTTTCAAAAAGCTTTCGACAAAGTGCCACATCAAGCATAGGAAATGGTATAATTAACTGGATAAAAAAATGGCTGATTGACAGAAGACAACGGGTAGTTATTGATGGGAGGCTTCAAACTGGAAATCAGTTTCGAGTGGGGTTCCACCGGGATCAGTACTGGGACCTATATTATTCTTAATATATATAAACGATTTGGACGATGATATAGCTAGCAAGGTGTTGAAATTTGCAGATGATACAAAAGTGTTTAGAAGGATTAAAAATGATGGAGATAGACAGCATTTACAAGATGATCTTGACAGGTTGATCAAATGGTCTGAAAAGTGGCAAATGTTGTTCAATTTTGGGAAATGTAAATGCCTTCACACAGGACATGGGAACGAATATGTAGAATATACAATGGGGGGAACTGTACTAAGTACTACTGTAAAGGAAAAAGACTTAGGGCTGACAATTAGTGGTGACATGAAGGTTTCATAGCAGTGTGGAATTGCAGCTTCAAAAGGAAATCAAATCCTTGGATTGATTAGGCGAAATATAGCATATAAAGAAAAAGAACTAATAATACCGCTGTACAAAACAATAGTTAGACCTCATTTAGAATATTGTATACAAGCATGGAGGCCATACCGCAAAAAGGACATAGATATGCTAGAAAGAGTACAGAGGAGAGCGACTAAAATGATACCAAAACTGAGGGATCTTAGTTATGAAAAAGCCTAAAAGAATGTGGTTTAACAACACTAGAGACCAGGAGATTGAGAGGAGATCAGATAGAAGTGTTTAAAATACTGAATGGTTATGAAAATATTGATAGAAATGTGTTTTTTTCAGTTAAGAAAAATAGAAAGACTAGAGGACATGAAGTTACATTAGTAAAGGAGCAGTGTAGATTAGACGTAAGAAAGTTCTCATTTTCACAAAGGACTGTAAATGAATGGAACAGATTATCTGATGATTGTGTGGGTGCTAGTAGTGTGAATATGTTTAAAAATAAAATCGACACATACCTCAGAAGGGCTGGATATATGTAGATAAAATGGTTGGACTCTCGACAAGCCAAAGGGCTTCCTTGTCCACCTGCCATCTAGAGTTAATTTTCTGGATGGCAATCTTGTTAAATCTTGTTAAACCAAGAACAGAGGGCTTCTGTTATGCACTTTAGTAGGTATTACTTCAGAGACCCCCCTGAGTGAATTAATAATGTCTTCATAAAATTTGCATAGCAGTAACTGATGGGCTTCATCATTACAATTCGGGTCAGTACAGCGTAAAACATGATGAGGTACATCAATGGCAGATAAAAGCACACTGGTTTGAGTGTAATAGTTGTGAAGGTCTTGGCGAGTGGCAGCCCCCCACATAGGACAAGCCTGTCGAATTTGCTCCTGAGTGGATGCTTCAGAAGTAGGTAATAAGTTGACAGATATGGTAAAGCATAAAGGTAAATGGTCAGAAAAGACACAATTGTAATTAACTACCATATGAGAGATTGATGAGTGACTGGAGTGAGTGCTGAGCACATGGTCCAGCCAGCTCCTTGAGCCACGGGCATCATTGACATAAATAAAAGCATCGGAAGGGAGACACTTAATGTAAATTTGGATAAGGTGACATTCATTACTAAAAGCATTGAGAAGTGGCAAAAACAGACTGGGCTTGTTAATATTCGCATTAAAATCCCCAACAATGAATATGTCGGCTGATTCAAATGAATCGCTTATAGCGAATGGTTGCATTCAGTAGCAAAGCCAACAAACGCCAAGTATAAACATCGGCAGTGCAGTTTTCCAAGAGTCAGACTGGACGCTATTTTTCAGTTTAGCTGCCTCCTGTGGACTAAATTTTACGGTGTTTCGAAGTTGTCTCAGTTGTAGGTCAGAGTTAGGCACGCTTTTTGTTCTTCATCTACAAATAAATGCGGCCTAATTCCAAATTTGACTGGTGACATAAGTGTATTTTCTAATGTGACCAACATCGGCAAGGTGAAGGCTACACAGTTTAGTGGTGACACCTAGCTAATAAACCGGGAAACACCTAAATATGAAAAAAAATTAATGTGTCGGTGTGGTTTGTAAATTAGTCAGGCCAGTTCAAATTCAGCAGGGTCAGTTCTAAATTGATCTGGGCCAGTTAAAAAAAATCTGGGCCAGTTCATTTTGTTGCCCCCTTGAAGGCTCTCCGAAAACCTCAAGGTGCACCCCCCCTTGAGGCTTGCAAAATACTCAAATTTAAAACTACACTCCCACAATGATTAGAGAAAGTTACATTATATATTTTGTGTCTGAATGAACATACTTTTCTGATTGTACAGCTCATTTCATATTTATCACAAATAAATTAAACAACAAGGTAAACACTGTTGATGCATGCTGTTGTAGTACCAATATTGAAGAAACGAGGCTCTGACACTATCGTACTCACCAACTACCGCCCAATCTCAAACATCACGTTTTTGAGCGCTTCATTGCCCAACAACTACAACACTTGATGGAGGAGAGCGGTATCTACGGAATTTACCAGAGTGCGTACCGTGCACACCATAGTGCGGAAACAGCACTCGTGCATATACGCAACGACGTTGCACAATCGATTGATAGTCGCCGGGGTGCTACTGGATCTTACTGCGGCTTTCGACACCATCGATCATACCATACTGCTGCAACGGTTGCGTGGATTCTGGTTATCTGGCGACATCCTTGCCTGGATGACATCTTATTTGTGTGATCGAACATATGTAGTACGTGTAAAGAATGGCGTGTCGGAAATAAACACCATAATCACAGGAGTGCCGCAAGGGTCTGTCCTGGGACCGATACAAACTCCTACAACGGCACAACATTCAACACCACCTATATGCAGACGACACTCAACTCTACATCACTTTCCCACCAACCGACCACATACAAGCCCTTGCATGTATGGAGGCCTGCATACAGGAATTGAAAATATGGCTCCATGACAACGAACTCGTGATGAATGACACCAAATCCGAAGCCATTGTCATCCGTTTGCCAAGTCTGCGTACTCCTATATCGTTAAGCCACGTCAACATATGTGGCAAGTTCATTGACACTTCCTCCACTATCCGAGATCTCGGATTCATCATTGACAGTGATCTATCGATGGCGTCACAAGTAGCGAACATATGTCGCAACGCCTATTATCACCTGTCACAAATTGCAAAGATACAAGATTACGTTACCACCAGTGCATGTAAGAGTTTGGTCCACAGACTGGCGACATCGTGACTTGACTATGGTAATGCGATGCTTTTCGGAATAAACGATCGTCACCTGCGCCGTCTGGAAATGGTTCAGCGGTCTGCAGCTCGAATTGTTATGCAGATTCGGCGGGGCGATTGGCAGTCCATTAAGGCAATACTGCGGAAATTACACTGGTTGCCTGTTAGGAGGCGTACTGAGTTTAAGATACTCGTTCTTGTGCACAGGGCATTATACGCCCGAATACCTTGCGGCACTATGACACCAATATACACCACGCCGTTCCCTATGCTCTGCAAGCGGGTTACTCTTGCAAGTTCCTAGAGTGAACTTAGAATGTTTCGGCCGCCGTGCATTTACTTGTGCTGGCCCCACTCTGTGGAACAAACTTCCCATGAACATGCGCAACAATGGCAATCTCCCTCAATTTAAGAAATAACTAAAGTCATTGTTCTTCTCCACTTAATGGGTTTTACATGACTGACACTGGACTTTAACACACATATTACATATTATCTTATTTATTATCATTGTAGTATTCTTTATTTATTATCATTGTAGTATTCTTTATTTATTATCATTGTAGTATTCATGGTATTAGTGTTTTTTTTATATTTGGCACATTTAATATTACTTTTAACGAATGCGGTTTAATTTGTAAATATATATTTAAAATAATTTACACAGAGGAATATTCTACAGTTTTAACATGTTTTATAGCCTATCGTTATTATTATTTTATTATTTACCTGGACTAATTATAATTTTAAGCTAGTTAGTATTTTAATGCTTGTACACACCCGTGACGGGGCAACCGTCCCGGATTTGACGGTGTCAAAATAAAGTTGTATTATTATTATTTATTATGCACAGCAATACGTGTTGATAAGCCTCGTAGCGACCGATGTATGGCGGCACGGGAACGAACAGAGACCGTGAATCATGGACATATCAGTCATATGCATGATGGCAGCTAATTTCCCGAGTCGCGACGTTATATTTACGTCGTCCCTGTCAAACTAAAAACGCACACATTGTGTCGTCCTAGAGTATAATAAAGAACCGCTACTGGATTGATACATTACCTTACATGCACTTAAACTATTACATAACCATTAGGTACATTACTCGTGAGAAATCTAACAGAAAAGCCAAATATGTGTCTCTTTGTAAGGCCACTTATGTTGTTGATGTCGGGTGAAGCCGAAGCCGACGACAGCGCAGTTAGAAAGGATGTCGACATTGTAAACAAAATTAAGTTTCACTTCACTTACCAGAACAACGACTCCCCTGTCAGGTTGCAAACAGATCACTATAATGATCTCCAATGCAACTACTATATAACCTTGTGAAAAAATTAACCCTGAAGCCAAATATAGGAGTTAACGTTCTACGTTTGACAGGTCCAACGCGATTTCCGACAACAAAAATAACCCCGAAGTGGATCAAAACATTGGTGACGTCAGCAGGCCACGCGTTCTCGCGCGAAAGTTCGCGCGATCAGGTCAATGCGCTTGCGCGTGCAAATAGCAACACGTTATGCACGCACGCAATTCTATATTGTGGAGCCTTTGCGTACACATACGACATGATACGTACATGGCTATAAATAAATAGTTATTTTAAATAAAGTATCCAATTATGTTGGTTTAATACTTAGTTGAAGTGCATAGTTATTTCACTTCTCTACCATTTCCCCTAATTAGTTTAGTTTGGGCCGTCTACTTTTTCAATAATTTGGAAATATTTCCATCCGATTTCATACAAAAAGATATTTCTTATAACATTAGTTTTTTACAAAAAAATGTGGTCGCGACGAAAAATAATAAAAGTATTATAACGATGATAATAATAATTGTAATAATGATTAGCAAACGTCTGTGCTTTACTGAGGATTTAAAGGATATGTTACTTGTTGTTATTATTATTATTTTAAGAATATGCATAAAATCAGAGGTACTGGCTAAACAATGTGGCGCATTAATTGGTTAGGATTTGTTAAATGCCTACCATTGTTGATTAAACTTCGAGTAGCTAATTAATTTTTACTAGAGTCATTTTGTTCTTTTTGTAGGCAACAACAAAAACAAATCTTTGAAATGCCGGAGCAAATCCAAATGTGTCACAAACGCTACATTTTCATAAAATAGTAGTCCTGCATAATCAATCGGACATTAGCAAAATTGTATAGTTTTCACCTGCTTTAGAGTTTATTTATTTACAGCTAATGTAAAATCATGTAAATGTATCATCAGAAAAGCTATTTTAGTTTAATCACGAGGATCAACAGGTCTGTTAATACAATTATTCAGAGTATTGTTACTAGCGACATATACAGTACGTCGCAGTTGCGGCATCAGTGGATCAAGGCTTTGTATAATTAAATATCCTGTTTTTATTAATATGTTTATTTTTGTTCTATATTTATTTGTTTCTATTTTTATATGGATGTTTTTAAAATATGTACTTTTTTCCAATATGGACACAATGCATGTCTGAAATAAAAACATTAGTATTATTATTATTTGCGCAGACCAAAAATTGGAAGTCAAATTTTACACCTGCAAAATTATGAGAATATTGTTGTACTCAGCTAGCAAAATGCATATATTGGGACAATGCAAAAGGCCATGCAATGGAACTTAGATATATTTTATACCAGAGCCATTGATAATATATATCAATGGCTCTATTTAATACTAGGGTCCCTATAACATTTAAATAACTAAGCAGAGTCGCTCAACGATACGCCATTTTGATTTTGAACTGGTAGCGTTGTCGCGCTTACATTTATCCGGGCGTTAAATTTTATCCGGGTGATATGTTTATGTGCATATGTAAGGCATAATATTTGGCCCCAGTAGATCACGTAGTGATAAATAATATCCAGTAGTTAAATATGTTTCGCTTGTTGTCGTAATACGAGCGTTATAGTTAGAGTACATAATTATAATTTGCTGTTTCAGATTTGTGACCAAGTATAAGAGGAAGTCACGTTACGTGTGCGTGGAGAGGAAACCGTTTACGGCAGAAATTGTCTGTCTGTGGGAAGCAACACAATTTATGTATATATATACAGACATATATAAATATATATATATACATATATAAACATACATAACGTCCGGATAAATGAAATGGCGACAGTTGTAGCTGTATTCCTCTAGATACGCGCACGCGTAGAAACGTCACCCGGATATTATTTAACTCCCGGATAAATGTAAGCGCGACAGCGTATACAATATAGTTACGTGACACCTGAATAACAGAGGGCGCTAAGTGAGGGCGCTCGCGCCACCTAGTGGGTCTGTTTGACAAGCTGTCGTGTGTATAGCTAGTTCGACCTTTTATGAATGACATCACTACCGGTCTTATCGACGTCTTCAGTTGGTCAAGTGACATTTCGATTGTCAGAAATAGAGGGTGATACCGGACGTTTAGCACAACATAAATATGTTTTCTAAAAACAGAGGTAAACCCAAAGAACCAGAGGTGTTCAACAACGTATCGGAAGGGCTTAGGAAACTGTACAAGCAGAAGTTATATCCACTGGAAGAAAGCTACCGGTTTCACGAATTCCATTCCCCGCCCCTTGACGATCCGGATTTCGACGCAAAGCCGATGGTGCTTCTAGTTGGACAGTACTCAACAGGCAAGACAACGTTCATTAGGTATTTATTAGAGCAGGACTTTCCTGGTATCCGTATTGGCCCGGAGCCGACTACAGATGGATTCATCGCAGTTATGCACGGGGAGAAGGAAGGGGTTATCCCCGGAAATGCACTGGTTGTTGATCCGAAGAAACAGTTCAGACCGATGTCAAAGTTCGGCAACGCATTTCTAAACAAGCTACAGTGTTCAGTACTGCCAAACAAAGTCCTTCAGAGCATCTCCATAATAGACACGCCTGGCATTTTGTCTGGAGAGAAACAGCGAGTGGATCGAGGCTACGACTTCGGTGGGGTTATTGGATGGCTTGCAGAGCGAGTCGATCGAATCATTTTGCTCTTTGATGCCCACAAACTGGACATATCCGATGAGTTCAGACGTGTCATTGAAATGATGCGAGGATACGATGATAAGATCCGAATCGTTCTGAACAAAGCTGATGCCATTGACCACCAGCAGCTCATGCGGGTGTATGGTGCCCTCATGTGGTCGTTAGGGAAAGTACTGAACACCCCGGAAGTGGCACGAGTGTACATTGGGTCATTCTGGGATAAGCCGTTGCAGTTCGACTACAACCGTAAACTGTTTGAGTTGGAAGAACAGGATTTGTTCCACGATATCCAGAGTCTGCCTCGCAATGCTGCACTTCGGAAGCTGAACGACTTGATCAAGAGGGCTCGATCAGCAAAGGTGGGTTAAATAAACATAAATGTTGTCTTTGTTGATTAAGCAGTGAGACTTTTCTGAATTTTTTCAATTATTATTATTATTTTCTATATTTTGTGTAGGCCTATACAAAATTGTATTGTTTATGTATATTATTTTTATATTTCAGCACTGACACACCCTTGGAAATAACTACTAAAACAATTAAAAGACACAATTACCATACACAATATTATATTATTTTGGTAAAAAAAATTAATATCAGTTGATCAACTATTACACATTGTATTGTTATGTGATAAGTCACGCCCATAAATATGTACTTGAAGGTGTTATAGAATTAACACAATAAAGTGAGTCACAAGCCTATCCCCATGGAGGCATTGAAGTATAGTTGTAACCATGGCACTGTCACATGTATACAGACAAATGGAGTGGTCAACACTGGTCCTCAAACACCACGTGTCATAGGCTCGTGACAAGTAATTAGTTAGGGTGATGACTGTTCATGCTGGTACAGACTGTCATAGACTCATGACAAGTAATCAGTTAGGGTCAGGACTATTCATGCTGTACAGACTGTCCTCAAACACCACATGTCATAGACTTGCTACAATTAATCAGTTAGGGTCATGACTTGTTTATGCTTGTACAAACACCACATGTCATTGACTCGTGTCCTCAAACACCACATGTCGTAGAATTGTGTCTATCTCTGATATAAATATTTAAGACATTCTGGTCCCCTATTTCACTGCCACGAGTGAGTTTATTTACACATTTACTCATGCTGGCAGGTGATAACTGTTAACTTTTTAAACTTGTGAAATACATAGATGGGCTGGTTTCTCTAGAATCTAGATTCATTTTCACAATGTGTAAATAACATGAGCACTATAAAGAACTGTATAGCTACCAGGAGTGACTTGTCTTGTGCTAATAACAGGTCAGGAGTGTGATGGAAATGCTGTATAGCTACTTGGGTATTGTGATCTGATTATGAACAAACCAACTCTGTGGGTTTGGGAAATAAAATTACAAATAATTCCACCTTGAGCTGACCAATAAATTCATTCATTTACTTTGAACAGTCACCGATTGCATGTGGTCAATGGTAGGGTCAATGAAATTCATAAATTATTAAATTTATAGATAATGGCCAAATTATATAGAACAAAACACTAGTTCATTAAAATACATTTGGGTGATCAGCATGTTCTAAACAATAGGTTTTGTTTACTTTATGATAAAATTAATCAGACTTTGTACCTAGACACATTTCACTGAAATGACAAGCAAACAGTTTGTATTTGGTCAGTCCTTGATAGAAAGGGTTTTGCACTATTCGTCCATCAGACAAATGACACTTGAGTTTACTTGTTCAATAAAGTATCTACCGGTACTAACTAAGTTAGTAGTTGCACTAAATTGACATTACCTGTACATTTTCTGGTATTATGGTATTGATCCAGTATTTGGTGCAAATATAATAATACTAATTCATGTCAGTTGATATGTGGTACATTTGTAAACCTTGGATCATTTATTGTTAGGTCATTTAAGTTTTGTGCATCAAACAGATATTGTGTATCATTATAATGATGCATTGCTATGCGTGGTACGCAGGTTACAAACATAAATGCCACAGGTCTCTGCAGATGGTGTCTTCAGCAAAGTGATTTATGTTCCCATGTTTCCTCAGCTATTGTTGTTTCAAGGCAATTCCTTTCTTAAATGAAGCAGTAGCTGATTTAATAACAGTAAGGTTCGAATAATGTGGCCACATCAAATAAAAATAAATTGCCTGTCCAAATAGGCCAAACTGACTTATCTCTTTTTACGTCACCTAACTATGTGATCTAAAAAGGCTAACCAAGCCAGTTAAGTTGTCAATACTATGACGTTGTCGAGGCTTGCATGGGGCCAGTATGGATAACCCAGCAGCCTGGACAATTTTGAGAAAAAAAATTCCACATTGTGGAACTCCTTCAAAAACAAATATTTCTGATATAGATGTGGGAAAAAGTTTATATTTTTTGTTATTAAATAACTTTGTTCATTAATATTTAAGTAAAAAAATATGTATGGCAGATGTTATGTGCTAGCTTTGTGTTTAGAACTTAACGTAGACCAACTATACATTTCCATTGATACTAACGATCATATTCTGTATACAGTGTAAATTCTAATTACTATTATTATTATAAACATGTGTTTATATTATCAATTACTTTGCCATTGAAGAGTATTTGCATCGTTGATAGATTTATCTCGTCGAAACGTGCGCCTTTCAAAACTTAACGTACATATGACATACATTAACAGTCAATGATGTAAAGTGATTGTTTGTTTAATGTTTTGTAACTAATGTCTCCAACGTCCTTAACAATGTTTATGGTGATGCCAGCATAAAGAAATATGTGCATTCTGTCACGCAGCAGCATAATAATGTTATATATATATGTTCACGTATGTGAGAATTGACAGATTTTTTGCATTCGTCATACACTATTCGTTGATGGGTTGATGGATGTATTGTCCTTTGTGTTATTTAAACTGCATTTTGTCCATGATATGTTTGTAGGCTGAATCTTCTAATAGCAGATAGTTATAGCGTTTGTTACAAGAAACATTGTGTCCATGATATGTTTGTAGGCTGAATCTTCTAATAGCAGATAGTTATAGCGTTTGTTACAAGAAACATTGTGTCCATGATATGTTTGTAGGCTAAATCTTCTAATAGCAGATAATTATAGCGTTTGTTACAAGAAACATTGTGTCCATGATATGTTTGTAGGCTGAATCTTCTAATTGCAGATAGTTATAGCGTTTGTTACAAGAAACTATGCATTAGCAATTGTAGTTCGTTTATTTTCTTTTTTACACATGATTGTTTGTCAAGTATAACATACATTTACTTGGCTTAATAAGAAAATTGGTTACTTCAACACATCTCAATGTCATGGATAATTTCATGTGAATTACGCTGAGAATAATAATATTTTGAGTGATCATCATAACTGTTCTTGCAGTAGTGTTTGCTCTGGGTAACGGTGAATGTTGTATAAATTGTCAGTAATAGGTAAGTATACCATCAAAATAGTATTAAATGGTTGGATACATTACCTAACACTGTATGTTTTTAAAAGCAACTTTTAAAACATTGATTGGTAAATGTGTTTAATTAGTACTTTAGTCCATCAAAAAAGATGTACGTTAACACATATTTTTTCTCAAAAATTAAAGAAAAACGTTAAGTAATGTTGATTTGACCGTTTTGAGCTTAGTGAATCCTGTATGTTAGATATATCTTAACTTATAAATAGGTAACTTTCAAAAGGAATTACAAATTTTTTTGGGATGCATGTGTCACGGATTTGTAACGCATTACTGAGCTTTTGCCCATATATTGTTTGGTAGATATTTAAATCCAAATCAAATTACAATATAACAGTTCACCACCGATAATTACATATATTTATTTATAAATGTGATAAACGTGGCTATATAGCTTTTTAATAAAATGGTGATCTGACCCCCAACCCATTTAGTCATGCATTAATCTGATGATAAGTTTTGTAGTATTTGCACAACCCTGAACTGTCAGATAAGGTGAGATAACACACAGCCGGAATGTGCATTAAATTCCAGAACAATTGGCTTATGCACCCTATGGTTTGAGCAAGTATCATGTTTGGCTAATCTTGTTTGGTGTAGAGAACCTGTCTTATTTCTTAAGAAGACCAGTGGCTAGAGATAACCTTGCTGATACTGTGATAGGACGTTTTCTTTGCCACCAAAGACATGCCTGGGTGATATTTGTGGAGTTATGATAAACTCTCTGAGGTTACGCTGTATTTCATAAAGCGTATACATAGGGCTCCAGTAGAGTGCAACATAAGTTCTCATCCATTCTGAATAAACAACTGGCTCAGAGAAGTCACGTATCACAGCCTAAATTGCCGGTTTTGTTTTATCTAGGTTGTATAATTCTGTAAACATTAGTTAACATTCCACAGATACATGTGGCATGTTGATCTCCAGGAATGTGCTCTGTATATTCTTGCAACTTTTCGGCCTTGTAAAAACTTAGTATCATGCAAATAATAGGAATCATCAGTGCTCAATGATCTAGCACTATCTTCTTTTGCCCAAGGCAGGGGGCTGTTGGTTGTGTAATGTGATCATTGAAATCAGTGCGTATCGGTGCATATCATAATTTTGATAGAGGGTTTGAGTGAACTGGGTAAGTAGACTTGCCACCTCACTCACTAATGACCCCATTATGCACCCTACAAGCCACAGAAGTGAAGTTCAAGACCAGCAAACGGGACTTGTACTAGAACTTTGTGACATGTTTTACAACAGGAGTTGGTGTTTTCTTGAATGAGAAATCTTGTCAATTAGTTATAGATTTACATTGAAGAACATTGACATTGAAAACAAAATTTACAGATTCACATGCCCAGCTGATGTGTGCCACCAGCTGGTTTTATTCTTGCATAAATATTGAGTTTAATTCACAATATGCACATTTTACACAAACGTTTGTAAATGTTATGTTTACATTACTACATTCCAGATCATACTTCTATATTGTTCTATAAACATTATTATCAGCCAGTAAACAATTTCTTGAATTGATCAGTTTATATCCTCGGTTAAGAAACTATCTTAGAGTAGAATTAGTCATGGTCGGTGTTTGAGCACAACGTATCATCTAGTATACAGATAATATAATAGCCACACTTTCATCTCTAATGGCCTACTAGGTAATTGTCCCTGAAGAACATTTGTCATAATTTGCGGATTATGTAATCATAATTGCCTGTGGTAGAATAGCCACTCCACATTGACTGATTACCAGGTACAGCTATAGTTGCCTGTGTGTGCGCGTGCGTGCGTGTGTGCAAGCTAGATGCGTAGCTAAGTAGCATGGAACCAACAAAACTGATATGTATGATTAGTAGCAAGACAATTGTTTGGAATGGGTATTAGGCTTGTAATCTAACGCAAATTATTTGTATATATATATATACGTGTACGGGTAAGTTCCATTGACATTGGTCACTGTCCAGCAGTGAATAGAAAAATTTAGAAATAGGTGATGTAAAAATCAGTGAGGTGGTTCTTTAGAAAATAGCTTCACAGTTTGGAATTTCCTGCTCAGTTTAAATTTGAAGTAGCCAAGCGTATGACAGCAAACATGTGATTTAAACATATTATTTGTGCCCTGTCTCTTATGAATGTTCATGCCAAGTGTAATCATCATGCCATAAGTACTATTACTAAGTTGGACCAGCATTTACAATTTATAATTTGATACCACTTGTATAGATTGGATTTGGGAATATATGATCAATGCAGCTTCAGAACTCACTCACGTGTACTCTACAATGCAGACCCCTTAACCAGAAATAAATCAATTTATCAGTCTTGAATGAATTGAAAGTCTGCCTTTCAGCATGCAGACTGCTTGCATGGAGGCTATTCACTGCAATCACAGTCATTATTTTTTACCAATTTTGTTTTTTCAATAACAAACCAGTGTCATTAGAGCCATTTATTTTATTAATACTAATCCATTCAATTCGTTTCACTACCAGTCGTTGTGCCAATGATAGTCATTAATGTGGGCCCCTAGACTTTTAATTTTAATTACCTGTCTTGGCCAGTCATATGCCAGTCTTGAAGACAGGCAGAAAGGTCCCTAGCTAAGCCCTTGCTACATTGTGTCTTGTTGCCTGCAGGTGCATGCATACATCATCTCGCACCTGAAGCATGAGATGCCTGCGATGTTCGGCAAGGAGGCAAAGAAGAAGGAGCTGATCGCGAGCCTGCCGGATATCTACCGCCAGCTGGAGCAGGAGCACCAGATTTCCCTCGGCGACTTCCCCAACGTGAAGCACATGCAGGAGGTGCTCACCCACCAAGACTTCACCAAGTTCCACGCCCTCAAGCCCAAGCTCATCGAGCAGGTTGACCGCATGCTGGCCGAGGACATTGCCCGTCTCATGCAGATGATCCCCCATGAAGAAGAGGTGCGCTCGACGGACCCGTGTGTCAAGGGAGGGGCGTTTGATGGCATGACGGACAGTCCATTCGGTGTCGGGATCGGCGAGGGAGTTGATAAGGGGCGCGGGGAGGGAGAGTGGGTTGTCTCGAAGGATCGGTACAAGTATGATGAGACCTTCCAGAGTCTCAACCCCATCGACGGGAAGGTGTCCGGCGCCACAGCGAAGTCAGAGATGGTCAAGAGTCGGCTGCCCAACTCGACCCTCGGGAAGATCTGGAAGTTGGCCGATATTGACAGGGATGGGATGCTGGATAGCGACGAGTTCGCACTCGCGATGCACCTTGTTAATATCAAGCTGGAAGGGCATGACTTACCCAGTGAACTCCCCGACCATCTGGTGCCTCCCTCGAAGAAGGGGTTCTCTCCCTAAGCCCTGTGCCCTGGTTGTGGGGTAGTTGACTTGCAACACCTTGTGTGATGGTGATGTGAATGAACACTGGTCACAGGCGAGATGGCCATCAGGTGAGACCAGGTGATATGTGGCTTATATCATGGACACATGGCTGGCGAATTCTCGCTTCACACTCCACTAAATGTGCATGACATATGCAAGGTTGGGTGTGTATCATCATGACCTGTACTTGTGTTTAGTTCAGTCACATGAAATAGGAGAGAGAGACAACACTTTATGTTACTGAAGAACCCACCAGGAATGTATGTTGATGAGGCATCAGTTGTGGTTCTTGTGTATGTTACAGAGAAGACCATTTGGGGAATCGATGCAGCTTTACAGACATGCCTTATGTCTCCGGTTGAATCTGTATTTTTTACTTTAAATTCCACATAAATCCACATCATATGTTGCATTGTTTAACAAGATACCATTCTTATCCTGTTTGAGTTTCACCATCTAGTAGCATCTACCTGGCTACGAAATGTACCTACATAAATTGTTTGGAATGCTAGGTTTTCTTTGAAATTATTGAGTCTTGCAATTTTGCATGAGTGCCACCCTTTATCAGGTATCTGCGTCAAATCTTCTAGGTTTTATTGGAAATATGCCTAGCATCAATATTATTTTCACTTCAACCACTAAAAGTTTGTCGTTCGGTGTTATGCACTTTTCACAATTTACCATTTGAACAAGTAAACCCGTGTTAAAATGGGACACGGCTGCTCCAAAACTCGTAAACAATCGGTATTGTATACAGGAAATATGTAGGACATGGCATGGCTGGCATTGGTTGAAACGATCGGCACAATTCGAGTGGGCCTTGTAAATAGGTGGTGTTGATTATATCAATGTTGTTTCACGTGCAATTGTCTATACAATCACTGCCAGGATTGCTGGCATTTCGGTGCATGCGTATGTCGATAAACCTTGATCGAATGCACCGGTGATTGTCATGTTTGTCGTGTGTTACGGCTTAGGGATACGTGTATGATGTATGTCAGATTCAACCTTCTCACTTCAAACAATACATGCAGGATGTGGGCGGATACTACATGTATTTACACTTATGCTGAATATTTTCACTTCCGGTTCTTTCAGTTCCCCTCTGTTTGAACAGACTGAGTAAACATGTCAGACCTTAACTCTTTTTACAACTATTCACATCCTTTTATGTACGTTGTTATATTACATTCAATTGAAAGATGAGGATGTATATATCTTGCAATGAGGCAACTGCATATTGCAAGTATCAGTGCAGGCAAGTAATCATGTATAATCAGACCAATTTACGTATTTTTGTCCGTTTCCGACAGTTCTTGATACTTGAGAGGTCCAATATTTATTCATAGAGTAGTTTTACTAATGCCAAATGGTATATGTTTGTACCAGCCACTAAAAAGTGCCGGACAGAGGAACGTGACTTTCAGCAAATAATAATAGTAGTGAGATACTGCTTACATCCTTATGAATTACATGTTCCGTCGTGATGCATGGTTTGTACTTAACCTCCTTTGTTGTCCTCTAAATAGGACATTTTGTATTCCTGACAGACAGATATGTGTCTGTTTGTATGTGTCTATACCTACATACCTAAATATAATATATATTCATTGTTGTAGAAATAGGTTTGTAAAGTTAATATTGTATGTGTGTGTGTGTGTGTAAATAAATGAGCCTAGTCTGCCAGTAATGGTGAATTGACAGGAAGACGAAGTATACATCACCACAGCACGTGTAAAATAACTGCACCTTCGGCTGGTTCCAGCAAAATTGCTTATTGTTGTTTTAATATGGGTATTGCTAACGTGACTTCTTGTTTTTACTGGTGGCCTAAGTTTACGAAATTATGTATTGTAGGAGGCAGTCTACATAACATACGAGCGATGTTTCAGTTCAATATGTCACTGGGCTACAGAGTTATATTGATGTGTTTGTGCCTTTCTGTTAGCCGATTGAATTGTACTTGGTTTTATTTGTACAGGCGTGTGCCTGCTGTGTTACTAAACAGACTTGTGTGCATGCATATTATCTGTCCTCATGTTTTGTTGTTATTTATAGAAATGACAACGTTAACTGTGGTAAACATTGGCCTGAATCTAGCAGCGACTGGCTGGAAGATAAACTATGGTTTATAGGCTGATATCCAGTGGGTTTAGAGGCGACTCACATTTCCCATAAGACCACTGCAGCTTGGCCTACTAACTGGCACATATAAAATGTACATTTGATATTCCGAGTTCAGTACCGCAGTCAGGTTTTATGTTTGTTTTTTTGCATCTCCCTTTCAGCCCTGCTAGTCTGTCTGTACAGGCTACTTTTTAAGGAAACTTGATGACATAGGACTATGTACTTAATCGCCATGTGCATGGATGACTTATGATCCATGCATTCTAGAGGGTGTGTGTTTGTGGGACAATGGGGGGGGGCATTCTGGGAATCCGGCATGGTTTCTTGTTGTTTTCATGTCATCCATTCTGGATTCAGGCATTGGAATCGCACTGACGAGAATTGACTGTCATGTAAAGTGTGTGCAATATGTGCATTGAATTGTAAAATTATCTTTGTAAAATTTGCTTTCTCAGATTAAAATGGCTAGAGACATGAACAAGATAGCCTTGGACATCGCCAGTTTTGTTTTGAATGTTGGATGACGTCATGATAACGTGATGTTATGGATTACATAATGGATCACTCAGGGTTTACCACCACTGTTAGAAATATACTGGTAGATAACATGGGGCATTCAATTTATATTATTAAATTATTTTCATGTGTGCAATATTTGTGGAGATCTTGTAAGATCAGACCACTGACGTACAAACAGCATTTCATCTTTGGACAATCATATTGTGGAAAACTGATATTGGATTACCTAATCCACAACACAATCTTGGATATGTTGGCCTTTAAATTACGTGATTAATGGCCATGATAAACATGTTACTAAACTAAAATATGCGACAGAATGTTTCAACAATTCTGTTGGAGTTGTTGGAAGGCGATCGTTTTCACGTAGCAGTAACAGATAAAGGTTACTTATCATCTGTATAACAATTGTGGCTGGTTATGCAACCTGAGGCAGTCTTTCCTGTTGAAGTGATGTTACGTCCGTCAACCCTGAGAGATATGTCCCACTTTCAGTATGTCAAACTGCTGTCTAGACTACTGAACCACCTGTTTGACAACATGACACTTTGATTTGTGTAGTTTTTTGTTTCTTTGCTCTCGTGAAAAGGCTAGAAACCTGTGTTTGTGTTCCTGGCCTGCCCATTGCTGTAGTGTGTAGCAGTGTTGTGGGTAGCACTAACAGCCATATATATTGATCCTGCTGATTACTGCTTGGTCACTAGGCACTAGTGCAATTGATGTCGGCCCTTGTGCAATTTGAGATCATTGCCCATGATAGAGGATTTTGCACTGAATAGCCTCACTCTAATCAGTCACTGATTTTTCTGTATTAATTTTAGGGATGGTCTCATAAGACCACAAAGTCCAAAAAAAGTATGCATTTAGCACAGGTTCGAAATCCCCCCCAACTTTATACGTGGTGTGGGACATTACAATCCAAAATGACTATAAAATTAACATATGTTTCACTCACCAGGTGGCACAACTGTAGCAGTCTATTTTCTAGTGCTACTTGATGACAACCAAAAACTTGTGCGACCATCCCTTGTGTTTACAATGATTATTTTACTAATATCAGACCCCAGTGTTTTCTAATTTAATCTTTATGTTATTGATTATTAAGCTTTGTAACCTGTCAAAATAGAATTGTGTTCCACTTTTGAACTGTTTGGAGATAAAATGTAGATTTTGAAAGAAGATTCCACTGCTTTTGTCCTGATATTGTTACACAGCTTCTGTAGTGTAATTTATTTGCTGATTTCTATCGAAAATTAATTTGTCTCTTGAAAAAACGAATTTGTCGTTTCTCAGCATGCTTGACATAAAAAAGGTGCACTTTGTTTTCCTAAATATGGAAGTCCATGGTGTACAGGTGTACAGGTGTACCACAAGTGTGAAAGGTTTTAGGACAAAATGTGATAATATCACACATTCTGGGTGGACGTTCAGAACTGAAATCTGCAATAAAAATCAACCCTTGCTGTTTGATTTTGGATCCTTAAAACACGCCAACATCATCTACAAGTTTACATTTATGTAATGATGAAATACAAAAGTGTGTTATTCTATTAATAAACAGGTTTATCTCATTTTGCCCTGGAGCACTTATGTTCAGTGTAGTAGTGTGCTTATGATCCCTAGGTTGGGTGATGGTACGAGAGGTGTTGTTCCACCATGGTCATGATAGATGCAAGGGAATATACTTCATCCACCAGTGTCTGTCGTTGCTTGATCAATCCTGCTTAAATCTTGTTGCATATCTACAAGTTGCACAACACGACATGTAGATTTGAAATGTACTTGTGCAAGAGCTTTGTTTATTTTCTACTGAAATTGTTCGATGAGGAATTGCAATAAAGGTATAACAGATATACAACTTGGTGGTGTTGATTCTCATGAACCTCAGTTTGTGACAATATTGACTCTGTGAACAGGAAATTTGTTAATGGACAACTGCTGAACTATGGCGTGTCTAAAATATTGCCAAAGTATTACTGTAATTATAATATATTGTTATGCTTTGAATGGGTTTTCTGTGGAGAGGAGCTATAGGTATGTGTATGTTAGATTGCTTAATAGTCGTAAATAAATTATTTTCTGCCACACATGCGATATGGTTTTGTTTCCTTACATATTCTGGTTCAGTCCAGATGGTTTTATATAACTATTTTACTGGAATTTTGAAATGTTCTTGAAAAGTCATCTAGCTTAATTAAGCAAATTACTTACAAATCACTGCAGATAGTATATCATGATTTTAATAAAATGAGTCCCCGAGGTACCGTGGGTTCTGTTAAAGGCACAACTATTGTTAGTGTGTTTTGTTGGCGTTACTCTATTGCTCTTACCAGAAAACAGACTTATATTATCCATGTCTGCCCTTTACCAACACCTTTTCACTACAGCGACACCCCTCCCCTAGCAAGTACAGGTAATCAGGGCAACTGCCCCCTTGAAGTTGATGACAATGAGGAGAGGGTGTTATAGTCGTCATAATTCAATGCACAGTATAGTTGTTTGTGTAGCGATTTGGACACACTTGGTCTTGGATGTCGACTCGAACGTCCTGTTGAGTTTAAGTGTGTCGCAAGACCACGTGCTATCGCAGCTGTAACAAACACTTGCATGATGCAAACCTCTAATGAGTCCAATCTTATATCCGGCATGTGGCCCCTTTTTATTATAATGCTAGCTGAGTTACCCGGGGGGGAAAAGGCAGTCATATACATCCTCAAATAATTTGCATTGAAATCTAAAAAAGTATTATTGACATAATTATGAACACTGAAAATACACCAAACCTCAAATGCCCAACATTTGAGTTCCAGACAACCCAAAACCATCCTAAATGTTTCCAACCTACCCGTATTAATAAACTGTAACGGGTCATTGGCTTAGTTGTTAGGACAACCTTTTGCCAGAAATCGCACGCGCTCACCCGTATAATGACGTAACCAGCAACAGGCAGCTGGGTTCCGCGTCCGAGATTTTGTAACGTTAATAGCATAAAAACTAATACATTTATTTGCATACACCCAGTGACACATTTGTACATGGCATAATTACCTGTACAATGAAACAGTAACTTCCGTTGCTGGAATTCTACGGAATTGTTGCAGTGTATTGTTTGCCAGAAGTAGCACGCGCTCACGGGGTTGACGCTGCGAAAAAATTACGTGACCAACGACAGGTAGACCTGGTGCATGTTAAGCGCTGAGGATTTTCAAACGTCAATAACTTAAAAATATTCAAAATATCTTTATACATCCAGCGACATATTTGTAGATGGCATAATTATCGTTATGATGATATAGAAAAACATTAAATTCCGTGGCTGGAACTCCACGTACAGCCTTTTGAAATATTGAGCCCCCCAAGTTCTCCACCCCCGGACGAATTTCGAAAATGTCTCAATCTACGAACCAGTGAATCACATGCAAAATTGTGTATAGATGTGTGCGTTATTGTTGTATCTATGTGCGCGCGCGTCTGTGTACGTGCGTGTGTGCATGCATGCGTGCCTGTGTGTGCGTGTGTCAGTGTTTGCCTGCGTGCGTACCTGCCTGCGTGTGTTTGAATTATGGGATGTACTTTCCCTTTCATATAATTTTGTGTGTGCGTGCGAGCGTTCGTGCGTGCGTGCGTTATTATTATTTATAATACATCACATCTGGTCGCCCACTGCATTACAACAATATTATGAATGGGAAATTGAACTGATATATATTTTCGTATATAATATTATGCCGTTAGTTAACCCTCAGTAGGTTCTTATTAAAACGAATGGGTAATTCTGGTATGAACAGCTCGTGGTGCCATAAATGACAACAATTTTGTATTACACCGTTGATGCCGTCCACCGCCGTTACAATGTCTGAAGTGATTTATGTTTAGAGAAAATGTGCGCTACTTACGTTTACAAAGATTTGGAAAATGCCAACTAGCAAAGCGGCGCTTTCATGGTTTAAAAGAAGTGTGTAGACTGAAACCGGTTTTTATTAGCTCATATGAAGTAAAACAGAAATCTCCCCCCGGCGGACAGTTAAGAAAAACTGACACAGGCCCGTAAAGGCCTAGACCCTTGTACACTGCTCGACGGCAACGGCAAACCTCGGCGGCAAGCGACCAAATAAAAATCGCTCTATATTATCTAATTGGATTAACACAAACCCTAGTATACTGATCGACTGTGGTTAAAAATGATCTGTTCGTCTGTAAACTTCTTGCCAGGATATGGTCGCAGTAGGTACGTCTTCAAGGGAAGGCTTAATTCATCCCCAATGATCACATGGGGCATGGGTCGATCCTACTTCTAGAGCATTGACAAATAGCTTGTCCTCTGCTACATGGAGAAGTTTCCTTTCCACGGCTTTTCCGATGGTCGACTTGGCATAAATCCCTCCATCGCTATTGCGGCCGTAAGATCCTACATCGATTACTGTGAAACAATATCGATGATCAACTAGTGTCATAAGGATCATTGAGAAGGTGCCCTTGTAGTTGACATACAGGCTGCCGGATCTGTGTGGAGCATGCATAGCAACATGTTTTTCGTTTAATGCCCCAATGCAATGTGGAAAGTTCTATCTCTTAAAACTCTTCAGCAATTTCGATGCAGTCTTGCTCTGTTGGTTGAACCAAGTATTCGGGCTGCAAAGCGTGCCAGATTGCCTCACAAGGTTCTGCTACTATTCGAGAAACAGTGGTTTGTGGAATCCGGTAGCTGAATCCGATAGTCACGTATGAATCTCCAGTTGCCAAGAACCTGAAACACACACATACGCATTCATTGTAAATAATTATTCCGTGTATTTTGCAGATGTACAAGCAGCAAAGAAGAAAGATATGCTGTGATTCCTTTTTAAAGGCAAGAAACAAATGCAAAACAAAGAGTGGTCAGGGATCAAAACAACTCACGCCCTACGGTGGTGTATGCTGCCATTAGGTTTTTTTGCTGCCCCATCCAAATAATTGTTCTGGGGCGCTTTACAATGTCGTCCGTATGTATTCACTGTTGTTATATATCTAAATTGTAACGCCTGACGTTAACGGTTAACCAGCAGGGCCGCGAAACAGTAGTTTGAAATATACTTAAATACCAGTGCAAGTACTGTTGTGCCAACTTAAGCTTGATAACTGATTGAACAGCAAAACAAAATGCTTTAAATCCTATAAAGCATGAGTAGACTTGCTGCCTGACCATCCATTATGTGTTGCTTCTCTGGATGTTTTCACACATTGGAGACATTAGGAAGTTGTTGAATTGCGAAATGTTGTGTGATCACAATTCGAATGTGCTGAGGGTACTCATAAATGTTTACTTAAGTAAACAGTACTTAAGCTGAATATCGCTTTAATACACAGCACCGTGGCACAACCTTCTTAACGTGTAATGCAGCAGTTTGTTCAATAACACCTTACGATTTCGTTTGTTTATTTAAGTACTCAAAGCAACCTGTCTACACGTTTGACCAAAACCATATAAAATTCGGAGGCTGATGATGGCGACAACGACGATGATGATTATGATGATGGTGGTGATAATGAACCACCAGATGAAGATAGTACTGGCACAGTTGATGATTCCATACAGTGTGGCAGCGAGAGCAACAGTGACAATCCAAGCCTAACAGTAACACAGAAAAACCCAACCTGCAACAGCAGTTCAGGCAGTGGAAATAACAACAGTGAAAAGAGAAAGATTAGATCCCCTGTTGAGAAAATAAAACCCAAGAAAGCACGTGGCTCAATGCAGTATCACAGGGAAATCCTACAGTACTTGAAGGAAGGACGGCTCAACGACAATGATATACGAGAAGATGAAGACGATGTTTTTTCCGCAGTATGGCAGCTGCCTGCAAGAAGCTTCCAGCTCGTGTGGAATCATCGATAAAGTTTAAGATATACCAAATAATGCATGAAGCAGAATTAGATACCTTAACACCTGCCACGGTTCAGATTCAGATGCAAAACCCCATGCCAACACCCTTGACACCCCAGCTGGTAACCCCCATTACATCCAATATGAAAACCCCCTTGGGACGCCAGATTACAACAACCGTGGCACCCCAGATGAAAGCCTCCTTAGGACCCCAGTGGCAAACTCCCATGACAACAGTTGAAAACACCCTTAGCATCCCAGGTGAAAACCCCATGCCACATCTGATGAAAACAGCTTTGGCACCCCATATAAAAACTCGCATGGCACCCCATCACGACACATGTGAGGAGCGCACGTATTTCAACCTTTAGCTTCCTCTGGCAGACACGAGCAAGAGTATAGTCAATAAAAGTTTAAAATGTCTAAAGTCGCAGTCTTGGAAGCGGTTCAGATAAATAAAGATATGCATTTTGTTACGTTTTAATATATACTTTTGATCTTACAGAAGAAGCCAGCATGACATTAATTCGGCATGACTTAACTTCATAGTTTCATTCTGACTTAGACTACCTTCTAAAACTGTTTTTTGAAGAAAGTGTACGTACAACATGTCTTATCATACTTGCTACCGTATGTGTCACTTTTGTATTTGATGTTTTTAGATCAATTACTAATCCCCCAAGAATATTAAACACATGGCACGTGGATATAATCTTTTGTGCCGTTATATATATATATATATATACATATTTATATATATATATACATATATATATAATATATATATAGTAAGTGTATGGGGCGTGTTGATTCACGTACTGGAAATTTGTTTTTAAAAGATGGACGATCTCCGAATGCAGCTTTGACGGAAACAATGATAGTGTTTAGCCTATATGTAGATGATAGGCCTACCTCTGTAATTGGCAGACTCTTGGCAGACTCCTTTTTGTCAGATTGTGTTCGCAGCCCTGTGAGCCAACTACAGATTACATATTCCCCCCCCCCCTTGAAACCAGGTAGTGACAGCCTGTAATTGTGTCTAAACAGTATACATACAATCTAAACATACGTAAGTCATATATCTGTAACACTGCAAGTCTTTCAGCATGACTGATGGGTTGCCGCCAATTGATTGTTGTTTTGCGGATTGCCTCCTCCACGATACTTTGCACTAGTATAGCAAACTGCTTATGTGACATGCGAGAGTAGGTAAAAAAATCGATCATCGTAACTGTCCAATTCATGGACAAGCCTATGGAATTCTCCAAGGTTGTTTCTCTTCTGAAGAGTTTCGTGTACCCAAACACGTCGCTTTCGTCTTCGATGGTTGCGTTGTCTTTGCAAGAACAGTAGGAGTAATGCTTCCTCCTCTCGATTGATTCTTTGGACCGCTATCTTTTACAGCATTCACAAACTGTTCCGGTGACAAATTTGCATATACCGTCGAAGATTGCCGCGCCCTGTTTACTAGACTCTGCTCGCGGTTTGCCGCTTTGCTGTTGAGGTTTTGTCGTTGCCGAGCAGTCTACTAGGCCTTTAACTAGGTTTTTCTGAGAAGGGGTTCGTTTTTTATATTTGATTATATATATATATTCCTAACGACATCATACGCCGACCGGACATGTATACAGAGCCGCGCTAGGCAGACCGATGTTTTTAAGCAAACCAGGGTATTATATACTCGGCTTCACGACCAATATTAATGTGAGTGAAGTCACAAATAAAGGGCAAACCTACATATGCAACAATTACAACAGCAACGACATTCAACAGTCATATAAGAGGTTCTTTAATGGCACGATATGCAAACATTATTGCTTTTGATTGAAATCAGTAGGGATATCACAATCAATGTACAGCAAAAGGGGTAGTGAAGACAGATGGTCTTGGCACATTCAGACTGATTCATTTGAAAAGTGTTCAGCTGCCTCGGTAGCACATTAGCTTTCGTGCAGGAGACTCTTTAGTTGCCGTTTCCTTGGGAAACGGTCTGCAAAGTGATTCACCGTTTGATTGACATCAACAGGAACATCCTAGTGGACGTGAATCAGTGCAAGCGCGAGAGACGTTCTTGGCCCATACTGGCCCGCACCAAGGTTTTCAGGCGTCGCAGAGCGCTGGCACTTCTTTTGTATTTGCATGGCGTTACGGGGATTGTACAGGACATTGGCAACAACACATAGATATTTAACAAGGTTGAACAAGATTGCCACATATATAATTAACTCTAGATGGTAGGTGCACAAGGATGCCTTTTGGTTTATCGAAAGTCCAACCCTTTTTATATATGTGTATCCCGCCCTTCTGAGGAATGTGTCGATTTTATTTTTAAACATATTCACGCTACTAGCACCCACACAATGAGCAGATAATCTGTTCCATTCATTTATAGTCCCTTGTGAAAATGAGAACTTTCTTATATCTAATCTGCACTGCTCCTTTACTAATGTAACTTCTTGTCCTCTAGTCTTTCTATCTTTCTTACCTGAGACAAACATATGCATGTCAATATTTTCATAACCATTCAATATTTTAAACACTTCTATCTGATCTCCTCTCAATCTCATGGTTTCTAGTGTCGTTAAACACATTCTTTTAGGCGTATTTCATAATAAGATCCCTCAGTTTTGGTATCATTTTAATCGCTCTCCTCTGTACTCGTTCTAGCATTTCTATGTCCTTGCGATATGACATCCACGCTTGTATAAAATATTCTAAATAAGGCCTAACTATTGTTTTGTGCAGCGGTATTATTAGTTCTTTTCCCTTACGCGCTATATTTCGTATAATTAATCCAAGGATTTGATTTCCGTTTGAAGCTGCAATTCCGCAATGCTCTGAAACCTTCATATCAGCACTAATGGTTGAACAACTTTCCCACTCATCTTCAATCAGTGGGTCTGTCGGGTCACCATATTCATAATTACACAATATGCAAGGCTCTTGCCACATGCTTGGCAAGTTTCGGCCTTTTGAAACAAAAGTTTCGAGCACTTTACGGGATACGAAGCAATTAAAGACCCTAAAATAGTAGCTCGACACGCTACCGACTTAGCCACCAAGATTAGTACGTTTTGGCTGTACTTTGGCGACTACATACAATATATTAGTTAGCAGTCCGACCGTTGCGTGCGACATCGGTTGCACTTTGTTTAGTTAAATGTGTCCTTGTTTGGTATGTATATCATGCTTATTCACACTTAGTCTTTTGTTTCTGCTCGAGCATAAGCAAAGAACGTCAATACGGAATCGTTGATAGCCACGAGAGCTGCCATCTAGTGAATATGCATGCGATTAAAAGGCACTAAACTACGAAAAAAGTTAGATGTCGATTTATTTTGCGTGTGATATGTTTCAATATAAGTTTAATTGTTGTTATAGTTATTATTAATAAAAGTGTATCCTTATTTAATTTGTTATTTCATAGTTGGCCTGAGAGCCAATCACCGTCTCTACTCGAATCTGGGGTAAAGCCACCTACCGGTAACATTGGCAGGGCCTTAATATTCCAGGACGTAGTGAGGAACGAAAATGTGCTGCCACCTCACGGCGCCTGATTAATCGAGGCTATTGTGTATGACCATTGGAGGAGATGTCTGTCCAACAGCGTTAATCATTACCAATGTGGTTGATGTTTCACCCAAGCGCAGTGATGTTATATGTAGGAACACCCACTTCTCCAATGACCTGATCAGCTTTGTGGATGTTCTGGCATCCAGTTTCATAACAGTTCCACAAATGGGATGGCATATCTTTAATGCAAAGTTTTTCCAACATGTCTCATAACTTCTGAAACCAAGTCATGACTTATGATTTATTCATGGCCATAGCCCGAGCGACAGACAGGTGTTCTGCCTTTTTACGGAGAGTTCGGGATTCCGCTTCAAGAAACCCTCCAACCTGTAATACACTGGCAATTTTTACTGTTGTCTACAGAAAATCCACTAAGGCCATTTGAAATCGCATACTTATATGCTAAACCTCGGTCTTCTAGTCTCTTCAGAGAAAATCCAGCAGCTGGCAAAGTTCGAATATGATCCGCCAATTCCGCCTCTGCAACTCGTGAAAGTACAGTGGGCTTGCCCGACTGATTTGGGAATTTAATTCCAGCTTAATTAGTAGGCTACGGTTATTCATAACAAGTCTAGACTATATGATTATGATATGCAGCCGTTAAAATACTGATATTTATTCGGTTAGGCAAAATATATATACACACCTATTTTCTTATTTATATATATATATATATATATGTGTGTGTATATATATATATATGTCCAGTGCAGTGACCAAAAAGCACCAAATAAATTGGCATGACCCACACGCATGAGTGCACACACGATAATTCAACTAACAACACCACTATTCCAGTATGTTAAGCCGCCACTTGTTCACTAAACAACACCTTTCACCTGACCTCAATCTCTGCAAATCCTGATCAAACACTGTCAAAAACACCCATGCATGTGTACATGGTAATAAAAAATAAAGTTGTCTATTAAAACTATAACATTCGTCTTTAATTATTTTGTATTATTATTACTATAAGTATAATTAAACCATGCTGGAATAAGGCGTTATTTAAAGTACTTTTTTTATGCATCTCAGAGGGATGTTTTAGATTTCTCGCTCAACAGATGTACAGATTTTAATTAATGAGGTTTTAACTGATAGAACATGTGACTGAAAGGGTAGAGAAGATTTTTGGGCATGGCAAGGGAGGGTCTATACTAGTACGCGTAGGGACAAATAATGCAGCCAGGGAGGGAACAACTATGGTAGTACTGAAATACAGACAGTTAGTAAGGAAGTTAAAGAAGACAAGAATTTAACAGATTATTGTCTCAGGAATGTGATTATTATGGGGGATTTTAACCATGGTCATATACAATGGAAATCTCTACAGAGGATCACAAGTTTTTAGTTCTAGTACAAGATAGTTTCCTTTCTCAACATGTGCTAGAACCAACCAGTGGTGAGAATATGTTAGAGACATAGTTTTATAATATAATATATAATAATAAATAACTTCTTAAGCGCCAATATCCTCAGACAATCCGAGCTCAGTGGCGCACCAAAACCAAAGGATTAAGCATTCTCCTACTCGTGTGCTAGGCGAAATTCGTCAACAAATGGATGGATGTGCTAGGAAGCTAGGGAGGATAGGCAATATTGAAAAGATAGTTTTTTAGGTGACGACGAAATGTAACAATATTTTCTGCTAATTTAACATTAACGGGAAGCGAATTCCATATAGTTGGCGCGGCAACTGAAAAAGCTCGAGTTCCAGCCTTTGTCTTAACTCTAGGAACATATAGCAACTTCGAACTAGACGACCGAAGTTGTCTGGCTTGTCTGGCTGGTGTGAGCATTGAGTGTAAATAACTAGGTTGTTTGGATGAAAGGGCTTGGTAGGTGATTGCACTGAGCGGGAGAATCGAGGAGATTGTGCGACTACCCTTGCTAAACAATGTTGGACGCGTTGCAATTTTGCAATATCCTTGATAGCAATATTATGAAGGAGGGAATTGCAATAATCTAATCTGCTGCTAACAAGAGCTGTTGCGATAGTCTTAGCGACAGAAAGCGACATATGTCGGCGAATGCGGCGAAGATCACGGATATGATAAAAACAGCAACGGCACGTTTGGGATATGTGTTGTCTGAAATTGAAGTCGCAATCAAAGGTCACTCCTAGATTCCGTACTGATGCTGCTGGTGTGATAGTTTGACTCAGGATGCATGTTGGAAAAAAGTCATTTAGTTTACCTCGCTGCATTGGAGTACCAATGATGAGGAATTCAGTTTTGTCTGCATTTAACTTTAATTTACTATCGGTCATCCATGAAAAAACATCTTGGAGACAATCGTTCAGTCGGTTTAGAGAACGACTTGTATCGGGCGTGGCCAAGGAAATGTAGATATGTGTGTCATCTGCATAAAGGTGATGATCCAAGTTATGACTTTGGATTACAGAGCTGAGTGGCGTAGTGTAGAGAGTGAAAAGCAAAGGCCCAATAACGGAACCCTGGGGAATGCCACATGAAGTGGGGAGTGAGGTTGAAAAGTAATTATCTATCTTTATACATTGATGTCTATTGGTTAGATATGAAGAAAACCAGGTCAGAGCTGTGCCATATATGCCATACCACATTAATAAACGTTTGACAAGAGTGTTGTGATCAATGGTATCAAAGGGGGCAGACAGATCAAGCAAGGTAAGTGCAGTTACTTTGCCTTTATCAATGTTTAATATAACATCATTGTGTACTTTTAGGAGAGCAGTCTCAGTAGAATGAAATTGTTTGTATGCTGATTGGAGCACACTGGATAAACAAGTTGAGCTAATATGACGCCTTAGACGGCTTGCTACGACTTTCTCAAGTATCTTAGAAATAAAGCTAAGATTAGAAATTGGCCTATAATTTTTGAAATCATCTTTTGGCAGAGAAGTCTTCTTGAGAACAGGATTTACATGTGCGTATTTAAAATCATCTGGGAATTTACCCGAACTTAGTGATAAATTTATGATATTCGTTATTGTACCAAGTAAAGAGTCAAGACATGCTTTTAGTAGTATGGTTGGTAATGGATCGAGATCGCATGACTTATTTGGGGAGGACATTATTATGTTCCTCACTTCATCAACTGTGGCTGGCTCAAACAATACAAGTGGAGAATTTACTTGTGGGGAGTCCACATTTACAGTACTTAAAGTGTGACATGGAAAAGCAGAACGTATAAGACTTATTTTATCTTTGAAATTACTAGAAAACGAGTCACACAGAGATTTGACTGACACATGACTTGGTAGAGATGGAGGCAGCCGTCTATGTAAAATATGATTTATGCAGTTCCATAGCTGACGTGGGTTATCAGAGTTGCTCGAGACCATGTTTGTGTAATAATTTGATTTAGCTTTGGCCATTTGTCTGTTGCAGTAGTGACACTGTTTAGAATATCGTGATCTGTCCAAAGGCGAGCGTGATTTGCGCCATACACGTTCAAGATAGCGCCGGCGCTTTTTAGATTGTAGAGTTTCAGGAGTTATCCATGGAGCATGTGGCTTTTGGGACACATATTTAGATCTCAGGGGTGCATGTTTATTAAGTAAATCTTTGAGTACTTGACAGTACTGTCGACACAGATCTGACAGATGTTCTTTGGGTTTACTGATGAGGTCGGATTTAAGGATGTCTGTCATTAATGCGGCAATGTCAATCTTATGGATCGGTCGGTAAAACACTTTGTTTTTGGACTCTACGGGAATTCTAGGAACTTTGAGATCAGCAATGACAGTGTGGTGGTCTGATAAACCATCTGAAGCAGTAGGTGTCTGAATATTGTTACAATCTGAGCGGGTGATTAAGAGATCGAGCCAGTGGCCATGTATGTGTGTTGAGAAGGTAACATGTTGTTTCATGTCATAGGATGCCAGAATGTCATTAAATGTACTTGTTGTTGATGAAGGTGTGTCCAGATGAAGAATAAAATCACCGAGTATATAAAATTCTGGATAAATAGTTGCCAGATTTTCAAGTAGATCCTGGAATTCTTCAAAGAAATGGGCAGGGTGTCCTGGAGGGCGATAAATGCACACAAAATAGGCAGAGAAAGATGAATCGGAAATTTCGGCACAGATGGCCTCAAAGCTTGAGTAATGAGGGTTTGAATGCAAATTAACTTTGAACTGTTTTGAGACGAGAAATCCAACACCACCACCTCGTCCAACTGAACGTGGGCGATGATGGAAGGTGAAACTGGAAGGAGAAATGTCAGCAATGCATGCAGCTGTGTCATGTGGTCTGAGCCAGGTCTCAGTGACTGCAAGGATGTCTATTGTCTTGGAAGTTAATAAATCGGTAAGCGAGGCTGTTTTGTCTCGAATAGATCGAACGTTAGTGGTGGCTACTCGAATATTGCGCCTGATAGCAGGTCCAGGATTATAGACTTACATCTCCTGCTAGTAGTAAAATAATTGCCAATTTAAACGTTGGCTTAGAGCGGGGGATTGGCAGTAACTTTCTATTAAAGCAAAGATTAAGACATGGCAAACTGTTAAGATGTGACAAGGAATGTTGTGTTATCATGTACTGAGAAACTGTTAAAATGACAGCCAACCGTTGGGGACTAAGTGGCTTGCACAGCGTAAAATCGTGACTTCTCGAAGCAGCAGAACAGGATAAAAATAAAACACACAATAAAAATGCTGGTGACATTGTCTTTCCTCGAAATGGTGAAGAATAAAATGATAATGTCTCATAAAAATAATAAATAATTGAAAATAATAAAATATTCTAAAACTGTATAATTGTACTAAAAATAATGTAAATTTCTAGGTTATTAAAGAGTGGGTTGGCGATAATCAATGGCAATATTACAGGTCGTATGATTGTTCGCGCTCAGCAGGCCTGTGCAAAGTAACAAGACGTTTAAAAAGAACGTCTTGTTGAAAAGGCCAGTTAGTATATAGTTTATAAGGGGACTGCCCCTACCTTAGTATGTTGTGTACGTAAGCCTGCTAGCGCGAAAATCAAATCGACCTGTATTATCGCCCAACTAATTTAAGTACAAGATTTAACAGCGTCAGGGTTGAAAAAATCATGATTTTTTCGAAAAAATCGAATTTTTTCGATTAAATCGATTTATTCAACATTCTCGACAAATCTTATAAGAAATAATATGTAGTTCTTAAAATAAATAAATATGTGGAATATCATAATATACCCAATGGGCTGAACATTTCCTTGGATGTCCTTGGAGCATCTTTTACACTTTGCTCGGCAACCCGTTTTACCAATTTGTACAACTTTCTCAAAATAATTCCACATAGAATCTAGTTGACGTGGCATGGTGACACAACCAGTCAACCACAATGTGCAATCGCAATGACCATCAGAATGTTCTGCCTACTAAGCCTAGATACCAGACTGCCCTGCGTCATGCCTTGCTGCCCTTATTCCCTGGCTTCTCAGTAGGATTGGCAGTCCCTTCCCTCAAGAAATATGTGGCTTCACCGTGAAGCCACATATCAACCAAATGCTTGTTATAGCCTGGCTTGTTATAATATGTTCCTGACAGGCAAGCTGACAAAATAACACTGATCAGAGTAGTTCAAATAATCAGATTTTGACTAAGCTGGTTTTAATTCCAAATTGAGGATACACCTTATCTATACTTTGGAACCCATCTCACATTGATCTTACTCATCTTAGGTACCCTGGGGTAGCTGATTAAATCAAAGCATGCAATTAGCTGCAGTCAGTTGGTCCTTGGCAGGTGACAATACAGATAAAGGTATGCCTCTCTGCCCTCTTCCCAATCAGTCAAAGTCATGCCTCGGTGATCACATGTATCACTTGCCTTTGTCACTTGCCTAACACAACATACCAAAGTCCAAGCAATACACCAAGCAATTATTTAATCGAGCACAGCTGTAAAAACATGTGGGCCTAGTAATTAAAAAATGTCAGCTGTCTTACAGATTTCAGAATTATTATTATAAATTGGCACAAATAAATTGAGTACTCAGGTAAGTATAAATTTAAGATAATCTGAAAAAAAATCTAAAAAATCAATATCTTGATTTTTTTATGTTGATTTAATCGATGATTTAATCAATTTGATTAAATCAACGCCAACCCTGAACAGCGTTGGTGGTGGCAATTTATAAAATGTTTGTTTAAGCAAACAGTGCAATACGTTGACACTAATTCTACACTAGTGTCACAGACAAAATTAAACGTTAAATTGCAAAAATGATTTTGAATCACGCAGTGACAAAATAAACAAGTACCACCTTACGCCACCTAGCGACCAACCGATTTACCCTCACAGAATGAATTAGTTGACAATGTCAAGATATGTGAGCCACCGGGGAGTAGTGATCACAACCAGATACATTTTACCATCAAAGTAAAATCAGAAAGGAATAGTAAAAAGCAGTAGAGGATACAGAAAGCTGGAATACCTTAGAGTGAAATTAAATGAATCATTTAAAATATTTGTTCACTTGAAAAAACAAGGGAAACAGTCCAGAAAGAAACACTTATCGAAAGAAGCCATTAGAAAAATTAAATACAAACAAATGATGTGGAAGTCATATAGACGTGCTGGAAATGATTAAAGACACAACATTTATAAAGAAGCAATTAACCAAGCTACAACTGAAATTAGACATTCAAAGAGAAGCTGTGAATTAAAATTTGTCAGTAATATAAAACATGACAGGGATTCTTAATGGCAGAAAACCTGAATGAGTATTTTAGTTCGGTATTTACCAGGGAAGATATTAGTTCACTGCCAGTACCAGAGGCTAAGTTCAAGGGGGCGGAATCAGACTATATTTAGGACAGTTAATTGTAACCCCGGAAATGGTACAGGATAACTCACTTCAAAGATACAATACTACCTCTACTGTGTAAAGCCATATATATATTTTATATATATACATATATATGCTTATTAATTATATAATTGTTATTCAATACACCAGAGATTATTGTTTTGCAATAATCCACCAGAGGGACTAGATCATGCACATGTACGTGTCTACTTTGTCTGTAATTTTTTGTGATTTGTTGCATATTGAGCAACGTTCAAACATTACAAATGAACAAATTTGATGGCATAACAAATATGGTAAGCATTACAAATTGAATTGTATTGACAACTGCTCAGCTTCATGTGTAATGATTGCAGTTTCACTTGACCGAGTGACAATATATGAAACTCATGCATACTCATTGCACATGTGCGTGATACTACATAAACTTCTATGAAATAACTATTTAGTCAGCCTGTAACCATCGTGTCTACTAGTGACTTAAACTTATGCAAACAGTATACTGATCCACTAAAATAACACCAGGACAAAATAAAGAAAAAAGACTTGCGAAATGTTTCTGCAGAACTGATTTCAAGAAACTAACATTGGGTTTGACCACACAACATAAGCTATGCAGACAATGTCGTGAAAAGCTGGAATCACTTCTTGAAGTAACTTCGTCATCACCTGCTTCTTCATTCGCACCAATGTCTGGCCAAGAATCTGATCAAGGCCAGATATCTGATCAAGAAGAAAAAACTGTTTTAGAAGAGCATGAACTGTCAACATTCAATGAATCATTGGATATTATTGGCGAATCCCCACTCTCAAATCGAAAGTTAGGCCAGGAATCCTATGCTGCAAGAAAGGTGAAAAAAAATTAACACAGCAGTGGTGAAGAAGTTAAAGTTAGTAGCACCAGAGAAATGCTTCGAGCATGAGGAAACAGCTACTTCGGGTGAGAAAGACTGGTGGAATTATGGCACAGGTAAAGGAAAAATTCCGGAAAACAGACAAGGGAAGCGAAAAGATCAAATTATTGACCGTGATCCCAGAGTTGGAGCATCCAGAAAACGGTAACTGTCTTCAACACATCATACTTCACTGCAAACAGAGCAAAACATTTAGTTAAAGAGAAAGGCATCATGAGTGATCCAGATCCCAAACCTGGAAAAAGCCTGTCCTCTGAAACCATCCAGTTGATGGAAGCATTCTACTCTATTCTATTAAAGAAAAGACTTCATGGTTATTGAGTCCATAATCAAAAGCAACTAGTTCTTTGTAACTTGAAAGAGGCACACCAACATTTTAAGAACACACATTCAAACATTAACATTGGTTTAAGCAAATTTGCAGAGCTACGTCCAAAACTGTGTGTTATGGCAGGATCATCAGGTACCCACTCCGTGTGCATTTGCACAATTCATCAGAATGAAAAAATTAATTATGGTTGATGCAAAACTCAGCAAACTTACCAAAAAATATCACATCACACTGGTTCACTACAATCATTGTCTTTCAAAACTACGACGTAATCCACCAAGACATGAATGCTTTCTGAAAAAAATGTGTGTGGTGACTCAAGTAATTTGAATGGATGACTACTTATTACATTTGACAGCCAGGTAATCGAGGAAATTGAATTTTTTAAATGGATAACTACTGATCGATCAACACTACAAACCATGAAACTCAGTGCAGATGATTTCATTCATGAATTCTGCACCCAACTTGAAATCTTGCAGTGGCATGATTTCATAAGCAGATAGCAGTCTTCATGTCTGAGACACTCGTGAATCACTTCAGACAGGCCATTTTCTTGTTGTCTGTGACTTTGCAGAAAACTACTCTTTCGTCCTGCAAGATGAGGCACAATCCTTCCATTGGAATAATGCATAGGCAACACTGCACCAATTTGTTTGCTACTATCGTGAAGCTGATAATGACTGTGTGTCACATGTTAGTTATTGTTATGTCTTACGCCATCTTTTATTCGACACGTCAGCACAGCCCGGGATCTGTCCTTATTCCAGAGCAATGGGGAGCATTCATAATGCTCTACAATACAAATACTCTACTCCCCTCCCTTTCAAATGTTGTTCCCTTAAAACATGTTAATACCCTGGTTGCGCTACGCCACATATATGATATGACAACCGTCAACGCAGTCCACGGATTCAACGTCCATTAATTAGTCCTTGTTAACAATGACATTTTAGTAGCCATTAACCGTTAACGTCTATGTCCATAATTAAACTGGACACCGTCTTTCAAACGTCACAGATCCAGCTTCTCTGGAGGCTTTCTGGTTCTTGTGGACCTTCTCACGAGTCGTTCCTCTGCCATCGGTATCTGCGCTGGACTTGCCGGTCTCACGGGATAGTTCACTGCCATCGGTGTTTGCAATGAACTTGGCTGGTTGTCTTCTTCTGCTTCTGTTGTTGGTCTAGTCGATTCGTCAACCACTGGTACCTCCACCGCACCCATACCATGGCGACGTCAGAAGCCCTGATTTGGTCGCTGTGTCTCCGCCATACATCGCCGTCTTCCACGCGCACTGCATACGATCTGGTATCCCTCTTCTCTTGGACGGCACCGGGTACCCACTTTTGGTCGTCGAGATAGTTTCTTACCGCTACTCTGTCCCCAGCTTCAAATTCTCTGTGTTGCCCTCTCTTCTCCTCTACTGTATGGGCCTGATGGTTTTCCGCCGTCTTCCTCGTGTTTGGTCGTATGGCATCTAATCTTGTTCGCAGGGCTCGACCCATCAGTAACATCGCCGGAGATTCACATGTTGTTGCATGTGGTGCGTTTCTGTAGGCAAACAGAAATCTGGCCAGGTGTCGTTTCACAGCACCCGAGTCACCTCTCGCTGATCGCATGGCTTGTTTAAATGTCAGAACAAAGCGTTCCACCTGCCCGTTGGTAGCAGGGTGGTAGGGTGCAGAAAATGTGTGCCTGATGTTGTTTGCTTTCATGAAGTTTCGGAAAACTTCGCTTGTGAATTGACTTCCGTTGTCACTGTGCAAGTGTTCTGGAAGACCGTACCTTACAAACACATCTCGTAACAGTTCTACGGTTCTTTCTGATGATGCTGAGGCTGTTGGTAGTACCTCAGGCCATTTGCTATGTGCGTCGACCGCTATTAAGAACATCCGTCCCATAAACGGTCCAGCGTAATCTACATGGATACGCTGCCATGGCTTTGCAGGCCATTCCCACGGGTGAAGTGGCACGGTAGGCGCTTCAAACTGGACTCTCTGGCAGCCTTGACATTTCCGTGCCAGAGATTCTATAAATGGTTCAAGTCCCTCTGGACTGATCGTCGGCCATCTTTGCTGGGTTCTCTCCAGAACTTTTGACATGACTGGGTCCTTGCTGGACTCTGTCTTGATGTTTGCTGCCGTGACAGGAAGGGTTTCCATGTGGTCCATGTAGAACATCTCCACCACATCAAGGTGTGTCTCCCCCATTTTCAATGGTAACCTCGAAAGTCCGTCTGCATTTGCGTGTTTCAAAGTGCTTTATAGACTATCTCATAGTCGTGTGCTGCTAGTTGTAGGGCATATCGTTGCATTCGTGCAGCCGTCATTGCTAGAATACTCTTCCCTGGATGAAAGATAGCTGTAAGGGGTTGGTGATCCATCCATCACCAGCGTGAATCGTCTTCCAAACAGGTATTGGTGGAACTTCCTGACTCCCCACACGAGTCCCAGTGCTTCTTTGTCTATCTGGCTGTAATTCCGTTCAGCCTTGTTTAAAGTTCGCGAAGCGAACGCGACTGGTCTCTCCAACCCATCTGACATCGTATGACTGAGTACGGCCCCCAGCCAATATGCAGATGCATCGCACGCTATTCTGATGTGCAAGTTCGGATCGTAGTGGACGAGAACTTGTTCCGATGTGATCAGTATCTTTGCTTCACCGAACGCTTGTTCACACTCCTTTGACCACATCCATGTCTGATCCTTCTCTAGTAACTGGTTTAGGGGATGCAAGACACTGGCCAGGTTGGATAAAACCTGTGGTAGTAATTCACCAGCCCAAGGAATCCTTTTAAACTACTAACATATTGGGGGCGTGGTGCCTTCTGCACGGCTTCTGTTTTTGCCTTTGTCTTGTGCAGACCCTCGTGATCAATCTCGTGGCCACAGTACTCGATCCGTTTCATGAAGAACCGGCACTTCTTCACATTGATCCGCAGATCCTTCTCTGCCAGCCTCTTGAATACTGCTTCCAGGTTTTCCAGATGCTCAGTGTCAGACTTCCCCGTGACAATATCATCCAACATCACCTCCACGCCAGGGATTCCTTGTAAAGTCTGCTCCATTGCTCTCTGCCATATCGAGGGTGCCGTCTTGATCCCGAACGGCAACCTATTATACTGAAACAGCCCCTTGTGCGCGTTGATTGTGAGGTATTGTTTAGAGTCCTCCTCTACCTCCATCTGCAGTTAAGCATTCTTGAGGTCAATTTTGCTGAACCTCTTACCTCCGGCCATCTTTGCGAAAATATCTTCGATGCGTGGTAGCGGATATTTATCTTCCCGGAGCACCGGGTTGCGTGTCACTTTAATCTCCACAGAGACGTACATCCTTGGTATCTCGTTTCGCCACCGGTACCACTCCTGATGCCCACTGGCTATACGCGACAGCTGATACGATTCCTTCTTTCTGGAGCCTTTCTAGCTCCTTCTCAAAGTATGGTTTGATCGCATAAGGCACGCTTCGTGGCCTGCAGAACTTCGTTTGAGCGTCTGCCTCTACGGTGAGTTTGGCTTTCACACCTTTCAATGTCCCTAAGTTGTCCGTGGTTAACAACTCATACTTTGCTAGCAGCCGTTGAACTTGCTTATTGGCATCCTTCAGAGAAACGTCCTTGTCAGTCCCATGCCATGACTTCAGGGAGTGAATTTCTCCCCAGTCGAGCTTGATCTCCCAAAACCAGTCATGACCGAACAGCATTTGTCGACCGTCTTTGATAACGTACAAGTCCAGCTTCACCTTCTGCTTCTTGTACTTGACCTGGACACGAAGCTTTCCCTCGGGAACAACTAACTCCCCATGTAGGTTCGGAGAGTTACCGGTGTAGGCTGAAGTTCATGCTTCTTGAACATTTCCTTGTACACGTGGTGTGGGATTACTGAGTATGCCGACCCAGTATCAACCTCCATTTTGAGTGATTGTCCGGCTACCCACAGTGTCGTCCAAACTGTGTCAGTTCTGGTCTTTGGTTTTGTTAACTGGTGGACCGCATTTAGGGTGTTCAACCCATCACTCCACTCACTGTCGTCACTACCGTTACTACTACTTTTGGCAGCTGACATTTGGTTCACCCTTTGCCTTTATTGTAGCGTTTGTTTCTGTCACCAGACCGACACACAGCCTTGATGTGGCCATGTTTCCCACAGCCGTAGCAGATTTAATCTCTGAAGCGACAATCGTCCGACCTGTGCCCCCGCCCGTTACATCTGTAGCATGTGTAATTTCTTCTCTGTTCTCTCTCTCTTTCTTGACGTGGCTGCTGACGTGAATACAGCTTGTGAACAGATGCACTAGCCTCTCCGTGGCTATTGTGTAGTTCTTCGGTGTCTATCTTCGCCTTTATCTTCGCCGTTTCGACGGCAGTTTCCAGGCTTAGGTTTATTTTTATCTGCTTCTTTTGTGTTTATTCCGATCGCAAACCCAACACAAACTGGTCTCTTAGACTTAGGGCTGTCGTCAGGTTTGCTGCATAACCACAATGTAACGACAGTCTCCGCAGTTCAGCCACGAACGAGGCGATACTTTCACCTTCTTGTTGATATCGGCGGCCAAAACGGAAACGTTCCCCCATTTCAGTGGTCTGTGGATCTAGGTGGTCCGCAAGTGTTTTGACTAATTCTGCGAATGGCTTAGTTGATGGTTTTATATGTGCCATGAACGTTTTCAGTAACCCATACGTGTCGCTTCCCATGACGCTTATTAGCAAGTGCGCCCTTTTTTGTTCATCAACGTCATTAACGTTGAAATACGATTCCAACCTATCAACGTATGCCGTCCATGTCTCTTTTGAATTGTCAAATTCACCCACACAGCCAACTGGCGCTGCCATGATGTGTATTAATTGTTCACTCACTTATAGCTTGGTTTAATCACATCTCGTCGCCACTGTTACGTCTTACGCCATCTTTTATTCGACACGTCAGCACAGCCCGGGATCTGTCCTTATTCCAGAGCAATGGGGAGCATTCATAATGCTCTACAATACAAATACTCTATAGTTATGTTGTCATTTCTGACTGTAACATTGCTGTGCACCTGTTCCAGAAATACCTCATCAGCAGCTCTTTGAATTTGCATCATACTATATTCGTGCAATCAAGTTCTACTTTTCGACGACAGAACAGTACTACGAAGAAACATCTCTTCTTGCAAGCCGTATGCAGAGCGAAAACAATAGCAGGAACACAGAAGCTACACTTCTTCAAGCCATTGTCACTTAATTATTTGGAAGCAGCAATATATTTCGCATGTTCCATAAGAAGAAAAGAGATTGTGACAGCCCAGTGTGATGGTCTCAGTCTCGTGGATATCAAAGAGTATCGGACGGCCATCTATGATGGAAATTGGTGGGTGGCATATGTAATGGATGTTATTCCAGCTGATGAAGAGGCTGAACTGAACTTCACCCACATGGACCATCACCATCATATTGCTACCCACGACACAGTATCCAGAGGACACAGAAAAAGTATATGAGGCCCTGCAAAGAATTTGAATATGTTAAGAGAGAGACTACAGCATGCGAGTATATACTCATTCCATTATAAGGTACCCTTTAGGAGCTTGTTAACTGATCTGATAAAGGTGAAGTAATGAAATTCAATGTTGCATCCACTGATCTATAGACCAAATGTAAGTCACCCGGGTGTACTCAATTTAATGTATCTCTGAATATTATTATTATTTCCCCACTGTAATATTTTAAGAACTCTTCTGCAATAGTATAGGATACACGACAAAAAAATCGGAGGATACATTTGTTGGGTATCTGAGGTCAAAGGTCAAATTATAAAAAATATGTTATTTTTATTTACATGACATTTTATTGGCTTTCCAATTATGTATTACTTGCTTCTCTAGCTTTATTAACAGCAGAGGTGTGGGCATTAATGTAATGGTCAGTATGTGAATCGGGACAAAGTTCAGTGACCAAGATCTTCAATAATACTTGACCTATTTATTTTGATATTCTCGTGTGATCCAACAACTTTCATCAAAATTGGAGTTGGGGAATGTTTTGAGTGATTGATTTGACATAGAATGACCCAATGTAAAGAAGCAAATATTATACCGTTATTAAAAAAATATATATCACTAAGTGGGTAGACGAGGGATCGCCAGTAGATATCATCTACTTAGATTTTCAGAAAGCTTTCAACAACTCAAGATTACTGCCTAAACTAAAGGCCCATAGGAAATGGTATAATTAACTAGATAGAACAATTGCTGATTGATAAAAGACAACGGGTACAGGTAGCAGTTGACGGGGAAGCTACAAACTGGAAATCAGTTTTGAGTGGCGTACCACAGAGATCAGTACTAGAACCTATATTATTCTTAACATATATATTTACGATTTGGATGTTCATATAACAAGTAAGGTGTTGAAATTTGCAAATGATACAAAAGTGTTTAGATGGATTAAACGTGATGGAGATTGACAGCATTTACAAGATGATCTTGACAGGTTGATCAAATGGTCTGAAAAGTGGCAAATGTTGTTCAAGTTTGGGAAATGTAAATGCCTCCACACAGGACATGGGAATGATGATGTACAATATACAATGGGGGGTACTGTATTAAGTACTACGGTAAAAGAAAAGGACTTAGGGTTAGGCATTAGTGCTGATATGAAGGTTTCAGAGCAGTGCGGAATTGTAGCTTCAAAGAGAAATAAAATCCTTGGATTAATTAGGCGAAATATAGCGTATTAGAAAAAAGAAATAATAACACAGCTGTTAGGCCTCACTTAGAGGCCATATCGCAAGAAGGATATAGATATACTAGAAATAGTACATACTAAATTGATACCAAAACTGAGGGTTTTTAATTAAGAAATACACCTAAAAGAATGTGGTTTAATAACACTAGAGAGCAAGAGATTGAGGGGCGATCAGATAGAAATGTTTAAAATATTGAATGGTCATGAAAATATTGATAGAAATATGTTATTCTCAGTTAAGAAAGATAGATGGACTAGAGGACATGAAGTTAGTAAAGGAGCAATGTAGGTTAGATATAAGAAAGTTCTCATTTTCACAAAGGACTGTAAATGTATGGAACTGATTATTTGCTGATTGTGTGGGTGCTAGTAGTGTGAATATGTTTTAAAATAAAATCGACACATACCTCAGAAGGGCTGGATACACGTAGATAAAAGGGTTGGACTCTTGATAAGCCAAATGGATTCCTTGTCCACCTGCCATCTAGAGTTATTTTTTCTGGGTGGCAATATTGTTAATTTGGTGGAGTTTTGACTGACAGCGTTTTGAATTATGTGTTTTACACTGATGTGGGTTTTCACGGATGTTCGTTTTGATTGATAAGATTTTGACTAACGGGATAACGAGTGATGGGATTTTGACTGATCAACTTGGTTTTGAACTTTGGATTCGTGGGGCTTTAACTGCCGTGGGTTTTGACTGATGGTGTTTTTAGTTATAAGGCTTTTTGGATGCATTTTTCCTTATGATGGGATTTTGGGTGATATGGATTTTGACAGAGATTAAGGGGGTTCACCATGCACCCAGCTAACCACAACTTCCACAAAACATTCACACACACGTTATCATGCACATATACAAACATACTGTGTGCAAGCACAGTACTTAGAATCATTGATTTCTTACCTGATGCGGACGTGACCGTGAGAGGTAATCCAACATTCCGACATCACAACTCCGCACGGGAATACCCTGTTCTGTTGCCAGGAACAACAGTTCAACTATTAGGGGCTTATCCAACTCCCTTAGACTGTCCTTCATAAACAGCTGATGACATTCGCACCTCCCTTGTTGAAGAGCCAGCAGAATCGGGTAGAGTCCAAAAAGATCTTTGCCTTCGACTTGTGGTCTTCTTGACCAATTCCTGAAATCACTCGGTCAGAATGTTAATTAGTAATATGCAAGTGGGCTTTAAAGTTAAAACTAAAGAACAACAAATGATGAGAGTCTGAATTTATAATTAAGATATATATATAATTAAAAGGTTTGGTTTGATTATATTTGAATTATCATTAACAACATTCCACATCCAAATGCTTCACATTAAATTTATGAGTGGGTGGCTCTCATGTTAGCGGCATATTTGTAAAAAAAGTAAAATTTGTAAACTTAATGCTGGGCGTACACTGCTAAACTTCTGTTGGGTGTCGTCTGTTTGATCAACAAGAAACGATGACGTCTCATCTTACACCACTGTACATTACGCAACTTTTGTTGGTGCGATTCAATTTTCGAAAGATGAATCGGAACTCGAGTTTTGTTGAGTTGCGGACCGTCATACATTGCACGACTGATCAGCTTTTAGTTGATCAAACAGATGAATGACAACAAAAGGTTACCAGTATACGCCCAGCACACCAATTTGGATAATGTCTAGGAGTGGACATCCATGCAATAATAGTTTGCGTAACTGCACAACATCTCAGAATTTCAGTTAGATTGAAAGTACATTATTATTTAAACAGGCATTCCGGATTTCAACATTCACATCTTTCTAAACGGTGTACACAGTGTTTGTGATCGGCAGTTACAATGGTAAAATATAGCCTAACACGAATTAGTATCTACATCCACACATGTCATATACTTACAGTTGAACCTCAGTTTACAGTCACCTCATTAATACAGCCATATTGCAATTAAGGTAACCCTCGAACAGTCCCAAATTAGTTCCATATATAGTGTAAAGTATAGGAAATTAGTTCCACTAATATGGTCACTTCGCATTTCAAGTTACTTTTACCCAGTCCCAATGGTGACCTTAATAATGAAGTTCCATATTTATAAATATATAATCGACATACGGGGGACTGTTTAGGTAAAGAGTTAACGTTTCCTGCTCAGTGTACAATAAGCTTTATGAATGCGGCGCTGTCAAATTTGCGACATTCGATAAATACATAATATACTCAGTATACACAATTTAAGTGGTACATCTGTTAATATAAGCTTCGAAAATGTATTTAATATATGTGGATATGTTTTCTTATTTACTTATGTTTAATTTAATAACGTTTACATTGTATGTACAAGTAAGGAGACTAGGGAGTAAGCCTGGAGAGGAGACAGAGGCAGCGGAAAAAAGAAGCCCTAAGATGTTATAACACAGTGGAATCTTGTAATATCAACCCATCGATAGTGGCATCAAAACTAACAAAACTAAAGACATTTAAATCATCAGGACCTGATGGCCTCCAACATCGTGTCTTAAACGAATTAGCAAAGAGCATCAGCACTCCATTATAAATCATATTTAACACATCACTCACAACAGAAAAACTATCCACAGACTGGAAACAAGCTAACATATCTGCGATTCATAAGAAAGGAAGTAAAACCCAAGCACAGAACTACCTGCCAGTCAGTTTAACGAGCGCAGTAGGGAAAATATTGGAAGGAAAAATCAGAGACACCATCACTGAATATATGAAAGAAAATGACTTGCTAAGCGATAAGTAATTTGGATTCATCAAGGGCCATTCTACAGTATTTCAACTATTGAAAGTACTTGATTCATGAACAGAAACACTGGATAATGGAGGATCCATACACATAGTCTATTGTGATTTTTGAAAGCTTTCGACAAGGTTCCACATATTCGACTCATTGAGAAACTCCAGAGCTATATGGCATAAAAGGGAACATTCTTAACTGGGTTACAGCTCTGCTGGCCACTGGGAAGCAACCAGACAACACTTACAAGTATGGACAAGGTGAAAGATATTGGAGTCACTTTCGATTCATCGATCAATTTTGAGGCATATATATCAGAAAAAATTATAATTCGTACTTTCGATCACATGGATGAAACATTCACACATTGAATATTCTGATCAGTTATGGAGTCCTTTCTTAAAGAAACATATTATAGCTCTTGAAAATGATCAGTACAGAGCAACCAAATTAATCATGGTTTCAAAGACCTTAAATACAAAGAACGTTTAAAGATAATTAAATTGTCAACTCTATCATACCGTCGCCTCAGAGGAGATGCCGATTAAGAAAGATGCCGATTAAATATACTAGCCACAGAAAGAAACTGTGCATGTTACAAATGTCATTATATTGTTTAAAAAAAGTGGTTTAAACTGTCCACACAAAAGTGTGAGCTAAGTGTAACATGTGTGCCATTATTTTCACGTGAAAATAACACGATGGCGTTAATGTTTATGCCTAGTCTTTAGCGTCAAAGTTTCAGCGGCAAACTTGAAAGTCACAAGATTAATAACGGGTGTGTCCTCCATCTGCGTTGATCATTGCAGTGTGACGGCGCCTCGTTGATGAAATCAGGTGGGTATGGAACCTTTGTGGAATGTCAGGCTTGTGTTTCGTGTTTTTCCAGTTGGGTGTACCAGCAGCTATCCAAACGTCTGCTTTGTGTAGCCATGCCTGTTACGTAAAACCCTACAGGAGCATGTTCTTTGTTTTCACCCAATGGCATTGCCTGACTTTGCATTATGTAACTTTCCAATGAAAGTCATGTTGTGGTATAGTCTACATGTCCCTGTTTCATGTTAATCGACATCGAGCTAAATCAATTCATTGCATTACATTTCGTTGCCTTTCTTCCTATGCAGTTTCTTTTTGTGGCTAGTATATTAGAAATAACTAATTTATATACCGACGCAAAGATGTATGAAACAGTCTCCCACAGTGTGTGGTTGACGCTTCATCGGTCTTGTTGTCGCAAAAATAGATAAGATAAGTTATAGCAAAAGCACCCTATGAAAACTGAATACACTGCCCCGATCCTACCTTGGATTGTGCCAGACGCATGCCCTCAGTCCGTGCAGACGTCAAAAGCGAGAGCTGGCATGTAAGAGACAGAGGCAGTAATGCCTAATCAAGCCAGAAGAGGACCTGCAAGATGTCTTCTTCTTCCAATACATGCATAGCCTCAACATGCTGAGGATACAGGCGGTATGTGGCATGGCAGGCGAACAGGGAAAGTGTTTTCGTTTTTTGTTTTTAGAGTGCAATATATAATAACACAATTATCGTGTAAATAAACAGAAATACGTGCAGAACTAGTTAACGTCTAAAATATGAGGTAGTGCAAAGTCTGGATGTTGCTTTTAAACGCATCCAGGCTGTTCTGATTAACAATTATTGAGGGAGGGAATTCCAAAGTCGAATGGTACTGGGGGGAAAAGAATACAAGTGGTAGTTGCATCTGGAGTGAGGGATAAGGTAAGATAAGGAATGCTGTTTTCTAGTGACTATATTTACAGGAATAAGGTATTGGTTTTCTGGTATACCCACTAAGCCATTTGCTATATTATACATCATACATAATTTTGCATCGGTTCTTCTGTGTGATAGGATCTCCATCCTAATGTCTGGAGCATGTCTGTTACACTGGAGGTATTGTGGTGGCGATATAAGAATATCGGGCTGCACGGCGTTGAATCATTTCTAGTTTGTTTATTTGTGTAAAGGTATAGGGATCCAGAAAGTACAGCAATTCTCCAGATTGGGTCTGACAAAGGTGAAGTAGGCCTGAGTTTTTATTTGAATTTACGGAACTTTGAGATTTCTGTGGAGGAAGCCTAGTGATCTATCTGGTATTAGAGAAATGTTATTTATGTGGGCATTCCATCGGATATTTGAGGTTATAGTTATACCAAGATATTTTACCTGTGAAACAGTTTCTAGTGTTTGACCATGGAGCATGTATTAGTTGTTAATGACAGTTTTGTTTCTTGTTACAGGTATGACATGGCACTTTTGAAGATTGAATTCCATGTTCCAGGATATAGCCCATTTTCCAAGTTTGTGAAGATCTTCCTGGAGCACAGCTGTATTTGTCTTGGGCTTAAGGGCTATACACATTATGGTGTCATCAGCAAAAAATCTAACTGTAGATGTAATATTGTCTGGGATGTCATTTATATAAAAGAGGAATAGACGAGGGCCAATTACGTTTTACGCTTCTGTCAGGTGAAACTCTTGGCATGTGATTAAGAAGGAACCATTGTTGGGCTCGCACATGATGCCTAGAATGTTCACCGGTAGTTGAATCAATGCACTGTCTCTGAGGTAATGCACCGTGACATTGTTTGTGGACAAAGCACAGTTGGCATATGTATAGGAATACCCTCGTCATTGTGTTAAATGTGCAAAGATCCATGACCGTACCCAATTACGAGTGAATGTGTTTGAGAGAGAGAGGGGGGAGATGGCGAGATGTACGTAGAGAAATAGAGGAGGGAACGAGGGACTGAAAGTGAGCCAGAAACAGGGAGAGCGACGGGAAAGGACGGAAAGGGAGAGGACTGGAGGGGACGGGAGAGGAAGGAGATGAAAAAAGATATTGAGGGAAGATACATGGGTTGAGTACGTGACAAAATATAATGAGTTTTAATTCCCTATGAACCTTTGTGGAGTGTAACAGGAAATTTATCTCTAAAGTACATTTTGATAGAACATATTGTATTCTTAAGAACATCTATACTTCTATTATATAGATCATATTTACTTTATGTAAAACGTAAACAACACACAATACATAAAACATTCAGTGACCTTACCGTATTAAGTGGTTTCAATAATTTTATAATCTGTAGTGTAAAACAAATAATGTAAAATAATATAAAAATAAACCACATATTACACATGTACTGCACAATTTGAACTCATTTACATGTAATTATATGACTACTAAATTAACTATAAGCTACAATGCTTCTTCTATGCAATTCACAGTTTTGACAAGGAATGTGTTCGATAGACAAACTTTGTTATGACTACATTAATAAATCTGGAAAGAGCTGTCAACTGTTCACATTATGTACATTAAACATCTGGGTCATTTTCAAAGTATTAGGTCTGATTCTAAAGTATTTATGTATGTATCTTGATGTTTTTTCTACTAGTAATGGCTATTATTCATCACACTGGTCTCCATTGTTGCATAAATTACAGAGCTTCTGAGCATTTTCAGGTAGATACTGACCAAGATAAATTGGTAATTTGTGATTTCCGCAACGTAATTTACATAAATTGATTCTGTCAGATGGGCTCAGGTAGATTAAATACTTCTCAAGCCCTAGTTCATTTTAAAATATTCTGTAATTTGAACACAGCCTATTTACATCAATTTAATTGTGCCACGTTTGTATGTTTTTGTCTTTCATTTTAAGTTCTATGGTATGCTTCAACCATTTTATATTTACATTTCTATTATCATGCCACATGTTAGATAGTCCACATCCATCAATGATAATCTTGATTTTTTTAAATCCATTTTGATTTAAAATTATTTGTGTCTTGTAGGTTTTTCATCAGGCTAAACATATTACTAGATACTTGCTTTGTTTCCCTTTAATTAAGTGTAACCAAAAGTTCATCATTCTGTTTTCTATATTTGTTGTTACAACACAACTTGTCTGCCAACTACTCCATATACCATACAATTTGCGGTGTTCCTGTTAAGTTTTAGTAGACTTTTCAAGAATTTTCTATGGAATCTCTCATTCTGCTTTACATTGTTAAAACCCCATATTTCACTACCATATAGCAGAATTGACATTACAAGCTGGTCAAACAGTTCACATTGTATGTGTATCGGTAAATCTAGCTTCCTTGCTTTAGTTGTGAGGTTGACTGGTACCCAAATAGATGTAGCTATCGGTTATTTCTACAAAAAAAACTGAGAGAGAGAGAGAGAGAGAGATGAGAGACAGACAGACAGACAAGCAGACAGACAGACAGACAGATAGGCAGACATACAGACAGAGAGAAGAAGAGACACAGACACACACCAACGCACATTGCCACACACTAAATTAAATCAAAACCAAAAAAAGCAATTATTTTTTGTTGCTTATGCCGTTGATGCACTAATCCTGATTCTTAATTTAAAAAATGGTTGCATCCATTGTTCAATGTTATCCTTGGTGGATATGTTAATGTGGAGAGAAGAGCAAACTATTGCAAAAGGGAACATTTATTAATAATATTATAATTGTATAACATTTAGTGTACAGACTGGCAACAATGGGTAGAATTTGTGACACTAAATATTATGTATTGATATGCACTGACCAATTTAAAATTGCATTATGAGATTGTCCATAACTACAAATTTCTAGTAAGGTAACATGTCCGATACACTCTATAATCTATAAAAAAAAATCAACTCAGAAAATTATATTGTAAGGTATTTGGTAATTTATTAAGGAAACTTTAAAAGTAATATATATTTTATTATTTAAGTTATAAATGCACCATTTGGTGACCAAAAGGAAGCACTGTCGGGGTGGGTAGGAGGGTGAAAGTCGATTTTATTTACAAAACACTTGAAATGGTGCATTTTGGTGACACAACCTAATTTTAAGCCAATCATTATATTTTTGTTATAAATTAACTTTGTTGGATCAAGAATGGAGGTCGGTCCCCTCGTAATATACCTGGGAAAGAGCGGGATGGAGTAAGAAAGCGAGGAAGTGTGAGAGAGCGTGTGAGCGAGCGAGAGCGAGTGAGAGAGAGAGGTGTGTGTGTGAGAGAGAGAGAGGGAGAGAGAGAGAGAGAGAGAGAGAGAGAGAGAGAGAGAGAGAGAGAGAGAGAGAGAGAGAGAGAGAGAGAGAGAGAGAGAGAGACAGAGAGAGAGAGAGAGAGGTAGAGAGAGAGAGAGAGACAGAGAGAGAGAGAGAAACAGAGAGAGAGAGACAGAGAGAGAGAGACAGAGAGAGAGACAGAGAGAGAGAGAGAGAGAGAGAGAGAGAGAGAGAGAGAGAGAGACAGAGACAGAGACAGAGGCAGAGACAGAGAGACAGAGCCAGGAACAGAGACATAGACAGTGTCAGAGTCAGAGGCAGAGGCAGAGGCAGAGGCAGAGGCAGAGGCAGAGGCAGATATAGGAAGGCAAACATACAGTCAGCAGATTACTGAACATTCTTCAGGATAGTTCGTTTTTAAATTAGAAACTTTCATTTTTCATATCCAAGAATCATGTTAAATTACCTGGTAGAGGCTTTCGTTGACGTGTCACGCCGACTTCATCAGTACCTATGACGCTGAATGACGTCATCGTACACGTGAGGCAGTTCGTAATTGCCCTCGTCTCTGTTGATGGGTGTTTTGGTTTTTCTGATCCAGATGGCTTCTTTGATATGCCGAATTCTTCTGTTGGTTTCTTTGTCTACAATTTTCATTCCCTCCCAGTCTATGATATGGTTTTCAGTTGTCGTATGGTCTGTAAGGGCGGATTTATTGATGGTAGACATCAATCTTTTTTTCCCGCTCCTTGTGTATTTCTCATTTTTCGTGTTGTCTACGTCCTTTCTGTGTTCCTCCAGTCTTGTTTTGAGTAGTCTTCCTGTCTCCCCAATGTATTCCCCTCCACAATTCTTGCACGGTATTTGGTACACCAGTTCGCCCTGTTCTTCTAGTTGTACTTTATCCTTGGGATGTACCAACAGGTGCCTGAGGGTGGTGTGGGGACGCATGGCCGTTGCTACTCCATACTTTTTCAGTACTCGATGTACTTTCTCTGAGACCCCCTCTATGTATGGAATGACTACTTGGCTCCGATAGTTTTTGTCCTTAGTCTTTTTGTTGGTCTTTTTCCTCTTACTGCTATCTGTCACCTTTTTCAAGGCCCACGACGGATAGCCACATACTCTTAGAGCTCCTCTCAGGTGTTCCATCTCTTCTTTCTTGTCCCCCTCCTCCGAAGTTATTGTCTCACACCTGTTCATAAGGGTTCTGACAACTCCCAACTTCTGATGTTTGGGGTGGTGGGATGCAAAATTCAGGTATTAGTCAGTGTGCGTCTTCTTCCTGTACACTGTGGACTTCACACTGCCATCTTCCTTTCTGGTGAACTTTGCATCCAAGAAGGGCATGCTGTTGTTCTCTTCGTCTTCCCGCGTGAAAATGATGCTTCTGGATCAGAAAAACCAAAACACCCATCAACAGAGACGAGGGCAATTACGAACTGCCTCACGTGTACGATGACGTCATTCAGCGTCATAGGTACTGATGAAGTCGGTTGACACGTCAACGAAAGCCTCTACCAGATAATTTAACATGATTCTTGGATATGAAAAATGAAAGTTTTTAATTTGAATACAGTCAGCAGGCTGGCTGGCAAGCAGACAGGAGATATATATATATATAAGTTCTCTTTTAATTTGGTTGATTTCGTTCCGTGAAAAAAATATCGTAGTTGGATATGTCTAGCAAAACGCCTGATAGACGCTTGTGTGTCTTCTGCATCATTTGTATGAGGTGTTTGTATGAATTGTAATCCGAAATTTAGGATTTCCGCCTGTGTTTCAGATAACACTAGATGGCTTAAATTGATAATCGTGGGATTGCGCAGATCATTGGACTTGTTTTGTGCGGTATGGTTGCCCTCAATGTTTCTTAGTTTAAATGGCACAGCCAATGTGTTAGCATTTTGTTCGCTGTTTCTGGTGTCCAATGAATGTTGTCTGATGTGTCTGTCTTGAACGATGACTCCTCTAATTTAGGTATTACAACAATGCCCTTAATGTCTAGTAGGCTCTCCGAAGTTCTCCTAATGTATTCTTGTTCTACCAGAAGTAATCTGTCAGAAAAGTTTATTTCGGGTATGGCGATAACTGAGTGAGGAAAACAATTGCCTGCTCGAGCCACCATCTTTCGTAAATAATTGGGGATGGTCGTCACACTTGGTTTGTTTGCTCTGCCGTTGATTCCCACCGATAGGATTACAATCTCTGGATGCGTGCCGTCCGTCTCTGCGGGATGCATCATCATCTGTTCGAGATTCCTAATTTTGGCTCCAGGGTAGCTGTCCACTTGGATGTCTCGTTCCTTCGATTTTGTAATCCTAGAAACGTTCGAGTCACCCAGAATAACGACACGTTTTGTGATTATGGGTAACTTCCAGCTGGATTTCTTGCACTGTGTGCTTCTATGAATGGAGAGCACAGTAGATAATCGCTGTGCAGGAGTAAGCGAAGGGGGTAGTCTGTGAATTATGGTGCGGTCCACCCGTGGTCTGGAGACAGGTAGGAAAGGATGAGACTTGGAGTGAGGTGGAAGCTCCGGAGAACGCGATTGTCTCGGTAGTGGCGGGAAGGAGTTGGGAGAAAGGGGTGGAGAAGAGGTGGCAGAAACATTAGAAGGCTCACGTATGGCGTGATGCAGGGATGGTGTGGCGATAGCAGCTACTAAAGGGGGAGTGATGATGGTAGTAGAACACAATGGCGGTGGCCCCGGTGATAGAGAAGTGGTCTGCCGCTTACGACCTGCAGTCGGAGTATGAGAGGGCTTGGTCCCTGGTGTATTCGCCGTGGACAAGAAGAGATATGAAATGGGTGGAGTGGACACGACAGTGGAATAGAGCGGTGCTTGCGTGAAGTCAGTTGGCTTGTGTGCCGACGTGAGAGGGGTTGTAGCCATACCTCTGCTTCGTTCCGTTGGTAGTGTAGTCGACGAGCTGATAATTACCTTCTTCCTTGGCTGTTTGTGTGGTGGCTTTGTTGTCGTGGGCGTAGAACTGCTTGGCAAAGGTGTTGTCTCTGTTTCGCACTCTAAATGCTCACCGTCCGTAGCTGTATTGTTCTCGTCAATGCTGTCTCTCGTCGACGGTTGTGTCGATTGGGTGGTTGAGTTTTTCCGCGAAAGCTTGCCCATCCTTCCTTCGCCTTGGACACAGTCACGGAATTGTGTCAGTAGTTTCCCGTACATGTTCCTTCCGTGTCCGTCGTGTCCGGTGCCCCAGTAGTTGTCAGACGTATGACTGATGAAGTTGTTTCCTTCCGATGTGTCTAGTCTTCTCGTGAAGGACTGGACGTGGTCGAATTTCCACTGGAAGATCTCCCACTGGAGATCCTCAGCTCGACGATTCCACTTGTTGTCGTAGGCCGGGAAAATCCTTGCTATCTTGTTTACCTCCGTCGTTGTGCGAGCAGCGAAAATGGCGTCGGCGGCTGCTGGCATGTCGTAATATATAGCCTTGGCAAACATCAGTGCGTGGGTTCCGGACGGGAAGCAAGCGTTGTTGAAGGCATCCTGAAAGCAGACTTGACAAGCGAAAGCATTGCTAGCAGGGTCGTCCCATCGTCTTATGTCCCCTATCGTGTCTTCTGAGGAGGGAACACATTGTCTTATTATGGGGGGCCTTCCGATGTTGCTGAAACATCACTTTAGATGGTCCTGCCTTGGCATAGCCAACCCTATTGGTTAGATTATTTTGTTCAAACGCGGCGACCCTACCCGAATTTGGAAGTCGAGACCTAACTGGGGGTGGTGGTGGGATACCAACCCCTTGACATTTTGGGCCCGAACGTTCCTACCATTTGAATTGGTAAAGACAAGGGGTCGAACATTAATCCTTGTCCCATTGCCGGAATGGCTTACTGTACCTTGTGCCGAATGTTGTCTAAGCTGGGCGTCAGTCTTCGAGTGGGTCTTGGCGTGACCTTCGAATGTCCGCTGGACCGGGACGGCTGACGTGGTACGGACAGGCTGATTTCTGTGCAACGGAGCGGCTGACGTTGTAGAGAAGGGCCGTCTCTGTTCCCACCCCCTCCTGCCTAGAGATAATATTATGTTTCTCAAAGCTGTTCCGAATTCCGAAACTGTAGAATTTTGTAACTTCCGACCGAAATTATCTTGAGCCCAACCGAGCGCCGTATGACGGGCCCTAGACATCTCGTCCTTGGAGGCACGAGTATTTCTCAATGTCGAAAGGATTGAATTTAGCGTGGTGAGGTAGTGGTCGTGAACAATCATTCCTACCTGTTTAGCCCAATATCTATTTAGGGTTTGAATCCGTTTGATGATATCTGAATTCGGTCTAGCTGGCCTGGTGAAATGGTTCAACTCAGCTATTTTATCAAGAAGGCTTTAATGGGAGAGCCTTCTGCTTGTTTACTCGTGATCGCTATATGATGGATCATCTGTAGCAACTGGAATAGGAGTTTAGCCAAGTTAATATTGCTACCAGTCTGGCCGTCTGCCTTATTCCGAGTGCCCTTGTTGTGGCGATTATAAGCCATACTACGAATTTCAAGTTCAATTTCTCTCTCAATTTACCGACCGGTTTCGACTGAAACTTTAGGTAATTTGAATTTTTTTAGATAGGTAGATAGGTAGAGAGAGAGAGAGAGAGAGAGAGAGAGAGAGAGAGAGA
>CM034538.1:11611314-12118814 GCA_020002185.1 Paraescarpia echinospica
TAGAGAGAGAGAGAGAGAGAGAGAGAGGGGGGGGAGAGAGAGAGAATACGTTTCATATGCGATGCCTTAGAACAATGTTAGGCATTCGTTTGTATGACTAAATCTCAAATGAAGAAATTCTTACAAAAACAGACCTCCAACCTCCCATGTAGACTTTCCAAATCTATCTTCTTTGGGGAGTAAGCACATCGCACCTTCGATAAAAACATGTTCTCAAACTATACCTAAGCTATGTTGAATTCCCACTTAAAACATAGACTGTTGCTGCCATGGACAGACCAAGCTGACATACCATGGTACACACTGGCAGTGACATCGACACAGAACAACATCTGACAAAACATGACTATGATGCGTACGGCGTTACAAGGTTCAGTAGATGACATTGTCTCTCGAGACAGACGTCAGCCAAAGAAAGAAAACGAAAAGAAAGACATGACACTAGATTGTTCCTGGTGTCATTAACGTAGCTTTACAGTCTCGTTGACACAGGGAAACGACAAATAACTCCCATTCTCAACGAGCGCATGTGATGTAATAACGTATTTAGTTAAACGCTAATGGTTTTCCATCTACAGTAGGTGTTAGCGGACTTGGAGTTTTTCAAGCCCCATCGTTACGTTGTTCGAATAATTTGTATCGATTAACAGAGGACGCTAATTTAGATGATCTAAAAACCGAATTGTCTACTTATTGTTGACTCACGTGTTCGAAATTCACCGCAGTGACGGGAGCAATTGAAAAAACATCAGCAATAAGTGAAAATAACATTAATTTGCTTATATTTAGTTTACATTATATTTAGTTATGCATATGGAACACTCGAGAACACGCTGCTCCTACACCAGAATACTAATTACATCTACAATGTGTCCTGGCGCGGTCACATCACCAACCAGGACCTGTACGGCAGTCTACCACGGACCTCCACCACCGCGAGGCAACGGCGTTTATGTCTGGCAGGGTTTGTGATGCGTCACAATGAAATAGCAAACAGTTCTCTTACGGAAACCCTCGGGCCTTCGGAGAAGAGGAGAAGAGGTCACCCAAACATGGCACTGAGAGATACCATTGAAAATGACACCGGTCTCAGTGGGGCTTGTCTTACTAGCGCAGTGTCAGACAGAACACACTGGAAACACAACATCGTGCCACCACGTTAAATGAAGGACATAAGTAAGTATATTTAATATTGGGCAATCTGTAACAATAAAATAATGGTGACAATAATGTAATGATAGTTTTCTTCAAAGATAACGAGTACATATATATATGTGTGTGTGTGTGTGTGTGTGTGTGTGTGTGTGTGTGTGTGTGTGTGTGTGTGTGTGTGTGTGTGTGTGTGTGTGTGTGTGTGTGTGTGTGTGTGTGTGTGTGTGTGTACTCGTTATCTTTGACGAAAACTATCATTATATATTATTATTATTATATATATATATATGGTGTGTTTTCAATAAGATTTTATAGTAAATTACTGACATGACACGCTTGATTCTAGGTGAAAACAGTTAAGTTTATTTAACTATGCCCTAAATCCCATACAGCTAACTATTTTAGATGTACGAAGAGGAATTATTTACCTGGAGTTGACGGCAAATCACAAAGTAATGCAAGATGGTACTGATGATGCAACACACAGCCTCTGTTAAGTGTAGGCTTTTTTTTATAGTATATCGAGTCACACCGAGACAATTTAATATTTGCGAAAGCATTTACCTAGTTAAAAAAGAAGAAGGATCACCAATCTTTAGAATGGACGGAAGAGAAGCACGTATTACACATAAAGTATAATTAAATATGGATGCAGGCACAAGCTTAATAAAAGAGGTAGTCATAATGTATAACGATAATCTGGTTGATGAGTATCAAGCAACACATACGCACGCACGCACGCTCGGATATATATATATATATATATATATTCGTCAAAGATAACGAGTATAAATTTATATATAGAGAGAGAATAACAGAAAAGCCGACAGTTTTATTGTTGTCAACGTTATTTCCATGAGATCAGCTATCCACGCATAGTTCTACATGAAGACCTTCAAAGCGTGACGTCACAGTAGTGCATAATCAGGTATCTCATTAATTACTGGCATGTTATCGAGTTAATGAACAGACGTGCTAATCTACTAAGATAACGATACCTGTGACTGCATCTAGTGTCTGATTCACCAGTTAGTCACACGAAAGATAAATGTGGATGAAAAACGTATACGCTAAACAGACGGCGAACATTAGCCCTTCTTTCAACAGGTCCATTGTTGCTAATTGCCGGATTTCCATCATCGGCGCACAGAGGCCATTTACGTCGCTACGGCTTTGTTTAAGATTCCTGACGGCATACGTCAGTCGAGCGTCGCCCAATAGATCGCAATCAGATAGCGAAAGAGCGTGGTCAGATCAGGTTTTCAGGTGCAATTGCGCAGTCACGTTTATCAAGATGTCACCATCGTGAGCGAGCACAACATGAGACATCTGCATAAATGAGCCATCAGCATTCCGCAACATCACCCTCGAGACGGTCCTTATTTGTATTGCATTTATTGGTATTATCGGGTCGAGTTGAGCAAGGAAAAGGACACATGAGATATGACCGCCACATGAGAAAATACAATATAGACATGTTGTTAAATTTGGATATCTGAGTAATATTATATTGCAAGTGTAGTACTGTCTCTTTGTGTTTCCCGATTGCAGTGTACTGAGAAGATGTGTGACAGGTGATAGTGTTCAACCTAAAAGAGGGAGACATTTTGTTTGAAAGAATGTACAGCAAACACTGGGAGGGAGGGGGAGAGAGAGGGGGGAGGGTGGGAGGGAGAGTGGGAGGGAGAGTAAGGGGCAGAGAGAGTGGAGAGAGAGGGGGAGAGGGAGAGAGAGAGAGAGAGAGCGAGAGAGAGAGGGGGGGAGTGATAGAGAGAGGGGGGGAGACAGAGACAGATAGTTAGACAAGCAGACAGGCAGACAGGCAGACAGGCAGACAGGCAGACAGGCAGACAGGCAGACAGACAAACAGAAAGAAAGAAAGAAAGAAACGACTGAGAGAGATATATATAGAGAGGGGGAGGGAGGTAGAGAGAGCGGAGAAGTAAGTACACATACTTACAGGAAGTCAGGTAGTACAAATATGAAGAAAGACGGAGCCGCTGAAACAAAATCAATTTTTCAATCTAGTCTAGTGTCGGTACATCTTCCGGATTAACAGAGACTCTGTAAACTCGACATTCCCATGGGGCAGACTCACTGAAGAGGGCCACTTAGTTAAATTTGTTCTCATCATTATAATGCGTGTGACATCAACCGGTCTAATGTCTGCCTATTGGTATTCATGATAATCTATATAGGTTATCGCAGTTGGCTGACTTTTCCAAGCGCAATCACTCTCGCAATCAAATCGCTCTCCATTAGCTTCGGTTACGCGTTTTCAACTTGGAACATGGCGTGAAATGCACTTTTGTTGTTGCGGTGCCCATTCAAGATGGAATATGGCTTCGGTAGTTCCGTTTCAGTCATCTGAGCACTGCTTAATGTTTGTGCATTGGCTGAGCACAATGCGTTGTAACTGGGTGGTTGTTAAATGGACTGTTCATCCCTGTGGGACAAAATCGGGGCACAAAAGAATGTCATTAGAGTGACCACGTAGGCTGACTGGTTGCTAGATTAACAACTAAGATTGCATAAAATCAACCGCAAAGCTATCATAAATACAATTATGATCCGCTAATATATTGAAGGAGATAACGTGCGCAGTGTCTGATCCAGGTAGTAATAACGCGGACCCATTAATGTCATAAGAGATAAGGTATCCTGATAACATATATCAGCCGACCACACAAGTGGAGAAGGACTAATGTTACAGAATATTTCTGAAGCGAGAGAAATGAATAACAAATAAACAAATCATAGGTTTTTTTCGTATACAATGCAGAATTTGTTGGATGTTGAAAGAAATATATTATCATATATATATATATATAAATATATATACGGTCGTATATAGTTTTAACACTAATATGCTTCAGGTGGATAACGTACATATTCTTTGTATTCATCTCCGAAGTATAACCTCGAATGACAAGCTATTGGTTGTCGAACAGAGACTATACTGTTTATGGTAGGCAGATTCCTAACAGCTGTTACTGATTTAGGTTTGTGGTAGACCTAGGCCTACATTATATTGCATGTTATATGTTGCTACTCGATAATTTCCGTTTGTTATGTAGGTAAATTCCTAGCTTGGGAGGTGGCGGCATTCGATAGGAATATGACAGGTTAATCAATCCAACATGTTATTAAGAATTATAGACTTATATTATTTAAATTTATTTCATGTCAACAATACCGATTGAAACCAACAATATATGGCTTGTACATAGACTAGTATTGTCAATTTTCGAACATGTTTCAGTGAAGAGCAGATTGAGTAACCTCAGGTATCACTTAATTACCAGCCACGATAATGGCACACGCGTTCTCGTTCGTGTTGTCAGCGTGGATTTGCCAATAGAGAATGACGTGACATTCAGAGGCCGAAGAGACTTAGCAATCTGACGGACACTGGGCTTAGCGGATGTCTCTGTTGATGACTTCAGTTCCAGCGCTCGTGTCACGGGTCAACTGGGAAATACAAACGGGAATGAGATGGCTAGACGAAACCAAGCTGTAGAATCGGCGCAAACAAAGCCGGATTTAGGACTGTGGAGGCCCCAGGACAGGGGATGACCGGTCTTACTAGAATAACGAAACACAGCTTTTTTATATTTAATACTACTGTGCATTATTATCTGATGTTTTGTATGGACTGTTCTTAGCAATGTGTGGTATATCATATCTTACCACGCAAGGTTTCCGTGTGTGTGGGTGTGGGTGTGTGTGTGTGTGCGCGCGTGCGCGTGTGCGTGTGCGTGTATTTGACTTTTTATATTGCCTTTACATTATGTTCTTCTGACAATCAGACACTCCAACATGAGTTTCCCCTAAGGTACAGAAATGTACTGTCATTGTCATCACATAATAATTCTATTTCAGAATAAGCATGTTTCATAGTCTTTCACCAGTTTGTTAGTTGTCATGCTTCCACGTAGAGTCACAACAGGTTTTCATCACTTGCGTTTATTTTCCCCTAAAACCATGTGGGCCATGATCCAAAACACTTTTGTGGAGACCTGTGGGCAATAGTCCCGTTTGCCCCGCCCCAAATCCGTCACTGGGCATGAAATGTTTCCGGCATAGCATCGGGGGATTACTACATACTATTGCCATTGGTCTAGCATTGTCTGTACACGCTGTTAGCCGTCATCCGGACAAGATTAATTTCGCTGTTGAACCATTTGGTGTGCCGTTATTGTCTTGCAAGCAGCATTCCAATATGTCCAACGATTTACGGATGACCTGTGCAAATTGGAAACGAAAGGTATCTGATCGTTTTCGTCCTGCAAGTAGGAAGTGTTTAATAATACAGGCCAAATGTCGATTTGTAATAGTGAAATCAGCGAATGAACACGTACATATAATTTATTCGCACTATGAAGCACTAGTAAACATGCTAGTTGTACCGGATGTATTCGCAAGATTTAACAAAACAAGATTTTAAGGAAATAAAAACAAGGCATTAGCTAAAATCCGTTTATCATGTGTATACAAAGTTTAACATTTACCGTTTGAGAACATTAAAAATACCGAAAAATACATTTGTAGCATAATTCCGATTTTAAACCAGTCTGTGTATTGAAATTTAATGAGCTAGGCAATCACATGGTGTCGTGACGTCATAGTTGACGTATACTCGCATCAGGCCGACCCTTTCCGTGCATTCAGAGCATGTTTACAAGGGTAGCTTTTAGGTCGAAACGAGCGTCAGAATGAGTTATTGTGCGATATTCCGATGTAATTCAAACACTAATCATCATAGAGGAACAAGCAGTTATCTTACGATTCCACATTAATACAATTTTATTCAAAACAATGAATGCGAATGAGCCTACAAACCGGCGAGATTTCGCTTAGCTTCGGCTCGTTTTCAGAATAATTATGTCGATTGCAACCCACGGGAGATAATCTACACCAGTAAACATATATAGCAAACAGATATTGTATCCAGCTACAGAAAGTAACGTTGTATAATCTCATAATATCACTAGAATATTGATATATGAAGGAGGAGTTGTACAATTTAGCATAACAACTTAAATCAGTCACCGCATTTCCGTTGATCCCGGTAGCTCAATCGCTAGACGAGTTGGTTTCGTGTCATTTATTTTACAATCGGGCAACGCCGGTTCAAGCCTGACACCGAACCATTATGATTTCTTTGATACTTTATGGTTTATGTTTTCACGAAGCAATATAAACCAAACTATTTTTATACAATGATGCACTGGTTGTCAATATTTTTTTTATTTTTGTAGTAATTATTTATTGGCAACAAAAATGAAAATGTGGCAATTATGTATAACGACGCTGCATGTTTCTAAATTTCATTTATCCAGACAAATATAATGTAATGGATATATAATTTATTAATTATATATATATATGCTGCTGTATATTTTCATTTCCACCAAAAAATTGGATAAGAATTCAATAAATAAATAATTCCATATCATACGCTGTGCAACTGGCCTTCTTTGAATATGCATATTTTATGGGAACTTTTCGGTATGCCTATATATATATATATATATACATGTATATATATATTATTAATAAATTATAATATAATTAATAAAATATATAATAAATTATATAAATTATAATATAATTAATAAAATATATTTTATTAATTATATATATATTTATTTATATATATATAATTAATAATATATATTTTATTAATTATATTATAATTGATTAATACTATATACTATATATATATATATATATATATATAGGCATACCAAAAAGTTCACACAAAATATGCATATTCAAAGAAGGCCAGTTGCACAGCGTATAATGTGGAATTATTTATTTATTGAATTCTTATCCATTTTTTGGTGGAAATGAAAATATACAGCAGCATGTAACATAATGTGAATTCAAGCGATAGGGTTTTTTATTTCTTTTAACAAGCTTGCCACCCAGAGAATGAACCCCACGTTGCTAGTGGACAAGGAAACATTTGGTTTATTGAGAGTCCAACTTTGTGTATCTATGAGTATCGTCCTTCTAGGGTAATTGCCGATTATGTCATTAAACATATTCACGTTCTTACAGCACCGCCACAATCAGCAAATAATCTGTTCCATTCAGTAAGTCCTCTGAGGGAATGAATACCTTCTGATATCTAATCTATTCATTAGTGTTGCTTCATGTCCTTTAGTTTTTACCTTTGTTAACAAAGAAAAATACTTCTGTCAATATTTTCAGCACCACGCGATATCATACAAAGGTCAATCTGACTTTCCCATTACGTTTCGTAGTTTCCAGTGTTGTCAAGCCAAATTATTTTAGGCGTATTTTGTAACTTAGGTCTTTCAATTTTGGAAGTTGCTTGTAGCAAGTCGCTAGTTGCAAGTCGCGAGTCGTTCTCCTTTATAGTCTTTCTACCATGCCCAAAGAATAATTGGCAAAGTATCACCGAGTCCATCTCAGACGGGTTTGTAATCGCTGGTACCCTTGTCCAGCCCAAACGTATCCTAATGGCCATAAACTATATGTCAAATACGATTATTCGAGGTGGTCCGACAGCGATGGTAATCACATTCGAGTCACGCTGACATGCGAGGCTGGTCACGTTCTTCAACGTGATGTATGGTCACTCAGCGGTCAGCCCGTACGGATGACCCTTGCCATTAACTCGTAGTAAATCTCGCCGGCCAGTGCCGTCGACAGAACATTGCTCCAACACACTGGATCAATCAAACGAACTGCCAGCTGCCCTCGCTGTTTAAGTGTGTGTGTGTGTGTGTGTGTGTGTGTATGTGCATGTGTGCGTACGTGCATATGTGCGTGTGTGCGCGTGCGCGCGTGCGCGCGTGTGTGCGTGTATGTATGGGCGTGTGTGTGCGCGTGCGTGGGTGTGTGTGTGTGTACGTGCGTGTGTATAACAGAGAAAGGGGAGGGAGAGAGGGATAGGGAGAGAGTGGGAGTGAGTGAGAGAGGGAGAGAGGGAGAGAGGGAGAGAGGGAGAGAGGGAGAGAGGGAGAGAGGGAGAGAGGGAGAGAGGGAGGGCGTGAATGGGCGTCTGTGAGTTCGTGTACGTACATGTGTATGTACGTGCGTGCGTGCGAGCGTGCGTGCGTGCGCGCGTCAAACGAAGACAATCGCACCTGGATACGTCGTATACAAACCAAACCGACAACCTAGTTATTGTCCTATTTCGGGGCGTAGATTGCATCTACATGCTCCAAGAAAAGCAAGCTTAATGAGCCAGTGAATCTGGATAGTCCCCAGCGTGACCGTTCGTTACCGTAACCGAGTTAGCTGACTTCCAGCTAATAAGGTGCCTGTGTAAAGAGGAAAACATCACCGCCACGCTCCAAGCCTGGTATTCTGTGAACAGGTCAGCTGTCAACGACCGCAAGTGAGAGCGTGCATTTTACGACATGGTGTAAATTTGTTTAATTGAATGCGGCATGGAGTGGAATTCTAAGTTCGAACATTCATTACAGAGTGTCTAAATGTGCAAGATAGCAATTGATAAATGCAACATGAAAGGACAATGAAACCGCACTGTAATAACCATTGTCAGGCCTTTCGTTAATTAATAATTTTGCTAATTGTTGATTAAGTTAATTATGAATGTACTGTTGTTACACCTTATTCGTATTAATGCAAATTGCACAATAAATTGCTTTGCCATGATCAAACACTCGTTAATCGTATCCAGATGGTACATAAGATGTAAATTGTCAACGCTGCGATCACTAATTAGCTACTTCACGCGTTTGTGTGTGTGTGTGTTTGTGTGTGTGTTTGTGTGTGTGTGTGTGTGTTTGTGTGTGGTTGCGCGCGCGTACGCATGCACGAGCGAGTGTGCGTGTGCGCGCGCTTGCGTGCGTAAGCGTGTGTGTGTGCGTGTGGGTACGCCTGTGCGTGTTTACGTAAGCACTACCAAGACGACGACACTAATGTTGCAAAATCTGCTAGAGTTCACGTCACGACAGGCATTGTAAACATTGTGAACAGGTAACTATAATATACTAACCCTCGGATATCGCATATAGGTTTTAGGGCACTTCTGAAGAATGTAACACTTCCTTTGCAGCATGCATTTACTGAAACAGCGCCCAGTACATTTTCTGAGGCAACTGAACCGATGATTATAATTTAGCAGCCGTGGAATTAGATATATACTACACGAAGTAGGTGTCTCGAGCAAGACCTGCCTGAGAAACCATCAGCAAGCAATCTAGGTACCTATTGGAACTCACTAATCCAACCACGCCTTCAGGCAACGAGGATACGTCCGTAACATCATCTGCTCCGCTGCGAACTGCAGAACGTCTGGAGGGGCTCTATTTCCCAGTCCAACTTCTTCTAGTATTCACACCTTGATGCTATTCTCGTTTGGTGTCATCTCCTCTCGTAAAGTGTGCTTCTGTGGCCAGCTGCTGTTCTCTTTGTTTTGTTCTCGTCCTTCGCGAAGCGAAGAAGACCCACATTTCATCATCGCGTATTATCAGTGTCACTCTGACGATACTTTCTTTCGCTTCGTCTTCTTTTTCGTCTTTATTCATAGGACACAGCAACCGCGTTTGTTTCGCGGCGTCAAGTGTGTCGCTCACAAGGCATTCTCTCCTGACTGTCATGGTCCATATTGACATTCTTCAGCGGTGTCTGTAATGTGTCGTTATATCGTTTATTTTGCTCTCCGCCTGAGCGGGTCCTGTTTGCCAGTTTTCTTACTACGTCTTTGTACACCATGCTTTGATGTCTATGTTCTTGATCTTCCTTTGCCTCTTGTACCGCATGTTCCCGCTAATATTTTTCGTTGGATTCCTTCTTGACCGACGTTGTGGAAAACGTGGTAATTTTTGTTTCTGCATTTTATTGAATTGTTGCTTTTTAATCAAGCCCGCACTAGTTCTTGTGTATCTGAGTAGTTGTGCTATTTTTAGACACTCGATATAGAGTGTTGTAGGATGCAGGATGCATGCAGATCGATTGTGATATGTACGTGCAAGCCGTGCAGATCGATTGTGATATGTACGTGCAAGCCGTGTAGATCGATTGTGATATGTACGTGCAAGCCGTGCAGATCGATTGTGATATGTACGTGCAAGCCGTGCAGATCGATTGTGATATGTACGTGCAAGCCGTGCAGATCGATTGCGATATGTACGTGCAAACCGTTGCTGTTGTCTGTATTTGTACGTGTTGTCTCGTGTCTCGCATGACGTAAGGCTATCACAAGTATTGTCCTCGTGTTGTGTCACTCGACATAAGATTCACACAACTGCGATGCGAAACGTTTCTACGATGACCTAAAGGCAGTAGGCCCAACATGGGAACCAATCAAGTGGAGCTGTACCGATCTGACAGTAAGTTCCGGTTCCGTTTTGTGTATTGCGCATGCTCGCGCAAGCGCAGTACATCAAATGCGACCCGCGGTGAGCAACGTGACTTCAGCTGACCGATCAACTTTGACCCCGTGCCAGAAGTATGTGGCGATTGGGTTACATCGCGGTAAGCAACGTGACCTCAGGTGACCGATCAACTTTGACCCTTGTTCGACGCTCGCGGCGACCGAGTTACATAATTAATAATTTTTCGCTTGCTGTAGCGACCGTTACTCCACTGACCTACTTGCCCCCCTACGGTGCTTCATACATGACAAATTGACAAGAGATGTGTCATTTATAATGGATCCCTACACCCGACGAAAATAAAAATTTAAGAACAACCAAATGGGCCTGCTAGATTACACAATTTCAGCTTCATACATACCAAACTGACGGAGATATGTGTCATTTAAAATGCGGAAATTTGTGTTTACCACAAAACCCGCTGTGCGTATAAAGAGCGCTGAAAACTGCAGCTCTGTGTGACGAAGTGGTAAGATACACAATGCTCTGAGACAATGACATAAAAAAACACTTTTTGGCTAATAATTACAAGTTATGCTAATTATGAGGGTTTGTTATGTATACTAACAATTACAAACGTAACCGTTTCATTAACGTAAACTATAATATGATTGGGTCACGCATAGTTTCGGCAAACACCGCGTTTAAGCTGGCCACAATAGGCGCTAACCTTTGACATGTACAGTGTATACGCAAAACGGAACCGGAACTTACTCTTAGACCGGAACCTACTTCCAGACCGTACAGCTGCGGGCCGAAAGTAGGCGCTAATTTTTGACATGTACAATCGCATGCGCAATACGCAAAACGGAACCGGAACTTACTCTCAGACCGGAACCTCCTTCCAGACAGAGCCATGGAACGACATGCATTACATATCGAAACGAAATTCTTAAACGATGTGCTGAACATTTTAATGATGTACTAAATCGACCGCCAACTACCTTATTGCCAGCACTCGATGAGGTTACAAAACATCCAATCATGAATGAACTAGACGCATGTCCAAGCAACGAGAAAACCACTTATTATAAAGCTAGCAAGTGGAAAAGCCGCAGGCTCATATGCAATTGTTGCAGTACAAACACGGGGGAATGAAACTCACGCGACTTGTCCAACTTTTCACCGTCGTCTGGAACAGCAGATCCGTCCCGTCCCGCAGGACTTCTAAGATCCATCGCTTGTTTACATACACGGCTTCCGATTATCTTCGCGATGAGACGAATATAAGAAAAGTGTCTTGAACAAAACAAAGACCTCTACATTGTGTTGGTAGACCTTACGAACGCCTTTGACTCACTCAGTCAACAGAATAACACTTTGGAAACTACTGAAAAAGGTTGGCTGCCCCAGCTTGTTCGTAGATATAATACGCTCCTTTCACGATAGTGGCCAGATTCCAAGACAAAGGGACATCGTCAGACGCATTACCAATTATATTCTCAATCATGCTACAAGATGCTTTCCGCGTCGACGAGCTAGGTGTCTATATCCAGTTTCGTGCCAATGGGAATAATTATAATCTACAGTGGCTGAAAGCCAAGAGCAAGATTTCAGAGCTAGTTGTACAAGATCTCCTGTTTGCTGATGACTGGGCTTACTGCACATCCAATCGATAACATAAAGACTGACTGCTTTGCTAAAGCAGCCCGTCGATTCGACGTAAGGTTTACACAAATATGTGTCCTTATATCGAGTTACTTGCAACAACATTTATAAAAAAAACGTGTCCATACATCGTGTGTCACTGGGCGTCATGACACCAGGTCACAAGTACGTGTTGTCATAATGTGTGTCACTCGACATACGACTAACACATGTAAGTGGAACCTCACTATTAAGGCCACCCTTGGGACTGGACAAAAGTGACCTAAATGACGAGGTGACAGTATTAGGGGTACTAACTTCCTATAATGTGCTGTTAAAGAATTTCATCTTATTTTAATTTGGGACTGTGTCTGGATGAACTCAACTGTGAGGTGGCTGTATTACTGAGGTGACCATAAAGGGAATTTGGACTGTACGTGTCCTTATATGGAGTGTCACTCGACGTAAATCTTACACATGTGCGTGTCCTCAAATTATGTGTTCCTCGACGTTTGTGTCTTCATACCGTGTGTTGACTGAACGTAAAGCTTATACAGGTACGGGTATCATGTCGGTATCATGCAACGTTCGTAGTTAGCATAGCGCAAGTACGTGCCCTCGTATCGTTCATCGCCCGTGGTTAGACTAACACAAGTACTTGCCCTCGTATCGTGCATCGCCCGTGGTTAGACTAACACAAGTACGTGCCCTCGTATCGTGCATCGCCCGTGGTTAGACTAACACAAGTACGTGCCCTCGTATCGTGCATCGCCCGTGGTTCGACTAACACAAGTACGTGCCCTCGTATCGTGTATCGCCCGTGGTTAGACTAACACAAGTACGTGCCCTCGTACCGTGCATCGCCAGTGGTAAAACAACAAATACGTGCAAACGCCTCCATATTTGCGTGTTAGTCATCAATCCAACTGCAATACAGCTGGGGTACCTTGCGGCTTTCTTGACCCATTCGTCCGATTATGTCAATATTTTGTTCAGATGTTCACGATCTGCATGCGTTTTCACGCGTGTAACCAAAATCTCCAGGAAAGGTCAACATGTTCTATCACTGTGGTTCACCGCTGGTCACGCATATGTGAAACGACTATCACAACATAACACACATGCCATCAAGCCAAGAAGAAAACATGTTTAACAAGATTTAATAAGATTTTCACACAGAGCAAACATCCCAGGTGGCCTGCGGACTGGTTTTTTGGGAGTCCAATGCAGCTACATCTTCACACTTCTGCGATATTTAAAAGAAGGATTGCCTTGTGAATGGCCGATTATCGTATGATGGTTACAGTGTTATTGGTTTGTTGACGGTGGACAAAACGGACCGGAAAGAATAACAACATTTATTTCCGTTGCTGTTTCTGTCCGTGTGTTTGTTTTACGCTTAGGGAACACCGGTTATTGACATCAACTGTCACACAGAACCATTTGTTAGACGATTAGGAAAAACACCAATAAATCAAACAATGTTGATATTGACGTGTCAGTTTGCTATTGGAAAGACTAAACACCAATCCGAATATTGCTGGATTGCGAAGTGCGGCAAAGGATCTGTCAGTGTTTGAAGCAAAGCAATAACTCCTCCGGTTTTTATTAACCATGCATGTGGTCCCGCATTCTTGATCGAATATCGTTGGCTTTGCATCTAACCGTGCACTCTGAGCGCTTATGAGATTACTTCCTCTTCGTTCGTGTAGCCATTTAAGCGAGACTTTCTCATAAATACGATTTCCCACTACTTAATTTGTTTTTCTTTAAATGTATCATTAGTGAAATACTACGTATTGATAAAATTGGAAAGAAATTAATAGCAGATTGTATTTAAAAGTTAGACAAATCCATTATTAATTTGGAGACAGACCGTTAAGTAATTTCCTCGCTGAAGCCGTACTGGCGAATATCTAGACCACTGCTTTTTTCTCGCTGTAGCAGTTAATATCAGTTCGAGACTCTATATACAATTATATACGGGTGCCTTGATGCATGTTAGCTTGCCGTTGTTCCTAGTATAGCCAAGATTAGCCAATAATAATTACAATGACATCAAAATGTCAGCGGCAATGAGATGATTAAAGGGTCTATTGGGTAGCGTTTATCATCAACTCGGTGAGAAATTATCGCCGAAACTAAGCTGTAAATGTAGCGCGAAATGAACGCCCGGGAGAACACAGATCTGTACGGACATATTTGGAATATTCGCATTTTTTCACGGCCATTGAAAGTGTGTAAACGAATGCCTCGCGCGGAGAAACAACGGACAAATTGCGTCGCTACTCGGCGCGTCTGAAATGTCGCAGGTCAAAGATCTACTTGTTGCAACGAAGAAGCAACACAGCTAATATTAATAGAACTAACGCAGTTGCGTTTATTACTACGGTTATCGTAGCTATGGTGACGAGGTTGAAATCAAATAAACCTAAATAGACGCCTCAAAAGCGCCGCACGACATTACTACAAATAAACATCGCTCAGTGCGCAGGCCTAGGTGGAAGCTCGCGATGATGCAGTCGTGAGTTCTATTTAACAAGTCTTGATTGTTAATTCGTTTAGAATAATTGTTTATCAGAGCGACGATTGGCTAGTGCAATTGAGATAAGCGAAGCAGATCATTTTTGTTTTAAGTCAAAAATGGCAGATATAGAAAGAGCACAGGAAATCATCAAAACCATCTGTGACGGTAATGATCGATGCACAAGATATCATGTATTCGATTCGCCCAGTGGGCCCTAAGCTATCCGACTCAATCAATAAACCCAAAAAAGCATCCCTTACTGCTCGACCAGCGCTGTAAGGAGAAACATACATGTAAGTGTACATGTGTACATGTGTACATGTGTACATGTGTACATGTGTACATGTGTACATGTAGCGAGCCCCCCGATGAAAGCCGGGAGTCGTGGCCGAAATATTTGGCGGTGAATCTCAAGTTTGTCTTATCATGTAAACTATGTATATTGAAACAAGACGAGAAACTTGAATGTTTACATACACGCGAGAGTACGTGAAGGTAGTTTTGGATTTAGGCAGCAATACGATTATGCGAATCATCAGTTAATTTGTATTGGTCGCCTTCGTCTTCGTCGTCATATTACTATCATTATTATTCGTCGTCGTTGGGCATTGTCGTTGTCTTCTTAATCTTCGTCTTCTTGCTCTCCGTCTTTTTCGTCTTCTTCTTCCTTGTAGCTGTGTTCTCGTTCTATATCTTCTAATTCTACTTCTTTGTTATCGTCTTCTTATTCATTTTCTTTCTTGCCATGTCATTTCATCCTTCGTCTTTGTCGTCGTTTTCAAATTTTACATCTTTGTCGTCGGATTCTTAATTCGCCTTCTTTGCTCTTGTCTTATTTTTATTCGTCTTCGTCATCTTCGTCGTCATCCTCTCGTTCGTCTTCTTGTTCTCCTCGTTCTTATTCGTCTTCGTCATCTTCGTCGTCATCCTCTCGTTCGTCTTCTTGTTCTCCTCGTTCTTTTTCGTCTTCGTCGTCGTTGTCAATTTCGCCTCGGCCAGTCCGGCTCAGCATCTCTAACTATCGACATCGCGTTTTGTTTTTCGTGTACGCACTTCGATTTTATGCCATCATTCTCAACTTTTTTATTTATTTCTGTCATATCGCTCTTTCAATCACCTCCCTAATCCAGCGTCTTCTCCTATCTGATTGCCAACTGTCAGATTACAAACGACGTTATCGTCTTCCATCTTGCAACGCCTTCTCAAGCCAACTAAATACTGAAAATACATTGAAAATAAATGCTCATAAAATACATTACCGAAGCTGTTGTTCGCTAAGTGGTGCTGTGTAAGTGAGTGTTTACAGACAATGGTGGATTTATGTGAAGAGTCGCCAGTTGATTGCTGCGTGACTTAAAGCGACGTTGTTTGTGCCATCACTCGATATCAGCCTAGGATGGTTATTATTAGCCGGAAATTAGCTTATGAGTGAGCGTCCTCTTTCACATTTGACATGTTGACTATAGTGATATTCAGCGTCTCAATTTTCGCCATAGAACTTCAGATAACGTCACGTTATTGTATTAAGGTATAAATCAGCCACGAAGAAATACGATTTGTCAAACATTAGTGTCAAAAGTTATATTGGTAATTCAAAATAGACGAACGTGATATAAAGAGAGTGACCGATTAGCTTTATCGGTAGAGTGTAGAGAGACGACGACGACGATGACGACTATGGCGATGACGATGATGGCAATGACAATGATGGCGATGACGATGACAATGATGATGATGTTCACATTCCACGCCTTCTCGCTTGATCAGTCGCCATATCTATCGGCTATCTCTCCAACCGACCGCATCTTTACGCCCGTATCCGCTAAGCTAATGTCACCTCTTCAAGCTACAATCCTTCGCAAACTATGAACGTAATGTCATAGATGATCCTCAGGCTATGGCTGTGTAAAACAGTTGCGAGAACACATAGAACGGGCTCAACTAGTACCGTATTTTGTTCAATATTGCAAGACAAATAATGACGTCACACCACCACAAAGATAGCGGAAACTTCCAATAAAAGTCAAAGCAGCAGTGTTGCCAATGTACTGCGTCTCTTGGGTGATGAGTGCGCGTGATCTTTAGATGCATGTCGCAACTTTGACGTAAGATGACGGGACGTTAACGTGTTAGCTTATAACGTGTTCCCAGCGTGCGATCGTAAGCTGTGTGAACAAAAGTTGTTCAAAGTCATAGTAAACATTGCCAGGAACCCCGGGGCCGATACTGCGTGCAAGACAAGCATGTCAATAGGACGCGTGGCAGCAAGCACAGTTGCTGCACTGGACATAATCATATGTCCAATGTGTGACTGATAGCTGAGTGAGTGAGTGTGTGAGTGAGTGAGTGAGTGAGTGAGTGAGTGAGTGAGTGAGTGAGTGCGTCAGTGTTGAATGAGTGAGTGAGTGATTGAATGAGTGAGTGAGTGAGTGAGTGAGTGAGTGAGTGAGTGAGTGAGTGAGTGAGTGAGTGAGTGAGTGAGTGAGTGAGTGAGTGAGTGAGTGAGTGAGTGAGTGAGGATGTGTGAGTGTGCGCGCGTGCGTGCTTTCGTGTGTGTGGGTGTGTCTGCGTGCGTGCGTGCTTTCGTGTGTGTGTGTGGGGGTGTGCGTGCGTGCGTGCGTGTGCATGTGTGTGTGTGGGGGGTGTTGCGTTAGGCCTACTGTATTTTGTACAAAGTACGCACACCGAACTTATATCTACATCGATTTCTTCATTCACTTGCGTGTGTGCTGTGCTGACGAGGCGGTTCCCAAAGGTCGTTCTCCATTCTTGTTTCTACTACATAGATGTAGGGCACGGTGCCAGGTCGCGACTTAACCTTCATGAGAACTGATTCAATATACTCACACTCGCTGCTCATCGTCTTAGTGATATTCTTCTGTAATTGAATTTCTGTAATCCATAAAACGATTGGAATGCTAAAAATAAACAGACTGATGCCTGCCTGCAACCCACATTTCATCCAGTATGTAATGGTAAAAATATACCGCCACCTCGCGTTGATTTCTCACCTGTTGCTTGTTTAAAAAGGGAGTGTAATCCCACGAGTAACAAACCAATTTCTTCTCAGGTTGTTTACCATATTCTTTTGTGTTCACTAATCAAATTTGAGCGAGATTAATGCGCGTTTCGTTTCAGTTTGATGCAAAAAAAATACCATCTACAGCTCACCAATGATATATCATTTTTGACCAAGCACTTTGCTAATTCCATCACATTTAACTTATAGTTGCATAATTAAAGGGGCACTGTATAGATTGTACTATTCCACGGCAGAAATATTCTGTCGGCCGACGCGTGGCGTATGCGGCTATTTATAGAAAAGTCTCGTGCAGACTATATATTTGCCGTCGTTAGTTTTCAGGAACACAAGACAGCACCTAGTGATTGTGTTATTGATAAGAAATTATTGATTTAGTGTTGTTAGTTTGCAACAATATATGTCATAAATAAATCCTTATCAACAACACAATCACTAGATTCAGCGCACGCTTGTCTTGTATTCCCGAGAATTAACAACGGTAAACATATCGCCTGCACGAGATTGTTCTATAAATAGCCGCAGACGCCAAGCGTCGGCCGACAAAATACTTCTGCCGTGGAATAGTGCAATCTATACAGTGCCCCTTTAATTACTGTTTACTTCTAACTGAGATATATGGTAGCGTCACGCAGCTTCAGTAAGTAGCCTATTAGTAGGGTGTCAAAGGGAAAGTATTGTTATTTTCCGGATAAAAGCATGAAAATTGGACTGTATGTAAAATTTCACGGCCAATCCAATTAGAGGGGGCTCCACGTCAGATTATGTGTACTTCACCTTGAATTTCAAGGTCAAATGTTACTGAACTTGAAATATAACTTTTTTCAATAGCACCACTGTTGTTGTATGTATGTACGAATGTATGTGTGTAATTGTGTATGCATGCATGTATGCGTGCATGTATATATGTCCATGACCTTGAATTTCAAGATCAAATTTTTTTTTTTTTAACACCGCTGGTTTTGTATATATGGATGTGTGTGTGTACTACTTAAGCATGTCTGTATATATGTATGCATATACGAATGTATGTGCATGTATGTGTATGTATGTGTATGTATGTATGTATGTATGTATGTATGTATGTATGTATATATGTATATTATTTACTTTGAATGTCAAGGTCAAATATTAGTGAACGTGAATTGTATATATACATAATTAAAGTTTTTTCAATACCATCACTGATTTTGTATATATGAATGTATGTGCGTATGTATGCATTCATGAATGCATGCATGCCTTCGTGTATGTAAGTAGTTACCAAGGCGTGCCGGGAGCAAAAGTAGAGCAGCGCGATGCAAGTGCTCATATACTGTACCTTTGTACGTGTTCCTGTATTATGAGGTGACGTATGTTTATAGTTACTACAGGGCGATATATATATATATATATATATATATTGGCATGTATTCGTGCATACGAACGTGTCTATATTGGTATACTTGTAAGTATGTAAGTATTGTTTGTATCTTTTATTTCATCCCCCGTAGTAACTACAAACATGATACAGGAACACGTGCGAAGGTACAATATTAGAGCACGTGCGTCGCGCTGCATAAAGCCTTCTACTTTTGCATCGGCACTTCAAAAGCTCCCGACACGCCTTCGTAGCTTTGGGAAGCATTGTCCAAATATAGAATGTCTTCCATCCTCGAAGTTCTACCCAAAATCCTTGGGAGACGTCATACCCGGCTAAGCCACACAACTCAAAGACCATATGCTTGCCTGGTAGATGTTGCGACTGGCGTATTGTAGAAATGCATCCCCTGTTGGTGGCAGACGATCGAGGCGCAGTTAGTTTTTCTTCGTGAAATGTTTTTGTCTTGCGTCATTAACATGCTGCACTTGACTTGTTATGCATTGTGATGATGAGCTTCTTCGTTTTTTTGTTCTGGTCCAGCCACTTTTAACTCGGCAAACGATGACCTTTAAATTATTACAAATGTCTCTGTCACCCCAGGAACTTCAGACAAAGCCTTCCTAGCCGATCTTTTCCCACGTCATGGAACGCTGAAAAGAGAAGACACGTCGTCATGGCATGCAGCCTCAGAATTCCCTTGGCCTTCTGCTCTCCAAGGTTGTCACAAACGGTGCTGACATGTATGTTTTTGATGCTTCGCTCTCTTCCAAATGAAACCAACAATTGGAAGTTCCCGACGGTCGCTTTCAAACAGAAGATCATCCCAACGAAGATTACAACATCCGTGTCTACATTGCGCACACTCAACCATGACTGATCCATGAGCAGCTACAATGTCATCATTTATCACGCACACCACCTTGTTTTCTGATCACTGCTCCGTCTGGATTTCTTCTCCAATAAACTTGAATGGCTCCTCCTTGTTTTTCGAATCCCACAGGTACTCTGGCCACGAAGAGGCAGGCACGCGTGTAATATGGTTTCATACCATGACGAACTCTAATGAAGTTTCACTTTCAGCGTTTCTAGGCGCGGGAAAAGTCGGCTAGGAAGTCTAGGTCTGACGTTCCCGAGGTGACGCAGGCATGTGCAACCATCGTGAGGTTACCGTTTGCAGATTACACGTCGCTAGACCAAAACTAAAGTTACTGGACTTCGACATCACAATTTATCACAAATCTACAGCAACAATAATAAGGCACGACGAGAACTTTTCACGAAGAAAAACTGCGCCTTCGATCGTCTGCTACCAACAGAGGATGCGATGCTGAAACACGTCATGCACAGCACCCACCAGGCAAGCATGTTCTCCTTTGGTTGTATCGCTCGGCCGGATGTGCTGTCCCCAAAGAACTTTGGGTGGAAGTTCGAGGATGGGAGGTGTTATTCTGCTTTGCCAACGCTTCCTGAAGCTACCAAAGCGTGCCCGGAGCTTCTGTGGTGTCAATGCAAATATAAAAGGCCTTGCGCTGTGCATTGCAACTGCTCTAAAGCTGGCCGTGCAAGGACCTTTATATGTGTTCGTATAATAAGACGACATGTATGGTTATAGTTAGTATGGACGATGCAATAATAAGTTAAAAACAATACTTACATACTTACAAGTTTACTAATATAGACACGCATCCACGCCTGACCACACACACACACACACACACACACACACACACACACACACACACACACACACACACACACACACACACACACACACACACACACACACTAACACACACACAAACACACACACACACCACACACACACACACACACACACACACACGCATAGTCGAGGTATTTAGCATCGCTTGCATGCCATTTCAACGATCTGCCCCGCCAGTCCTCGCCATCGACGCGGCTGATGACACGCAGCATCTAAAGATTCCCGCAATTGCGCAGTTGTATATATATATATATATATATATATATATACAACTATATATATATATATATATACATACATACCTTAGTAAATGCATACGTAAGTACGTACATACATACATACATACATATATACATGCATACATACATACATGCATGCATACATACATACATACATACATACATACATACATACATACATACATACATACATACAAACAAACATAATGATGCATACATGCGTAAGTACAGACATATATTCATATATACAAAATAGCCGTGCTTTTTAAGAAAACAAAATTTGACCTCGAAATTCAAGGTCATGGACAAACATACATGCACACATGCATGCATACATACATAATTAAATATATACGTTCGAACATACATACAAAAAAACAGTGGTGCTATTAAAAAAAATTATATTTCAAGTTCACTAACATTTGACCTTGAATTTCAAGGTAATGGACATTTAATCTGACGTGGAGCACCCTCTAATCGGACTCGCCGTCAAAGTTTACATATATGGTCAAATTGTCATGCTTTTATCCGCAAGTAATGATTCGGCCAAAAGTTGGCCTTATCAAACCAGACTATATTTGATTGATAAGCCCATAGTCTTCCCGTCATGCATCATGAATTATTAGTCAGTCATCATGGAACGGCAGAGGCGTTAACATTAATGACAATCCCATTTATGTATTAGATAGTTGCATTCGTTAATGGAAATGCAGAGTATATGGAAATGGGAATGGGAGCCTTTACTCGTAGACGCGTTAATAATTCGCCACTTTTGGCGTTTGTTCGATTGCTGTTGTGCGTTTTACGACATGTCGTAAATTTCTGCTGGTTTAACTTGGCCTAGAGTGCAATGGTTGACTTGGTTACATTTCGTTATTGCGTGATGATATAGAAAAAAGATAAGTTTGTTAATAATCGTAATCAGTAACGTTGTCCAGAAACTTCCGCCATAGCCCAGCCCATATGATTTCGCCCCGGAAGGCCAATTTTAATACTGGCATTTCAATGTGTATCGAAAGGAATACATACGTGTTTATTGCAATATTTTAAACGGACAAAAAGTTATTGAATATTGAATGTTGATTTATATCTAGTTAACATTTCGAGCCTAAGTGATGGACGATTTAGTAACACCACAGCCACTTTAAGCAAACCAAAATAGAGCCAAAAACGCCGACAGGAAAATAGCAGGGAAATGTCATTTTATAAACCAGATGCCATACAATACTACATAAAATGGACGCTGTATTGTCCATGCCATGCAGGTAGAAGACTTTTCCGTAGTATCCCATGTAAACTAGCAAAGATATGTTTACACCGGGCACTTATAAAATAATTAGTTCAAATATGTTTTATGCGATATGTTTAGGGCGTAGTATTTTTACTCGCCTTATCAACTGAACAATATCAATTGGCAGTTTGCGAAAACTTGTCATAACTTAAACTAGTTATTTTGTTAGGCATAACTCTGTGTCGATTTTGCCAACTGAGCTCCTATTTATAATAAATGTTTTATTAACAATATTATGCTGACGTTTAAAACCAATGTTATTCACATCTTCCCTTAGGGTTTACGACTTACCGAACCTTTCCCTACTAACGAGTCAGCTGTGTCGTAATCCTAGTCAGTCTTGCCAAAGACAAGACGAGACAATATCTTTATGGCTATTGTCGATGCACACTAATAAAAACCGTATCTACCAGGGTATTAAGCATGACTTACATAAAGCGACGAGTAACATCGCCATTCTCATCAATATCTGTGTAGGCATATATGCAATCAAAGCTATTGTGTTCCTATGTTGTGTTTGGTAGGCTATTGTGACTTTCGTCGACTAATGAAGTCAAATCAAATCAAAACAAATTTAGTGTAACTCATTACAATACGTACAATACAAATCAAATTAAGACAAATCACGTATAATAACGTAATGAGTACAACAAGGGAAGAACATTATATAATGTTTTACTCCTTCTTGTATAATTATATGTAAATATCATTATATTGAAAACAAAAACAGCGTGTAGAAGGTATAATCGTGATTGAAAGATATGTTATAGATTAACATCATTGTGTGATGCGAATGGTGAACATCAGGAGAACAACAACTATAGTTCATCACAAGCGATGGACAACAACTCGTCGTCCGTCGTATACAACGGTCTGGCTGACCAGCTGAGGAGAGTAATTACATCTGGACAAATATAATAGTCTGTCGACATGTGGACACTGGACACCAAATGTTGACGCTGCATAATTGCATGCGTGAACGTAGAGGACGGCTAATTACACGCCCAGTCAGCGATGCACCAACCTTGATTAACTTGTGTTAGTGATGGCATTTTGTGCAATATAGCACTTGTATTGACAAGATCTAATTGTCACTGTGACTCGACCAGTAATGACTGCTGCGAAAAGTTCTGTTTGTGTTTAAGCTGTCAGCTGTAATGCAACTGACCCGCTGTGCGATGTTAACGGCGGAGAGATATTGTGTAATCTAGCCCATGTGTCGATAATGCTACAACATTGTAATACAAACAGAGAGTGCAAACAGAAGACTGAGCAGAAGATGAAAGCAAAATCGGCGGAGATGTGGGAAACAAACATTAAAGATGGCGACATAAAAATATACGCGCGCCATGACATCAGAGAAGAAAAATAAGTAAGCACGAAAGTGAGGATGAAAAGCTTAGAGAGAAATACAGGTGAGCCGAGAAACAGGTAGAGATCGAGTAGAGAGAGATGGAGAGGAAGAGGTAGTAGATAAAGAAAAGAGTAAAACAAAGACAATGAAAGAAGAAGAACAAAATATAAATATAAATATTTAAATGTAGAGAGGGAGAGAGGGAGAGAGGGAGGGTGGGATAGATGGAGGGAGAGACAGGCAGAGAGAGACAGACAGACAGACAGACAGACAGACACACACACGCGCGCGCGCGCGAATAATTGAGGAGCTGAGGGAGGAGACAGACAGACAGACACAGAGATAGAGACAAAGAGAGAGAAAGAACGAGATAGAGAGATGTGATAGAGATGGAGGAAGGAGATGGATAGTAAAGAGAGAGGGTGGGACACGAGAGGCAGATAATCAGTCAGAGAGAGCACGCGAAAGACATAACGAGTGTGATGTAGAAAAATAGAAATGGAACGACGGGGAGAAACAATGCTGCACAATGACACACGCCGAGATTTATCATGTCACAATTGAGAGGTTTAGAAGAGAAGAAACAAGACGAACGTTGCACGAAGATTAACGCTTCAGCGACACAACCGGAGGCTGAATATTGATTGAACGATTTGCACAGTTTAGTGGCGATGGGTATACTTCAAGCAACAATGTTAGAATAATTCGTTTTGCGTGTGGTATGATGAGACACGCGTAGAGTACCATAGGAACACGTAATGTGGTCGAGTGTTAATGAACGTTCCGATACAACTAAAGAATGTCTAATTGCAAGAGTGTCTGAGACCCAACACATAGCCAATCATCAGAGAAATGAGTGAGCAATCAAGTTGAAAACAAATGTCTCAGATGAAAGCGACATGTAAGTTGAAGATATACAGAATAAAAAACAGAATAAAAAACAAAATAAATAGAATCGTAATCGAATCACTTCGGCTCTGGGCGATTTCACACTATTAATTAAGACGCGGATTTACTTAAAGGTTGCTTATTTCTTATCGTTATCCGGAATCAGCTGTCGTGGTACTTACTAACAGGAAATTCGCGGAATTGGTTGTTTTGCATGTGGGCAAATCGCGGCATGTGTCACATTGCGTTGTCTATAATTTCACTGTTTTGTTTACCTTTCGCGGGCTAAAAATTCAAATTGCGTACAATATATTGGGCTTATTTTAAACACAATTTGGCAGGCCGTGTAACATCAGTATACTTTTTTTAATTACTGTGAAAACGAAGAACAGACTATCTCAATTTAATGTACACATTTTAGTACAGCGCAAATAGGGAATTATTCCATTCCTGTCGATATATCTGATTCTACTAAACTGCTAATTATTTTAGTAAATAGCTAAATATCACAAGTAAATTAAATTTCGAAATCACATCGCGGAACAACCCGATGTTAAAAAACAAATCATCCGTTCATTACACACAGGACAAATGTTATCCAAAATCATTGCATCTGCCACGTGAACTCCAGCAGCCAGTGCGGTATACTGTCGACCATTGCATCTTAACAGCAATAGACACACTGTTTCGTGTGTCGATCTGTCTCCTTTCTCAGGCGTTGATCGTGCGATTGTTCAGCAAATGCGACTATACAGAAGTCGTCCACGGCGCCAGGATTAGATTAGTCCACCGTCGATCACAAGACTTCCCCGTACACCTGCGGCGGTAGACATTAAGCCAACAATAATGGCTGCTATTGACACGCGCACCGCGTTTCTAGCTCGGCGCTACGCATTCCAAGCTCACGTCCCCGTTTTATGTCTTCTTCGTTTCCCGTGAACCCTTGTGTGGATCTTCCTTGATTCTGCCCTTTCAAGAACCCTCTACACACCGTCTCTCCGTCTTAATTACAGCTTCTTCTTCTCCATCTACCACATTCTTCTGTGTTCCGCGCTGTCTTCGGCAATCTTTCGTCATTCATTCTCTGTATGTCGTCTGCCCGTCGTAGTAAAGTTGCAATAAACACATATTGAGTAGCAGCTGTGCTTAAAGTTACATAGTATTTTAGAACACCTTAGTATAGTGAGTGATAATAGGGTAACTCACTTAGCCTTCGGTAAGTTGTAAACAAGATTTAACAAACCAGATTATGTGGTAGAATATATAGGAGATAAAGTAACAACCATCAAACTTCTTACCTAAGATAATATCTGTGTAAGCTAGCACTCGCTAGATATTTTGATTAGGTAGCATTGTTGTTAAAACTAAGCAAAGGCGATAGTCGGGCGGCGTAACGTAACGTAATTGATTGTATTTAAATTAGGTCACTACCGGTAATATTAGCATTCGTGACAGGATAAATAGTCGGCTGTGTAACTGAAATTTGTAACCTAAAGTGTGCTGTAGTACACAGGAAACAGTCTTTATAAAGACTAAGTTAGTTAAGTTATTAAATAAATTCTGATCGGGATATGGCGCCTTGCAAACGGCAAGTGAAGGCAAAGCGACACTTGGTGTGTGATCACTGCCACAGCTGGGTAGATTTTGCATTGTCCGGCTGTGGGAAGTCATGGACAGAAACCATGGAGGAAGGATTCACCTTTCAGTGCATTGGGTGTTGGAAGGTGGAGTGTCTGCAGAAGGAGATAGTTAGGTTGACAGATATTGTGAAGGGAATGGAGATGGGAATTAGCAAGGAGGCAGGTCGAATGGAGAGAGACGACAGGGAGAGAGGTGAGAATACTGCAAGACTGAAGGAGAATAGCAGTGGCAAGAAAACTGATGAAAGGAGATTGAGAGGAGGGAAGGTGATTGGAGGGGAAGACATTGGAAAATCGACAACAGAAAACGTGACAAGCGTGAAGGTGACAGGGAAGAAAGTGACCGTAGAGAAGGAGGGAGGGAAGATGGGACGGGAGAGGAAAGAAGAAAATGAGATGGTACGAAAGATGAAGAGACGAAAGGAAGTGAGAGCAAATGTGATAGAAGAGAAGTCGATAAAAAGGATGCTGACAGGAGGAAAGGTGACAAGAGAAAAAGCGACAGGAAAGAATGGATCGGAAGAGAATGGGACAGGAGAGAAGACGACAGGGGGGGGGGAGACAACAACCAGACAGATGCAAACCGAAGAAGGAGTTATTCCAAGGCAGTGATTGAGGGGGCAATGAGGAAAGAGAGGGTGTTTATGGGCGACTCCATTATGAGAAAGACGGACAAGACACTGAGCGAGGGGAAAGACGTCGTTGTTTGTCTACCGGGGGCTAGAATTGAACATGTCAATGACAGGGTAGAGAAGGTATTGGGACATGGCAAGGGGGGGTCTATACTGGTACATGTAGGAACAAATAATGCAGACAGGGAGGGAACAACTGCGATAGTACAGAAGTATAGACAGTTAGTGAGGAAGCTAAAGAAGAGAAGAGTTGAACAGGTTATTCTGTCAGGAATTTTGCCAGTAATGGGAGGAAGGGGGGCAACGTATAGAAACTGCAAGAGGATGGCGATCAACGCACTAGTTGAGCAGATATGTGAAGAAGAGGGGGTGGGATTCACAGATTTATGGGGATACTTTGTTGGGAGGGAAGATATGTACATGAGAGATGGCCTCCATCTTAGTGGAAAGGGGGCAGCAGTTTTCTCAGAGAACCTGCTGCGATCTGCTGACAGTGGGACAGGTTGCATCTATTTAAACTAGATTCGCAGGGGGGACTCACAGGAAAGCCTGAAAATGAAGGCATAGATAAAGACAGCACAAATAAATCAGCAAATAATAGTCTGGAAAACTCTTCTGAAGCTCGATATAAATGTGTGTGTTTAAATGCAAGGAGTATAGTAAACAAACAAAAAATGAACTAAACATTATGGTAGAAGATATTGACCCTCATATATTAGGTATAACCGAATCCTGCACCACCACCGATATATCAGATGCCGAATTGGGATTGACAGGATATGTAATGTTTAGAAAAGATAGAATAGGAAGAAAGGGAGGTGGAGTTATTTTATATATTAAAGAATCTATCCAGGCTTATGAAATAAAATTAGAAAGAGAAGCAGATTGCGAAGAAGCTGTTTGGTGTAACATAGTTACAGGTAACTCAACGTTAACAGTTGGGTTAGTTTATCGAAGTCCAAACATAAGCATAGAAGAGAATGAAAAAATACAAAACGCTATAAGGGAAGTAAGCAAACGGGACTGTATTATTATGGGGGATTTTAACCACGGGCATATACAATGGAAATCTCTTCAGAGTATGGGGAGTGAGGACCACAAGTTTTTAGTGTTAGTTCAAGATACTTTCCTTTCTCAACATGTGCTAGAACCAACCAGGGGTGAGAATGTGTTAGACATAGTTTTGTCCTCACAGAATGAATTAGTTGACAATGTCAAGATACGTGAGCCACTGGGGAGTAGCGATCACAACCAGATACATTTTACCATCAAAGTAAAATCAGAAAGGAATAGTAAAAAGCAGTATAGGAGAAATTTCCACAAAGGAAGGTATAAGGACATGAGGAAATATTTAGCAAAGATAGACTGGAATAACACACTGCAAAATAAGACAGCAACAGAATGCTGGAATATATTAAAGAGTGAAATTAAGTGCATAGTCGACAAATTTGTACCCTTCAAAAAACAAGGGAAACGGTCCAAAAAGAAACACTTATCGAAAGAAGCCATTAGAAAAATTAAGTATAAACAAATGATGTGGAAGTCATATAGATGTACTGGAAATGATGAAGACTACAACAGTTATAAAGAAGCACTTAACCAAGCTACAGCTGAAATTAGAAATTCAAAGATAAATATAATATCAGAGGGATTCTTAATGGCAGAAGACCTGAATGAGTACTTTAGTTCAGTGTTTACCAGAGAGGATATTAGTTCACTGCCAGTACCAGAGGCTAAGTTCAAGGGGGCAGATTCAGACTATTTAGGACAATTAATTGTAACCCCAGAAATGGTAGCTAAGAAAATAAGGGCTATGAAGGATAATAAATCACCTGGAGTGGATGGGATTCCGCCCAAACTACTATTGGAAATTGTAGAACAAATTAGCGTACCGCTTGCAACTGTTTTCAATTTGTCATTAGAAGAGGGAGTGGTTCCTTTAAAATGGAAAGAGGCAAACATTATACCGTTATTTAAAAAAGGTTCGAGAAACAAGTCAGAGAACTATAGACCAGTGAGTTTAACATCAGTGATTTGCAAATTATTAGAAAGATTAATTAAAGATCACATGGTGGATTTTCTTGTTAAACAAAACTTGATCAACCCATCTCAACATGGTTTTTTTAAAGCGAGGTCATGCTTAACAAATATGTTATGTTTTTTGGAAGACATCACTAAATGGGTAGATGAGGGATCACCAGTAGATATCGTCTACTTAGATTTTCAAAAAGCTTTCGACAAAGTACCACATCAAAGATTACTGCTGAAACTAAAGGCCCATGGCATAGGAAATGGTATAATAAACTGGATAGAACAATGGCTGATTGACAGAAGACAACATGTAGTAGTTGATGGGGAGGCTTCAAACTGGAATTGGTATTGAGTGGGGTACCACAGGGATCAGTATTAGGACCTATATTATTCTCAATATATATCAACGATTTGGATGATGAAATAACAAGCAAGGTGTTGAAATTTGCGGATGATACAAAAGTGTTTAGAAGGATTAAAAGTGATGGAGATAGACAGCATTTACAAGATGATCTTGACAGGTTGATCAAATGGTCTGAAAAGTGGCAAATGCTGTTCAATTTTGGGAAATGTAAATGCCTCCACACAGGACATGGGAACGAAGATGTAGAATATACAATGGGGGGTACTGTACTAAGTACTACTTAAAAGAAAAGGACTTAGGGTTAACCATTAGTGCTGATATGAAGGTTTCAGAGCAGTGCGGAATTGCAGCTTCAAAGGGAAATCAAATCCTTGGATTGATTAGGCGAATCATAACGTATAAGGAAAAAGAGCTAATAATACCGCTGTACAAAACAATAGTTAGGCCTCATTTAGAATATTGTATTCAAGCGTGGAGGCCTTATCGCAGGAAGGACATAGATATGCTAGAAAGAGTACAGAGGAGAGCAACTAAAATGATTACAAAACTGAGGGATCTTAGTTACGAAATACGCCTAAAAAATGCGGTTTAACAACACTAGAGACCAGGAGATTGAGAGGAGATCAGATAGAAGTGTTTAAAATATTGAATGGTTATGAAAATATTGATAGAAATTTTTTTTTTTCAATTAAGAAAGATAGAAGGACTAGAGGACATGAAGTTACATTAGCAAAGGAGCAGAGCTGATTGTGTGGGTGCTAGTAGCGTGAATATGTTTTAAAATAAAATCGACACATACCTCAGACGGGCGGGATACACATAGATAAAAGGGTCGGACTCTCGATAAGCCAAAGGGCTTCCTTGTCCACCTGCCACCTAGAGTTAATTCTCTGGGTGGCAATCTTGTTAAATCTTGTTAAATCTAGTCTGCTCCAAATTAACTTAAGTTTTTGTGTTTCTTAATTTTATACGAACGAATGCCTAACATTGTTCTAAGGCATCGCATATGAAACGTGTTCTCTCTCTCCCTCTCCCTCTCTCTCTCTCTCTCTCTCTCTCTCTCTCTCTCTCTCTCTCTCTCTCTCTCTCTCTCTCTCTCTCTCTCTCTCTCTCTCTCTCTCTCTCTCTCTCTCTAGCTCTCTCTCTCTCTATCTCACTCTCAATTGTTTGCTTCCACTTATAGTTTATCCTGTTTCTCTGTCAGTTTCAATCCCAACCCATATACACAATCATGTTTGCCATCAACGTTTTAAACTCCGATAATACCTTACACCACCATATCATATACCTAACAAATGTCACCTCGACCCAATTTATGCAATAGTAATTCTAATTCTCCTGCGCATCCTCCCAATATCAAGGAGCTGCTGATTGAGACTTGATATATACAATCGAATCCGTGCATCAGTGGCTTACATTGATTCCCTGAAAGTGTTTGATCCTTTCAATCACAAAACTCCATATCCGCTGCTAAGCTTATTCCTGATCGAATGTCTCGGCGTTAAAGTTGGTCAGATTCTTGGCCTTTCGTTTTGTGATTGTCTTGACACCATCTACAGCTTGCACCAGAACATGTCCGTGATAGGCAATATGATGTTGGCGAGATGATTACTTATTTCACAGGTAGCCTATGGTACCTTAGTGTTGTAAGCAGCAAATCTGCATACATATAAATTATGTCACAGGTAAATTTGCTGTTATGTGGTATTCTGGCGTACATTTCAAGGAACCTCGTGCTAGTAAAATCCACCTTTGACGGGGTATGTTGATATATCAACGCTGTCTGATCGTGTTTACGTGGTTCTTTGGTAACACCAAGTGAAACGGTATCAGTTTTTATATATTTTTGCGTTCGGTCTAAGATCAATACGATCAAATACTTGTATCGCCATCATTGGAAATACGCAATGTCTACTAAACAATATTAAATGACGCTTTACTCTGGTTAAAGGTCGATTACTCGTTTGCCAAACAACGTGTATGTCGCCCGGAAATGTAACGAGAGAGCAAGAGAAAGAGAGAGAGAGAGAGAGAGAGAGAGAGAGAGAGAGAGAGAGAGAGAGAGAGAGAGAGAGAGAGAGAGAGAGAGAGAGAGAGAGAGAGAGAGAGAGAGAGAGAGAGAGAGAGAGAGAGAGAGAGAGAGAGAGAGAGAGAGAGAGAGAGAGAGAGAGTTAATATATCCTTAGCACGCGTTCAACCGTATCAGCGCGCTATCTGTTGACCGTACCGAGAGGAAAGGAAGCCTCTTGTGAAGTTTTCGAACGATCACAGTTAATTCGAAATGGGAGCCGGACTCGATTGCGATTTTTTGTAAAAGACGCACTTGCACAAAACACGAGCTTCCAGCCTGGCTACTGACCGGGCAGCCAATTGGCTAGATTCTCTCTGATTCGATGCACCCCGGAGACATCGCAAGCTGTTATGTACGAACGGAAAAACAGCACAACATCAGGGAAGACGTTGTTGGGCGGCCTAAAATAGACTGGATTTATTATCAGTTCCGCACACCCTCTCCGTTCGAATGTGTCTGTTAATCCGGAGTCATTGCATCGTCTGTCTGTGCGTGAGCGGCTGTGACGGGTCGGCGTGTACACGTGTGTGTATGTGCGTGCGTCTGTGTGTGTGCGTGCGTGTGTGTATGTGTGTGTGCGTGCGTGAATACGTATATGTGTGTTTGTGTGTGTGTGCGAGCGTACGTGTTTGTGTGTGTATGCGTGAGCGGGTGCTTGTGTGTGTGCTTGCGTGCGTGCGTGCGAGTTTGTATACGTGTGTGTGTATGTGTGTGTGCGTGTGTGCGCGTGTACGTGTGTTGTGCGTGCGTGCGTATGTTCGTGCGTGTTTGAATGTGTGTGTGTGTGTGTGTGTGTGTGTGTGAGTGTGTGTGTGTGTGTGTGTGTGTGTGTGTGTGTGTGTGTGTGTGTGTGTGTGTGTGTGTGTGTGTGTGTGTGTGTATGTGTGCTTCCGTGCATGCGTATATATGTTTGTGTGTGTTTGTGCGTGTGTTTGTGCGTGTGTGTGTGTGCGTGTGTGTGTGCGTACGTGCGTGTTTGTATGTGTGTTTGTGTGCGTGAGTGGGTGTGTGTGTGGGTGTGTGTGTGCGTGTGTGCGTGCGTGCGTGAGTACTTTATCTTTCCCGATCCCTACATCATATCAGATCTACGTGTAAGACGAGACGTATTCCCCTTCATTTATGCGGGCTACAAATCAAACTGCACTGAATTCCCCGCGCGCTGGGCCATTACGAACATATCACACTGCATATATATCAATTATTTTCTGAAATGCGACATATCTGATTCCCTACACTGTTGGCCGCGCGGAGATTCTCTTAGCAATGCAAGTGTACATTAAACTGTCATCAGGGTCGTGATGATGTCCATAATACCCAGACCTTAGTCCTTCTGTATTTCCCAAGATGACCACTGAGGTATCATTTGACCGGCATTGAGCTCAGTCCGATTAATTCCTGCTATCGCTAAACCACGGCTGCGCATTATCAGGTGCAGAATATTGATTCACGCCTTAACACGTAAAATGAAAACCTCGTCAGTAGGCCATCGTTATACAAATCGTCCGTCCGCGCTTGTGATCGTCGTTCCTACATAGGTTTGCGGGAACACTATCCGTTTTATGATTTAATTACTCACTAGTGTCTATTTAAAGGAGTTGCGTCCCAAACGGACCATCCGTAAGTCCGAAAGCGATTCACGTGTCTTCTCTTACAGAAGAGTCATTGTTCTAAATGCGGCAATGAAACAATGTTTAGCCGTTCATATCACCTGTCAAGAATATTGTTTTTGTTTCTCGAATATGCCAACTGCGTCGCACACGTTTTGTTACAGTGTTGTTGCCGCGCTACGGGTGTGTCACGTGACCTGCGTCATGCGACACTGCATCTGTTATTAATCTGACTACGAATATTATTTAGAACATTTGCACACTACATATTTTGACACCAATGAACTGGATTCACGATGGGCTAAAACAGTTAAGGCAGCAGCTTTCATCGCCACGTGACGGACATGACTCTGTGCGTGACACGAAACATGTGCACCTGACGTCCACGCTGTAGGGCTCGGCGTGTTGTCAGAGTGGACATTATCGGACAATCGTTACATATCGAACGTTTTCCATGCTACACGAAACCTGTGCGTGACAGTCGTGTCTGTCTTGATGTCACGGTCACGTACATACACAGCACGGTTCTTGTGAGAGCCCAGGACACTGACGCTCGTTCTTACCCTGAAACCTATATGTGTTACACTATCGCGGAGTCTGTTTCAAGTATTCAGAGTAGTCAGTCACAATGCAATTACTGCTCAAAAGGTACACTGTTTATTGATTGAAGAGTGAGTGAACTAGAAAAATGAAGAAACTTGGCAAAATTAATTTTGCTCCAAACATCAGTGAGTGAAATAGTTGTCCGTTGACGAACCCGAAGATATAGAACCTCGTTAAATAATTATTGTGTGTTATTCCGATCGTATTTGATTTTAATAGCTGTGTGCGTGTGCACGTGCATGCGTGCGTGTGTATCCGAAACGGTTAACACTTTCACTGCTCGCACATATAACACTCCTGGTTGTTTATTCATAATAGTGTACGTCATCATCTCATTCGACAATATCATGACTTGATCATTGTCATAGTTGCTAACTTGTCATCACCATTACTGAACACCAGTTATCTATTACGCAACTTTTGCCAGATTTACAATCACCGAATCAAACTTACTAGTTGGAAAGATACGCATTTGATGTAGCATGACGCTACTGCTGAGTCACAACAATCGAAGTCGCTTTTCGTGTTTTTGACGTTTACATAACTGTGAGATTCTTCGGCCATGTTACCAACTGCATGCAAGAACTAAAAGTCCAATTTCACCGCGAAAGCATTCAAACCAACATAACATGCTTCTTTGGTTATCTGACGAGTCCAACTGTTATGTACATCCAGCAGCTGCACTGTGCAGACCAAAACGGATATTTATTTGGAGTCTCTGTATATGTATTTAGCTTTGCGATACGTTGTACGATGCCTTTTGCAGGCTATTAAAACCCGTTGGTGCCTTACCCGAAGCCCTGCTCGGCGACGCAGGTCACATCCCTCGTGTACAACGCTAGCAAGTCTTACTCCCCAGCGACACGAACCCGGCTCACGCGAACACAACAACGAGAAAGACTAATAGACTAAACCACGTCGCCAGCGCAGATACAATGTCCCACGAGAGAGACAATATCATTTATATGAAGATTGGTGTAAACTCTCAGTTGACAGGTTGGAACAACAATTAGTTGTAAATGGTCGACGATATAGAACCATCACATACGTGGTGTGGTTAGCATCATCTTCAGGCCAGCGTCTTCGTCTTCCCCTTGCTCCCTTGTGGGGTGGGGTCCACATCCCTCATTAGCTTCTTCTGTTTAGTTTACTAATACTCTCCATCTTCCTCAGTCCTCTGCAATGGTCTTCCATTCTTGGCTGTTCCCACCTGCCAGCTCAAGATCTCGTTCCACGCTGTCTTTCCGTGTCAGCTTTGGTCTTCCTCTTCTTGCTTCCTCGTCTTCTTTTCAGCTGTATCTGTGATTACATTGCCAACTCTGTATAGTAATACACAATAACACATTGTATCGTGTTTTTGTTAGTTAGTACACATGCCTTCAAAATGGCGCTACAGTTACAAGACACGTAGTTCACACAAATAACTTTGTTGACATAGATTTAAGCAATGTGGTATTTGTGGTTGCAGGAAAACACGGCATCGGCTTCTGCGGTTGCATCTTAATGGGACTCTCGGTCATTATCATCGTAATCACGTTCCCGTTCTCGTTGTGCCTGTGCTTCAAAGTCGTCCAGGAGTACGAGAGAGCCGTCATATTTCGCCTTGGACGTCTCGTATCTGGAGGTGCCAAGGGCCCCGGTAAGTTTATCAAGATTTTGAATAAACACAACCGGGCATTGCCAGTTACTAACATACGCATTTATCGGTTATCAGTAAAAGTGGAGACCAATGTGCAACAAATAATTTCTTTAATACGGATATGTTCTATTTGTTGCGTGTGTGTGTGTGGGGGTAGCGAGTGTTTGTGTGTGTGTGTGTGTGTGTGTGTGTGTGTGTGTGTGTGTGTGTGTGTGTGTGTGTGTGTGTGTGTGTGTGTGTGTGTGTGTGTGTGTGTGTGTGTGTGTGTGTGTGTGTGTGTGTGTGTGTGTGTGTGTGTGTGTGTGTGTGTGTGTGTGTGTGTGTGTGTGTGTGTGTGTGTGTGTGTGTGTGTGTGTGTGCGCGCGCGCGCGCGTGTTTGTGTTTACATTTGAAGATTAAATAGCTTATTTAAGTTTAAATACCAAGCATAATATATCATATCTTTCCAATTCCAGGATTATTCTTCATCATTCCGTGTATGGACGTATATACGAAAGTCGACCTTAGAACGATCACGTTCGACGTACCACCGCAAGAGGTGAGGAAAGTTTAGTTTTGTGGAAAATGCGATTTCAGATTCTGGTCAATTTTGGGCCTTGCCTTTTATCCCGTTCACGTTATATTACGACGTGCTTCCCTTGTTTTGACATTAAGTATGTGACAACATAGAACCGAATTCGCGATGGGCGAAACCAGCTAAGGAAAGTGCCTTAAATATTGCTAAATTGTGTTAAATATGTCACAAAACCGTCTTCCACAGATCCTGTCGAAGGACTCGGTGACCGTGGCGGTGGACGCCGTGGTGTACTACCGCATCAAGAACGCGACGGTGTCGGTGACGAACGTCGAGGACGCGAACCGGTCGACCCGCCTGCTCGCGGCCACAACACTGCGCAACGTCCTAGGCACGAAGAACCTCAGTGAGATCCTGTCGGACCGTGAACACATTTCCAATTTCATGCAGGTGAGAACGCAGTGGTACTGTTTCATGTGTGGTGTCCTAGTTCTTTTAGGGCTGTTCGCGGCCATCAAAGGGAGCCGATTTTCGGAATGCGACATGGTGTTGCTATGGTCATGGTTGTACGGTTTTTATAGCCTTTTTAACCGATCAGAGTGGACATCGTTGTACGAGCATTACTGTTAAGGTTGTACTGTTATTGTGGTCACGACAACATTCGTTATGGCATTGGTTGTACAGCTGTCGTAGTCATGGCTGTATTGTTACTATGGTCGTGGAAGTACGGTCATTGTGACTGTGGTTGTACGATCATTATGAAGGTAAATGCGGAGGAATTAACACCATTGGTAATTGTCATTACGACCCGATCGTAATGACAATTGACCAGTGGTCTTAGTACTTCTGCATTCAACTTCACAATGACCGTACATTAGTCACAATGATTGTATACAGTATGTTCCCCTCGACCTTTGATGTACGGTCACTATGTTCGTAGTGACCGACCATCCATGGCCGTAGTGATCGTACATCCATGGCCGTAGTGATCGTACATATATGTTCGTTGTGACCGTATATCCATGGTCATAGTGATCGTACACCTACGGTCGTAGTGATCGTACATCCATTACGTTAGCTGTACGCCCAGTGCAACGTTAGCAGTACGTTAACTACAACGTTAGCCGTACGGCCACTACAACATTAGCTGTACATCCACAACAACATTAGCTGTTCATCCATTACAACGTTAGATGTATGTCCATGATAATTTTGTTGTACGTCCACTACAACGTTAGCTGTATGTCAACTACAACGTTAGCTTTGCGGTCAGTGAGACCGCGGTTACTACGACCATAGTTGTACGTTACTATGCCATTTCCTATACGGTCGGTGTGGTTATAAGGTCATCGTGACCTTGGTGGCATGCTCGCTACGTCAATAACCGTAGTACGCATTTAATCAACAAATACATAATATTTGACAAATCATTTTTACCATTATACTCTACTCTATTGTTTGTAAGCCAATAGGTTCTTTAAAAAAATTGAATTTGCATATTGTGTGCACGTATGTTTATTTAATGTTACACGTTCGGTTTTGTAATTTGTTTGATATTCTACGCATATTGTGTTAACGGTTATGTAAATTGATTATTGAACTGTATGATTGACACGTTGTCAGAAGTCAGGTTTCATCAATGAATTACCCTTTCCTTTCAGGAGACCTTAGCCGACGCGACGGACCAATGGGGTGTCAAAGTGGAACGGGTAGAAATGTAAGCACTATTTGTCCCCAACTGTCACCCTGTCTGGGAATGTTCAACTCGTGTCCGGGCACGCCTGGTTCTAATCTAGTTTGAAGCACACAGCGATATTATATCCATTCCGATGTATCACTACTTTCGTTATATCTTTGTTCAATACAAATGGTCATATATATGCACACATGCAAACAAGCGTAAACTCATATACGCATGCATGCATTCGCATATACACACATACATATTACACGCATACACGCATACAAGCATACTGTCACACACGCAAATACGCATGCATGCATGCACGCACACTCACACACACTCATACACACGCGCGCACGTACCACGCACGCACCCACACGCCCGCGCGCGCGCACACACACACACTTGGTGAATATATATAATAACGATATTATGTACTGTACATAACAACCGTTTAATTTATTAAATTCTGTTGATTTTACTTTTTTTTTTCGGATGTAACATTTCCCGATGATGCAACATAATATTGTGATTAAATTTGGTTCACATAAATTGCCCAACATTTTAGATTGCGTAATAGATGTTCCCGCCTGAGTCTCATTTATGCCCACGGCCTTTGTCAATGTAATCTAGTCGCGGTGTTTTCTGCTTTGCGTGACAGCTCATCTTTTTATGACGGCGATGACAGTAATCTGACTCTATATTCATTGTCTGGCAGATCAAACCATTGCTCATTTCACACCCATTACGCTGCATCATAAACAAAAAAATTTCATAAAGGATACTGTTTAGCTGAATTCCCAAAGGAACAAAAGAAGACGTCACTGTGAAGGCAACCAATCGATCTTGTCCTAGTCCCGTTAGTTATTTTATATACTGCCGACGCCATTGATTTTTTACCTACTTTGGCTGCGAGTGCGTTACATTTATCATACACGTGAACGGTCGCCCTTCTATGGTGTTGAGGCAGAAATGCCAACTTGGTACCGTCCTTAGTAGCAACTATCTGTTAGTGATACGTTACGTAATTACAGTAACGTGTTCACCGTTTTTCTTTTATACATGGCATCTGTTTTCCGCCCACATGAAGGTGACTCCTAATTCTCAAAATTTGAATATTCACGTCAATACGCGATGACATTACGGTCTTCGTTGTTGCTGTATTGATGTTGTAGACTTTGCTTGAAATCTCAAAACGATGTAACCAACACATACAGTGTGTTGACGGTTAGATGTCGGTCTGTTAGTTAGCTTTTGAAAATTACCAATTATAATAACCGCAGTCAATTGTTTAGATCATTTAAACTTGTTATTAAACCAAATGCAGGTATTAGTTAAACTATTTAAACACTTCATGTTTTGACATCAAACAACCGGATTCATGATAAGTTGAACCACGAATGGAGGAAGCCCCTTTAAATGTGTGTTTCAGTGAGCCAGTTACCGTAATTATTTCGTAAACATTGAATATGTATACAGCAACACCTGCGTGAAATTGACATTCACTCGTTTGCGCAATACCCGTGTGTTTGTGGGTTTGGCTGAAAAAGTGCACTTCTACAGGTGTGGCAAATAGCTGGTAGATGTATGTTTTTCACCTATCTTGTTGCCTTGCATTTAGCGCTTCTAGCTGGAAGAAGTATTTGTGTCACACGACGGCGTTCTTCAAGGCCAACGAACAGAGTTGCTCTTTCGATTTCGCTTGCTGGTGAATTGGTGTATTTCGTTTACAGAAAGGACGTACGTCTGCCAATCCAGTTACAACGCGCAATGGCCGCCGAGGCTGAAGCGACGCGGGAAGCGAGAGCCAAGGTGAGTCAACAGCTTCGTCTGTCGGTCACCTTTATAACCATGTCCGTTTATCATAATACTAACAATAATAATATTATATGTCTTACATAATTGTTGTGGGGCGCTGTACAACGGTTATTACAAATAAATTAATAACACAAAAACATACATATTTAGCAATGCTAATGTGCTAATATATGCAATCATTACTACTAAATAAAATCAACTATACTGTCTTTAACAAAACACAATAAACACATGTATACAAGCTATTAAAAATAAGAATATATAAATTATAATAATTAATTAATGTTAAAATAATTCGTAAAAAGATGTGTATTGAGTGCCACTTTAAATTAGATAACAATCGCCGATCATCTGATCACCCACCATATGCTACGATGTGGCAGTAGGTTGAATACTTATATCTTTTTTATTGTACAGTAGGCGCTTGCTGCAAGAAACATGTTTAAACTTGGTAAAATATTCCGTGTTTTTAAATACATGGGTACGTAAAACATTGCAGGTCTGGACGAGGATAAAGTTTGTTTCTTGTAAGCGGGCATCAGGAGTCGTTATAACGAGGGTGTTACGTTCGTAGTTTCGTCACTATCGTGTTCTTGTCTATACGCAATATTGGCTATATCGATCAAGGTGTATTGCCTTCATGAGGTCGAACAGAGATTCTTGCACACAATAACATCGGTTGGGACCGGAAAAACTTACTTGTATGAGCTTCGTGCAAACTTTTTGCAAACTGGTCCCTGTTTGCGAACTTGTAATTGCTGTGTTATGACACAGCTAAATATCCAGTAAACTTTAAATACAGAATGATTAACGCGGACATACAGTTAAGAATATGTAGCTTGCAAAAGAGGAGCTTTGAAAATCAACACCAGGCAGATAGCTTGACAAGTAGTCGTGATGGTGGGATGAGAAAGTGCAGGAGGCGGTCGCGGAGAAAAGAAAGAGGTACAAGAAGGCAGGCATCAAGAGACGAAGAAGATCGGGTGAGATACAAGGAAGCAAAGAAAGAAAGCAAGCGGGCAGTTGCAGTAGCCAAGGATAAGGCGTACGGGCAGTTGTATGAGGAACTGTAGGGGGAAGAAGGAAAACAAAGTATATACCGGCTGGCAAACACCAGGAAGAGGAGGTCAACGGACATAAGAAGGGTAGCCTTTGTCAAAGACAAAGATGTGGTTCTACTCACACAGGACGAAGAGATACGGGAGGTGCGGACACAGATGGGTAAGATGAAAAAAACGAGGCGTGTGGACCAGATGAACTACCGATGGAGGTAGTGAAGGCGCTCGGACAAGAAGGAGAGAAATGGATGATAGAAGTGCTAAACCAGACCTTGAGAAATAGTATCCCAGATGAATGGAAAAACGCGTGATTGCACCAATCTACAAACAGAAAGGATACCCTTTGAAATGTAACAACTTCCGGAGGATCAAACTTCTTAGCCACACTCTGAAGCTCTGGGAGAGGGTTATAGAGAGGAGGTTGAGAGGAATGGTGGAGATAAATGAAAGAGAGTATGGATTCCAATCGGGAAAGTCGACCGTGCACCGCTGTTCTGCCTGAAGATCCTCCAAGAGAAACATAGGGAGTTCAGAAGAGGTTTACACAAGGTGTTTGTGGACCTGGAGAAGGCGTATGACAGAGTTCCTAGAGAGCTTATCTGGTATAGTTTCCGAAAGAAGAGCATACCAGAATACTACATTAACATCACAAAGGTCATGTATAAATGGTGTAAGGCAAGCATCAGGAAAAATGCAGGAAAGACACAGGATCATTATCCTGGACGTGATTACAGAAGATATCAAGCAGCAGACACCCTGGACTATGTTGTTCGCAGATGACCTGGTGTTGTGTGATTCAGACGGAGGTATGATAGAAGAGAGATTGGACAAATGGAGAGAAAAAGGTGGAGAGATGTGGGCTAAAGATCAGCAGAACGAAGACGGAACACCTTCCGCCAACGGGGCACACAGAGCCGGTGAATATGAAAAAGTATGGGTCTCAGGAAAAGGTAAACCCCCCAACTGTGCCACAAAAGATGAAAGTCCTGCTCTACAAAACGGTTATTAGGCCGACATTTCTCTACGGCCATGAAATGTAAGCCTGTAGGAGCATCGGAGAAATGAGGACATCTTAAAAGAAGCCGATGTGGAGAGCATTATTGTCACCACGAGGAGAAGAAGGCTGGAATGGTTTGGTCATGTGAAAAGAAGGAAATAAAGAGAAGACATAAGAGCCACCATGGAGATGAAGATAGGGAAACGAGCGAGAGGGAAACCCAAGTTGAGATGGCAGGACACAATGAGGAAAGATTTGAAGGCATGGCAGATGAAGGAAGAATATGCGTACAAGGAGAAGGCGGGTAAAGGTGATAAAACAGCTAAGAATATATAATCGCTGTAAGCCTAATGAGTCACGTGATTCATAAATGAGAGGACGAACCAATGACGTGCAGACCAATGACGTGCAGACTCCATTTCCGTTTAGCTCCATGTTTGAGGGATCTACGTAAATAATGTAAATACTGTATGAGTACACCTATAAGACGTCATCGACTTGACGCTTTATATGGTTCAGCGAGTTCTCCACGGTTCGTTCAGTTTTGTCTGCAAACTAAGGATAGTCGCAGGACGAATACAAAACAATCGGTTTCTATTATCCATCAAATACATGAATTAAATTATCAAAACATTGTTGTTGTCTATCTAGTATATGTCACACACCGCTCGTTCCCGCAGGCACGACCCAAGAGACTATAAAAGACAGTAAACAAGAGCGGCTCACATAAGCTGGTTTAGGTGTGCTGCATACAGCTACGCAGACACATAGCATAGTGAACTAACGCAATTGGTGTCGGGTTTAGGGCGAGAGCTAAGGCCCAAATCGTGTTTCCAACAAACTACTTCCCGAGAGAATCCAGCACCGACAAGGGTGCTTCCTTCAAAAACAGGGGCGTTCCGGAAACTTTGTTTTGAGACATCCGGAACGACGAGGGGAAATGGAACAGTTACTATCTACAGAGAAGCAAACTAGAGGAGCGTGCTTTGTCTTACACTTAATTGCTGTGGTTAAACGGAGAAGTGAGTGAGATCGCCAAAAAATGGAAGGTGTGTGGTGCGGTTCGATTCGCTACAGCGTTCTGCTTTCTTGCCGCGCAGGTGATCGCTGCCGAAGGTGAGAAGAGCGCGTCCCGGGCCCTCAAAAACGCCGCCGACGTCATGAGCCAGTCTCCGTGCTCCATTCAGCTGCGCTACATGCAGACCCTAAATACGATCTGTGCCGAGAAGAACTCCACCATCGTCTTCCCAATCCCAATGAACATGCTCCAGGCGTTTGGAGCCGACCCACGTGGTGACACAGCGCCACCTGTCGGCACAGCGCCACATGTCGGCACAGCGCCACCTGTTGTCGCAGCGCCACCTGTCGTCACAGATCCACGTGACGTCACGGCTCCGTCTCTCATTGAGGACGTACAGCCGCGTATATTAGAAATGACGGTCAACCATGAAGAATAGAGAAGATGGAAGTTGTGACGACATCGTGAGCCGGTGTAAGAAGAGAAACACAATCACACAGTACCAATATCGCATTGAAATTATTGATGATAATAATAATAATATAGTATTTAAAGATTGGTATCAGTCGACCATTCTAGTACCTGGTGACCATATTTTATCAAACTTCCATATTAGCACTCTGGTCCATATCTGTACCGGATGGCCACATTAGTACCCGTTATCCATAGCATTGGTTTATGATGGCATTAGGGTAAGTATTATTATTTTCACGTTGGTATTAGATGTCCGTATCACTACATGGTGGACATGTTGTGTCGTATACCCATAGTGGTACCTGATGGTCATATTAATATATGATATCCATATTATTACATGGTAACCACATTGGTACCTGGCGTCCACATTGTTACCTCATTGTCAAATTAGTACTTCCCGTCCATATTGATACTTGGTGGCCATATTGATACCTGCTATCCATATTGCTACTTGATGACTCGTCAGAATGTTGCCATAGACCGGTAATATTACTGGACTAAATGTTAATTGAACAATGGTTGTTGATTATGCTTTGGTGACAATATGGTTATCGGTGGTGTGGTTTGGTGGATTGTACCGATGGGCAACGTGTGAGCAGGTTACTTAAATAATGTATATAATGTCATGCTTGAGCTTTCATGAGACGTCCAGATACTCCAGACAAATATTAAAAAAGAAAGACATAAGTGACCAACAAGACGGTGGAATTGAAAGCAGACAAATAACTTATTTAATTAGTTCAGGAAAACAGACATCAGATATGGAAAACTGAGTTCCCTTAAAACATAAGTTAGTCATTACAGTCTCGAGACTATTACATACCTGCCGTAATTATGAAAAACGCGGTTTGACAAATGTGGTTTAACAACCTTAAAAATCACAGAAAGTAGATTGCACAGGTGAAACTTTACTGGAATCTGTATAGACCCTAAGCCAATAATTTTCTTTCCTCCTGCTATCAAGGGGGCTTCGTGTTTGGTAACGGTATGTTTTGAACAATATACTACAAAATCTTCGCAGTAACCGGTGAATATAAGTTTTGTCAATTTTATTCGTGATAGAACACACCGTAATTAAAATCCTGCAAGCCAAAAATACGTGCACATCAAGATGGCATGATCAAATTTTGACATCGGCCTACAGAAATGCATAATTCCGGTATAACACCACACGTCTTAAAAATACCGAAATATTTTGGATGTTTATAGTTTCAACAAACACCAAAGTTGCGGTCCATTTCTTGTTTTCATTCTTGCTTTTTATTAAGAGAATAGTTTTCTCTTTTTTATTATTTTTTACGGCAAGATGTGTATAAAGTTTCGATTTTTTTCATCCGTAGTTTACAATATGCTATTCTGGGTTTGAAGCATATAGTATGCGTTGTTCATCTCAAAGTGCGTTACAAACGGTATTGACTATAATTAATCGTTGTGTTTCAGTTAAAAAATTCATATATAGAATTCATAAGTAATAAGTAATTTTTTTTAATTAAGTATGTTTGAAAGTTAAAGAAATTCATGATCTCGTCGAAGATGTAATCTATAAAATAGATGCTGCAAATACATATTATATAAGACGTACGTGAAATAGTTCCGACACTCAGTAACTCACATGCAGCAGAGACTCGTGTTAACTTATTATGCGATGTGCCTTACTATAATACAAAAACTCGCAATATTTGTTGATATTTTTTATTATTTTCTTACGGTTATACCCGCTTGTGTGCGCCGTGTTATTTAAAACTCGATTAATCGTACAGAACTGGTGTTCTCTTAATGTGGATAATCCCATTCGGGTCCGTATTCTCGAACGACTTTCTTAGCGCCATTTTTACATACAAATGACGTCAAAAGAGCGTAAGTTACGATTTTGTCGCAAGTGCTATTCTTGAAACACTTACGATACTAACATTCGCAAATATGGCGTATATTTAATCTTAAAGTTACGCCAACGCAAGAGGTCGCGTAACTTTTTCGTAACTTTCGTGGTACTGCGTTCAGATGACGATTTCTCCGTTATTTAATGTTACAACGTCGCCAAAGTGTAAATTGTGTGTGATGCAATGATACTGATGTGTTTGTCAATTTTTATTGACCGCTGTAATTGCATAAATACCGTCTTTGAAAGTGGCCTCCGCGATTACGCTGCTAATCAAGGCAAAATTCCTTAATAAAAATAAACAAGAGGGACCAGCCAATAAACTTGACCGATTAATAATTTACCGCAGTAATTTATAGATTGACTGCGTGCTATACAATTATTTATCTTTAACGTTTAACTACGCTAGAAACCACAATTTCTATTTCAAAAATACCGCATTATTACAGATATTAATCCGATGGCATGAAAATGTGTATATTCCAAAACAAAAGGACACTATTTATTTATATACAAAATATTGTAAACCTGGATACGCTAATAAAATAAATATTACCATAAATTTAATTGTTACCTAAACTTGGGTCCCACTTTCAGAGATATGCTGGTTGGGAAATTTCCTAATCAAATGCACCAATATTATGACAACACGTGATTGATTGCATCATTTATTCAAGCATTGACAATTCTATCCAAAACAAACATGTAACATTGTATATATATATACACGTAACAGTATAATTATATATATTATATACATATATACACATATATTATGTACATATACTTTTGTATGTGTATATATATATATATATATATGTAATATATATACATGTTTGACTACAGCTACTTTTGTGTCTACAAAATTAAATTTATAATTATAATGTGAGTGTACCTGTATTGTTGACATAAGTTTGGTGTTAAGAGAGTGCATATACAGTAAACTGAAGATATAACAAATTCGTTTAAAATTAATGTCCCTTGTATTGAATAAATGAATTGGTCCCAGGTTTGTTTAATATACTTTAAATTTCAGATGTGACGAATTTCTGATATAACAAATAAATTGACCACTGCCGAACAATTCGTTATATCCACGGTATACTGTACAAAGTCATTGCGTTTTTAAATGTTCCAAAAAAATATTTTTTTATATTGTCTGTTTCTATTTTTAAGTAGTCATAAATGGAAAATATTTCCGGCCATGACAATTACGGACTGATCTATACAAAACAATTATCATTGTTCATGTTTGGTGGCAAATCCTATTTTCCAGATGCTAATAGTCTAATTTCTTTTCGCGCCAAACCGACTTACCGAAAGAAAACATATGTACTTTGACCTTGTAGTCATTTTATAAATTGGAACAACTGAAGATCAGTATAATATATGTTGGCATACTGCTTTTACCAGTATATCTTAGAGTACCAGACAATTAGTTTTTATATAATTTTCTAAGCGATTGATCTCCATCATAAAAATCCTTTATATAATTTATTTATAAAAAACACTATTGTTAACAATTTATGAAAACAATGAATATCAATGAAAAGTATTATAATAATTCTAGATGTCAAAAGAAAACAAGAAACTTTCCTGCATAATTATATATCAGACAGCCAATAATTAATATTTCCTAGAATAGTAGTAGCCAAGGTATTTGGTGTAACAACTGATGTAATGTGAATTTATGGAGGTCTTCCTGGTGTCCATAGCATGTCTATTGGGAACAGAAGAAACGCACATCCACACACAGGCTGGCAGAACGGTAATGTTAGTGGAACCAAATGTTGATAATGGTGTCATTGTTTACACCACCACATGGAGAAGCGCAGGCTGTGGATGATTCACAGATTGTTTGGCCACTTAAGATTTTTCTTTTCTGCAGCTAAACATCATATTAGTGCTGCAGCGTGACCAGTTGTAATTTCCATATTCTAATTTCAAGATGCAGCACCCCAATCAGTAAATTTACTTTCTGAAAACACACATTTAACACATCATAAATATGTTGTCATTTGTAAATACAACCATATACAATGTTTTACTGCTTGTGAAACATATAACATATTAAAAATTATACTAAATGTAGACATGTGATACATACTTAAACTATTTACTATGTTTCGTCTCCATATATGATACATGAACGAAGCCGATACTACAAAAAGTTTTAAATGTATGAGTAATTTCATTATTAGATGTAATAGATTTTAAATGTTTCTGTTTTATAGCTTACATTATTCTGCATTAAAAGAATAAATAATTAAAACACAGTTTTTTCATATAACTGCATGAGGCACGCCTGTGTTATAATTATCTCTGTGTATCTAAAACCATTCAACCAATACATGCTAAGTCTAAGAACTGAAGCAACTATGATGATAATGATATCATTGGCACCATAAAATGATGAAAAAACATACAGGTTAGTGTCGTGTTAGATTAGTGTCGTGGACGATTGATGGATGTAACCAGGCAGAATAGCCGAGCGAGCATATGCCGATAGAACACTGACTGATATATCAAACTAAATCTCACCTTCGGCGCGCAGTCTGCATAGTAATCAACATTACACATACGAAATTGGTGTCCTGTAACTGTACTATGTAACATTGTAGGTTATGTAGACGTAAAATTCATAATTCTCTAATGTAAACATTGACTGGCTTAAGATTTGGCTTGGCCTTACTTGGCTTGGCATTCCTTGCCCTTGCTTGCGTTTTGTTTCTGTCATTTCCGTTCAACTTCAAATGCTTCGCTGCGTTAAGGCTTAAGCCCCATTATTACCTATGCATCGCCATATCTCAATGGCACTGCTATCGTGTGTTTTGCACTGCAGCTATATGGATTAATCACCAGTTTCCCTTGAATATGTGTCTATGTCACCGCCTGAAACACGCGAGTACAGCTAAAACTATATACAAATATCAGTGATCGTAACCGTTGAAACGCAAGCAAAACCTCGCGAGATTTTCGTACGCAAGTTGCGAATTTCTTAGTTGCGAAAATTCGTAAGCGTTTTGAGAGTACCAACTTGCGAAATTTCGCAGCTAAGTAATTATCCTCCACATTTGCGCAACTTCGTGTGTACGAAATCTGTTTCTTCGAGAATACGGACCCAGGGGCACAGGCATTCGGAGTTACCCAGTATTCATTGCGTACTGTCTCCTTCCGGTGTCACGTAGAAGTGTTATTCCTCCGAAGTGTTGACATAAAACATTTATTTTCCTAACCGTGCGCCGGGAGCTGTGAGGCTCTGTTTACTGCAAGTTTAGATGATGTTTTTCTGCAGAAGGAGCCATGTCAAATAATCGATGCATGAAACAGCGATGCTTTCTTGACCGGTTTCAACCAGTCCTAACGCCGCGTTTATTGCAAGTTAGAATACAATTGGCAGGACACACGTTTAATTACAGCATAATACTGCACAGCATAAGATATATATGAATAGTGCGTCAGGGAGTCAACATTTATTCGTAGAGCTGATATATAAGTTAACACCGCTGTTTTGTGGTTTCTTAGATGTTCCAAGATTCTAGTGTTTGTTTTTCACGGGAATATCCACACTATGCAAAACATTAATGATTGACTGAACACTTTTTAGCAATAATGTGTAGTGACAGAAACAAAATAGCTGCATTGTTATAGTAGACGAATTAAGTTCCTTCTGTGCTTTTCATTTTACCCTAGCAATGGCGCCGTCCAGTTTCGCTTAGAGGAAAAATTACCTCAATACTCAGTTTACATGTTCGCATAAATTGTTCTGAGATTGAGATTTATTTATTGTCTGAAAGATTCTCTTTCAAATAGTCATTATAAGATAGTTGTTGACGGTGATTCGCGTACCAAATGTAATCGCCAGATGGCGTCGTTACACAGTTATACATTGTTTCGATACGGGTACATTTTTAAATTATGCAGTATGTGCTTAGTTTGTTAAAATGTCAATGGTTGCATTGATCAGCGCACACTTGCATATAAACAGTATCTACTAAGCTACATCGAAACAGTTGGACGAAATTCACAACAACAACAAAAAAAATTATTCCGCACGCTTTATAGTGGTGACGTCGTGATTAGCTGTGGTACAATTTTATGTTTAAAAAAACAATGACCAAGTTTTAGCCCAACTGTATTGTCAAATAAAATGCCAAGCTAGAAACTAGCGCGCCTCGTAGTGATCAATAGCCATGAGTTGAAAGTGGCTCCACCTGTAGGCGCTCCGTAAACATAATGGCGATAATTGTTCTTCAAGCAGGTGACAACGCAAAGGTGCGATTGAACGTTCGTGCATCCAGTGGCGGTGGTAGCGTAATATGTGGAATTGTATTAAATGTTGTTACACGTTATGGTGTTTATGGTGAAAATAAATGTGCATTTTCCACTCAACAGTTTAGTGATCGTATTTGTGTTGCAAATCTTCTGCAGGACGTTTCATGCCGTAACATACGATGGGTATAGCATGGTGATACAAAGAGATAAAATGGAGACGGGGCGATTAAGAGAAGAGATTGGACTGAAGAAACGCCTGAGAATGAAGGTAGTTGGGCTCAGACGTAGGTGGGCAGGAGAGATTGGGAGTACGAAAAACAAAAAATGAGAAGAGGAAGGCTGAAATTTAGATGGAAAGATAGTGTCAGATATGAAAAAGGGCAGAGTGGAGCGTGGAGCAGATTAACAGAGGATCGCAAAAGGTGGCGACGACGTCGACAAGATGGCGGATCAGGTCTCGTGATGTGGTTCCAATCCCACCATGAATATAAGGAAGAAGAATAAGGAAAAACCGATTGTGTCTCTACGGGTTAACTACGAATGCAACAAAATACTATTACGATCACGGCAGGGCGCTGGGACTTAATTGCCCTTGGGGAAGACCGGCCTTTAATCTAGATTCCAAACGATTTCTTGTCCCACTCGAGACATTATTTTCACAGACACAGTAAGAATTGAATATGGAGGCGTCTTTTGCGGACACAAACGTATTACATGCACATGTAATAACAAGTATCCTTGTCTGCGATGACAATTATCTACTGTAGAATGCAGCGTAGACAGAGGGATAATATACATGAACAGACGAGTCGAGGTGTCTGCTCACAATTATAACCAGCTCGTTCGTTTATTGTTAAAACGCACCCCCGTAAATTGGTTCACCTACATTCGTAAGAGTCTACGCAAAGCAAGCAAAATGGTTAAAACAGTAATATTTTTGTAAATATGTCCGCAGGACCGTAACCCTGTATCGTTAAACTAGTATCATTATATTACAGTAATATAGCTATAAATAATAAAGTAAACCCTTTGTTGAGATATTATAACGATCATTGCCCGTTTACAAAAGCATTGGCTGTAATAAATAGCAACACACACACTAGCCAATTGGACGATCTAGTCGCCGCCAAGATGAACCCAAAGATAACATGTTCATTTGTGGAACATCTATAAATTCCAATATCGATTCCATAAAAAGATGTACGATTACATATACCAGTCCAATCTTATCGCTATAGCAACGCAGCCGAGGCAATCGATTCCAGTTTCGGCAGACCTCACATAAGTATTGTCGGGATTCGTTTAATATGTAGTGCCGTTTTTGTCTCCGTTGCACCCACCAGCGTCTAGTGTGTGACATTGACAATAATAAATTGTTCAAATATCGTGAAACAGTTTTGTATACTTAGTATTATTTGCTTTGATTGCAAACAAGTGTTAATCACATATCATTTTATGGATAGCAATGCGTGTAACAATTCTACATTGTATCGTACAAATCAATGCTGTATAATAACATTATACTTTGTTTTAAATGTCCAAAGTTATCGGTAGCTCAAGACACGGAAATACCACAGGTATATGAATACTTATCTGTATTACGTATAACAGAATAATGAAACACATTAATAAATGATATAGTACAACCGCATTTCGTGTATTGCTGTCCTCAGTAAATCACGATTAAATGGCTGCAGTAAATGGTTACGCCAGTGACAAAATGTATTTTAGTGAGCACGCCACAGAACGCCACAGTTTACACACAAATGCTACGTCCATAAAATGTGTCGCAATCAAACGAAAATGAACATGATATGTGCATTTTGTATGATTCTGAATCAACGTCACTGAAGTGGTCTTTGCATTGGAACAATGATCTAAGCAATTTATTGGGTCATATACTGTGTTCCAGATACTAAAGCTAAATCTGTCTTCAAGAACAGACACGTGAAAAAAAACCGCATCTTGGCGATAAAAGTTAACAAGACAGTCATAAATATGTAATTGGTGTAGTTATTTGGAGATTTCTCCAGGCTTTATGATAGATAACATTTAACTTAATTACCTTTACCCCGACATCGAGGCATCATTAGTCTCCAGTAACGATTTTTATTACTTTGGATTGGATATTTATTAACTAACATTTTTACTTTTATTTCATAAATAAGAAACGTCGTATACAAAGTCTATAAAGAGTCCCGCCAACAGCGTTTCCTATTTCAGCTGAAATGGAAGAAAAAATACTTTTAATGGACAATGAGCGGCCTTGAGTACCAGGGAAAAACCAATAGCGATATTTAAACGGAGTGTCTGGGTGGAATATTGGAATAACCATAAACGTTTACTCAATTTTACTGCATGTACAGTCGTCTAAATTTTATGGGGATAGTATAATTAATCAAAGTGCAAGTAAACGATGCATGATAATATGTTATTAAAGTTATTTTTTACATTCTCACGAACCAGGGGCTCTGCTAACTACATCAGTGCCTCTCTTCTCATCTCAGTGTTGTGTCTGCCACAAGCGTTGGCGACCGTGACCTCCAAACCGCACGGTCGTTTGTACTTTGTAGCAGTTCTGTTGCGCTCCTTCCAAACCATGTTGACAGACTGTCTATTATTGTTTTCTTTTCTGGCGTCCTCTGGATCTCTTCAATCTTTCCTGTTGTTACTATTATGTTCTAACTTTCTCTATCTCATTGTGCGGCCTGTACATCGTACTCGTTTTGTTCTAAATTTGTTAATGATCTTTCTTTCTGATTTGGCTGTCCTAGGGATGGCTTCATTTCTTTTCTTTTCTTTTCATTTCATGACAATCTCAGCATTCTTCTCAAGGACCATATTTCAACGACATTCTCCGGCTTGCAATGGTGTAATTGACTACTCCTTCCCTATCGCTCGGACATGTCAGTTGTTGGTGCTGTGAACCGTCATTGCAAGAACATACACATTGCAACATCACCATCCCAGAATGGTATGATGTAATCAACTACAACTAAGTGATTACTTCAAACAGAACACATGTATAAATGTGGCCAATTAAGTAATGAGTTATCAAAGCAGTCGTAACAGACACCGCATAGGATGTCCACACAAACCACCAGATCAATATTCCACATCAAACAACCATTATACATACGGATGGTCAATGCTTATCCATAACACACAATAAAGGTAAAGGACATCACTAGTCCTGATGACCGGTGTCCATTACGTGGAACTGCATTTACATAGAACGCAATCAGATGAAGTGGCAGCGGTGTTTGATAGATTAGTCAATAATGCATTTTCGCGTTATTCATATCGAGATCACGGTCATCTGTGTAGTCTAAACAAGCCATGGTGACCGACATGTCACACAATTTATATGATAAACCAAGCAAGAAGTTCTACAACAAAAACTGCTATCATGCAATCAATGTGTTGCAAATAAATTGGCAACAAGAACAGTTTTACACAAATAGTAATGTGAATTCAGCGAAATTGGAAAACATTATGCAGGTTTTTTTGTCATTTTCCATCATATTTCTACACTACTCAAATGTAACCGATCACGAACATACTCGAATCAAGAATGCATGACATACATTCCTTCAGGAATACGGCATGCAATGTCTGTATCGAAGAACAAGCTAGAATCTAATCTACCAAGTCAGCTCTTCAGCGCTGTTGAGTTTAAACTTGCCGTTTCTGTTGTGTAACCGAAATTGTGACTACGGTGCTAATGAGTTGCGAGACATTAATGTCGTGGCTATAACATCATTACTATGTCTAGCACACACTGATTGACGTTCTTGCAGCGCATTTGTCTTCTCTTGCTTACACTGAATATGCGTCCATCTACGTTTTCTGTCTATAAGTCACCGTGCGACCGATATGTGTCAGTTATGTCCCTCCAACCATCGGTGGTGATATTGTATTGCGCCTATCTACGTTGCATGACTCGGATCCTTGGGACTTCTGTATCGGACTTGATTTCTATCAACAAATAATGTCTTCGAGCTCCTGCATCTGGTTTGTCTTCTATCTACTATCTACAGTTTATATCTTTCAGCTCCTGAACCGGATTTTCATATATATATATATATATATATCTATATATCTACAAATTATATCATCCAGCTTCTGTGTCGGATTTGTCTTCGTTATATCTACAAATAACATATTTCAGTATATTAAGTTTGTCTTCTATCTGCAAGTAATGTTTTTCTGTTCCTGTATCGCGGTTACCTTTTCTCTTCTACTTATATCTTTCCCCTTCTGAATCGGGGTTTGTCTTTCTTGCTACATATAACGTTTTCCTCTCATATATCGCGTCCACCTTATGTGTTCCAGGTGATAGCAGCCGAGGGGGAACACAACGCGTCACGGGCGCTGAAGGAGGCAGCTGACGTCATGCGTGAGTCTCCCTTCGCTCTACAACTTCGTTACCTTCAGACTCTCAACTCGATCTCTGCCGAGAAAAACTCGACCATCATCTTCCCGCTGCCCATCGAAATGATGCGGGCCTTCTCCAAGGACTAGAGCGAATTAGTTAGAAAAAACTAGAGCGACGACCAGCGAAAACCGTCGTCGGTTAGACCCGAACTGTTGCATTTCAATAAAACTTTGGGGAAGCCTTTGTCACACATGTACCTTGATTGAACACTTGTAGCTTTTTCAGAGAAAAACTATGATCACGTCGGGTAAGGTGTGTTACACACATATTTCATTTAAGTGATTGCACTCCGGATTTTGGAAGCACATTATGTAGAATCTTTACCCATACATTATCTAGAAATTTGTAAGATTACGGACACATATCGTTGTAGTAGTATTGCAAAGTCACGCAAACAGTAATGTTTTTTAATATTACACATATAGAACATTTTGAAGATGTTCTTGTTCGTGTGTTACACAAAGCACCAGAGTAGATTTAAGCAATTTCTTGCTGCAGATTTATAAAACATCAATTATCGTTAATGAAATAATTGGTCCTGCATCGACTAAATGGAAAGTGAATGCTTCCTGATTCGTTCAATTGCTGACCGAAATATGTTCAGAGTTTCTAAAATTATTGGTATTAAACATCAGAATATAATGTCAAATAACATTATAAGATTTATAATGCGCCTGTCTCGTATAGAACGCAGACTGCTTCAGCTGTGCGAACAAATTCAGTAATGTTTAATATATCATAAGACGGGCGTTTTGTTACTGCTTCGTTTGGGGAAAGAACTGCTTCGTTCCTGTCATGGAAACATCACCATCATGAAGTCGATAAACTACTGTGACCATGTATCTAACAAAGTTTTTTAGATATTCAAAATAAATTCCGAGCGTGTTTATTAATGGGGGTTTAGCAAATGGTCACGAATGTTCATGTCTTGTAATAATATATGATGTTATTGTCTAGCAGAATAACGTAATCACGATCAATATATGCTCGTAAAACATAAACTATGTCACATGTGGTTGACGTGGAATTTGGCGATAGTGGAGACGACTATTTTAAAACTGTCACACATTTGAACTCGTTGAGGTATGTATACTTTTAGTCCTAACTGATGCGACCAAACCTCCTTCGGCGTTGCTATTCAACATTCAACTGTACCATAATTTATCATCACTGAATTTGAGGGCGATTAGTCAATGTTGTAAGACGATTACATGATGAGCTATTGCGTATTTATGTTAATTGCTATTACAAATGTACAAGTTAATGTCTGAACAGTTGTGACACGTCTGGCAAGTTGATAACAATTAATAGTGTACGATACGTCAATCACGTTTGTGGGTGTCAACTGAATAGGATATGTTACCTGTTTGCAATGCACCTCTTACCTCCCAGACCAACAAGTCGGTCACTGTAGACGATAGTGTCGTGATCAAACTATATTGGTGTGTCCAAGGGTATAAGATTTACTTTTTGGCCAATGTAGATAGTTTTATACATATTTTCTATGTAAATAACATGTATGTTTATTGTTTTGATGTACAAAAACACATACGCATATGCGCATACACGGACGTATCCGTAGATATGCGTACATGCACACATGCGCGCGCACACGCATACATGCATACGCGCATATACGCTTACAAACAAACATGCTAACATGCAAACATACGCATATGCACGCACATACACACACACACACACACACACACACACACACACACACACACACACACACACACACACATTTATGCACATACATATTGCGTTCATACGTACTTGCCTTATACATAATTATAACACTTTCTATGTAAAATGCACAAAAATACATCACTGGTTTGTGTTTTTTTAAATGTCCTATTTCGGACGAGTATCATTATTAAAGTATTTGTACAAACTGGTGCGGAATCCTTTACACAACTGATATGCCTATTGGTAGCATTATGGCCTCGTTGTGATATCTGTGCCAGAGAGTGTGCCGTCCAACTTCTCAAACTTCCTCTCAATGTTTCCCATTCTTATATTTCAATGGGTTCTCCTGTAGATCACATTTCATGTTCATGTTATAATTCGGTATGACTGTTAGTACTATATTAATAAAACTGCACAAAGTTCCGTTGTCAAGTTATTCCGTGATTACGGCACCACACACTTTGCTTGGTCGATCTGTATGTTTTTTCTTTAAACAACAAGTCATCGTAACATGTTGTCCAGATTTAGTTGGCACAGTAAAGTTCCGGTGTAAAGAGGGCGTTATTGGGACAATCCACGAGGGCGTTGTAGGAACAAACCACGGGGGCGTTGTTCGAACAATCCACGGGGGCGTTGTTCGAACAATCCACGGGGGCGTTGTAGGAACGATCCACGGGGGCGATGTATGAACAATCCATGAGGGCGTTGTACGAACAATCCACTGGGGCGTTGTTGGAACAATCCACGGCGGCGTTGTTGGAACAATCCAGGGGGGCGTTGTAGGAACAGTCCACGGGGGCGTTGTTGGAACAATCCACGGGGGCGTTGATGGAACAATCCACGAGGACGCTTTTGGGACAATCCACGGGGGCGTTGTAGGAACAATCCATGAGGGCGCTGTAGGAACAATCCACTGGGGCGTTGTTGGAACAAACCAGGGGGGCGTTGTAGGAACAGTCCACGGGGGCGTTGTTGAAACAATCCACGGGGGCGTTGTTGGAACAATCCACGAGGGCGCTTTTGGGACAATCCACGGGGGCGTTGTAGGAACAATCCATGAGGGCGCTGTAGGAACAATCCACTGGGGCGTTGTTGGAACAATCCAGGGGGGCGTTGTAGGAACAGTTCACGGGGGCGTTGTTGAAACAATCAACGGGGGCGTTGTTGGAACAACCCACGGGGGCATTGTTGGAACAATCCCCGGTAGCGTTGTTGGAACAATCCACGAGGCCGCTATTTGAACAACCCTCGGGGACGTTGTTGGATCAATCCACGGGGGCGTTGTTGGAACAATCCACGGGGACGTTGTTGGAACAATGCACGGTGGCGTTGTTGGAACAATCCGCGGGGGCGTTGTTGAACCAATCCAAGGGGGGCATTGTTGGAATAATCCACGGTGGCGTTGTTGGGACAATTCAAGAGGGCGTTGTTGGACAAATCTAAGGGGACGCTGTTGGAACAAAGCTCGGTGTGTTTTCGGAACAATCCACGGGGGTGTTGTAGGAACAATCCACGGGGGCGTTGTAGGAACAATCCACGGGGGCGTTGTTGCAACAATCCACGGGGGCGGTTGGAACAATCCACGGCGGCGTTGTTGGAACAACCCACGGGGGCATTGTTGGAACAACCCACGGGGACTTTGTTGGAACATTCCACGGGGGCTTTGTTGGAACAATCCACGGGGGCGTTCTTAGAGATGGTATCATAAGTTCGCAAAGTCTAAAAAACGATGTGCGTTTAGCATTGTTCAATCCTCCTCCCCCACCAACACGTAACTTGCGATTTTACAATCCAAAATTGTTATTAGTATCGATTTGCATTAACATATGTTTCACTCGGTAGGTGGCGCATATGTGACAGTTTATTTTTTCCGCGATACGTGATGGCGACCAAAGCCGCCCACACACGTAATGTTCAACGTATTGTGGGACTTTGTGAATTTTCGCGACCACCCGGTAGAACACTTTACAATTGGGCACATTGGTAGGTTTCGGTTAGAACCACTATTGTTCTAAATAATATAATAAAAGAAAGGGACTATGAGTACCAACAATTAGTGCTGACATAAAAGTTTCACATCAGTACGAGATTGCAATTTCAAGGGGGCAAATAAATGATTGGGATAATAATGAACAATGCAACATAAAACAAATGCCGCAGTTCAAAGCTATAGTTAGCCGTGGTTTAGAATATAGTCTACAAGCCGGGAGTCCACGTTGTAAGCATGACCTAGATATGGTAGAAAAAGTACAAAGGAGAGCAACTACAACGACGCCAGAACTAAGATTAATTAATTTAACAAAAGTACCTAGTAAAATGTTGTTTAGCAACCGTAGAGACTAAGAGAAAATAAAATATAGGTGTTTATGAAAATATTGACAACATTGTTTTTCTCAGTTAAGAAAGGTGGGATTAGAGGATGCAAAGTGACGTTAGTGGATGAACAGTGTATTTTAAATATAACAAACATTCATCATCACTGATGGAGCATGGATGGGACAAAGTGTTCACTGATTGTTTAAATGTGTGTATATGTCTAAAAACTAAATTGAGAAATATCTCAGAAGAACGAGTTATACGCACATATAACATGGATTTGAAAATCGACACGTTTCCTTGTCCACGTGCTAGCTAGTTTCTTTTAATACTATTAAATTGTTTATTAAATCATTCATGTGGTCGCAGTTGGATCAATCCTCGCTCGCATTCACACTCATATGCATGCATACACGCACGCATACACGTATGCATACACACACACACACACACACACACACACACACACAGACACACTCAGACACAGCGACATATACAGACAGACACACACGCGCACGCACACACACACGCACACTCACTCATGCACACACGCTCACTCAACTCACGCGCGCACACACACACGCATACACACACACACGCACATACGCACACACGCACACACGCACACGCACACACACGTGCACACACAAATACACACACACACACACACACACACACACACACACACACACACACACACACACACAAACACACACGCGCGTGCGCCGTGAACAGATTACTGCATATCGACGTCCTTGTAAGTTATTGCTTATCCGCTAGATGGCAGCACGTTATTACAGTAAACAGCAACGGTCACGACTGACCGGCCTCGAACCGGTAACCAGTAGAGACGCAGCCACGCGTGACGAGCCGACATCACGCAGGCGAAAACAGGTTTGGGTGACGCAAACAACAGGGCCCGGTAAGGTCACTGAAAGGGCGAGTGCCTGAATGAATACTAATGCGTGGGTGCGTCACGCTCTGCGGCCGAGTACCACGAAATATGACTGGGTACGTGTCAGCGGATATTGTTGGCTGACCGGATAGTTGTTGCACTGGCTTCGTCAACTCGTTCGACAACTACGCCTGTTCGCGGCAGCTCGTGTGGTAACCGCCGTCGCGCTTGAGCGGGCCGGGCTAAACCTGTCAGGTGAGTGGTATCGTCTGTAGTAAATCGCGTGCCGTTACTGAGCGGTACCGACACATACAGCACTCGGGCTACGATCGACAACGTCAACATGCGCATACGGGTCGCCGGACAGACGTTGATATTGCGTCCGATAACATGGACGATCACCTTCCTCGTGACGTTCATGCTGCTCGCCATCTACGTAATCACGGACCGGCGGGGAGGCGCAGAGACGGTCGTATCGAGACGATCCGACCCGCTCGCTGGAGTCGGCCCGCTCGCCAGTGGCGTGCAGTTCAAGGCCGTGGCGCCAATACGGCAGTTCCATGACCAGGCCGACGTTAACCGCCCCGTCGAGCTAGACGATGGGGCACGCCGGCCACCGGACATGAAGGCAGGCGCCCCGAAGCGGCATTTCCAGGCTCCAGCAGGAGCCGAGGGGCACAAATCCCACGAGGAAGCTCCTCCTCTCGAACAGAACATCATCCATATGGCAATGGACGCTGTCCGTGCGCGTATGCCGGTCATCAGACACGCGCATAAATCATATCTGGCCTCACAGCTGCGCCCTTCCGACAGCCACTATAACATCAACGTGACGCTCAGCGATGCAATCTCTCTGGACCGGAGCATCAAAGACACGCGACCGGCGTCGTGCCAGGCCAAGTCCTACCACCGCACCAAACTCCCTCGGGCCAGCGTCGTCATACCTTTCTACAACGAGGCCCTCTCCATGCTCCTACGCACTGTCCACAGCGTCCTCAACCGTTCCCCCGACGACCTCCTCAACGAGATCATCCTCGTCGACGATTGCAGCACTCACAAGCATCTCCTTGACCAGCTTGACCGCTACCTCGCCCTCCTCCCCAAGGTCAGGGTCATCCGAAACTCCGCCCGCGAGGGTCTCATCGTGTCCCGGATGCGGGGATGCGCCTTGGCCAAAGGTCCAGTGGTTATCTTCCTGGACGCTCACACCGAGGCGAACGACGGCTGGCTGGAGCCGCTTGTCGACGAGATACAGAGACACCCAGAGAGTGTCATCCAACCCTTCGTCGACGGCATTGACGCCCAGAGCATCAAGTATTCCTCCCCTCCCAGTCTCTACAAAGGCTCCTTCAGCTGGGATCTCAGGTACGTAGACTTCGAACCCAACACGGACCGCCTAGTCGGAATGTTTACATAACTTTGTTCTTCGTGCAGAGTGGTTTTAAAATTCACCCAGTTAATATCGGACCCGATACGGACCGCCATTTTGAGTCGTGTAGTATATTTAAAATGTCCACTATTTTATAATTAATGTAAATATCAACAAAAAGTATGCAATTAAACTACTTAGTTTGGTAATTATACAAATGTACTCTGGTCTGGTCTTTACACACCTGTATTCAAAACGACGCCCGCCCTTGCAGGCAGTCACTTTAAAATGTCACTGAAACCTATGACGCTGCTTAAAAGGCGGGATAAGTGCACGGTTTACACGATATCTCTGAAGCAGTGATACATTCCTCACAGCTGTTGCAGCTTTTAGATAAGCAAGGTTTGTACAAACGCCACGGTTGATGAGAATGACTTAATATTAAACACGGTTTACTGAAAACTAATCAACCGTTACCTACGTTAAAGAAACTCATATAAATCGCCACGATAACGGACTTTCCATATTGTGTTCATATACGAGTATTATTGATGTTCTACAACAAATAAACAGTAACTGGTATCCCCCATTAAGTATTCTGGTGTTAATCATTGATGTGTTTTTTTATTAGATCGTTGAATTCCGAGGCCAAAAGTGATGTTGGTTTTTGTTGCGGAGTAACTACAGACATATATCTCGTAGTTAGTTATTCCTGGTTTGCTAGCTGGCATGTGTCACAAATATATATAATTTCAGTGTTCCATCTTACCCCACCCATTTCCCGTTAAGTGTCAGTAAATGTGTCCTACAGGTGCTTCCCTCGGGTGACAATCGTCAAACCGTGACCATCTGCATAAGTGTTCGCCACAATCTGCAATGGCTCCGGAGTGAAACATTCATTAGGCGATCCGCAGGGCTTGTTCGGTAGATATCAAATATACAGTAGTCTTACTGCTGATAATGGCCGTGTGAAACAGATGGTCGTAACTCCGCTGCAGAAAACAGGGGCGCGGGCGTCATGTCTTGTGTCTGTGTGTTGTGTCTGTCTGTATGACTGTCTCTCTGTACGTGCGTGCGTGCGTGCGTGTGTGCATGTGTGTGTTCATATATATGTGTACTGTATTTTTGGAACTCTGTTGAACAACGGCATGTGCTTCTCAGCGGAACACGAGACTACATTTGTTTTCTCTGTCGTGCATGGTTTATGTCAATTCTCTGACGCAACAATGCGGGCCAACGACATACCTGCTTGCACACATAAAACTACACAGACACATTCCAGTCGTAAACGTCTATATGTGTAGACTTTGCTTGTGCCTGAGGGTGTGGCTCTGTGCTTCACTCGGATTGCACGGACCAGTGTACACTAATTTAATTAGTATGATGTTTCACATATGTCTGTCTACCTTGCGGATAAAACGCGCAAGTGTAAACATTACCAGCATGAATGTGGGATATGTACCGGCATTAATAACATTATCGTTTGTTTACAATATACCAGGCCAGTTGTCTTCGGGTTCGTATAATCCAAAGAAACTTTTAACATAAATGACAGCACGTACAATAGATTATAATAAATCTTGTGTCGTGTTGGTCATTGATACTGAGGCTATTTGTCGATAACAGCGATAGTGTCGTTCTGGGCGTCAAGTTGAGACCTTGTGCAAGATAATCCGACTGCGAAATATCACAAAACAGGAGAACATACGAACCAAACAAAAAGATTCAGCATATTATCATTTCTACACAAATGACTATTTGTGAATATGTAACATATCATTCAGAGGTAACGTCTTACATCTGTACACCTGTTCGGATGTGTAACATATCATTCAGAGGTAACGTCTTACATCTGTACACCTGTTCGGATGTGTAACATATCATTCAGAGGTAACGTCTTACATCTGTACACCTGTTCGGATGTGTCACGTCTTACATCTGTACACCTGTTCGGATGTGTAACATATCATTCAGAGGTAACGTCTTACATCTGTACACCTGTTCGGATGTGTCACGTCTTACATCTGTACACCTGTTCGGATGTGTAACATATCATTCAGAGGTAACGTCTTACATCTGTACACCTGTTCGGATGTGTCACGTCTTACATCTGTACACCTGTTCGGATGTGTCACGTCTTACATCTGTACACTTGTTCGGATGTGTCACGTCTTACATCTGTACACCTGTTCGGATGTGTCACGTCTTACACCTGTACACCTGTTCGGATGTGTCACGTCTTACATCTGTACACCTGTTCGGATGTGTCACGTCTTACATCTGTACACCTGTTCGGATGTGTCACGTCTTACATCTGTACACCTGTTCGGATGTGTAACATATCATTCAGAGGTAACGTCTTACATCTGTACACCTGTTCGGATGTGTCACGTCTTACATCTGTACACCTGTTCGGATGTGTAACATATCATTCAGAGGTAACGTCTTACATCTGTACACCGTCTTACATCTGTACACCTGGATGTGTCACGTCTTACATCTGTTCGATGTGTCACGTCTTACATCTGTACACCTGTTCGGATGTGTCACGTCTTACATCTGTACACCTTCGGATGTGGACATCTGTACACCTGTTCGGATGTGTCACGTCTTACATCTGTACACCTGTTCGGATGTGTCACGTCTTACATCTGTACACCTGTTCGGATGTGTCACGTCTTACATCTGTACACCTGTTCGGATGTGTCACGTCTTACATCTGTACACTTGTTCGGATGTGTCACGTCTTACATCTGTACACCTGTTCGGATGTGTCACGTCTTACACCTGTACACCTGTTCGGATGTGTCACGTCTTACATCTGTACACCTGTTCGGATGTGTCACGTCTTACATCTGTACACCTGTTCGGATGTGTCACGTCTTACATCTGTACACCTGTTCGGATGTGTAACATATCATTCAGAGGTAACGTCTTACATCTGTACACCTGTTCGGATGTGTCACGTCTTACATCTGTACACCTGTTCGGATGTGTAACATATCATTCAGAGGTAACGTCTTACATCTGTACACCTGTTCGGATGTGTCACGTCTTACATCTGTACACCTGTTCGGGTGTGTCACGTCTTACATATGTACACCTGTTCGGATGTGTCACGTCTTACATCTGTACACCTGTTCGGATGTGTCACGTCTTACATCTGTACACCTGTTCGGATGTATCACGTCTTACATCTGTACACCTGTTCGGATGTGTCACGTCTTACATCTGTACACCTGTTCGGATGTGTCACGTCTTACATCTGTACACCTGTTCGGATGTGTCACGTCTTACATCTGTACACCTGTTCGGATGTGTCACGTCTTACATCTGTACACCTGTTCGGATGTGTCACGTCTTACATCTGTACACCTGTTCGGGTGTGTCACGTTTTATGCTGTGACATGCATGAATCAGTTTCCGATGTCACGGCGTCTGCGTTCGTGTTGCGGTTAACCAGGAGTTCCGTACCCAAGCATCATGATCCTCTTTTCTCAATACTCTTGAGGATGATGGGGATAGTTCATTTTAGTGAATACGTTTCTTGCTATCATATCCAGTATACACTTTTCCCCTTCTTAACAAGATGGTTTCCTCAGTACGACCAAAAGTCCGGTTGGGTAACGTCATCGTATACAAGCGGAAGCTTGTAGTTCCTCTCATCTCGCTTGACTGCTGCCTACGTTTCTGTGAACGAATGTTGATATGACAAACAGACCATAATCAGACGATGGGAACTACACGTTTCCACATGCAAACGATGACTAAGGGTGACAACTGGAAATTGCTTTACTCTTACGATAGTATTCCAATAGGTGCAGTACTATTGCCACAGGGTGCTGACGATAGCGATAGTATCACAAGATGTGTATTACTAATGGCACAGAGTGCTGACGATAGCGATAGTATCACAATAGCATTAAGGATTTAGGAAAAGTAGTCTCCCAAAAAACTATCCTAATCCATAACGTAAGAGTGGCGCCATTATATGCCCTTGGAGGCAGTCGATTCCCAATATCTCACAATGAGGCTGCTATGGGCTAAGAATGTCGGTGCTGGGTCAGTAAAATTAAAATAAATAACAATTACGACAATCCACGGGGGCATGTAGGAACAATCCACGGGGGCGTTGTAGGAACAATCCACGGGGGCGTGTAGGAACAATCCACGGTGGCATTGTTGGAACAATCTACGGGGGCGTGTAGGAACAATCCACGGGGGCGTTGTAGGAACAATCCACGGGGCGTTGTAGGAACAATCCACGGGGGCGTTGTAGGAACAATCCACGGAGGCGTTGTAGGAACAATCCACGGGGGCGTTGTAGGAACAATCCACGGGGGCGTTGTGGGAACAATGTAGGAACAATCCACGGGGGCGTTGTAGGAACAATCCACGGGGGCGTGTAGGAACAATCCACGGGGGCGTTGTAGGAACAATCCACGGGGGCGTTGTAGGAACAATCCACGGGGGCGTGTAGGAACAATCCACCGTGGTGTTGTTGGAACAATCCACGGGGGCGTGTAGGAACAATCCACGGGGGCGTTGTAGGAACAATCCACCGTGGCGTTGTAGGAACAATCCACGGGGGCGTTGTAGGAACAATCCACGGGGGCGTTGTAGGAACAATCCACGGGGGCGTTGTAGGAACAATCCACGGTGGCGTTGTAGGACCAATCCACCGTGGCGTTGTTGGAACAATCCACGGTTGCTTTATGCGACCCAAGTAGCCGTGTTGATGTTTTTGCAAATTGTCGTTAGTATTGATAGTTCAATGTATTATTGGCGATAACTGTCGATAGTTAAATTTACAATCGATAGTAAACAATCATCACATCGACTATCGAGATAACTTGATATCGTTACACTACTAACGATGTCACCGTCTGACCGGGAAGTCGTACTGGTGCAGCCATCTTGTTAAGAAGGGCAAAGGGTATACGGGTAAATTAATCTTCGTATATGATAACAAGACATGTATTCAATCAGATGTCTTTATCCATGTCACCGTACCTATCGAATTTGTGGCCGGGTCTCACCTTTCTGACCTTACCGGTGCAAATGACGGGTCAGGCGGGCAAAATTCTTGTCTCATTGTCGGGTTAAGTGGTTTTCCTCTACCCCCATTGTTCATCACCCTGAGCTACTGCAAGAGGGCAAATTCGTTCAATAGCACAGTTCCCATTGTTACACGGGCCAGCAACGCCAGCACAGTGAATGAACCACTCAGAGCATCGTCCGTAGCCGCTAACTAGGCTATTGTATCGATTCAATAACACCAACGGTTTCCGCGAAACTGCCTTTCTATCTCAAGAGCACGGTTTATGTAGTTATTTAGTGGGACACGATTCTCGTTGGCGAACACTGAATGATTGCAACGTTGACCTAGTGTCATCAATTAGAGTGAGTATTTGAGTACAACAGGATATTTGTGTCTTAGGAGGTAAATGCTGATGGCAAGAATTCTAATCATTTCGTTTGGGCGCCATGCTTATAGTAGGCCCTAGAAGATATGTCTTGTCACAGGAGATAGGCAATTTTATAACAATTACAGGGGCGGCGAAATATCGATAGTATACTGATGTTGTACAAGACCAGTATTAATCTTGCTAAAACACATTGTAGTCTGGACAAAATAGTCGAAGTAAGGACTGTACCAGACCTGGGTCCAACAGTGGCGACATGCCGGTCGACAAAGGAACCCTATCATGCTTATCCAACAGGGGGCACGACTGTCGTAGTACACAGCCTGGCGCGTGGATTGCGTGACTCGTTCGTTTTCTGACCGGGAAGTTCTACAAATCCACGCTTGTGCAGTGCTCTCAACCTTAACCACAAACCTCACACACGGCAGTTGGTTTGCATTTACAAATTGAAATCCAGAGACAGAAAATTCCAAATTAATTATCACAATCCTCGCGAAAACTAAAATAATTAATAGATCTACGTTCATACCAACCGTATTAGTCCTAACATTGAACGTCGTTGAACGTCGACGGATTTGGCAATACTGAACCTTCTCTTAAAATAAACGCTGAAATATTTATGTTTTCAACAGTATTGGTTTACTTTTAATGCACGTTTCACCCAACTGAATGTTACAGTAACAAGTTTCGATGTGTCTCAAATCAGTATGATACGATAGTATTTTCTTGTATGAAACGTTACGATATTTTTATTCTCACAAATATGCCGGTTTTTCTTAAAGCCAAAATCGTAATAAGTTAGATGGAGCTAATAAATACTGGAAAAATTGTGTGCAACGATAAACCCACGCAGACATCTTGAAACATGTCACCACATTTTTTAATTAACACGTGCAATGGATGGGAGCCATCAATAAAATCCTGCAACGGGTTGAATTCCAAAGAACTGTGTAATTTTATACATACCTTTCAACACTTTAAAAAGAAATACGTTAACCCCAACGATAATTGTTCGAAATATGACCCTTTTCAATCACACGCACAGTATTGAAAGCGACCTGAGTTCGTGAATTGCCATGTTAAGGGATCGCCCCAAAACCTACCTACAATATACTGTACAAAACAAATATGATTTAGTACCCACCCCTTCCAACATAACTTTGAGTAATATCGACCTTTGTTCAGTTTCAGCAGCTTCTAATTCGGTGAGTGTTCAGAACACTGATAAGAAAATAAATTATGTTTTCCTGAACAAATACATAATTTTACGCCTCAACGCGAATTCCAAATGTAATCGTTTTCGATATTATTATAAACCCATGCAAAAATGCTTCATACGAAGACCCTCACTATTGAGTCCATTAGCGATTACGTGACATCCGGCCGCGTATCATAGCAACGGCTTTTGGCGGGCTATACACAACTGCAAGAAGGCGCATCAGCGTCTATTGCAATCAAACGAGGGAAAGAGTCGACTAGTTTTTTTCAGCTGCACATCTGACGCGCCTATTTGCAGTCGTTGGGTATAACCCGCCAATAGTTGTTGCTATGATACGATAACGGATGTCACGTAATCGCTAATCGTCCCAATATGGATTACGACTTATGTAATCAGATGTTGTTGACATTATATCGTCATTGCGTGCAGATGGCCTTCAAAAAAGTGACGCTCGACCATTTAATTAAATTTCCAGCTCCCCAATATTAATTATGATGTTTCGCGGTGCATCTTTGATGCGCCCGATGATTTAGGCACAGAAGCAGGTTGTTAGTAAAATTGTAAGTGACACTTGTACTACTGAATTAAGTGTCTGTATAAAGACTGATCTAGATCTCCAAATTTACAGAGAACACAACAGCATGACAGCCGACTGCACCGATCCAGAAAGTGTATAACCAGTTATCCATAAATTATTATTTTCCAAAAAAATGAGAGTTTATGTTTCTGAGGTTGCGGGCGCTATAGTATTAGTATGCAAGACCACACATTATTATTAACATTGCATTTATTACTTACAGTAATTTTGAAATCGGTGGCTCTTCAGAACTGTGATCAGAAAACAAAACTGCTCTAATAATGGAACATAAGCGTCATTATCTAAGGTGGATATCGACTACACATGATTATTTATTTTATCATTGACTATACTCTATAGTAATAATTATTATTATTATCATAATCATTATTATCCAACATTTGCTGTTGTAGATACACATGGCTGCGAGTGACGGACCAGGAGGCGGCCCGTGCCATCGAGACGGGCTACCCGTTTTTCTCCCCGACTCTCGTCGGCTGCGCCATCGCCGTCGACAAGACCTACTTCCTCAAGATCGGCCAGTTCGACCCGGACATGAAGATCTGGGGCGGCGAGAACATAGAGTTGGCCTTCCGCACGTGGATGTGCGGCGGCAGGGTCGTCACCGTGATCTGTTCGCGTGTCGGACACGTCTTCAAGAACTTCCCATACAAGTTCGACGGCGACCGGGAGTCGATCGTACAGAAAAACCTGATCCGGGTGGCGGAGACGTGGATGGATGGTGTCCGGAAGTACTTCTACGCATCGACGCGAACCTATGAGTTCAAGCGGGTCGAATTGTCGCCAGAGGACAATAGGTGAGTGATTCCGGAAGGCCGTAGACCACATTCTTTACACTGGTACATAAATAGTCCGTACGAAAAAAATATATATATATGTATCTAGTATTTATTATGATACTACAACTCATAGTGTCTTACTGATGAACCTATTATCAATGCATAAATATACCTATGCAGTGCTGTATTGTGCATATTATTAAATCATGTTAAATCATGTCAAATCTTGATAAATCATGTTAAATATTGTCCAATTTTGTTACAGGTCGCTGCAAACCCGGAAGGACCTACGCAAGCGTCTCAAGTGCCACAACTTCGAGTGGTATATGTATAACATTATACCGGAAGTCGCCATCCCGCCAATGGATGCTGTCTACTATGGCGAGCTGATGAACCTCAAGTCTCACGCCTGCTTCGAGATTCTCGATGACTACTATGTCGGCATGACGTATTACTGCTTCGAGCACAAGCTCATTCCGAAGAACAACTTCGCGTTGATGCGCAACGGGCTGATGCGGTACCAGGACAAGTGCGTCACGTTCGACGGGCGCGTTCCGATCCTGCGCCTGGCTGAGTGTCCGACGGAGGGTCTGGAGAAGTTCGGCACGTGGTCGCTACGCAACCACGGACACACGTGGGGTCAGTTGGAGGTGTCCCTCATCACGAGTCACGGCGAGAAGATGACGATGTGTATCATGCAGGTAACGAATGTGTTGGCGGCACACAGCCGCGAACAGATGCCCGAGTTAGCGGTGTGCGACGCCAAGAATGACTTCCAGCTTTGGTCGTTCAGTTACAAGTTCTCCTTCGACCAGGTACCGCCCGAGGCCATGCTCTCGTAGGCAACCACTTGTCGCCGAGAGATGACACGCTACGGCACGGCCTCAAAGGCATGCACAATGTCGCAAATTGTTGTCGATAGATTGCTCGTCGCAATGAGACTTCATAAACATCGTGACCTCGTAGGCATCCGTGACGACGCAACTTGTCGTTGAGAGATCACACGATGCAACTTTTAAGCATCCACGACGGCGCGGATTGTAATTCAACGGCATGTTGTAATTGCGCATGTCGAGGCTAGTTCGCGTTGTGAAATAGCAACCAACATACATTTCTTACACAAGGTTCAGGTACAATGACGGCTTTTACAGTGCTTTCAAAAACAAGTGAGATAGTCACCATGTGACTGTTGCTATTTATAAACGCGTAAGAAGAAACAGGTGGTCAATGTTAGGTTACAGACAAGACAATTTCCTGCGTGATTGTCCTGATTCGATTAACTGGTCATGGTTGACCATTACGATCTCATAGGTAGTATGTTGTACCGGATTGGTCAATTTGTAGATATGTAATGTAGTAGTCGTCGGAGCGTTAGGTTCACAGCTGTAGACACTGCTAATGTTTGTTATAATGCAAGCGGTATTTCCCACACGGTTAGCGTGGTGTAGGCCTTTCAACCAAGTCACGCTACGCCACACAAGATCGGAAAATCTACAGTGGGTCGAGTCCAATGACTGTGTTCTCTAGACACAGAAAAAGAAACCGCACGGCAATCCAAACAGCATTCAACCGTGAACTCTCAATATAATAGCTGTGTTTATTTGTAAATGTTAACAATCCTGCATATTCAATTACGTTTGTTCTAATAGCCCGCTGGGTATCTTTTCACCGCAGAGATATGTGTGCCAAAAACCTGACTGAAACATAACAAGCGTATGTCATGTTTCCGCTTTAGACGAACGCGGGACTCGCCTTTCTTCCGGTCTTCTGGTCACAGCAAAACAAGGAAAGAATGGTATCTAAACAATGGGTGCCCGTGCCGGTTTGTTTGCCGTGTATCTGACGTTGCACGCTAATTGCATTACTTTTGTATTGATTACATAGCACGATACGTTCAAGGTGGAATCCACGTGCATATGTGATGCTTTTGGCGTTGCCTGTGCCGCCGGAGAAACGTTATAGGGTTATAGCAACACATAAGTATCGAGGCTGGCCCTAGCGGTCGTCACAGTATTCTGGTCAACAGAAGATGACTTCGCTGCACTTTTATTGTACATGGAGTGTGTTAATTAATAAAACGCATGTTTATTAATAATACTATGTGGAAGTGCCTGGTAATATATTGAAAGCAGCATGTGTTATACTCTAGTTATTACAATCATAATAAGCGTCGGTGAGTGCAACTTATAGTTGCATTGCAGTGTTATTCAATTGTCGATACATAGTTATTGTCAATGTCAGCATTGTTGTCTTGTACGATATGTAGTATAATTTTCGTTGCGGAAATATCAGTTGGACATTCTTGTAATACACGTCAAAGCGTGCTGCTGTGTTTACCAAAATAAACGAAGTGTTCGTTTGAACTGGGTTTAGTAATCACAGTTTGATTATCTATCGATCTGCTACACCATCAACCGATGCTGGTGGATTGGGAAATTCAAATGACTCGCCATGTGACACCCCAAAGTATCAGCAAATGATTTCCTTCTATCATAACATTTAAACATATAATAAATAAATAGATAAATTATGCTAATTGTAACTCAGAATATACATGTAAAAGTCATACACGAATCACACAATCTACCGTGAACCCCTAAGTATTTATTTCTAGTTGCATAACCCCCATTATATTAAAGTATCGATATGTATATATATATATATATACATATCGATACTTTAATATAATTTATAACTAAATAGGGTTCTACATGTACATGTACATTTACATGTATATATATATATATATACATATCGATACTTTAATATAATGGGGGTTATGCAACTAGAAATAAATACTTAGGGGTTCACGGTAGATTGTGTGATTCGTGTATGACTTTTACATGTATATTCTGAGTTACAATTAGCATAATTTATCTATTTATTTATTATATGTTTAAATGTTATATATATATATATATGACATCTTGATTAAAAATGAATCATGGGGTATAGGCATTGCCAACAGCACGACAAATATATAATTATATATATATATATATAATTATATATATATATTCGTCGCGCTGTTGGCAATGCCTATACCCCATGATTCATTTTTAATCAAGATGTCTTTGTTACGCTGAATATTATTAAATTTGTGTACGCTTGCTTTCATCTATCGCCCAAACAGACAATTCCGTCTTTCGTTCATTCAAAATCTGTATTCATAAGCATGCAAGTAATATCCGCATACATTTTACAAAAATTATGCGTTTTAAGGCCCCTTTCTATATAGTTGCAACACTATCCCAGAACATGCGTGGATTTCTTCAAAGCAAAGAACGGTTTTCTCACACTGTCACAGTATCTTGTTGTGGAAGTAATCTGTTATACGTCTTTTATCAAATCGTTTGTCAAGATTGTCTCCACCGTAAGCGACACATGGCGCCACCGCACTAAACGTGTGTCTGTTGTCGACTGCTTTAATATTCCCCTTGGCCAAATGCACCCGCCGACGATAACGTTACAAACGAATCGTGCCATCAAGTGGCGTGGGAAAAGCCCACTGATATTCCCATCAAAACAGACCCATTCATAACATTGCGTCACAGGTAGAAGTCTATCTGACAATGATAGCGCATATTGGCTATGACAGTTAGAAGACCACAGCTGGTTTCTCAACCTTCTCCACATAGCTGGCTATTTTATCTTCCCCATTTAAGGTTATGGCCTTGTAAAATGTGTCATACCAAGAACGTGCTCACTTATTTCGTTCATGATGTATATGCAGATGCTGCCACAGTAGAAACAGGACTAGTCTCACATCGTAGCACAGATAAATCACCATGCATTTATGTCATTATCAACTATGCCGCATGGAGTACACTGTAGAGAAAGCTCGTACTTTCAATGATCCACAACATGCACATATGTAGCTTTAGTGCTCTAGCGAAGTGCAACGCCCGCGAAGGATCCAAGGCGGTGGCGGAGTACCACAAATGACTGGATAGGTCATAGGTTGCGTCCAATTGGTTGGCCTACTCAACCAGTCACCGACGACTATTACAAATGGATGTAATTTTACATTTATTTCTCACGCCTAATGCGGTTTTTTACAAATTCAAAGTTGCGGACTGTCTTTTGTATCGTTATAGTCGGCTGTCCTTCGATTTTCATTTGATTTGGGGATCTAGAAATATAAATTACAAACTTTGCCCGTGCAGTCGATAATGTCATAGGATTTCGCGAAACTGCATAAATCGGAGGAGTTCGAAACGTAATTACATGATCGTCTGCATTTTTTCGAAAGGTCACACGCACTCGATGACCGCGTTATATGATGTGACCAAAATTAGTTCGCTTGTAATTGCTCGCCCGTGCACTAACGGAATCCTAACTGCACCCCTATATTGCATGCATATACGTGTACTAAAGACTACTACGCTGCATAAGAACATTTAAAGCGGGGATCATCTAATATATTGTTGGCCGTATATGATTAGTCTACCATCATCTTGAAAGTATATAACTGCCCCCTCGTAGATGTGCCCGTGCAGGGAAAGATCGTTGTTTGTTTGGTGAAAGACGACTAAAGTGCTTTTGGAATGGGACTCACTTTTGAAGATATACTGCACCCTGACAAAATAATATATGGTTTACTTGTATAATTACTAGGTATTGGCAGAGGCCTTTTATATACTTGTTAGTGATGGAATGATGCACTCTGTGCGAAGACAGAATCCGGCGCTTTGGTCAGAAAAGGCAGGCCTGCAACTGCAAGAGCATCTCCCGTGATCATGTTGATTTTCACAAACCAAAATTAGAAATATTTGACGGAATACGTACCGCAGGTCGGTGGTAACGCAACAAAAGTAGTACGCTCCTGTTTGCCTCTTAGCATTGTTTTTAACTGAAAAAGGTGTGATGCTTCGCGCATATTGCGCAGTCCCCGATTAAACACTCCCATTCGCATCTGCGGTATGGCACCCATACGGTATGGCACCCACGCGCGTCACGGGTCAGCTAGCGGGAGCAATTTGATGACAACCCCCACATACGTAATTATTCTTGCCACTCACCAATTACCCGCGTGCACCATCACGCGAGTATCGAAACCTGCGGATTCAAAACACGTTTTCATTCAACTGGGTTAATTATGCCGTGTTTCTAATAGGAGGCATTACCGCAAGTGTTCAGTACACGACAGGCGCCGGCGCCTAAGCGATGCTACCCAAGAGTGTCTCTATTTCAATTCACTACCTTAACCGGTGATTCAGGCGTCAGCGTCCCCACGCTCACAGGGATTATCTCCTAATAAAGACGTGTGTGCCGTACACAATTGTACATGCTTTACGAGACGGCTGCCACAGAGTTGGTAGTAATTGTGCTTATCTACATATTGACAATCATCTATCACGTGATTTCGCCGTTTTTACTAAACCGTGTGTGACTGATGACCAAGTTCGATGTCCCATGTGGAAGCCTACATATATTCGATACACAATCTACCGACACTGTCTGCTACTTTAGTGGTTGGTTCTGAAAGCTGTGTGTTCATGCGAGACGTTGTGAATAATCTGGTCTGGTATGCGTATGTGTAGGCACACTTTCGGGACGATTACTTCGCAGTGGTTATTGGCTTAAATGTCAAACCTAAATGTGCACCGTTTTCGCTCATCTCAACGCCATGTCAGGCTCAACAGAATCGCAAGATGCCTGGCGAACGTAACGAATGTCACTTTTGCGCTTCGGCAGGGAACTGACAAATATGATACGTTTCAATAAGGTGGTTTCATAAATTCGCATAAGTCCAGAAAGGATAGCGTTCCGTATTCGGTCAAACCAACTCCGAGGCAACCCCCACCAAAACTTGGTGTGCGGCGTGCAATTTTGAGCGATCCAAATGGCTTCCATAACCACAACCAATATCCACCGGATTCAACGTGTGTAACATGGTTGCCAAAACAATACCCACCTCGCTGTCTAGTTCTGGTATCCACAATAGTGTCAATGCGGTACAGTGTATCGATGTATTTCTATGCGATACATCATCATCATCATCATCATCATCATCATCATCATCATCATCATCATCATTGTGCAGCCGTAGTGTCCCGTGGTTGGGCGAAGGCCTCAGCATGTCGTTTCCAAATCTGCCTGTCTTGCGCTATCCTCTGCCAGATGGTTCCCTTCCAGTACTCGTCTAGTTCGTCTCTCCATCGTCTCGCCGGTCTTCGGTCGTTTCCCTTCATAAGGTATCCAGGTTGTGATATGCGATGTCCATCGGTTATCTCGTAGTCTGCTAATGTGCCCTGCCCAGGTCCACTTCTGTCTTCTCATTGGTTCTATCACGTCTATGACCTTTGTCTTCTCTCTTACCCAGATGTTTGTTTTGTTTTCTCCCGATATGTGATGTTTAACATACTTCTTTCCATCTTTGTTTGTGCGGCTGCTAGCATGTTCTTTGCCTGGATGGTGAACGTCCATGTTTCATCGCCGTATGTCATCGCTGGAAGTACGCATGAGTTGAAGTTCCAAAGTTATCCTTGAAAATGTCGCGGTGTTTCGCGAATGCTGTCCAGCCAGCAGTAATCCTTCTTTGAATCTCCTTGTCTTTATGTTTGTTTCTGATACAGTATCACTGTCCCAGCTAAACGTAGCTTTCGACGTTCACTATCTGCGTCGTGTTGATATATATATATATATATATATATATATATTGGTGTGTCATTTTCTAGCGTCACTTTTGTCTTCGAGATGTTCATCTTTAGACATTGTTTTTCACTTTCATCAGCTAGCTCCTGCAGCATGTTTTGTAGTTCTTGCGGTATGGTAGCGCATATGAGTATGTCGTCGGCGAAACGAAGATGGCTGAGATATTCTCCGTCTATCCTCAAGCCTCTGGTTTCCCAGGTCAGTATTCTGAATATGCTTTCGAGCGTTGCCGTAAACAGCTTGGGCGATATGGTGTCACCCTGTCGTACTCCTCTCTTGATGTTGATCTTGTAGCTCTTTTTGTGTAGGTGGACTGTCACCGCTCGGCACTTCTCTTTCAGTTGGTTTACGACGTGTATGTGGTACGTCGTTGAGTACCTGCTTTTTTGCTCTCGTGTTTGGTTTTCATCGAGTGTCTTCTCTAGCCTATTCGTTAATATCTTTGTGAGTAATTTGTAGATGTTTGATAACAGACATATCGATCTGTAGTTCTTTAAGTCTTTCTTATTTTCTTTCCTGAAGATTATCACCACCTTTGCGTTCTTCCAAGTGGTGGATATTCGTCTTTCCGATAAGCATTTAGTATACAGCTTAGCCAGTGTCTTCGAGATGATATCTTAAATGTTTCAATGTTTACATGGTCTTTGCCTGGTGTCTTCCTATTCTTCATATATCTTAGCGCTGCGTCCACCTCCCATGGTGTTATCTATTGTACCTCATTCGGTCGGTGTGAATTATGGTTCTCTGTTCACTGTCGAATAGCTCTGTGTAGAATTCCTCTAATCGTTCCATAATCATATATTCCTCGAGCGGGAACTTCCGGTGGTGAATTGGTTTGAATTTGGTGTAGCAAACTTGCGAAAATATAAGGATATTTGATCAAGATAAATGATATTATTGAGTGTATAGCATACATAACGTAATTATAGATATATAGTAAGCAATATTTTTTTTAAAGTTAGCTAGAGGGAGTAATCTAGGGTAGATTAAAAGTAGGCGATTTGCGAGCGATAATTGGGGATGTTAATGTAATCGGAACGTTGTTTACAAAGTGGGTCACTGGCGAAGTTAGCGTAACGTGAACGACAATAGAATAGCGTTATTTGAGATAATCGATGTAGTTAGATGAGTAATTCAAACCTGAAATAACAACCTTTTAAAGTGTATATTAGTACACAGGAAACAGTCTTTGTAAAGACTACCTTGTATCTAAGCCTAACTTGAATACATTGTCATCGACATCGTAACTAGGTACGGCACGGTGTGTCACTGTGTGTTAACAAATATAACTAACTATAACCTAAACAATCTGGTGTAAATTGTACACAGAAAAGTCTTTTCAAAGACTATAAAAACTATTTTGAACATAAATAAATTCTGATATGGCACCTTGCAAGCGGCAACTCAGGGCAAAACGACACTTAGTTTGCAACGACTGCCAGAGCTGGGTGGATTTTGCGTTGTCTGGCTGTCCAAAATCATGGGCAGAGACCAAAGATGACGGATTCACCTTTCGGTGTATGGGGTGTTTGAAGGTGGAATGTCTGATGAAGGAGGTGTGTAAGTTTAAGGATATAGTGAAGGAGATGGAGGTGAGACTCAACATAGAAATAGATGGAGCAGAGAGGGATGACGCGGAGAGAGTTGATAATTTTACAACACAGAAGGAGCATAGTTGTGACACGGAGACTGAAGAAAGGAGACTGAGAGGAGGGAAGGTGACCGGTGTGAAGGAACAAGAAATTGAGAAGACAGAGGGACGGAGGAAAAGTGTTCGGCAGAGGAAAAGAAAACGGGTCAGTGGGGATAGATCAACAGGTAGTCAGACTGTAGAGAACGAGGAGAGACGCGACAGCGATACAGGTGGTGAAGAGGTAGATACCACAGAGGCAGTTGGTAAGACTGTGAGACAGAAGACTGATGGAAGAAGACAGAGTGTTCATCAAAAAACAGAAAACATGACAGGCGTGAAGGTGACAGGGAAGAAAGTGACAGTAGTGAAGGAGGTAGCCGGGGAAAAAGGACGGGAGAGGAGAGAAGAAAATGTAATGGGAGGAAAGATGAAGGGACGAAAGGAAGTGAGAGTAAATGTGCTAGAAGAGAAGATGACAGGAGGAAAGGGGACAAGAGAAAACGCGACAAGAAAGGAGGGAATGGAAGAGAATGTGACAGGAGAGAAGACGGCAAGAGGAAAAGACAACAACCAGACATATGCAAACCGGAGGAGCTACTCTAAGGCAGTGATTGATGGGGCAAGGAGAAAAGAGAGAGTGTTTATGGGCGATTCAATTCTGAGAAAAACAGACAAGACTATATGCGAGGGGAAGGACGTTGTTGTATGTCTACCGGGGGCTACGATAGAGCATGTGACCGAAAGGGTAGAGAAGGTATTGGGGCATGGCAATGGAGGATCTATACTAGTACACGTAGGGACAAATAATGCAGACACGGAGGGAACAACCGGGATAGTAGAGAAGTACAGACATTTAGTGAGGAAGCTAAAGAAGACAAGAGTGGAACAGGTTGTTCTCTCAGGAATTTTGCCAGTAATGGGAGGAAGGGGGGGGGCAACATACAGAAACTGTAAGAGGATGGCGATCAACGCACTAGTTGAGCAGATGTGTGAAGAAGAGGGCGTGGGATTCATAGATTGATGGGGGTACTTTGTTGGGAGAGAAGATATGTACATGAGAGATGGCCTCCATCTAAGTGGAAAGGGGGCAGCATCTGCTGCGATCTGTTGACAGTGGGGCAGGTTGCATCTATTTAAACTAGATTCGCAGGGGGGACTCGCAGAGAAGCCTGAAACTGGAGGCATAGATAAAGACAGCACAAATAATTAAGCAAAGAACAGTCTGGAAAACTGTTCTGAAGCTGGATGTAAATGTGTTTGTTTAAATGCAAGTGGAATATAGTAAACCAAAAAATGAACTAAACATTATGGTAGAAGATATTGACCCTCACATAATAGGTATAATCGAATCATGGGCAACCACCGATATATCAGATGCTGAATTGGGTCTGACAAGATATGTAATGTTTAGGAAAGATAGAATAGGAAGAAAGGGAGGTGGAGTTATTTTATTAAAGAATCTATCCAGGCTTATGAAATAAAATTAGACAGAGAAGCAGCTTGCGAAGAAGCTGTTTGGTGTAACATAGTTACAGGAAACTCAACGTTAACGGTTGGATTAGTTTATTGAAGTCCAAACATAAGCATAGAAGAGAATGAAAAAATACAAAACGCTATAAGGGAAGTGAGCAAACGGGACTGTGTTATTATGGGGGGTTTTCACCATGGAAATAAAATAATCTGTCTGTCTGTCTGTCTGTCTATCTATCTCTCTATCAATTTATCTATCTATATACCTATCTATCTGTATATCTAGCTATCTAACTATTTTCTATCTATCTATCTATCTATCTATCTATCTATATATATATATCTATATATATATATATATCCATCTATATATCTATCTATCTATCTATAGCTAGCTAGCTATCTATCTACCTATATATATATCTCTATATCTCTTCCCTCTCTCATACCCCTCCCCCCCTCTCTCTCTCTCTCTCTCTCTGTTGTCCGCAATTACCTTCCATTCTTGGCTGTTCACACCTGACCTACTAAGGTCTTTTTTATGTTGTCGTTCCTCTCAGCTTTGGTCTTCGTCTTCGTCGTTTGCCACCTTATTCTGCTTTCCATGCTCTTTTTGACAGTCTGTCTTCACTCATTCTTTCCACATGTCCAAAACACACCATTCACTCATATGTAATGCTTTACGTTTTTTTTGGGAGGGGGCTTTTGGACCTTAAGCGACTACTCCTCGCAGAATGTCTGAAGATCCTTGCCGATTGCTTTGTCTCAAAAACGATTTGGGCCGGTTTTAGGAGATAGTAGATTCCTTTCCCGAAATGACGCTGTTCAACTGATACTTGGCATAATTACACCTTTGCTGCTCGCGTTGATGTCATCTTCAGTCAAAACATGGACCAAGTTCACCAAAAACTCGACCTCAACGTAAGTTCGTTCGTGCGCATGCGTGTGTCTGTGTGTTCGTTTATCAGATGCCGGAATAATTATGATTCGACGTGGGATAATGGTCGAATGGCATCCGATTTTGAACCGATCTGTAAACAGGGTTATCTTACGCTCGAAAGCATTGCCCTTTCGTGTTTTTTAATGTTATTATGTAAGTTTGTTTTTATAAGAACCCCTATCATTAGAGACAACGTAATATTTAGCAGTGCACATTTTGTTACGGAATGTGGATTTGTAAAACGAACGATGCGTTAAAATGTATAACATGGCATTGTGCTATTAGTCCCGTTTGGTAGTTTGAATAAAATGTCTTCATTTGACTAATTGCATCACTTTTCGAAAATTGCATGTAGCTAACCATATTTTATTTTGTAATTTTACAACAATTGCTGGAAAAGCGCGTCACATGTGTCAGCAATTCAGCGTCGTGATTGGTTGTTGAGATTATGTCAAATCAAGACATTGATGATGCAGGATATTAATGCAAGTAAGTAGTACATCACAAGTAGCTCAGATTGCCTAAATCGGAACTTTTTGTTCATTGCACTAAGCTTAACATTGGAAGCTAGCTTTTTTTGTAACCCCACCTCAAATATGGAATGAGCTCCCCGTTGTTTTAAAACCATCTAAAACTAGCAATCTTTCAGAAAAATATCAAGATTTATTTGTTAGAAATTAGATTCCTGCCCTACAACTTCGGCGGTTTCTTGCTCTAATGATGACACTTACGCGTACCAGTTCATAATATTGCCTAATTTGTATCACAATAGATTCCATTGTCATACTTTAATGTAGACATTGGTTTAATATTGGTTGTTTTTTTGTTATAGCTATTATAGCTATTATTATTACCATGTCTATCCGTTGTGTTTTGTTTTGGCCAGGTATTTAGTACGTACATATGCGTACGTATATATATTGCTATTTATATTTTGCCATATTACTATACACCAAAACAGCACCTGCTAACACCCAAAGTTCGTCCAGAACAGATAGTGATCCCTGTCATCACGTTTCAATTAAAAACCACAAATATTGTGAGGGGTTTTGTAAAAAAGATACAAAGTCAAACAACAATTAGAAACGCACACTTCAGGCAAAGTTTGCAAAGACAGTCGGAGCAATAACGCCCGCGGGGAGCAGGTAATCAGCAGGCGGCTCGCGACAAAAACCGGTTTACGTAGCTGATTCACCGGAGCATTCGACTGCATCGAAACGGTGACTGTCTGTCGTCTTTTGTGCCGGAGACAGCGCGTGATTGATCACGTGTAAGGTCACGCCGACCTTTTTATTCGTGGAGCGTCACTGAGGAATGCAGCCGTCGTCTGAATACGGCAGTTGTGAGGCGATTCGAAGCTGCGTGCTCGCACTGGAATGTTGTATCCCTTCTAGCGTCGCCTGCTAAGTCCGTCTTTTGTTCCGGTCAATAAGAGACTTGCCCAAGAAGATATAGAGTTACAGGGACTGTATTGTACTGCTTCAAGCAAGTGGTCATCATTGTCGTTAGTTACACTGACGATGTGACCATTCAACGTGGTACAAAGAGGTGCTTGTCTGTTTGATCCCGGCCCCATTTTAAAGATGACATTGCATTATTGCATTAGAAATGGCAGGTTGGGTGATAGGTGGGATCAGATGAGAATAGTGAAGGTACTTGTCACATGCAACGGGTCGGCGGGAGAATACGTATTGTTCGAGCTCGAAAAGTAATACCCCGGCCCGGAGGAATTAATTCAAAGGATCACACGCACGCATGCACCGCGCACATACGCATGCATGCATGCATTCACACACACACGCGACAGGCATGCACACACGCACACGCATACACACACACACTCACACATACAAACACCCACACGCACACGCACACGCACACGCACACGCACACGCACACGCACACACACACACGCACACACAGATACATAATTATATTTAGCCATCACAGAATAACAGACGATTGACCTTTCTCAAGGAACACTATTCCACTTCGTTACACGAGTTAGCGACGTTGAAGAAGAAGACAAATATCTACAAGTAACCGTTCGTTATTTCAAGCCGGACAGGTGATCTCTACACGGTTTTTAGTCTATTAACGGGAAAGTTGGCGGGTCATTGATAGACGTTCGAGGCCGATGTTCACTCGTTATCTCTTGCTGATCTACGGCAAAATTTCGTCACCCTTTCTTTGCCGTAGAAACAGTTTTGAACACAATCATAGACACACGTAGGCCTACATAACCACACATGCATGCACACGCGCGCGAACGCATACACATAAACACACACGTGCGCGCTCTCACATATATATACAGGCACGCACACACACACACGCGCACACATACACACACACACATACACACATAAACACACACACACACAAACACACATGCACGCACACGCACGCACGCACACGCACGCACGCTCCCTCTCTCTCTCTCTCTCTCTCTCTCTCTCTCTCTCTCTCTCTCTCCTCTCTCTCTCTCACTCTCTCTCTCATATGAAATCATATAAATATATTTACTTGCTCGAATGTCGTGTGTGTGTGTGTGTGTGTGTGTGTGTATGTGTGTGTGTGTGTGTGTGTGTGTGTGTGTGTGTGTGTGTGTGTGTGTGTGTGTGTGTGTGTGTGTTGTGTGTGTGTGTGTGTGTGTGTGTGTGTGTGTGTGTGTGTGTGTGTGTGTGTGTGTGTGTGTGTGTGTGTGTGTGTGTGTGTGTGTGTGTGTGTGTGTGTGTGTGTGTGTGTGTGTGTGTGTGTGTGTGTGTGTGTGTGTGTGTGTGTGTGTGTGTGTGTGTATGTGTGTGTGTGTGTGTGTGTGTGTGTGTGTGTGTGTGTGTTAGTGTGTGTGTGTGTGTGTGTGTGTGTGTGTGTGTGTGTGTATGTGTGTGTACTCACAGTTACATCTACACCACCATGATTCATCATTATTTATCATCATCATCACCATCATCTTCAACAACATAAGCGTGTTGGGGGCACTGAATAAAACATAACAAATATTCTTTGCTCAAAGCACTCTGCATCAAATTTGCATCACGTTAGACAACAATCTATCCTTGTTTAACAAGACGCTAGACAACAGGTTTTCCCTGTATGGCGGCAGTTTGTCTGTTATGTTTGTCGTTCTCTGGTGACATCGAGGACACACCCTGTAGCTCGGTGAGTCAGTCACTTTGTAAATAGTGTTAGGTATTTTTTTTAGTTTGGTATTGTTGCTCGTTTGATATACAACAAAAGAACACGACGTTGTCAAGTATGTAGTTTGCAGAAGAGACTTTCTGTAGAAACTCTTCGGAATACGCCATCTACCATCAACATTTATTATTTTCAACTTTTTGAATTCGTCGGTGGTTGGAAATTGCCGAAATCTCGCGGGAATTAGATCTTTCTGTCCATGTTTTGTTTCGTGGCCATGTGTGGATATGATATTTTAAATAAGAAAAAATCATAATTACACTCACGCAATGCCCCGATTCGCTAATAGCACGTTTTACTCAAGACCAATATTTCCGATCAGTTGTAGGCATTCAGTTGATAATTACTTGTTTACTGATAACGCCTTCTTGCGCGACAGTTATACCACAGTTCGGACGGTCAGTCATCGGCAATGCAACGTCAAGTGTCCGTCCACTCAGCGTTAGCATGCGGTGCAAAGCTTCAATCTGTCGAGCACACCACGGCAGGAAAATTAATGTAGACGAAGGAAATAATTGCATCAATTTACGACGAGGTTAAAGCTGTGTGGGTTGAACCGACTCTAACAATTATGGATGTCATCGCGGATTGCGTCTTAAGTAATAATATAATTATTGCTCGTATTGGAGCAATGGGTGTTTCAATGACTGTTGATGATGTTTCTGCTGCTACTGTTGTTGTTTGTAGTTGTATTGTTGTTGTTGCTGCTGCTGTTGCTACTGCAGCTGCTGCCACTGCTGCCACTGTTGCTACTACTGCCACTGCTGCCACTGCTACCACTGCTGCCACTACTGCCACTGCTGCCACTGTTGCTACTACTGCTACTGCTGCCACTGCTGCCACTACTACCACTGCTGCCACTACTGCCACTACTGCCACTACTGCCACTGCTGCCACTGTTGCTACTACTGCCACTGTTACTACTACTGTCACTGCTGCCACTGCTGTCACTGCTGCCACTACTGCCACTGCTGCCACTACTGCCACTGTTGCTACTACTGCCACTACTGCCACTGCTGCCACTGTTGCTACTACTGCCACTACTGCCACTGCTGCCACTACTGCCACTGCTGCCACTACTGCCACTGCTGCCACTACGCTGCTGTGACTGCTACTGTCGCCGCCACTTCTGACAGCTGCAGCAGCTGTAAAAGTTGTCATTGCCTCTGTCAAGACAATTGCGCCTGATACTTCTTCTCTCCCATGCCATTCACGTAGGACGGAGGTCGCCGCCGGACTCTTGTTTGTAACTAACGCTGCGCGCTCTGTCTCATACATTGCATTAAAGCATCCACTATTTATAAACCGTCCAAACAAAGAAACCGCCACAGTTGCGTGTCGCACCACTCAAATGTCTACTCTTCCAGAACTTGAACATTAATTTCTGAGCCATTAATAAAAGACGGCAAACGCTTTGGGTCAATGCAGCTAATAACGCCAGTAATCGGCGTAAAATATTAATCAGACAATTACGCCGAGCTGTTTAATATATTAACATATCTGGCGGTGGAGTTTGCACGTAACGCGGCCAGCGATACTGTTGTGGTCGTTATTTCTGCTGGCCTGGGCGTTGTGGCACGTGCGGTAGTGCCCGAGATTCGTAAATCACACTACCTCGGCCTTGGTGAGTTGTTCATTTGTCAACAATTGATCACAGTCCCGAGTCAATCAGACGACACACGTCATAGGAGTTATATTTGGTGTAAAACCTTAACATAACAAGTCAGGCCTTAACTGATTTAAATGTCGAAAACCACTGTCACTGTTATGTATTATTATTTTTATTAGTAAACGTGCGTGTGTGTGTGTGTGTGTGTGTGTGTGTGTGTGCGCGTGTGTGCGCGTGTGCATGTGTGTGTGTGTGTGTGTGTGTGTGTGTGTGTGTGTGTATGTGTGTGTGTTTAATGAGTTAACAGGTTAAATAACTATAATAAAAGGACGTTATAGTAATTAAATAAGTAATTGTTTGGAATGTCACAGGACGATCTATGCAAGCCAGGATACAGACAGACAGACAGACAGACAGACAGACAGATAGACAGACAGACAGACAGACAGACAGACAGACAGACAGACAGACAGACAGACAGACAGGCAGGCAGGCAGGCAGACAGACAGACAGACAAAAGTCTTTAATTTTGACCAATATGCTTATCATTCAATAAGTGAGTATGTAAAAGCATATATATATAATTATTACAAATAGTGTGCATATACCGTGTGGGTCAGGGAGAGTCCAACTAAGGCTTAAAAAGCCGCTCTCATGGGAACCATATAATTGTATTAATAACAAATCCTGGTGTATAAAAAAATAGTAGCATACATCGGTATACAGAATAAGTCAGGCATGGCTTACAGCATGACAATTTTTACAAGATTATGGTTAGAATGTTTTTTTTATCCAAAGAGATACACATAAATGCTTATTCATAATTGTTATTCACTCATGATGACAAATATAAATATTTCGTAATGCACATACAGGGAGATGAATCTCCAAATGATGATGTTTAACGTACATTGCAAACCCGTGTAAGCTGTGAATGTAGATTTTACTTTTTATTAAATCAGGCGCATTATTGATAGTATGCGGCAATGTGTATCTGATACTTTGTTTCGCAAATTCATGTTTTACCCTGACTGTGTGTTTATTGTATTGCCCACGTGTGTTGAAATTGTGAATGCTGTTGTTCTGGCGAAGCGGTATATTTTGAAGGTTATCAGGAAGTTTGTTATGTACGAATTTATAATACAGTTTTACTCCATGTGATTTCAATATGTGTTCTATTTTTAATAATTGAAGATTTTTAAACAGTGGATTCTGCTTCGCATTGAGTATGTGTAATTGCAAGATGGCGTGCATGTTCTCCAGTCTCCAATCACGGCAACAGGGAGTTGATGGATGTTGATCGCGTGTTGCAATCGCTAATAAACCCGAGTCTACAATATTCATCGTTGGCATATTCAGTGGGAGACACGGAACTAAACGCAGATGCTAACGTTTGCTGCTGCTACTGTACACCAGCACAGTTCGTAGGAAATGACGGTGGGCCTTGGCCTGCTGCTGTACACCAGCACAGTTCGTAGGAAATGACGGTGGGTCTTGGCCTGCTGCTGTACACCAGCACAGTTCGTAGGAAATGACGGTGGGCCTTGGCCTGCTGCTGTACACCAGCACAGTTCGTAGGAAATGACGGTGGGTCTTGGCCTGCTGCTGTACACCAGCACAGTTCGTAGGAAATGACGGTGGGTCTTGGCCTGCTGCTGTACACCAGCACAGTTCGTAGGAAATGACGGTGGGTCTTGGCCTGCTGCTGTACACCAGCACAGTTCGTAGGAAATGACGGTGGGCCTTGGCCTGCTGCTGTACACCAGCACAGTTCGTAGGAAATGACGGTGGGTCTTGGCCTGCTGCTGTACACCAGCACAGTTCGTAGGAAATGACGGTGGGTCTTGGCCTGCTGCTGTACACCAGCACAGTTCGTAAAAATGACGGTGGGCCTGCTACTGTACACCAAGCACAGTTCGTAGGAAATGACGGTGGGTCTTGGCCTGCTGCTGTACACCAGCACAGTTCGTAGGAAATGACGGTGGGTCTTGGCCTGCTGCTGTACACCAGCACAGTTCGTAGAAATGACGGTGGGCCTTGGCCTGCTCTGCTGTACACACCAGCACAGTTCGTAGGAAATGACGGTGGGCCTTGGCCTGCTGCTGTACACCAGCACAGTTCGTAGGAAATGACGGTGGGTCTTGGCCTGCTGCTGTACACCAGCACAGTTCGTAGGAAATGACGGTGGGTCTTGGCCTGCTGCTGTACACCAGCACAGTTCGTAAAATGACGGTGGGTCTTGGCCTGCTGCTGTACACCAGCACAGTTCGTAGGAAATGACGGTGGGCCTTGGCCTGCTGCTGTACACCAGCACAGTTCGTAGGAAATGACGGTGGGTCTTGGCCTGCTGCTGTACACCAGCACAGTTCGTAGGAAATGACGGTGGGCCTTGGCCTGCTGCTGTACACCAGCACAGTTCGTAGGAAATGACGGTGGGTCTTGGCCTGCTGCTGTACACCAGCACAGTTCGTAAGAAATGACGGTGGGCCTTGGCCTGCTGCTGTACACCAGCACAGTTCGTAGGAAATGACGGTGGGCCTTGGCCTGCTGCTGTACACCAGCACAGTTCGTAGGAAATGACGGTGGGTCTTGGCCTGCTGAAACAATGCCGAATATGAATGTACGATATAATTTCAGGATTGAAGACGTCATCTCAGTGTCTCTGGACATTGAGATTGCTGTTGACGACCATACGTTATGCCCATGCACGGTCAGATGCGCACATTCAGAGTCTCTGCGGCATCTCTTCTCCGTATCCCTGCAGTGATCATCGTGTGACTATCTGATATTGCCAATTGAAGTTGGTTTTCTGCCGGTTGAGTATTCAGCTACTCACTATTCCAAACTACCATTACGATATATTTTGTATTCGTCGACATTACATAACTTAATCGGACATTTATCAAAAACTGATGTCGCGTAACGGACTCGTTTCGGGACAATGATATAATTTGGGTCGCCATGTTACAATACGATTGAAACGTCTAAAACATGCTTGTCAAAATCAATATGTGTTTGCCAATAAACCATTCGGCCTCTTTTTACTACTACTATATTATGATTTGATTTTACGTTAAAATCGATCAGTCGTTGTGCCACGAAAACCAGAGAGCATACTTCAAGTACGTGTCCGTTATATAAAGGTGTCCGTTATCGCGGTTATGGCAATGGTTCTGTATGCCACCGCGTCGCCAGGTGTGAATTTGCCTGATATCGTATCCCATGTAGATACCCCTATTCACCAGTTTACGTCCTCCAAAGGCAACCTTTTCAAGTTACCCCAAACAGATGGTTGGGATAAGAACCGTTTAAAACATTAATCTGTACTGACCCTCTTGCCACGAATGAGTGGCGAGATGTTAGTTGTTTGTGGTCTATGTGGCGTGCATTGGCCGGCCTTTTACGCGCATTAGTCTTAAGAAAACATGCCATTCACTTCAGGCGAAACTCAATATCTTCGAGTTTCATCAAAAAGCGGTTTTGTCAAAGCGATGGCCTCTAACGGGCGGGGAGTCACCTATCCGTACATTACTTACCCAGTGAGCAAGGACGGATACGTTCTTTCATAAACTGGTGTTCACATTCCAGTCATACCAAGGTGTTCTTTCACAGCGCTGGCTGTCGCACTTTCAGGAGAAACATAGGTGCAATCAACAGGTGCTGCATTCTGTGCGCAGCTGTTCTTCGTATAAACATTAGTACCAGCATCATGATGTTCGTCAAACACATACACACATGCGTGCATGGATGCATGTATACGTACATGCATACATCCCTACACACATGCGCGTGCGCGCAAACACACTCACACACGCACACACACATACACTTTCCCATACATACGGACAACGCACGCACGCACGCACGCACGCACACACAGACACACACACACACACACACACACACACTCTCTCTCTCTCTCTCTCTCTCACACACACACACACACACACACACACACACACACACACACACACACACACACACACACACACACACACACACACACACACATACTCACACGTACACGTTCACGCGCGAACGCAATGACAAATATAAAGAATAAATACCTACAGTACCTGCCCCAGGACACCTAGTATACATTGTTAACTCGGATGATCCTATCCTATAAACATTCCTGCCTGCGCCCCTGGTTGAGTAGCACCGGTCACTATATAAAGTCAAATACTCCATTCGGACAAGGAGACAGTATGCAATTCGAGGAAATCGTAATTTCAATCGGGTACTTTAAATACCTCAGGGACTTGTGACCGGGTGACAGTGCCCTGTCTAGTGCGGTCACGGGTCAACACAATCAGACCGGTTGTCCTCGTCAAGTGGAGACTGTGTACGTTCTTTTCGTGCCGTCTCGGCCTGTTCACGGTACCGCACACGGCTGTAATTTACGGCTTAATATTAAACTTTGAGGCCGATGTTTTTGGTGATTTTCCACTATGGCGATCGATCCCTGCGTTTTGATTGTCTTGTTATCGGTGGAGAGAGAGTGAGGGGAGATGTAGGGGGAGAGAGAGAGCGGCGAGAGAGAGAGGGAGAGAGGGGGAGAGGGGGAGAGGGGGAGAGAGGGAGAGAGGGAGAGAGGGAGATAGGGAGAGAGGGGGAGAGGGAGAGGGAGAGAGAAAGAGAGGGGGAGAGGGAGAGAGAGTGAAAGAGAGATTGAAAGAGAGGGAGAGAGAGTGAGAGAGATAAAAAATTGTATATGTGTGCGTGTGTGCGTGCATGCGTGTATGCATGATTGCGTGCATGCGGGTGCATATGCCAGAAATATCGTTGATGGATTATATTAACACGACTCTCTTTAAATGTTCCGGATGTCTGCTCGTTAAGAGTAACACGTGTGAAATAAACCCGTGTGAAAAGGCATGATGACGAAACAGGACTTACGGGTTTTCCGCTGTATGCAATGATGCGTGTCTTTGAACTACGTGCATGGGAACGTTGTACCGAACTAAACAGGTTGATCCAAATGCAACAGAATTACTCAGAAATGCGTTATGACTTGGAGAAGCGTGGGTAAAGCATAAAACATATTCACTCTCTATACTCCACTATGCTAGTGGGTGGTGTGGCACGTATGTATCGCAGAGAAACATACGTATTTACATAACGGTATAGAATTTCCGATGGATGAATGAACGGACGTTTAATGCCAATGCCCTAGCAGTACATGTCAATAAATTGATGGATGGGCGAGCGTGAACAAAATAAGTTTCATATGTATAACATAAACAGTAGACATATATAATTGATACATTGATTTGTTTGTTATTTGCCATTTTGCGTGGAGTTTAAAATATGTATAAGACATATCTGTCAAAACGTGAATCAAAGCAACAAACGAAACGCTCCAATGACGTTAGTGCTACGTTCTGCACAACGATTCGATGCTGTATAAATAATTGAAATTGTTAAAAATGCACCGTTGATCCATCATATGCGATATAAATGAGAAATGTGATAAATCACCAATGTAGGTGCTATTTCAATTCCCCTTAATATTTCCCCTCACAGTTGACTTAACACGTGTAATTTCCATTTCCCATAATTCACACACGCAATCATTATGCTGCGATTGCATGTGTAATTTCCACTCCAACGTGAAATGAAGATGAAGCATCTTCAACCAAGTGCAATAAATCTTCTGATGCACCGTCAGAAAACACATCTCTGCAAAATGCGCCATTGTGGTCGGTGTTTACAAAGGTATATCGTTCTGCAAAATGGAGCCTCGTTTAGGTTCCAACCGTCAGGGTGTACACAAACAACCGGAAGCAACACTTACATAAGCAGGAGGAAATGCTAGAGACGGCATTGAGCAGTTATGTACTCATCGTTGTCTCGTTTATAATCATTCTCCGTTGCGCAGAAGAGAAATCATCTTCAAAAGAACCCGACCCGACATTTTTCAACCTAGGTTCAAAACACTCTTTTTAAGTTGAAAATATGTTTGCACTTTGATCCTCGCATTTCAACCCATGCTTGATTAAAACACATTTGGATACCGGTTATAGCATGGTGGTATGATGAAAAGTATCAAGATTTAATTATAGCAATGATCTTGAGAAAAAGGTGCCTTGAATCTAGGTTAAAACGCCCTAAAGTGTTTTACCTGTAGGTTTAAAATACTAACGTAGTGTTTTCGAGGGTGGGGATATTAAAGTCACTACCCCGGGTGCATGCGGTCTCATTGAAAGCTAAACGTGAGACATTCGGTTCCACACAACTGTCAAAATAGCGATCGGTATTAATAAAAACTCAACACTTTAATGTTTGGCTTGTCACCTACTTACAGTCGCGTTGTCGGCGAATCCTACAATTTTCCTATTGAGAAAATCCACATGAAAGCTGCTCTCCCTCATTTGTCACGAAAACAAAGCAGATGCAGTCTTCGTACACCCGAAATATACATCACAAATATATGCGTTTGACGTCAACCAACTGCTAAAAATTACAATTAATGTGCAATCTGTAAATGTACCTTTTTCACTTTTTCAGCTGAAACTTTGTGAACGGGGAACTGTCTCGAAAAAGTATACGTATAACTTCAACCCGGAAGTAAAACAGTATAATGTATCCTACTAGTCAGGTGAAATACAGGTGGCGTCACCTGTATCTGGGGGATGAGGAACGGCAGCGTAACGAGCATAAACAAATCGATAGACTAATCCAACCGCGACCGGATCAATTTTAACGCAGCGAGAATATATTTATAACGGTCGGAACTTGCTTGCCAGTCGCTGCCGGAGGCAATAGCAGCTGACGGCAATCGGTGGCCAATCGTCTGCGAACCCAGGAAGCGCCTACGGTACAGACACGACCATCTGCCACGCTCGGCTGACCGCCCGCCCGCCGGCCAGACCGCCCGTCAGACCGCCCGCCAGACCGCCCGCCCGCCCGCCCGCCCGCCCGCCCGCCCGCCCGCCCGCCCACCGCACGTGAAGCCGTTACCAATACAATCATACGACCCAAAGGCTGCGGTATGGATTTGTGTAATAATGCCAATGACGACAACAGCGGCTGCGGTGGTACGACCACGAACGGTCACGGTCGCTGAGCAGTATTAATTGGTACGTTCGTTTCTGAGTCGGTGCATTGTCGGAGCAGAGTCGAACTGGCAGCACGCCCGGTTGGTGGTGTGTGGAGCGACAGGGAAACGAACGACATATGTTTTACCAGCCCGACGTACGGAGAAGCAACACGTAGTCTCGTGGTGAGTCGTGTTCTCGCAGTGTTCGACGCGTCAGTGGTACGCGCGCGTCTCAGACGGTATCGTTCGCACGATATGCCCCGTTTTTGTTGTGGAAAAAGTGAGCGAGGTTTAGTGCAACTACAGTCACGCGGAGTGTTGCTACGATTGAATGAATGTCTACCGGATCGTTGACCGCCTTTACCGTATAGCGAAGACCGCCGATCGCGTTTGGCCTACCCATGGACATACAAACTTCACCGGCGTGATCGGTCAACGAGAAGGTACGTCAATATAACGAAACTCTATATTCAGCAAGATCAGGTGCCACGCACGGGACAACGGCGACTATCACCGAAAGTTGTCCGCTTATCTACGGCGCTGCCAACTCGCGCGAGAGCGATAGCGCAACGTGGAGAGAAAAGGAAGACGGGCGTAAATGAAGCGATTGCAACGGTGCCAGCCAGACCGTGAGGAGGAGCGGGGGGGTTCTTATCGCTTGTAGACTAACCGGTTTGCCGCCGTCGCCGGTATAACAGAGGATACTTGTGCGTGTCGTCCAAGTGTGTGTGTGTGTGTGTGTGTGTGTGTGTGTGTGTGTGTGTGTGTGTGTGTGTGTGTGTGTGTGTGTGTGTGTGTGTGTGTGTGTGTGTGTGTGTGTATGTGTGTGTGTGTGCGTGCGTGTGTGTCGGCGCGAGTCGAGGGTAAACAGGGCCGTAGTTAACCACGCGGTCAAGAGACCAGATGTTTGTCCGCGACACACACGGAACACTGCACAGTGCCAGACGAGGAACGAGACTACTTGAACGCGGAACCTTTGTCGGTTGGTGTTTCAATGCGGGATGATACATACAGTGTTTGGATAATGGACTCGATTTACGCTGTATTATACAAAACACCAATAGTGGAAACAGACAAGACAACGTCATAGTCATAAAACGAGTGTCGTCAATTACGACAACCTGTAGTGGGATATCGACATTTCGGTCGGCGATGGCTGCAGAGAAGACAGTGCGAACGAAGCGGCTGTATCGTCGGCAGATGGTTGATGTGTGTCGGTATGTCGTCCTCGCATTGACGTTCGTCTCCAGCCTCGCTAGTCTCGGCCTTATGTACAACCTACAACACGAGCATCGCCACGTGAGGGTCGAGAACATTGGCGCCGCACTCGACCCGAAGCAAGTCGGTCGCCAGGCCAAGTACGATCGGCAGCTGATGCACATGGGCCCGTCTCAGCCGAGGGCCGTCATTGCTGCGGGACATGCAACCACCAATGACTTTCTACACAAACAGGAGCGGCTCAGACAGCAACCGCAAGAGCAGCTCCAGGAGCAACTACGATATCGTCTACAAGTGATCAAATCGATCCGACGTCCCCCCGATCAGGCGTACAATTTCAATGTGTCTGTGAGTGACACTATCCGGTTGGACCGCGACATTAACGACACGCGCCCGCCTGCGTGCCGGGAAGTGTCCTATAACTTATCTAGTCTGCCGAGAGCGAGCGTCGTCGTGCCGTTCTACAACGAAGCGTGGTCGACCCTGCTTCGGACGGTGCACAGCATCCTCAACCGCACGCCGGAGGAACTCCTCGTTGAGATCATCCTAGTCGACGATAGCAGCACCCACAGCTACCTGAAACAGCCGCTCAGTGATTACGTCAGCATGCTGCCGAAAGTGAGGCTGACGCGCAATGCCCGACGGGAAGGTCTCATCCGGTCTCGTCTGGCCGGCTGCGAGATCGCGCGCGGCGAGATTATCGTGTTTTTCGACGCCCACACGGAGTGTAACGTCGGGTGGTTGCCGCCGCTACTAGCGGAGTTGAAGCGGCGACCGACCGCCGTACTGCAGCCCTTCGTGGACGGCATCGACCCTATCACCATGACCTACGCCAAGCCACACGACGTCCACAAGGGAGGCTTCACCTGGGACCTCAGGTACGGGGGAACACGGGGATGTGGGTAGGTGGGCGGGAGGGTCGGTGCTATAGTATGGGTCGGTGGATGGTGGATGGTGGGTGGATGAATCAATACATAGATGAATGGATGAAATGGATGCATTGATGAACGAATGAACGAACAAACGAAAGAAAGAAAGAGCGAAAGAAAGAGCGAACGAATGAACGAACGAATGAATGAACGGAAGGACGGACGAATGAACGAACGAAACAACGAATGAACGAACGGACGAACGAACGGACGGACGGAAGAATGGATGGATGGACGGCCGAACGAACGAACGAATGAAGTGATGCATGGACAGGTGGATGAATGGATGGTTGGTTGGGTGGGTGGTTAGTTGGTTGTTTGGGTGGGTGTGTGGTTGGTTGGACGGACCATAACCATGGTTACAAATAAGAATGGATGGACGAGTGGATGTGTGATTGAAACATAAGATGGTTACATATGAGAATGGACAGACGAGTGGATGCGTGGTTGAAACATAAGATGGTTACATATAAGAATGGACACACGAGTAGATGCGTGGTTGAAACATAAGATATGGTTTGTGGTTAGATAAATAAATATAGATGAATCATAACTGACGCCAGCGTTATTTGGAATATACGTATCCGCGGACAGACTATATAACATGCTTATCAAAATTACTTACGCAGCACAGCAACACTGTCGAACATACAGCAACATTTGTCTTGAACGTGGTAAAAACGATGCCTGCTATTGATAGTTAGATAACAAAAACTATGCCGTTTGTAACGTCGCCGTCAGAACCGTGACACGAGAGCACAATAGTTGAGCCGCCACGCGTGACTGAGTTCTTGCCACCTCGACGGTCGCACTCAGCTCAGGTTCCACGTATTCGCGGTCTTCGACAACCGGGCCCGCGGAGGGTATTATGGTGTCACGCCATATATATACAATGGTCTTCCTTCGACTCACACACCCGATATTCTACGCCGACCCGATGTTGTTGGCAATCCTTTCACGGCGTCTCTCCAAGGAGTCTGTCTACCCCGCGGGGGCGCGCTCGCATTTGTCACCCTCAGTTAAAGCGGCATTCCTGCGAGTCGCCGAGGAATGGTGACAGCGGCCAATCGTGGCATATGCCGTGTGACCCGTGTCCCCGACAGAGGAGCGATCTGGATATTTGTTTCTCTTTCTTATACAGTGGAATTTCACGAATAAGGTCACCCTCGGGACTGGACAAAAGTGACCCGAATAGCGAGGTGACCTTATTAACGGGAACAGTTTCCTATATCTTACTGTTATGGAAATCATTAGGGACTGTACTGGAATGACCTTAATTGCGAGGTGGCTGCATTCTCGAGGTGACCATAGAGCGAGTTTCGACTGTACTTTGTATACTTTGATTGTTTGAAGAAGAAGAAGAAGACGAAGACGAAGAAGAAGTAGAAGACGAAGAAGAAGAAGAAGAAGAAGAAGAAGAAGACGAAGAAGAAGAAGAAGAAGAAGAAGACGAAGAAGAAGTAGAAGAAGACGAAGAAGAAGAAGAAGAAGAAGAAGACGAAGAAGACGAAGAAGAAGTAGAAGAAGAAGAAGAAGAAGAAGACGAAGAAGAAGTAGAAGAAGAAGAAGAAGAAGATGAAGAAAATGAAGAAGAAGAACAACAACAACCACAATTTGTTTTATTTGACCCATACATTTCAAATGATACATACATACAATACGTCCATGTCAAAAAATATATATAATACAAATATATAACCTTATGGTAAACATGGTATAATGTGTGGTAAATACTAAAACATTGGGTCAGGAGACTCCTCTAAGACTATGGTAATCGCTATCGAGGAGCCACCTTTTGTGATAGAAATTTAACTGAACCAATACATCACCAAATTTAAATTCTTCCAGAGAAAAACATAGTATGAATGTGAGCATGTATGTAGTGTGAGCAAGCTTACGTGATCACTGTGTTTGTCGTTAAAGCACTGTTTTGTACTATATAAATCCTTGATTCCCTAAACAGGTAAACTAGGAATGATGCTGTGGTTTATGACATCGACGGCTGTTCATATACAAACAAACTTGTGTAGAAAAATGATAATGAAAATCTAATCACACAAAGGTGCACAATGTACACACATTGGGTCACTTTAAAGGATGTGGACGGTTGTATATTCCCTTTTAGTCGGTGGCTAGATGATCTACTTCTGAAGTCGTTCCTCTGTTCCAAGAGAACTTAGCCGATGTGCCCCGCTGAGTTTTAGCTCCCTCTGAAACTCTGTTATATCCTACATACGTGGAGTAAATGTAAACTCCCAATACTCACAGTTTAATGGTATCTAGCTCTCACCCACCAGATCTTGCTCCCTGTCGCCGGTGTGAGATATTAAACGGTCCTTCGTCGTCAATGGAGCGGGAACCCATGTTCTACAGTGAAACATGGCCCCTTCTGAAAAATTGAACTGTTTGTGTTTACTGAATTAAACATTATAAAAGTCGTGTATTGATAGAAATAAAAAACATACATGTGCTATTCTGAAAGGCAAAAATGTGTCAACACAATTGTAAAAGCAATGGCAGTGACTTTATAATACATTCCAAATTGTCCATTGTTGATTTATACCAGTAAGGTTTGGAAACATCTGTTTCACAGTTTTGTCTTTTGTCTTACCACGTACGCGCCGATAAGTCACTTGTAATTCACTCAACACATTAAAAAGTCGATTTTTTCAAAGGGGGTAAATGGACCCTCTGTCCGTATACCACTGAGGTCCGTATACAACGGTTTTCCCTTCAGAACAGACCGGGTATATCGCAGAATCCAGTCATTAGGACTGCTCAAAGCGCTTTACACTTTACTCCCTGACAGACCTGTTCAATCGAACACTATCTCGACTTCTCTTGGAAGCATTCAGCCACGCTGTAATTAACACGCGAAGACTATTCGTACATAAATATCCACCGCTGCCAGGTATTCATTCATACAGCTGAGTGAACGGGAGCAACGTAGAGCGAATGAACGTGCCCATGGTTCAGCACAGGATTCGAACCCGGGTTCTCTGTATTGAGAGTCCGATGCTCTATTCACTGCGCCGCTGCGCTGGATATACGACAACAATGTCATCTAGCAACGGATGGTTTTGGTTATTTCGAGTGTAAACGAGACGACATAACCAAGCGGTCGCGACGGCGTTGATTGAAGGGTCCCGTGCTTATTACACCTAGTCCGGGTGGCGATGTCAACCACACCGACATCAAAGGCCGTGACAAACCAGTCTGTCTAATTGTCACCACGTTCCTCGCCCATTGACATGCTTGACCCGCTGATGAATGTAGTCGTCGACGTCCACTCTATTCCCGCGGTCTTGCGGAAAATCAATCATCGAACAAGTAAATAGACTAATCAGTTCAAGTAGGTGAACGACCTGAATCCGGTGGACGCATCGAACTGTGCCAGTTATACAGGTCTGCACTTGTAATGTTCAAAGAAATACGGACCGAGTTAGCACTGTGTACCGTGTCCAGAATGTTTCCTCCCAGGAAATGTATTTTAAAATCGTTCTGTATTTGTAAGAAGTATACTTTAAATTAAACGAGAAACATCGTTGTTGGGACACTTTTACAGCGAAACTGCACATGTTGGAATGCGCGTAGCATTGGGAATTAGACAGTGTCCAGTCATGCAACGATACCAGGTGATAGTAAGATGTTTGCGGCAGAAGACATCAAGCTAACAGCATGTTCGGAGTTACATTTTGAGCTGCCCGGGTATGGTGTTATCACACTCGTACACTGTCAGTGAGATTCGTGTTGCGTTGTATAAACATAGGTTTTCCTGCAAGGGAAAATGGGCCTCAACAGTCAGTGGAAGATGTTTACATGGTCGCGGTTGAAGCGAATACAGGTTGACAGAAACAGTCGTTAGCGTTGACGTACCACAAAAAGACACACCCTACACGCTATGAGTAATGAAATCTCTTGGCCTATGTAACATTGGCTGGGTCACAGTGTTCTCAAGTTTATGTTACCAACAACATTTTATTGGCATCGGAAAAGATCTTGCATCCATTGGACTGCTACATGTGGGTAATGTCTCTAATTGCCTGCGGGAAGCGATATAATTGTTTCGAGCACCGCCTGCAAATAAAACACTTAGGCGACGTTCGCGGTCGTAATTTTAGCAATAAAATTCGACCTGAATGCGTCACACGTTACATAATAAATTGCATGCGGAAATGGGCAGGTGACGAAGTTGGCCAATGAAGGTAGTGGCACCGGCGAAGAAGCCTCGTATTTGACAACAGAAAACAAGTTTCCCATCGAACAATGTGACATTCACAGCGAACACTTTGCTCGATATCATGCTACACGCGTAACACCATTGTCGGGCTCGATAACAAGATGATGTCAATATAATAACGCCTGCTTAAAGGATCTGTTGCTCGCGATAGACTCTAATGATAGTCACTGTGACGAAATCAGTTTTAATGTTAGACTGGTGACTGTTCGTAGATTATTATTCTTCCACGGTGCAGGTGCACGGCACATGTTCTTTTAAGCCTGTGAACTCTTCCTCAGCAAATGCTCTAAGCCGATAAATACTCTACAAAGAGTATACCTGGCGTCAGCGGTTGGTATCCAGATCCTTACTTGAGTGAGGCCTATCCTCCAGATCATGGATACTATAATCACGGATCGCTATGGCTCGACCACCAGATCCCGGATCATGGGATCAAGGATTGTTATGGCTCAACCTCCAGATAAAGTTGTTGTTAAGATGGGCAATAAATTCTGGCCATTTTATTTGTTGCCATGGTAACGGCGGTCTGGCACACAAAGAAATATTATTTGTTTCAGTAAGACCCACTCTACAACTTGGGCACAACAAAAGTATTAGTTATGCATTTAAAATGTGTCATATCTACCTGTAATACCTCCCTTTAATCGACTTTTTCGGTTTAGCCACTCCACAATTTTGTACAGCAAGAATTACCCAAACAATATTCAGATAAGAACAGCAGCACGTGAATAATTATGTAGGGGCCGGAGCTCCAGCCCCTACGTAACTACTCGTGTGGTGTGGAACTGTGAGGTATGTTGTTGCTCCATTCCGTCGGATGACACAAATACTTGACCAGAATGTCGGCACCACTCGACATACGACGTTATTGTAACGTCCCAATGCAACTACAGCGTATTTGGGCAATCAAGTCGCGTCTGACGCACTGGCGCATAAACACAAACAGTCACATATAGAACGTTGATTGTACCTGCATAGACAAGACACGCATGCGAAAGTACGCATTAGGGCGAGTTGTCATTGTTGACTGGACGGATGGGATTGCACGATGTGTCGCTGCAACAGGCATTGCTGCTCAAACATGATAGGTCGCGTGCATGGTTATCTAGCTTCGATACATAGTTGACAGAAAGGTTATCATAGTTGATAGAAAGGTTAACACAATGCAACTGTTCACCACTTAACATGTCCTCGTGTACGTGTGTGCCGGCACACTAACCATGTTATTACATACATGTTCAGCCGAAACAGTGTGTTCCTCATTTTAAAATATAATGTTCTTTATACTGTACTAGCCAAATTGCGTTTGGTAAGCCCGAAACGACTTTCGCAGTTTAAATGTTGCGCCCGCAACATTTTCAAATTGTAAAACTATCTAATTATATAGTCTAAATAATCGCAAATGTCACTATTTTGCGGAGGAACGCGTCCGTAACCGGGTGTACGTTTTGAAGGTGCCTCGTAACCACGCTCCTGACTGCAAACTGGAAACAAGTAGGCGAGTCTACAACCGAATAAGCGAACTTCCTGCAAATATTACCTCCAAAGATAGAACAGACAACACCGCTTTAACATAAACTTTCTGTAAATTATTACCACCAATAACGGAACAGAAACCCCGCTTTGACATAAACGTGATTAACTGTTCTAGCAGTTTCTTTTTTTTGCGCTGAACACCAGACAAGTCTCGAATGTATTAAGCAACCTCGTTTTGTTTAACAACGAACAAACAAACATAATTCAACTGCGTACTCGTATACAAAAAAACGTTGGCGTCGGCGGAAGTCTTAGTGAGTCAACTATAAATGTGTGTGCTCCTTGAAAACAGCACCTGAGCATTTTATTATTCTGTATAATGAGTCCATTGATCAAACTAGCCAGCTTCAGTATGCATGAGTACTTGCTTATGTCGGACAAGTTTTTACTTGCAACGGTATGAACGAGCTGAATATTAAGGGTCTGAGCCGGAGCTTCAGCACGCTGCTGTTACCGTACATGGCTTTCGATGACGGGCTAGGATATTTTTCGCGGTGCTGTTTCTAAATTATGGCCAGTGCATCACGCTGCTGTGGGACATAACATCGCAAGATGGGGGGGGGGGGGGGGCGGGGCGATAGAACATGTTCAGGGATCTACCGCAAGATGACACAGTTTTGACACCCTCCTTTTGAAGGTTGAGTGGCAAATGGCCAGGAAAAGTATGTAATCACTTTAAACAGGACACATCCCAAACATCATCTTTGCGAAACAACAAAGCTCTTTCAGTGCACGCGTTGTAGTTCAAAATGTAGCACTGAGATATTTCGGCGTTCTTTTGTACCTTCGTCTATTCGTACAACAACACGTCTTTAGAATCGCGGTTAGTTTCATTGAATATATTTTATTGTCTGTCGTGTAGTGTATTGTATTGTCTTACTGTCTTGTGGCACTACAATTTCCCGCTGGGATTAATAAAGTATATTTTATTTTTTATTAAGCTCGGAAGTTGCAACTTCGTTGGCACTCAACAAAAACATCTACACAATTTTCAAAATATTGGGAGGCTAAAAAATATACTCAAGACGTTTTTGTACTTTCATATATTATCACTTGTTATGTGTTGGTAGATTGAGGAATTTAATTTTCATCATACTGTATTATCGTCCGATTGGTTGAAATGGGCGCATGTGCAGTTAACTCGGATTAAGAGTTAACCAAAAACTATCCCAGTTCCCAAAAAACACGGTTAACCAAGTGCAGACACGCATAATTCTTCTGTACACGGATGTCTCACATGCCTTGAGGGCATGCGTATAATTACACAACAAAAAGAAGAACAATCTCGGAGGTAGTAAGGTCGTACTTGTAGTGATGACATAGGCGGTCAATGTGCCCCTATGGCACCAACAACCAACTATATAAGTGTTGGCCATTCATTGCCAAATCCGACGGTATTGTTCCACGGTATCGCGTCTTGAGATTGACAGTCATCCAATAAATCATGTTTGCTTTTACTCAGCAGCGAATAACTAACTTAGCGCGTAAACATACCCTTGAAATGCTGCATAAAACAGTCATGATGTGTAAATAAAACTCAGATGAATACGTTTCATGCAGAAATATAGCGCCAGCTAGCATAGACGATAATATATAAAACCTGTCGCAGACTGAACTGAAGAAGACCCGACGCAACTCGATCGTCGCGTCAGGGATAATCGTATATCGTCGTGTAGCATGCGCGTCTTTGCGATTACTATTGTTCACGATTCACCAGTTGTGAACTTCCAACATATTGTGTCGGGACAATTGAAATCGACTGGCGTCTGGAACAGTCATAAACAATCGGACGATATGCAACGCTTACCGACTAGAATGTTCTCGAGTCGTCGTTATAAATAAGCCATTAGGAGAATTGTTTATCGCTTAAGTTCGACGACAAAATATATATGGCGATTCGTGGATTGCAAACATAGCACTAACGATACGATCTCAGTTGAGAATAGCTATATATTGCTATCTTATGTTGTATCCGATTCACTCATTTCTCGACTAGCGACTTAACATTGATTTCAAAACGGATAGCCGTTATCATAAAATCCCGCTATGTACTTTCACCTATACCAATTCTCACATCTACCCAGCTGATATATGTTGTCATCAGACTTGGATTCAAACGAGCGTTATTTCTCTGTGAAGACCCGACCTATTTCACCCGACCTACTTCAGCGTTTGAAAGGTGTTTATTTTAAACACCGTACACCGGTTCTATGGCATAGGGGCTAATTACACTATCGCAATTTACCCAATCAAACGATCAAAGTAAACTATTTTATGATTTCAAAAAAATAACGCACTCTTTTATTAAACAGACTGCGCACATATTCACAGGCCAAACATATGAACACCCACAAACTTGATTCGCGAAAATAATTGCCAGGATGATGTAAACATACTGTTTGGTCTAATGTTTGGTTGAAGATTCCGTTTCTCTGTTAGTAATGCTGGCACGTTCCTTTGATTTATGTTGCCTTGACCGACATAATGTAATGACCCTAGACGCGGATAGAACGCGTGTTTGCACCTTCAGAGATGGTTTGCTGTCTAAGTTATGAGGCCACGCACGATCCGACTCTTTGCTGCTCTGACAGATGATAATGTCCTAAAGGTATATCACCTAGATGTTTTATTTGCCCGTGTCCCGCGTCACACTAACCTCCCTTGTAAAAACCCCGGTCATTAGTATCGCTGCTAAACGTACCCGCGGGGTGGTAACAAATAACAAGGAACCCTTTGATGCATTTAGACCTCTGTGTGTGTGCGTGCGTGTGTGTGTGTGTGCGCGCGTGTGTGCGTGAGTGTGTGTGTTTGTGCGTGTGTGTATGTGTTTGTGTGCGCGCGTGTGTGTTTGTGTTTGTGTGCGTGTGAGTGTGTGTGTGTGTGTGTTTGTGTGCGTGTGAGTGTGTGTGTGTGTGTGTGTGTGTGTGCGTGTGCGCGTGTGTGTGTGTGTGTGTGCGTGTGTGTGTGTACGTGTTTGTGTGTGTATGCGTGTGTGCACCCGTGTGAGTGCGTTTGTGCGCATGTGTGTGTGTGATATATGTATGTATATATATATATATGTATATATATATATATATAATATTATATATATATATATATATAAGATAAAACTACATATATAAGATATATAATATATATATATAAGATAAAACTACACCTGAAAAATTTGAATTCACCAATTTGTAAATATATCTACAGGTGATCATATTTAATTAACCACGCACATATATATATATGTGTGTGTATATATATATATATATATATATATATATATATATATATATATATTATGTAGTTTTATTTTATATTTTTAGCAAACATAAATTATTTTATGTTTTGATAAAAAATCATTCATTGTTTTGCTCTGGGGTGTCGACTTTTCCCAATTACATGCACGTTACAAGCGGCACATGCTACACATTCCAAGCATCTTCCACCAAACATTACTATACGAACAAACCTTTTGAAGTGCAAATACACTACGCTAGTGTCAATGCAAACCATTTAGCACAGTGCATTCCACGTCCGTGACAGCCCCATTCTCAACGATCGGTTTACATCGTCTTATTTCAAACATTTTTCCATCACGGTGCTAATTGGAAACCGTATCAGCGGTGCTCCTGAGAACTCGGTGTGAGCGTTCATCGTAGTGAGGGAATACGTTTGTCCTGCGGCTGGTTGCCTGTTTCCCGTGGTTGCAGTATCTGTCTTAAAGGTACTAGCAAAAATGACCGTCACCTATCGTGATGTTTTGGTAGTTGGCAGTCGTAATACTAATACTTACCAAATGTTAGAAAACACACAGTCATATATACTTGCACGCAAGCTCGATTATAAGTACATTCTCCGTTTGCAATTACAGCTGTCTGTTTATTAAAGTTGTCCTCCTTTTTTGCATTAACCTATTTTTGTTTCCTCAAGTTTGTCCTTTTTGTTTTTTGGCCGCAGTGTGTTTCTTAAATTGATTTTCTGTTTGCATTGGCGTCCGTCTGTTAATTATAGTTATTTCACTTTTGCATCTGACTTAGCGTGTTTCTTGAAGTTGTTCTCCGTTAAGCAATCCCAAACATTCCAATCCAATACAGTGTTATGCTTTAAAAATTATTCTGGTATTGTCAATACAAGAGTCTTTTCAAGATTGATTACCAATTTGGTATGTTGTCGTCGCAATATTTTTCAGGCTGGTTATTCAGCCATCAGCGTGACTTTAGTTTATAACGTCTCCAAAGTCACAACAGCTTGTCACAGTCTCTCTCCACAGAGCCAGACAGACTGTCGCCGTTGATTTGATATACGTTTTGTTCCAATTTTCCAGATGTTACGTCGTCTGCGTAACAAGCAGACTTCAAATTTATCACTGGCATACCGTGTCCCATTGGCTAAAAAGTAGGACCTAAAGAACTTCCAGTCTACGTAATGGCAGAATACAAACGAGTAGGTTGAACCAAGATCTAAGCATAATACATCCGACATTATAACTCCCTATTCATAATGGTGCGAGTTTTTGACGACCGTACAAATTGCTTGCATTTCAGTTGATATTTTCAGGATGTCCGCGAACACAAAGCAGCGTTAAAGTGACAGAGCAAGCGAGAGGGACTTACACGAAACACAACGACCGACCATAACAATAGAAGGCGCATCTGTTCCGTACGGAGGCAAATGGGCCCGGACCGAAATAACAAAAAACACGCTGCGTGTGGTTTTTTTCAAACATTATTTCATCACAAATGTTGAATAAAACGACATCCTTTCGGGTTACATGTTTGGGCGTTGTCGTCGTTTTCTCCGACTGCTGTGGCGAATCACTGAACACGTGACTATTATTCATACGCAGACACGCCCGTTTGAAAAGGTTCTTGGCAGGAGTGATGCGAAAGCCTCAGTTCCACGTCTGTTGTTGCCCGGTGGCATAGAATTGCCATCTAAACTCGGCATAATAAATAGGTGTCGTGGGAAAAATAAAGAAACTGTCAAAGCTTGCGTCCCGAGCGACATTAAGTAGAGACGGCAGTTGTCATGTTGTCGCCATCGAAGCAGATGGTCGGAGCACTGTTAGCAGACAAATTGGGTGTGATGGTGGTGGTGGTGGTGAGCGTGTGTGTGTGTAGGGGGTGTGGGTGTGGTGTGTTGGTGTGTGGGTGTTTGGGTGTGTGGGTGTGTGGGTGTGTGGGTGTGTGGGTGTTTGGGTGTTTGGGTGTGTGGGTGTTTGGGCGTGTGGGCGTATGTGTGTGTGGTGTGTGTGTGTGTGGCGGGTTGGGATGGGATGGAATGGGATGGGGTGGGCGTGGGCGTGGGCGGGGGTGTGGGTGTGTAGGTGTTGTGTTTGCTATCATATATATGTATTGTGAGCCTGTGTACCAAGACATACTTATATTCGTTTATGACTATACGCGAGCATGTGGAGTGCTGATGTATACTGATGTGCATGCTGTTTGCACTGTACTGCATGTGCAGAGCGTATGAATAATCTATGTATCGTATATGTACAGTGTATTCTCTTTTTCTAAACGTACAATTATCGGTTTTTTAATGACTATATTTGTTTTGCCCCCAACCGCAGCGTGACTGAATACTACTCTCTAAAATTACAACTGAATACTACTCTCTAAAATTACAACTGTACCTTGAGTATAAGTAATACTCCCCGGGTTTTAAAATCTGCACCAAACGCCCCCCTGGGGTATACAAGTTCGATTATACAACCCTACGTATAACAGTATCAAATACTATCATTAAGGTCATCGCATTTAACGTGGTCTTTACGCTCGTCGCAGTTGTTCTCAATAGAAGACGACACGCAGAGAATAGACTGCGCTAAGTTTCAGTCGCTGTGTTTTAGGTACGTTTGGGTCAAGGTGCCTGACCACGTCGAAAAGGCGGTGTTGACCGAAGGCCGGCCATTCTGGTCAACCACCCTGGTCGGCTGCGCTATCGCTATCAACCGGACCTATTTCCTCCACATCGGCGGATTCGACACGGATCAGAAGATATGGGGCGGCGAGAACCTGGAGCTGGCCTTCCGCGCGTGGCTATGCGGCGGGGCGGTCGTTACCGTGCCGTGTTCACGAGTCGGTCACCTCTTTCGTCCTCTCCCCTACAGCAACGGCTCCGGTTGGCAACAGCAGTGGCAGAAGAACCTGATGCGAGTAGCAGATCTGTGGCTGGGAGACTATCGGCGATATTTCTACTCGTCCACCTTGATATACCCCGGGCGCCAGACCGATTATACGCCGGATGAGAAGGCGTCGTTAGCAGCGAGGTTCGAGCTGAAGAAACGCTTGCAGTGTCGTAATTTTGACTGGTTGTTATCGAATGTTGCACCGGAAGTGCCGATACCACCGCATGACGCGCTGTACCATGGTGAGATCACCAACTACAGAACACACGCCTGCTGGGTGGTGCTACCAGATGGATACCTAGCCATCACATTCGCCTGCTACGAGCACAAGTTGATCGTAGACAACATCTTCTCACTCAACGGAGATGGACTTCTCATGTACAAGGACAAGTGTGTTCGCTTCATGTTCCCGCTCCCCAATCTGAAGGTGGAGCGGTGTCCGACAAAAGCGACTCTGGAATACGGGATCTGGAGTCTGTCGTACGTCGACAGACGCTGGGCACAGATCCAGGTGACGCACAAACACAACGATAAGATCACCGTGTATTGCGTCATGCACGTTACGAGCGCAGTGGAGCCTCATCGGCGCATGCAGATGCCGCAGACCTCGCCGTGTATGAACGACAACCAGTTTCAGTTGTGGGCGTTCACATATCGTTTCGATTACATCTACAAGGTCTAAGATGTGCATCATCTTACCCGGTTTGTCTTATTCATGGACCATCTCTTTGGCTTCTGTCAACGATTTTCTTCCCATTTGGTGTCACTCTTTCTATTGTTCCATGCCAGGTTGTCTTCAGGCGACCCACTTTCTGCTCCTTTTCTGACATCCACATTAGGGTCGTCGGGAATTGGCTGTCTACATTGTTTCCGAGCATATGTCCAAACCCTTTCCTTTTTCTTCTACGCTGATACCCTCTTCTCTTGTTTTGGTCTGGATGTCTTTATTTGACACCACACACGGCCATCTAATTTTCAGGATCCTCCGCAGAGACTTTACAAGGAAAATTACCATCGTTTGGTTATCACTTCCGTTTACATTCCATGTTTCACATCCGTACAATAACACTATATATATATATATATATATATATATCAATCAACACAATATCAATTTTAACACTGTGACCACCCGAATGTATTTAACGAGATTCTATTAATTTCTGTTTGTAATTATAATTTGACCGTTATTTGAATGTTCGTTCTCAAATGTTATGTTTATATTGCACATGCTAAACGGCAAAGTTATTTAAGAGTTGTGGCTCTCTAAAGAACACCTGAGTACTCACGATATTAGAATCTACGTAGTTTGTAATATATAGCAAGATTATACAACAACATTGATAAAGCTTTGTACCTTTAAAGAGGATGTACAGTGATGTTCATTGGTTGACAAATATGCAACTAGTTGTGGTTTCACATAGTAACAATTCTGCATTATCTTATCCTTGTAATAACATAATAGGCTTACATGTGAATTAACAATGTTATGCTTAACGTTCAATGTTTATTGTGGTGGTACTTTTATTGTCAGAAATCGTATAAAAAGGAACTTCGAAAAAGCAAAGCTAATCGACGCCATGTTTCTTTTTTCGAGTGAGAATAGTGAGTTGCAACAATATATTCATTAGTATTTACGACAAATCGGTTGGATACATATCCGGATTATGTTACTATCGTGATATGTTATCTTTTAATAGGTTCTAAAACACATATTGTTACCGTTTCAAATAAAATATGGTAAAAGTTGACATACTGAAGTCAACCAATGAAAATCATTGTACGTTCCCTTTCACGGCCTATGTAAACCGTTGTGGATTATTTGCTATCAAAATAGCTGTTGTTATATATAGGTAATTTCAATGTTTAATTTTATTAAATCTATTGTCTTTGAATCTATGATAACGATCAATTACGACTATGTTCAGAAATTTGTTGAAATTGCAAAGGAGCGATCCCGCGTTTGTCAAAAAGCATTTTTTCATGTATTATTTAGAGAGAATATTACAGACGGCAAAGTTGCGGTATGTGTTTGTCAGATACGCAATGAGTCGTATTTCATGTTAATGATTCTTTCACGTGTTCGTTATCAACCAAACGGTTGTATTGTGTTTGTTATCCGTACATGGTTGCTATGTAGTTGATCTTATCTACGACTCGTTATAAACCATAGCATTGTGTTTATCGTTTTTATTTGTTATCCCTACACGGACGCCGTGTAGTTAATAATTATTATGTACAGTTTTAAACAACATTGCGAACGTGCATTTATTGTGCTAAATAACCGCCGCGTACGTGCGTGGGTGTGTGGGAGCGGGCGTGTCTTCGTTCAGTCTGCATGCGCTGTACATTGCGAATGGAAGTTTATGACGAACTGTGTTACACCAATGTGTTATTACCAAAACTAGTATGACTAAAACACTGTGTACCGATGGTTTTATCTTATACGCAAGTTACATATTGACTGCTATTTTTTATAGAAACCAAACGACTTTGTCGTTTGTCGAGTTCCCATAACTTGCAAGAGAAGTGATATTTTATTTATGATTCGGATAGTATGTTTACGTCATTGCATCGGCTCAGTCAGAGTATTTGCTCTATGCTTTTGCAATTCATTATGTCATACAAATCGCTATTTGTATTGTTTATCAGCATGGTTTATATTAGTCACGCATGGCAGATTATGCATGTCACGTCAGGAATTTTCAAGGCAAATGTTCATCATGTCACAAAATCGTATGACACGTTTATGTAATGTCATGAACGGCTGGTACACGTGTTTCGTGTCAAGGGCGATTGGAACACTCAGATATCATTCCATGAACACATCATATACGTATATCATTCCACGACGTTTTAGCATCTTAGTTAGTGAGGTGGTGGTACAATTGTTCACGGTGCCGCGAGGTGGTGGGACAAATGTATATCGCGCTTGGAATTGTTTGGATAAATATTATCTTATGGACTATGTGGACACTTGTGACATATGTCACGAAGATATTATTGCCCGTGCTGACGATTCTCACTGTTAACCTGCGGCTAGACGCATAATCACCACTCTGGTCACTAGGTAGATAGCAATCGTGTAGACCTATGTCAAAAACCTATCTGCATATTTGTGCACGTCTGTATAAACACACAGGGATGACGCGTGACACCTTTTATTAATGGCATCCGTGGTTTCGTAAGCATGAGAAAAGGGAATGCATCCAATTATTGACGCTCACACATATACACACGCGTGTTCACACACACATGCATACACGCACGCATGAAAACACATACACACATGCATACGTGCACACACGAGCGCGCGCGCGCACGCACGCACATGCACAAACACACATACACACATAACCACATACCCACACTCACGCACACGAGCACGCAAACACACATGCACTCACATGCACATTATACTGCGTTACCTGTGTTTTTAGCTATAGAATCAACTACGTGTAGTTATCTGTATGCACAAACTGAGTGGCAAATTAGTCGGATGTACAATCGTGTACGGGTAAGAACTATTTAAAATAAAACATATCTGTCTACTATCTGACACGGTGCGTTTGTTATTTCATTTATCTTGTCAGTTTAAATTTCACGGTTAGTTGTGCCATGTGAAGCGTATGCTTATTGATAACAACCTTCAGTCTCGAAAGACACATGTGTATCCTCTCCATCGCTCAAGCGAGAGCGGAGGACATGTGTTGCCGAGTCGTCATGATTCCCTCTCAGCCTCACCGGTGCATCGCTAACGAACCCAGAACCGTATATTTAGCACCTGCTAGGCCGCGCCAAAACGATTTCAATCTAAACCGCCCGCGAGACTCCCTTCCCGGTATTCTGCTAGGGTTTACTCCCTTAGATCACTTGTCTACCAAGGCTAATTGGCGACATCAGCGACCAGTACTATTTGCCCATAGTTAGGATTTGAAGTAGTGAGTCCTGCACACTGCACCTCTGAGGCGCTAATCTCATCCGAGACCGCTGGCACATTTGCCTGGAGCGACACGCTACCCGGTACGCACGGTGCACCATGTGGATGTTGGGCTAGAATACTGTCTATGAAGTGGCTGCGTACCTACAAGAGCGACTTGTACACACGGCTCCCTTTTCACTCCAGTAAACTATTTAAATTTGATAGCTGCACACGGAAGCGAGAATACAAACCAAGCGACACAAATCACGCACTAAACTAGAGCATTAGACACACGATACGTGCCTCGGCCCATAATCTACTTATAATCAAGTATATGTGTGCGTGTGTGCGTGTGTGCGTGTGTGCGTGTGTGCGCGTGTGCGCGTGTGCGCGTGTGCGCGTGTGCGCGTGTGCGCGTGTGCGCGTGTGCGCGTGTGCGCGTGTGCGCGTGTGCGCGTGTGCGCGTGTGCGCGTGTGCGCGTGGGCATGTATGTACGTATGTACGCGAGTCGGTTAACGTTTTCCTCTTAAGCTGCATTCACACCTACAGAATTAAAACGGTTTAGCTAAACCGTTTTAGTTAAACCGGTTCATGCTTGAAAATTGTGAGCGTTCACACATGCAATAGATAAACCGTTTTAAGGAGGAAGTTGGTATGCGCACATGCGCAAGCTAGCATAACACAATTGTTAACGATGTCCCCCTGACCCCGTCTCGGCGCCCTCGCTCAGGTCGCGGTTCAGACGACTGGCAATGCACCAATATATAATTATATTTCCTTCTAAATCGGACTACCCCCGATCGTCTCCCCACAACTCCACTAACAGCCGAACTTCCCCACCGTCCCAATTGTCGCGTCGCACTTGCGTTTTTTTTATTTTGCGTCGATCGAAGTCGAATACATGTTTGCGCCAAAATGTTGTTTATGTTTACGTTATATATGTGACGTGCTTAAAACGTTTTAGCTAATCCGCTTGCGTTCACACTTGCAACTAAAACGGTTTAACTAAACCACCTTCTGAAGTGGATTAGCTAAACCGTTTTAGTTAAAACGTTTTACCGCTAAATCGCGTTCACACGTCTGTTTTCTGACTGGATTAGTTAAAACGTTTCAACTAAACCGTTTTAAAGTGTAAGTGTGAACGCAGCTAGACGGTTAGAACCTCGAACGCCAATCTTTCACAGATTAATCTACGCCCCCACGACTAGGTCGTGTGTGAAAATAGCCCATATATGTCAAGATTCTCACCTTTTATATGGTAGATCTGTTGTTCGAAACTTAAAACGTAATGTACGCGTAATACGTAGGATAACAATACGATATTATCTGGCACGTGACCTTCACATTTTCTCCGACCTTCGTCATTTTGAACAAACGAGTATCGGCGAACGCATTATGGTTTTCTAACATTTGGTAAATACTACTATCACAACTGTCATACACCGAAGCAGCCCGTCAGGTGACGGGTATTTTTGTTAGTATATCACAATACCTTTGTAATTATAATTGACTAATCAACATATCAATCGTTTTCCATTACATTACAATCACTGGTCTGTCTTTAACGAATGTTATTTAAATGGCGGGTTATTTTGCTCAACGACAGGCATTATCGCATGAACATCAGAGTATGTAAGGTTAGTAATAAAGTATCCTCTCTGGTACTTATAGGTAGATACATTGTCAGATCTTCACCGTGGCAAATATCAGATAAAGATGCACATAACATATATATGATTTGCGAATGCATCTAGACCCTAGACAAGATACGTATGTATCTATCTAGTACCCCTTGTGATATATAATCTATGCCCTTGTTCTGATTTAGTTATTTCGCAAATAACACAAAGCATGTTACATTCATCATAAAATATGCCAAATGGGCGATTTACTATAATATCCTATTTATATTAGTTCGCAGTTGTTCGGCAGGTGTCGCTAGCGGCCGAACCAGTCGGAGACCAGTCATCCGCAACGAGGCCACATATTACTACGGTTCACCGGCCACAATGTCGATTTTGTGTCTGGTGCACAGCGGCGAGTGTCTGGCTAGTGGATACTTCTAGAGGTGAGCTGCGGCATGCCACGTGGGCGGTGCTTGGAAGTGGGTGATTTAGAAGTATCGACCGAAATCCGGTTGATATAGCGAATATGTGAGCTTACAGGTGATGTGTATTAGAAACCCAACCACAGACCGATACGCCATACACGACACAGCTGTGTGCCTACGCCGTAAACGCTTTCAGTTCAGCGGCCGCTCACTTCGACGTCTGCCTAAGACACCTACACGGGTAGGTGTGTTATGAAATTTCGAGTCATGGCGACGCGTTTCTTCGTGCGCTGGGCAGCGCAGATTTTAGTCGTGTTCATCTTCACGACTCTCGCTCTAATGATGATCCTCAGCTGGTCCAATGACGAAGCCCCGCTCCGTGACTCTATCGCTCACAGGAAGGCGGAGTTGCTCGGTCAGATGCGAGCGGACCGACTTCGCGAACTGCAGGCTACGATTTTCCTGCATCCGGACCGTCCGCCGGACCACACGTACAACATCAACGTGTCGCAGAGCGAACGGACCCCGCTCGAGCGAGACGTTGTCGACTCGAGACCCAAAACGTGTCTCAGCGTTCGCTACGACCCTCGTCACGATCTCACGACGACTGTCATCATTCCGTTCTACAACGAGGCTCTGTCGATGCTGCTGCGGACTATACATAGCATCCTACGTCACACACCCCACTCGTTGCTTGAGGAGATCATCATCATCGATGACCACAGTCCGAACAACGACCTGAAGGAGCCCCTCGAGCGATATGTCAAACTACTGCCCAAGGTAAACGCACACAGTATTGTTATTAACCTACACCCTCCCATGGATCAATAAACCGAGTCCATCAGTTATTAACCTACACCCTCCCATCGAGCAATAAACCGAGGCCATCAGTTATTAACCTACACCCTCCCATCGAGCAATAAACCGAGGCCATCAGTTATTAACCTACACCCTCCCATCGAGCAATAAACCGAGGCCATCAGTTATTAACATACACCCTCCCATCGAGCAATAAACCGAGGCCATCAGTTATTAACCTACACCCTCCCATCGAGCAATAAACCGAGGCCATCAGTTATTAACATACACCCTCCCATCGAGCAATAAACCGAGGCCATCAGTTATTAATATACACCCTCCCATCGAGAAATAAACCGAGGCCACCAGTTGTTAACCTACACCCTCCCATCGAGCAATAAACTGAGGCCATCAGTTATTAACCTACACCCTCCCATCGAGCAATAAACCGAAGCCATCAGTTATTAACCTACACCCTCCCATCGAGCAATAAACCGAGGCCAACAGTTATTAACCTACACCCTCCCATCGAGCAATAAACCGAGGCCATCAGTTATCACCATTACGGTGGCGCCACCAGGGGATCACCACTCCGATTTAAGGAGGATAAAAACCGTCTAGAGAAACAGAGAATGTAATATAAACGTAAGTAAATTATCATAAATAACTATCATTGTGGTTTCTGTAATGCATCCTCAACTGGTAGGTCAGATGCAAATGGTTCAAGGATGCGATTGAACATAAAAAGGAGCGAGCGCATCTCGGCGCCACGGAGGAAATACACACACAATACGCCATAGTTACGTTTGAACCATGCATGCAAACATGATCACGTACACGTTACAAACACCCACGCACACCATTTGACAATTATACCGTGCGACATGTGCTTCAATATCCCCTCTATTTTGAAAGACGCAGCGATGAGATCGTGCTAACACAGAACTATGAAGAGACAGTTGTCACACATAACCAGACGTCTATACAGATAGTAGACCGTCATACATAACTGCAATGGGCGTGTGACATCCACGGTTTGGTACAATTAAGCACACATTACGTGTGCCTAACTGACTCATAACTGACACACAATACGGTCGACATCACCTTCTAAAAAACATAACACCGTGTCTTACTCCCATTTAGAATCCAGACAGCCGAGAGCCCGGAAGACGAACACCTGCACTGTTTCTTTTATTCGTGTTACACCGTCTCATGCGCAATACACGCTCACTGGTCATTGGTTTCTCGTCACACGGGAACGCCTCTTCTCCTTTTTGTGTCTGTCGTTACTGGTGGCGCTGGCCTCGATACTTGTCCTCGTCGATCTGTCTCCCATCCCGCTATCCCTTGCTCTCGTTCTCTACTCCCTCCCAATCAAGCCTAACAATCTCCACACACAGTCCTCCCATCTCAGTCGTGGTCTTCGTTCGACTTTTCTTTCTACACGCCATTCTGATTGCATTCTCCTTCCCTCCCTCCCTCCCTCCCTCCCTCCCTCCCTCCCTCCCTCCCTCCCTCCCTCCCTCCCTCCCTCCCTCCTCCCTCCCTCCCTCCCACCTCCCTCCTCCTCCCCGCCTCCTTCCTCCCTCTCCCTCCCTCCCCTCCCTCCCTCCTCTCCCCAGCTAAATTAGTTGTGATTGCTTAACTACTAAATGCTTGTTTAGTAAGAATTATTCCAGCCCAAACTTGTAAACATTTGGTATGACCTTTACATTATATTCCAGTAACACCTGTTATAAATAATTACTACACAGCTGCCGAATACAAATCACGTTTACGGAAATTCTCATAAAACCACCATTATAGTGAATTTTATGTGCGCCGTTCTGTTAAATTATTCGCTGTTAATTTCGGACGTGTTCATGAATCGATGTTGCAGCAAGTTCCAGTGATTACGGGGAATTGGACGTTACAATTTAAGCTGAGTCCAACAAGGAGATAATGTCTGATGTTTAATTTACTTTTCACAAAACTATTTTTGCTGCCGTGTGACCAGCTAGAAAAAATACGTTCACATACAAATGACGGACGGCATGGTTGTTCGGACTTTATTCAATGAACATAAATCCGCGATCTGTAATTATATTTTTCTGACGTTTGAGAACAGTTTTCTCAATGATTCCATATATAACCCGTTCGTGTCAACTACGCAATTTCCATTACATTGTTGGCAACAGCCAAACAGTGCCTCCGTTATGCAACACTATGAGTAGGCCCCAGCTGGGCATTTCGCTTTAGTATTAAAAACACATACAAATGTGCCAACTTGCATCACACGCACGTTGCAGGAGAACAAATCGGACGCATCTACCGTGCTCATGGCGTTCACAAAACCATGCCTAACACGATACACGAAAATACTGCTCTCGTGTGACAAACTCACAAACTTGCTCAGTCCAATTGTTAGTGTAGCAGTAGACGGCATCACCGTTGCTCCGGACTGAGGCTTGTCTGTAAGCTGGCGTCATTCTCATCACGTGTGTATATACAATCAGGCAACTTCTACAATAACACTTGCTTTGAACTCAGTGCCAGGATTAAGGTGGCACGCATCATATAGCAGTTCATTTGTGTTTTCTTCCCTTTGTGTGGTTGGCGTTGCGATATATCGTCTTCCGCCGCCGGGTTGTCGGACCTCTGTACTTAGCCGCAGAAGGTCGAGGTGTCGTGATTGATTATAAATTGGCGTACGAGTCGGGAGCAGAGGCGAGCATGGTTGAATCTCGGGTGGATGTACATCATCATTGCCAGTGACACAGTTCCAGGGGACAGAATTATACCAAAGTCCAATATGAACATAGAGCACGGCTTCATATAGAGGCAAAGTTGTGAATAACTGGTTTTTTCAAATCCGACCACAATACACTTTATGACGCCTAAAATGATGTTTGACATAATGATGTCTGAACTCTCATATATTGTGATGTGTTTTATGTGATGTACTATACAACCACTACGTTTATAGTATCTACGCTCTTGTTGACCACCATCATCACTCGTAGTTTTTCTCTACGTGGTTGTGTGTACGATTCACGTACGTGCGCTTACCACTTGTTATATTTCAAAGTTGAAGAACATACGCTGACATTTTCGCGCACACATACATGCGCGCGCATACGTGCGCGCGTACATACACACTCTAACATACGCACACACACTCACACGCAATATATACACACATGCACGCACACTCCCACACACACCAGCTTCCTGAAAGGGGTGATTCTCTCCTCCGTTTTCTCCGCGTGTGGTCTATATCTAAGTTGGTGTTGATATATATCCCGAAGGAGCAATTACATCCAGGTGCAGAAGTCGTGTTTGCGCCATGTGGCGTACCACCGCTGTCGGGCGTGGTTCGTTTAGCCGTCGGCTGAGGAAGTTGTTAATCCGTGTGTGTCGAAAAGATAAAGCGTGTGTGCTTGCGTGCGGGTGCGTGCGCGCGCGCGTGTGTGTGTGTGCGCGTGTGTGTGCATGTGAGTGCATGCGTGCGGGCCAGCGTGGGTGCCAACAGTATTTTAAATAATCAGGCTAACCACCATACACAACTATCCGTTTTTAAAGGTCTTGCATACAGCTTGAAGACTATTCAATGTAATACAGTAATATCACAATTTACCTGTAATCTATGCATCGTAGCGTGATGGCTGGAGCTGGATGTCTTTCAGAAATTATGGCCATTGGTACTCGGTAGTGGCATTGTAATGTGCTGTCACCTGGCGGTGATTACAATTATAGATCTAACACACACACACGCACACGCGCGCACGCACACACGCACACACGCACACACGCACACACGCACACACGCACACACGCACACACGCACACACGCACACACGCACACATACATTCAGCACGGGTTCTTTATGCCGACAGGTAAAGCTACTGCGGACACAGAAACGTGAAGGACTCATCCGAGTGCGGTTGATTGGCGCCAGACTGGCCAAAGGCAAAGTGCTCATGTTCCAGGTGTGTACGAAACTAAAACCACTGCTGCCATTTTGTAAAACAGTATGGCTGTGACGTAGACGCCTCTAAGTAAAGATGCTGCCTTCCAGCTTTCTGCGAATATTCAGCTAATTGCTAACACATTATGTATTCCCATAACTCCCAAATCGTCATAAATAGGTTTTGCACATTTACAAATTGCGGGTGGGTTTTCATTTGTTTGACATGTTGCATTAGCGGATTTAGTTTTATGATGGTTGACAAAAATGTGGGACGTTGTTGAGAACAAACCTTAGGGAAGCCGAAAAATGTGTGAGGCTGTCCTTCGTAATCAACAACGCCACATTTTCGTTTGAACCGTATTACAAAACGTAATCATAACAAATCATCTTGGTCATACATAACGTTTAAAAAACGCCACGTATATTAGAATATAAGTAATTGGAAATGTCCACAGTGGATAATTACCAACAAGCGTCTTACATAATTATGTCCAACCAATCAACAATCGTCTTACAAATGCACAGGATGCTCACACAGAGAACAACGTTGGTTGGCTGGAGCCATTGTTGGAAGAGTTTCGAAAGAATCCACAGACGGTCATTCAGCCCCACGTTGACCAGATTGACTCGAACACAATTGAGTATCAGATTTCCGGTAATCACGTGCCGCGCGGAGGATTCAGCTGGGACCTTAGGTACGTGGAGGCAAAATATCAGGTTGGTTAGAGGGAAATCAGAGATCCAAGGTAACGTGATAATAACACATGGTACTAGAGTGTGATGGGTTTGTGTGGTGGGTTTAAATGAATGAGTTGTCTTCGCGTAGAAATTGTGGCGAAGCTGAATGCTTCCAAGATTAATCTCGTTGGTGGTCGAATAAATAGGTCTGCCAAAGGTGAACTGTAATAAGTGCTCTGAACGGTTCTACGAACTCGATATCACGCTATATCAGAGCTAACTTTTACCTTTAATTATAATTGTAATAAAGGTACTCAAATGAGTACCATTATTATTACTATTATTAATAATAGGATTGATAGGCGTGAGTGTAGCAATTTAGAAAGATTCAATGAGGCTTTAGTTGGGATTAGGACGTCTAGAAAGATTCAGTCGGGGACTACAGCTGCGTTGTCTAGGGAGATTCACAATTTCACATAAGAGTTAGACTAGATGGTTTAAGGAAATTCAATGCTGTCAACGAATGTCATATTGGGAAGTTAAGTAAGCTATCAAGTTGCTCGATCGTACGCCGACGTCAGTTTATATGATTAGCATATTAGTTTGAACATACATTATCAGTATGTTCTGTGGACCGTTCCATACTAACATTCCTCTGAGCTCATTAAGCCCGGCTTTGCTCTTTTAACTCGATTTCGCTCATAAACAGTGATCTTGTATACTGGAAACAGTTCGAGCCACCGGGACATTTTTGCATTTTGAAAACGCTGCTCAAGTTTAACAATGCGTTCAGTTTAATGACGAATTATCCTTAAAAGCTCATTATCTTCGAGAAATGGTCCTGATGTGTGCAACACACCGCAGTTGTATTTATCACATCGAGTTACCTGATTCATTTACTAAATTGGGGATACTTCATCGATAAGCCCGGATGTTTATTAATGGCAAACAACACAACCAAACTTTGCGGTGGCGTGACGTCATGTGTTCCTCTCCGCGCGCAGGTACGTGTGGATGCAGATGCCGGCGCACGAGAAGCGTCGACTGAGGAGCAAGGCCCAGGCCCACCGCTCGCCGACACTCGTCGGCTGCGCCATCGCCGTGAGGAAGGACTACTTCCACCACATCGGCGGCTTCGACGACGCCATGAACGTCTGGGGCGGCGAGAACATTGAGCTCGCCTTCCGCACGTGGATGTGTGGCGGCCAGGTACGTCGTCGCTTCTCCCTTGTCTCGCCGTCTGCCTTTACTGGGGTTATACACCAATATACATATAACGACGGGAAACGATTTCCGTCATGCACGCGTGATAATGTGTATTATAACAACATATTTAACTTTTTTTAAATTGCTTTTCATAATCGCGACGTTTGAAATATGAACGGTGTATTGCGTTGTTTTGTAGCAGTTCACGACTGTAAAGTCTAAAATGATAATGGGAAGAAAAACCGGCCTTCATCATATCTAACAAGACTTTGTCCGAAACAGTTAAATGACTGCTTTGAAAATGTTTGCTTATCTTCTAGCAATGGGCTTTTGAGACGCATCCTGGTCATAGTCAGTTTTAATGATTACACAGCATGTTACATGTATCGCTATGGCAACATTTGTTTTCAACTGTCTATCTATCTTGCGTGTACATGGCTGACATGAGCGAGTCTGTTGTCTTACTGATATCGTCGTAAGACATTCGGTGATGGCAGCGAGTTTTCATGCATGGTTGACGGTGTTTTACGGTGTTTAACGTTGTTTGACCGTGTTTGTCCATGTTTAACCGTGACTGACCGTGTTTGACTATGTGTAATTGTGTTTGACGGCGTCTGACGGTGCTTGACAATGTTTGATGGTGTTTAACCGTGTCTGACGGTGTTTTATCGTAACTGACCGCGTCAGACGGTGTTTGGCGGTGTCTGATCGTGTCTGACCGTGTCTGACCGTGTCTGGCGGTGTTCGACGGTGTTTGGTGGTGTTTGACCGTGTCTGATTGTGTCTGACGGTGTCTGACGGTGTCTGACGGTATCTGACGGTGTCTGAAGGTGTCTGGCGGTATCTGACCGTGTCTGACCGTGTCTGATGATGTCTGATGGTGTTTGACAGTGTTTTTGATGGTGCCTGACCGTGTCTGACGGTGTCCGACGGTGTTTGACGGTGTCTGATGATGTTTGACAGGTTTGTTGTGGTGCCTGACCATATATGACGGTGTCTGACCGTGTCTGATGGCGTCTGACAGCGTCTGATGGTGTCTGACGGCGTCTGGTGGCGTCTGACCGTGCTTGCCCGTGTCTGACGGTGCTTGGCGATTGCAGGTGCTCACCCACCCGTGCTCCCGAGTGGCACACTCCTTCAAGCCGTTCGCTTACTCGTTCGACGGCGACCGAGAGAAGATCGTGCAGAAGAACTTGATGCGTATCGCCGAGCTGTGGATGGACGACTGGAAGGACTTCTTCTACGCGTCCACGTGGAACTGGCCGACGAAGCGGACGAGTTTCGACGCCCGCGACATGGCGTCGCTGGAGCGGCGTCGTGCGCTCAAGAGGAAGCTCAAGTGCTCCGGCTTTGGCTGGTACATGCGCAACATCGTGCCAGAGATACCGACGCCGCCGCGAGACGCCACCTTCTACGGCGAGGTAACGAACCTCAAGACGGAGGCGTGTCTCTACGAGATGGACGACGGATACGTCGGCATCACCTACATGTGCTTCTTCCACCGAGTCCTGCCCGAGAACCTCTTCTCCATCGACACCCGACACCGACTCGTTCATCGCGGTCGCTGCGTCAAGGTCGATATGTCCAACTACTTGCTCCGTCTCGTCAACTGCGACAAGGAAGTGGACAGTTACGTTTGGAGTGTTGACAAGACACGTGAGGTGGAGGGTTCCATCAAAGTGACGACGACAACTGAGAAGGGAGAACGGAAAGAGTTCTGTATGACACAGATTACGAACATTAACAAGGTGCATTACAATGAACAAATGCCGCAGGTTCTGCCTTGCGACGCGAGCGCTGAATTCCAAAAATGGCGGTTCCAGTATATGTTCATGTTTGACCATAAGTTCCCGCTAGGCTAGTTCACGTGTTCATTCTAATGACGTTCCCAAAAAATGTTTTTTTGAAAACGTTCACACATTACATACATACGCCGTGCATTTGTTAATGTGTAACATAGTCAATGATCTCAATAAACGTGAGATTTAGTCAGTATTAGCATTGCGTCATCATGTCATACTAATACATTGATCTGTTTCATTAGCTTTTCATGAATAATGTTGCTGTAATCATTCCGCCGTAAAAAGATAATATAAACAATACATTAGGATCTACGGGAAAGGACGCGTGTGCGTGTGCGTGTCTGTGTCCGTGCGTGCACGTAAGTGGGTGGATGCGTCTTTACACGACATATTGGTGAAATATATAATCAACTACAGCAATGTCATCGTAACATGGAAACAGTTTTATACATGTTGTATCAAGCTCTGGTGTGTTTGTAATATTAACAAACGGAGATGTGTGTGTCACTTTCTTTAAGAATCATATATGTGTATTGTGTATTGTTTATAAACAGTAAATTTGTCCGATGTCTGTGTCTTAAACTACACGGGTGGTGGGCGTATGAATTCCAGAAATACACTGTACAGTCCAATGGAATCTTGACCTGGATTTTAAATACGTAACTCATTTACCGACGGTGTTTGACAAGGTCATAATTAATGTTGCGATTGACGAACATCATAATGGTGCCGATGCTTATGATTGTATACAGGGCACAGTCATGAATAAAACATTACAGTTCGTTTCATACATTAGCTGTTATGCACTTGCTGATTTGCGAGACCAGTTTCGTTTCAAAACCAAACATGTCACCCGTTTGATTCCATCATGACGCGGGCTGGTCAACGATGTTGACTTTCTGCAAAATATAATTTACAAGTTTCATCGACGTCCAAGTTCTTAACGTTCTTCTTCTTCCACGCTGACTCGTCTATTTCGCTCTCCCAAAGAGTCGTCTCCACCTACCACAACCCTCTGTTATTCTCTCCAACTCTCCACGGCCCTCTCGAGATGTGTAACACCATTTTCATTTCGGTCGTCCTCTTCTCCTTTTACACTTATTCCTGTTTTGCATGATCTCTTGGCCAATCTATCCTCACTAATTTTCTTTCCATTACCTCAACATACTAAACAAAACAAATATATATATATATATATATACCATATGTGTATATATATATATATACATATATATATAAACGCATGCGTAAAAAACAGCGATTGTATTGAATAATATGAGGTTAATGGTTAAGGTTATCGTTATTATCATATAAACACAAACATGGATGTTTTTTGAAAAAAAATTGACCGTGGCATTCAAGGTCATAGATATACATACATGCACACATACATGCAAACATACATAATTATACACACGCATTCGTACACATATGCAAAAACAGTGGTGGTATTGAAAAAGATATAGTCACGTTCAGTAACGTCTGACCTTGAAATTCAAGGTCAAGGACACACAATCTGACGTGGAGCCCCCTCTAATCGGATTCGGCGTGAAATACATATATGGTCCCATTGTCATGCTTTTATTCGGCAAGTAACGATTCGACCAAAAATTGGCCTTAACAAACTAGACTATTACGCTGCCATCCACAAGTGCAGCGGCCAACTTAGGCACCACTGGAACATATTCCGTCTTGCTGTCATTCATACACAGGTAATTCCGCGCCATTCAATGTTTTATGTCATCCAGGCATGCTTCCATTTAACATAAAACAGCAGTCTAATGCTTTGTCAACAAAGCCGTAGCGCAATCGTAGTCGTCGAATTAACATGGCATGGTTAATTGTCTCAAAAGCTGCACTAAAATCGACGAGAACCAGTGATGTGCCTTGTTTGTTGTCCATGGCTGATTTTATGGCATTGGTAACGTATAGCAAAGCCGTTTCCGTCGAATGGTGTTTTCGATACGCCGATTGGTAGCTGTCATTCATTCCCTGATCAGAGACGTGTGTGGATAGTTTAAGCGTCACTACTTTCTCAACTACTTTAGACAAATGTGTGAGATTACTCACTGGACGATAGTTATTCAAGACGTCTTTGTTAAGCGATGGCTTCTTCAACAAAAGGCGGACAATAGCCTGCTTAAAAAGCAGTGTTGGCACGACCGCGTCTTCAAGAGATGCATTTGTGATCAGTGTTACAATGGACACAAGACTGCTTGCATTCTCTTTTAGCTGGTTGGCATATAGAGGATCTAGCACACAAGTTTTGTTCGTGGTAGCAAAAAATTTTGTGATTTCTTCGGCTGTTGTAGGATGGAAGACATGTATAGGATTGTCGAAACATTGCTTTTCATCACATGTAGCCAGATCAGTTGATGTGCAAAGTTGTAAATTTGACAACATTTTATCGATTTTGTCACTGAAGAAATGCGAAAATAGTTCGCATCCTTCCACTGCCGAGCTGAATTCCGGATGTAGCTGAGAATTGTGACAACCAAGAGATCTCACCAGACGAAATATAGTGTTGCAGTTAGCGTTTTCTAAACGATCTTGAAAATATAATGTTTTCCTCTCCAGTATCAAGGCATTACATTGACCACGTGACGTGACGTACAACTGGCGATGAATTTCAAGTTTGATTTTCCTCCAAAGATTTTCCAATTTTCATTTCTTCTCACGGGCATCGTGAATGTCTGCGTCGTACTATGGGTGGGTCGAGTTGTTTCGTGTTCATACAGGGCGCTACGGGGCGTATTTATCCAGACACTTCGTTAAGTTGGTGTTGTACGTCGCGACTAATTCACCCACTTGCATATCTTTACAGGAAGATGTCATATCAGCACAAACATATTTTATTTCTTCTCTCAATGCACAGTTATAAGTGTCCCGAAAGTTACGTTTTGTAATCGTCGATACCATGGAAGGTGGCTCCAGTGCGTTTACTGCAATTTCGATACGATGATGATCAGAAATGGAGTCTGGAAGAACTGTGACAGCAGAGATGAGATTGTTATTACTATTACTGACGACAAGATCCAGGATATGTCCACTAGTGTGCGTAGGTGAAAGTACATGTTGAGTTAAGTTGAACGACTCAAGAAGATTACGTAGAGGTTCAGATTTAATTTCGTTATCAAAGTGGATATTGAAATCCAAAAAAATTATGGTGGGTGTACGACAGATATAGACGCTTCGCTGAATAAGTGTTCGAGTTCGATATAAAAGTCCGATGTTAACCCGGATGTTTTACTTGATACCGCGGGGTGGTAGACAACCCACACGTTGAATTTCATACAATGCGGGTTAACGAACTGCAAACCGGGTAGTTCAATGGTTGTTAAATATAACTTCAGTTGCAATTTTGTTTTGTATGTAGCGCGTTGCAAAATTGCCACTCCACCGCCACGACCAGAAGCACGAGCGACATGTTGGAGTGCATATCCGGGCGGGGTTGCTTCGGCTATTATCGCATTGTCTCCGTTCTTCTTAAGCCACGTCTCTGTGATTGCCAGCACATCCCATTTATGCTCAAGAATGTATTCGCTTTAGTCGTCGATTAATTGCGCAGGGATCTAGCGTTAATCAGAGCCACATTTGCAGTATAATGATTGGCGATGGATTTCGTACTGCAGTTTTCAAGTGTTACCTAGGTGAGATTTGGTTGGTTAACACCACGCTGTTTACAAATACCATGTCTCGCATTCAACGGCCCGAGCGTGGTTATTGGCCTAGTACGCCTCGTTCCGGCTGATGTCCCGCGCCTGGTCGGTGGTCGGCACAAGTTCAGCGTCCGTATTGTTGCTGCGTATTGTTGCTGCCAACTGTAGGCTAGGCGGTTGACGGCAGTGTCGCTGGTTGAGCGTAGACGTCCAGTTAATGTTGGTTGGAAACCGGTTCCGGTCAAGCTTGGTTAATCACAGCTGCCACGCCTCAAGAGTAAAAGTCAATATAAAAGTCGATAAAAACTGAAGATCCACGGCACGAACGATTCACAAATGTCCAGCATATTTTGGATATTCACAATTCAGTATAATACACTTTATAAAATTCAAAACAATGAAATGTTTTACTACTTTACACGCAGAGTCCGGGAGCAGCCACATTGCGGCACACCAACCATGTCATTGTCATATATATAGATGGATAGATGGGTAGATGGTTAGATGGATAGATGGATCGATAGACAGACAGACGGACAGACGGACAAACGGACAGACGGGCAGACGGACATACAGATATACATATATACAGATAGGTAGATATAATGATAAATAAAGAGAGAGAGAGAGAGAGAGAGAGAGAGAGAGAGAGAGAGAGAGAGAGAGAGAGAGAAACAGACAGACATACATACATACAGACAGGCATACATACAGACAGGCAGACAGACAGCCACACAGACAGACAGACAGAGATTGCAGAGACAGACATACAGAGACAGACATACAGAGACATACAGAAACAGACAGAGAAACATTAGAAACTGTGCAGTTTGGTGTGTGTCTTGTGACCGACCTGTTCTTGTCAAATACAAAATTGTATTCGTGACAATCAACGTGGAAGAGCCTCACATTGTGTGTCACAAACCCTATGAACGAATTACTGAATATATATAAAACAACACTGTTTATAGGACAAGTATGTTTAGCTACATTCACACTAGACAGTAGTGATATACAAAAAAGTTACACACATACCAATATGTATATAAACAGTGTATACACTGTTGATACATCTTAGAATATAAAAGTACAAAATTCGTATTGTAATAAAATAACATGTTCTTTCAATTTCCGACTAGTGGTAAATCTAAATGTATACAGTATCTGTTAAATCCTTTGCGTAATGAATCCTGATGACATGTGATGGACTGGCTAGTCTTTAACTTGACAATCTAAGGAAAACATGAACAGCCTAATCTATTAAGATGAACAAAGTAAACTGAAATGTTGATCGAACTAAACTGGAATGTTAATATTCAATATATAACATAATTGGTTATGTCTAAATCGAGTATATAGCTAACACGTGACCTAACCTAGCGGGAACTTGTGATCAAACATGAACATATATTGAAAGCGCCAAGTCTGGAATTCTCCGCCGCAATGTAGGAGCTGCGGCATTTGTTTCTTGAAATGCACTTTGTTGATGTTCGTCACCTGTGCAAGGCAAAGCTCTTCGTGGTCTCCCGTCTCCGTTGTCGCTGTTGCCTTGATGGATCCCTCCACTACATACGACCTATCAACGCTCCAAGTCCAACTGTCCACTTCCTTGTCGCAGTCGATGAGACGGAGCAAGTAGTTGGACATGTCTACTTTGACGCAGCGACCGCGATGCACGAGTCGGTGTCGGGTGTCGATGGAGAAGAGGTTCTCGGGCAAGACCCGGTGGAAGAAGCACATGTAGGTGATACCGACGTATCCGTCGTCCATCTCGTAGAGACACGCCTCCGTACGGAGGTTCGTCACCTCGCCGTAGAAAGTGGCGTCTCGCGGCGGCGTCGGTATCTCTGGCACGATGGTGCGCATGTACCAGTCGAAACCGGAGCACTTGAGCTTCCTCTTGAGCGCACGACGGCGCTCCAGCGACGCCATGTCGCGGGCGTTGAAACTCGTCCGCTTCGTCGGCCAGTTCCACGTGGACGCGTAGAAGAAGTCCTTCCATTCGTCCATCCACAGTTCGGCGATACGCATCAAGTTCTTCTGCACGATCTTCTCTCGGTCGCCGTCGAAAGAGTAAGCGAACGGCTTGAAGGTGTGCGCCACTCGGGAGCACGGGTGGGTGAGCACCTGCAACCGCCAAACACCGTCAGACACGGTCAGACACCGTTAGACACCGTCAGACGCTGTCAGACACCGTCAGACGCCGTCAGACGCCGTCAGACACCGTCAGATACCGCCAGACACAGTCCGACACCGTCAAGCACCATCATACACCACCAGACACGGTCCGACACGGTCCGATACTATCCGACACGATCAAACACTGTCAAACACGATCAGACACGACCAGACACGGTCAAACACTTGCAACGCCTTTAGTAAAAACCACAGACACGCTCAAATCAGCCATGTACATACAAGAAAGACACAGACATCCGAAACGAATTCAGTCATAATTGCACATGCAACATGGAATCATGTTGTAACGTCTTTAAAGTCTGCATTGGAGCATGATACATTTCGAAGGAAATATGTAAACAATAACCAAACATTTTAAAAGCACCAGTCTTTTAAAATATGCCTAACCCTTGAAACAATACCGAATGTTTCTTTTGTGATAATTGTCAGCGTTACTCTGCTTGAAGACAACACGATTACACCTCAACGTTCACGTTTCAAGCATCGCTTTCTCAAAGCCACGTATAATTGCGGTTACGATGCACATTCTCATACATGCATAACGAAAATCGTTTCCCTTCTTTATGTGTATATTAATGTATAACCGTGTAACGCAGACGGGGAGAGCAGAGAGAAGCAACGACGTACCTGGCCGCCACACATCCACGTGCGGAAGGCGAGCTCAATGTTCTCGCCGCCCCAGACGTTCATGGCGTCATCGAAGCCGCCGATGTGGTGGAAGTAGTCCTTCTTCACGGCGATGGCGCAGCCGACGAGTGTCGGCGACCGGTGGGCCTGGGCCTTGCTCCTCAGTCGACGCTTCTCGTGCGACGGCATCTTCATCCACACGTACCTGCGCGCGGAGAGGAACATATGACGTCACGCCACCGCACAGTCGGTTTGTGTTGCACAGCGGTGGTAGATCTGGAGTTTACCAATAAATAGACATCCGGGCGTACTGATAAATTATCGCCAATTTAATAAATGAATCAGGTAATGTCTTACCAGAGTTAGTCGATAGCCAATTTGACTCTCCAATATAATCTCAACGTATCGCTTTAGATGATCAAGTTATAGTATCAACTTAATTTCCTTTGCCGATCCGATATATCTCCTATTGATGCCTGGCTGAACATCTTTAGACTGCATAACGGAAGTCGCTAGTGAATATCCACGACATAGTCCCGGAGAGTCTCCCTAACAAGCTTTTAATTAATTCCAAATGGACCTATCTGAAGTCTTACTAAGCACATGGAAATTCCGTAAGAGACCTAATGAGATGGTAGCCAGTTTCAGCTTACGTTCCAAGCTCTGAATGTATCGCACTGTTCTTAGATATTAAACTTAAGCATGTGTTTTGTAATAGCGTCTAGACACTTATCAGTAACATATCCTCTATCCGTAGTTACTCATCTCGACGAGACATTTGTAGAGAACATATAACCGGCCTATAATTTACAGAACTAACGATACGTATAGAGCGAAAAACGTGTAGCTGAAATTGTTAACGGTATCCAACTCTGTGGTACCTGAATTCTGATTTACCCATCTTCCCACATAGAGCTCGCTGCCCCTCTTCCCCGCCTACCTGAGGTCCCAGCTGAATCCCCCGCGAGGCACGTGGTTGCCTGAAGCCTGATATCTGATGGTGTCCGGGTCTATTTCGTCGACATGAGGCTGAATGACAGTCTGTGGATTCTTTCGGATCTCTTCCAACATTGGTTCCAACCAACCAACGTTGCTCTCTGTGTGAGCGTCCTGTACATTTGTAAGACGATTGTTAACAGGTTGAACATTTGAAATGTGATTGTTGATAAGACGATTATTGATTGGTTGGACAATTGTAAGACGATTATTGATTGGTTGGACTTTAGTAAGACGATTGTTGACATATTATCGGTTGAACATTTCTCATTATGTCTATTGTACTATGTGTAGCTGTTTTAAAACGATAAGTATAAGCAAGAGAATTTATTAAGGTTATGTTTTGCATCTCGGTTGACACGAAAGTGTGGCGTTGTTACCTGCGAAGGACAGCATCACAACTTTCTTCTTCCCGGCGATTTGTCCTCAACAACATCCCATACATTTAGTGAACCACAAAATATGCTAGTTCAAAATATAATACAATTTTTTTAGATTTTATTTGGGAGACAGGGGTAGGAATGGGTAATGTTAGTCAACCATCAAAAAACAAAATCCACTAATGCAACATGTCAAACAAATAAAATGGCGACAATTATGATGGCAGCGGTGGGTTTAGTTTCGTACAGACCTGGAACATGAGCACTTTGCCTTTAGCGATTCTGGCGCCAATCAACCGCACTCGGATGAGTCCTTCGCGTTGCCGAGTTCGCAGCAGCTTTACCTGTCGACACAAAGGACGCGTACTGGATATGCCTTACGGAAGATAAGTTGTCCTTACATCTAGATTTAACAAGATTTAACAAGACTGCCATCCAGAAAATTAACTCGAGATGGCAGGTGGACAAGGAAGCAATTTGGCTTATCGATAATCCAATACTTTTTATCTATGTGTATCCCGCCTTTTTAAGGTATGTGTCGATTTTAGTTTTAAACATATTCACGCTACTAGCACCAACACAATCAGGAGATAACCTGTTCCATTCATTTACAGTCCTTTGTGAAAATGAGAACTTTCTTGCATCTAATCTACACTGCTCCTTTACTAATGTAACTTCATGTCCTCTGGTCCTTCTATCTTTCTTAACTGAGAAAAATATTTCTATCAATATTTTCATAACCATTCAATATTTTGAACACTTCTATCTGATCTCCTCTTAATCTCCTGGTCTCTAGTGTTGTTAAACCACATTTTTGTAGGCGTATTTCGTTACTACGATCTCTCAGTTTTGGTATCATATTAATTGCTCTTCTCTGTACTCTTTCTAGCATATCTATGTCCTTCCTGTGATATGGCCTCCACGCTTGAATACAATATTCTAAATGAGGCCTAACTATTGTTTTGTACAGCGGTATTATTAGCTCTTTTTCCTTATACGTTATGTTTCGCCTAATTAATCCAAGGATTTTATTTCCCTTTGAAGCAGCAATACTGCACTGCTCTGAAACCTTCATATCAGCACTAGTGGTTAACCCTGAGTCCTTTTCTTTTACAGTAGCACTTAGTACAGAACCTCCCATTGTACATTGTACATTTTCGTTCCCATGTCCTGTGTGGAGGCATTTACATTTCCCAAAATTTAACAACATTTGTCATTTTTCAGACTATTTTATCAATCTGTCAAGATCATCTTGTAAATGCTATCTATCTTCATCACGTTTAATCCTTCTAAACAATTTTGTATCATCCGCAAATTCCAACACATTGCTTGCTATTTCATCATCCAAATCGTTGATATATATTAAGAATAATATAGGTCCCAGAACTGATCCCTGTGGTACCCCACTCAAAACAGATTTCCAGTTTGAAGCCTGCCCATCAACTACTACCCGTTGTCTTCTGTCAATTAGCCATTTTTCTATCCAGTTAATTAAACCAGTTCCTATGCCATGGGCCTTTAGTTTAAGCAGTAATCTTAGATGTGGCACTTTGTTGAAAGCTTTCTGAAAATCTAAGTAGAAGATATCTACTGGTGATCCCTCGTCTACCCACTTAGTGATATCTTCAAAAAAACATAACATATTTGTTAAGCATGACCACGCTTTTAGAAACCCAAGTTATGTTTAACAAAAAAATCCACCATGTGATCTTTAATTAGTGTTTCTAATAATTTGCAAATCACTGACGATAAACTCACTGTTCTGTAGTTCTCCGACTTGTTTCTGGAACCTTTCTTAAATAACGGTATAATGTTTCCATTCTAAAGGAACCACTCTCTCTTCTAATGACAAGTTGAAAACTGTTGCAAGTGGTATGCTAATTTGTTCTATAATTTCCAATAGTAGTTTTGGTGGAATCACATCCACTCCAGGTGATTTAATATCCTGCATAGCCCTAATTTTCTTAACTACCATTTCCGCGGTTACAATTAACTGTCCTAAATAGTCTGATTCTGCCCCCTTGAACTTAGCCTCTGGTACTGGCAGTGAACTAATATCTTCCCTGGTAAACACTGAACTAAACTACTCATTCAGGTCTTCTGTCATGAAGAATCCCTCTGATATTATATTTCCAGCACTATCTTCTAGAGGACCGACCTTATCCTGAACGTTCTGTTTGCTCCGAACATATGCATAAAAACTCTTGCAGTCTTGTTTTATATTATAAGCAAATTTTTGTTCGTAGCTTCTCTTCGAAATTCAAATTTCAGTTGTAGCTTGGTTTAGAGCTTCTTTATAAATGTTGTAGTCTTCTTTATTTCTAGTACATTTATATGACTTCCACGTTGTTTGTTTGTACTTAATTTTTCTAATGGTTTCTTTCGATAAGTATTTATTTCTGGACCGTTTCCCTTGTTTTTAAGGGGACAAATTGATCAACGATGCACTCTATTTCACTCTTTAAGATATTCCAGCATTCTGTTGCTGACTTATTCTTCAGTGTATTGTTCCAGTCTATCTTTGCTAAATATTTCCTTATTTCCTTATATCTTCCTTTGTGAAAATTTCTCCTCAACTGCTTTTTATTATTTCTTTTTGATTTTACTTTTATGGTAAAATGTATCTGGTTGTGATCGCTACTCCCCAGTGGCTCACGTATCTTGACATTGTCAACTAATTCATTCTGTGAGGACAAAACTATGTCTAACACATTCTCACCCCTGGTTGGTTCTAGCACATGTTGAGAAAGGAAAGTATCTTGAACTAACACTAAAAACTTGTGGTCCTCACTCCCCATACTCTGAAGAGATTTCCATTGTATATGCCCGTGGTTAAAATCCCCCATAATAATACAGTCCCGTTTGCTTACTTCCCTTATAGCGTTTTGTATTTTTTCATTCTCTTCTATGCTTATGTTTGGACTTCGATAAACTAACCCAACTGTTAACGTTGAGTTACCTGTAACTATGTTACACCAAACAGCTTCTTCGCAATCTGCTTCTCTTTCTAATTTTATTTCATAAGCCTGGATAGATTCTTTAATATATAAAATAACTCCACCTCCCTTTCTTCCTATTCTATCTTTTCTAAACATTACATATCCTGTCAATCCCAATTCGGCATCTGATATATCGGTGGTGGTGCAGGATTCGGTTATACCTAATATATGAGGGTCAATATCTTCTCAGTGGCTTGCATAATTTGACATTGTCAACTAATTCATTCTGTGAGGACAAAACTATGTCTACCACATTATCACCCCTGGTTGGCTCTAGCACAGAAGAGAGAGAGAAGATAGAGAAGAGAGAGAAGAAAGAGAGAGAAGAAAGAAGAGAGAGAAGAGATAGAAGAGAGAGAAGAGCGAAGAGAGAGGAGAGAGAAGAGAGAGAAGAAAGAGAGAGAAGAAAGAAGAGAGAAAAGAGAGAGAAGAGAGAGAAGACAGAGAAAAGAGAGAGAAGAGAGAGAAGACAGAGAAGAGAGAGAAGAGAGAAGAGAGAAGAGAGAGAAGAGAGAGAAGAGAGAGAAGAGAGATAAGAGAGAGAGAGAGAGAGAGAGAGAGAGAGAGAGAGAGAGAGAGAGAGAGAGAAGAGAGAGAAGAGAGAGAGAAGAGAGAGAGAAGAGAGAAGAGAGAGAAGAGAGAGAAGAGAGAGAAGAGAGAGAAGAGAGAGAAGAGAGAGAAGAGAGAGAGAGAGAGAAGAGAGAGAAGAGAGAGAAGAGAGAGAAGAGAGAGAAGAGAGAGAAGAGAGAAGAGAGAAGAGAGAAGAGAGAAGAGAGAAGAGAGAAGAGAGAAGAGAGACGAGATAGAAGAGAGAGAAGATAGAGAAGAGAGAGAAGAGAGAAGAGATAGAAGAGAGAGGAGAGAAGAGAGAGAGAGAGAGAAAAGAGAGAGAGAAGAGAGAGAGAGAGAGAGAGAGAAGAGAGAGAAGAGAGAGAAGAGAGAGAAGAGAGAGAAGAGAGAGAAGAGAGAGAAGAGAGAGAAGAGAGAGAAGAGAGAGAAGAGAGAGAAGAGAGAGAAGAGAGAGAAGAGAGAGAAGAGAGAGAAGAGAGAGAAGAGAGAGAAGAGAGGAGAGAGAGGAGAGAGAGAAGAGAGAGAAGAGATAGAAGAGAGAGAAGAGAGAGAAGAGAGAGAAGAGAGAGAAGAGAGAGAAGAGAGAGAAGAGAGAGAAGAGAGAGAAGAGAGAGAAGAGAGAGAAGAGAGAGAAGAGAGAGAAGAGAGAGAAGAGAGAGAAGAGAGAGAAGAGAGAGAAGAGAGAGAAGAGAGAGAAGAGAGAGAAGAGAGAGAAGAGAGAGAAGAGAGAGAAAAGAGAGAAGAGAGAGAAGACAGAGAAGACAGAGAAGAGAGAGAAGACAGAGAAGAGAGAGAAGAGAGAGAAGAGAGAGAAGAGAGAGAAGAGAGAGAAGAGAGAGAAGAGAGAGAAGAGAGAGAAGAGATAGAAGAGAGAGAAGAGAGAGAAGAGAGAGAAGAGAGAGAAGAGAGAGAAGAGAGAAAAGATAGAGAAGAGAGAGAAGAGAGAGAAGAGAGAGAAGAGAGAGAAGAGAGAGAAGAGAGAGAAGAGAGAGAAGAGAGAGAAGAGAGAGAAGAGAGAGAAGAGAGAGAAGAGAGAGAAGAGAGAGAAGAGAGAGAAGAAAGAGAGAGAAGAAAGAGAGAGGAGAGAGGAGAAAGAAGATATAGAGGGAGGAGAGAGAGAGAGGAGGGAGAGAGGAGAGAGAGGAGAGAGAGAGAAGAGTGAGAGAGAGAAGAAAGAGAAAATAGAGAGAGAGAGAGAGAAGAGAGAGAGAGATAGAAGAGAGACAGAGAGACAGAGAGACAGAGAGACAGAGAGACAGAGACAGACAGACAGACAGACATACATAGAGAGAGGGGGGCAGAGAGGGGCAAAGACTGAGGCAGAGATAGGCAAATAAACATACAGCCAGCAGACAACCAGCAGACATACAGACATATAGACAGACAGACAGACAGGCAGACAAACAGACAAGCATAGAGGCAAACAGTCAGAGAAACATACAGGCAGAGAAGGAGGCAGGCCGGCAGGCAGCCAGGCAGCCAGGCAGCCAGGCAGGCAGACAGACAGGCAAGCAGACACACAGATGGACTGGCGTACTGTCTGACAGACTTATAGACAGACATACCAACAGACAAACACAGAGGATGGAAAGATATAGAGATTCAGGGAGAGAGAGGGAGAGTTGAAGAAGGGGAGACAGGGAGAAAAACATACATAATTTTTATAGAGAGAGATAGGGGCACGAAGACAGACAGACAGACATCGTGCTAGTTGCGACTACAACATAGTCAAGCAACCAACGCTACATTACTAAATTGCGTCGATTGTTCTAATATGATGCGTGTCAAACCGCATGTAATAATCAGTCACCCTATAGATACTTGTCTGAACTTGTACATACAACGAATCGGAGAAACTTGTTGAGCTAAGTACTTCTTTTAACTAATAACTATCACATTATCTAAAGTCAAACGTATGCACACGACGTACCTATACATCACAATAATTAGTTCAACTGCATGCTAGATATGTAAGTAGTCTGTAAACACAATTTAACATTATACGACAGAACACTGCTACAGTCGTTATACTACAGCTGGCATGCTCGTAGTGACTACTAGAAACAATTAAAGTTACGCATTATTCTAATAATATCATTATTATATATAACATATAAACATGAAAAAAATAACTCACAGGACACGCATATTGATACTCGTAATACGGAGCCGAGAGAACTGTACGTAGATCTTTGTGGACACGTCCATGATACCTAGCAAACTGCGATAGGGTGTGGCTCAATGCAGCTACACTATCCGCGTCTGGCGCATGACAACCTATATAATTTATTATATAGAATAGCCTATGCAACCGCTTGCACGAAACAATTCCACCAGGGTTACATAATATAGTAAACTTGTTGTGTTACAGACTCTCTGTGGGGTCGTACATGTCAACCGGCCCAAAACACGAACGGATTACATGCCCACGAACAGTATTATTTGTAAGTTTACAATTTCATATTTACTCCTTTCCAAACATGTTTTGTTCGTTTTATTATGCCATTACATTACACCTTCCCACAATTACCACCTTCGTGAATTGCACGCATGACTTAATTTTGACTAATGATTTGTTTTGATTTGTTTGCTCTATAATGTGTTTCAATCAACATTCAATAAATACTAAAATAAATTACTGCCGAATATACCCAAAATCTTAGAAGTCATCAGACTAGAAGACTCCGGTAACTTGGGCATGTGTGTCGTATATACCAAACGAAAACCCCCTGAATGTGGCTTTCATACAAGCGTTTTGTGTATTAAAAGATTTGTGTTGTGAAGCGCAGAATCCTTTCCTAATAACCTCTATATACGCTTTACATTTTATCCCTGGCGCACCTACTTCTTCTTACACCTTTATGAGAATTAATTATTACTTTTATGACAAAAATATCAAATAAATTTGCGAGCGCGGGAACAAAGAAGCGTTTTGCAAAGAAGCCATCACATTTTTTGTTACCTGTAAACTCGATGTTAAGGATGAAGGCACAGCTAATCAAATATCAAAGTGTTTAGTGATGATTTATGCATCATAACATCGTAATATTTTATATATTCATAACATCGTAATTGCTAACTCTATCCAAATTGCATACTGCCGGACATGACATCGGAAGACGGGGGAATGTTCACTTTTTTAATCCCCTCAAGCGGAGGGTGTCTCGCTACCTGTGCACAGGTCTAATGGCGTATCAGCTCAACACTTTAACAGGCCTGAATTATTCAAACTGACACCGCAAGATATGAGCATAGTATGTAGAGAGTTGATGTAGACCGTCAGACTCTTAATTGAGATTACATGTCCGACGACTGGGCGAATGCAAAATAAAACAACTTGATATTGATCGTGTATCCAAGTGGAAGATACGCTATTAAGATATAGTTTAGAAACAACTTGTTTTGCTTTAAGACGCCCATGAAATGTGATTATGTTTCAAAAACAAGTTTGGACCTGCCTGACAGATAACCTCAATTATACGCACGCAGTTACGCACGAACGCTAAGGTATAACTAATTCTAGCTGGTGATGAACCATTTCCGCTAAAAGGATTTGGCATTGATAATTAATTTTGTATGTTAACAAGTTAAAAAACCGCAGTCATTATGACCAAGCTGACCAAAAGAGTATGGGAAAACAATTTAAGATGCTTACTGAGTCTACCAGGCCTGTGTGCGGTGCACCCTCCTCTACGACAGCGAATCGTGGACCACCTACATGCGCCAGGAGCTAGTGCCGCCTCAACACCTTAATCCACCTTCTCAAACTACGACGGATTGTTATTTGCTGCGGCTGTTGGAAGGACATAGCGTAAGTCATAGACTTATATGTTGCTATGCCTTTCTCAAACTAAAAAACTTAATAAATATAACACGAGTTATAAATAAATTACAAAATAATATTCACAACTCGTATATAAACTTGTTACCATAATGCTTGTGTTACTAATACATGGGTTTAACTAAACATCATCTTCAATTAACAATTCACAAATATGTAGAAAGTAATGACAACTTGAGTGTTTTTTTAAATTGTGTTAAACTTTGAATAAGAATAAACCATATTTATAGTTCGATAACATTGACACAAATTATACAATGAAATAACAACGGAATGGGCTGTTTTATTCTATAGAGACATCGCTGGATATTTGTTGTACATCAACACTATTCTGTCAGAGATGTTCTTCTCAATAATATGTTATTGCATGCCCATAACGTGGTTGGGGGGTTCGTGTTTCGAGGTTCCAAAAACCTCCTACTGCACCACCAATAAGACCTCCATTGCAATTGCACCCACCCTTGATGCTTCCAAAAACGTCCAAACCCTTTAGGTCTCCAACTGCATCTCCGCTCCCATCGAGGCCCAATAAACCTCCAACTCACTCCCCCCGAGATTTCCAACTGAACCCCCCTTAAGGCTCCCAATTAAATCTCCAACTGTACTCCTGTGAGACCTCTAGCAGAACTCTTTTTCTTACCTCGAACTGAACTCTTTTCCTTACCTCGAACTAAACTCTTTTCCCTCAGCGGGGACGGACCCAGTAACGCCAACAGAAAAGTTTAAGGATACTTTTATTTTCTCCAACAGTATTGCAAAGGAGAGACTTCTATTAAGACCAAAACTGGTCGTTAACATAGGAGCCATCCAAATTAAAAATAACATACATTCTTTACGTGTCTACGTTTTGTTAAAAAAGAAAACAAATAATGGTTATGTAAACACTTTAGAATTGCCCTTCTCTTGTAAAATGTGCGTGATGTTTGTTGTGGAGTACAGCCGAAATAGCTACGGCTAGTGTCACTGTCACATGTCTGCAGTGGTGATGTTGACCACGGCAGGCCGCTGGCTATGTCTGGACGCCGCATAGAAATAACCTCAGGGCTCCAACAATCTGTTAGCAATTGACACAATATCACGCCGCGTTACTGAAATTTCGATTATCATAGCTCAATTTGGGGTTACGCCATTGTACTCGTATTCTTTGGCTGTTCGTGTCCGTCAACGTGTGCCCTGTGTCATCAAATTTACCGATGACACATGTACGGCATTCCAAAGGTAATCTTCCCGAGCGAATGGTCAAGATTAATCACGTTTACTATGTAATATTCCGAAGAATATAAAATGGAGACTCCCGAAAAAAACTAAGAAATTCATATTAACAACAAAGTCCACTTTTCATATCACACCGCTATCTTTATTTGATGCGTTTGTTTTACTCAATGGACATAGTCTACTTTAACAGTATCCACCTAATATGAAAGAATGACCTTTATAATTGTGCAAATAAAAGTGTTAGCATTGTTACTACATAGAAATATATATATACAAAAACATGTGACAAGAGACATACTGTTTAACACATTTAAATTAGTGGCAATAAATCATTCGTAGTGGTTAATTTAACTTCCCAGCGTAACCACTAGCTACGTAAATAGCAGCGGGTGTTCTCAGGTTTTCCAGGTTACGGCGTGTGTACGCCCCTACAAGCGCGTGTCCCTACAACCACACAACACCCGGCGCCACAGCCGGTGTCACTTAGTGACCATGTGGTAGCTCTTACCAGCCCGCCCAGTGTGTAGTATTCGGCGACGCGACGCGCATGCTCTAAGGCCAGACCAGATCAGATTGGGCCCCGTCATCTTTGGTAGCATCTCCGGCCAGGGCACACGTCTGTAGGTGCTTACTCGCGCAGATGAGATATCGGATTAACGAAGGGAGGCGGTTTGCAAGTCTTATGGTCGCCGCTCAAGCCACGGCGGTTGGGTGAATTTACTTCGCTCGGCCGATCCCGCCAAAATGGATACTTGGCTGAAGAAGAAGGAAGCGTTCGAGAGCGGAGATGTCCTCCCGCCACCCGAGGATGAAGGTAAGGCTGTGGTTGACTGGTTTCCGGGCGCTCGGCTGGTCCCGTTGTTTGCGTTGCGTAGCCCGAATTCTTCCCTTGCGCGGCCCGAACCCCGGAGTCGGTTTCCCGTTACGTGAGCGGTTATTCTGGTCGACGCGTATATCAAGCGGTTCACATCGGGAGTGTGGAGGCGGTACCATCACGCCGTACAAGTATAAACAACGAACATAAACAACGCGATCATTTAGGACACCGCATATAATCATGGGTAGTGAGTTAATGGTTAATTTGGACATGGTCTTTGCAGGTGTAACTGAGGTCATTTTAGCAGCGCTAATACAAAACAGTACTACAGTATCCGGAAATATGTTTCGTGTGCCTTGATACTAATTGTATGATGTATACTGTGATCCTCACTGTAACAAACAACTTCTAACAGTCTCAAAATGGGATGTCGTGTTGTGGTAATTCATGGCCGTATGGATAATATTGCATCCATGAAAGTTGCAACCTGACACTCACATCCCTGAGACTCTCCCGGTAGTTCCGATGCAGGCTAATTAAGTAGGAAATGGTACAAAGACCGGTGAACCCGACGACCGTGCACCACGGCAAGTAAAGCAATCGTGGATTCACATCCACACTGACATGCCATGCCCAAGTATATTCACGGGGTTTCCACAAACACTGTCACTCACAGCTACGCATGTAAACATCGAGAGTTCTACTCGAGCTCCATTTGTGTCTTTAGGATCCCTTGACGAAAGAATGTGTTGTAGGTGTTTATTTATTGAACGTATTGTGGCAACCATATATGTAATAGTCATTATTATGTGTATTGTTCGTTCTGTAAAGTAACACCTAGTCGTTGGAAACAGCTTCCAAACGCGACAGCGTAGCTACACAATACGGTACGCTGCAGCTGTGGCGCGGAATTCTAAACAGATAAGGCATTATTTAACATTACGCAACGTCGGCGTTAGGAACGAGATACACGGGCCAGGAGCGACATGGCCGAGGGAGTAACTGGTGGGGGGAAAACACCAAGGATGGTTGCACTCCACACACGTCTACGTCTGTATCAGTAATCACCCCCAATACCACAAAGTTAAATCAACATAAAAGTTAAATGGGAATAAGCTAAACTTGGGTGTGAGTACCCAATAAATGACATCGGAAATAAATGGCACGCACGCATACATAAACGTATGGCCACACGCATTGCACACAAGTATACACACGCACGCGCGTGCAGACATGCAAGCGCGCACGCACGCGCACACGCATGCCGCACACACTCACACATGCTCGCACACGCACGAACGCACGCACACGCACATACACACACACACGCACACACAAATATATCCATATGTATATACCTGGGTATGATTCAATCGATACTATCACGATTAGACTAATGATACAGCCATGCAAATAAGGAAACTGCCAAGCAAGTAAATTATTAACTTTCATAGCCGAATGACATAACATAGCTTGCCAGACATATCCACCATGCTTCATTAATTAGACAAAGCTATCAAGCAGTACCAGATTACTAAACATGGCCGGTGTCAAATAGAATATCTGGTCCATTTCCTATGAGGGGTCCATATTCTATGACATATTAAACAAACAAAACTGAAAATGGACCCCCATAGATTATGGACCCGAGCTACTTTTTCTATGGGGTCCATATTCTATGACACATATAAGAAATGGACCTCATAGATTATGGACCCCCACTTGGGTCAAAATTCTATAGCGTAGGTCCATATTCTATAAGGAAAATGGGTCCATTTTCCATATGACACCGGCCCTAAAACATTTGTTATACAAACGTTGTCCTATGGAGGAATGGAGTGGGTTAGGGAAGGAGTGAGGGAAGGAAGGAGGGAAGGTGGAGGGAAGGAGGGAGGGAAGGGGGAGGGAAGGGTGGAGAGAAGGAGGGAAGGTGGAGGGAGGGAATGGGGAGGGGTGGAGGGAAGGAGGGAGGGAAGGAGGGAGGGAAGGTGGAGGGAAGGAGGGAGGGAAGGGAGAGGAGGATGAACGAAAGAACGAATGAACAACGGACGGACGACAGAGAGATGAGGGAACTAAGTTTAAGCTGTCTTTATACATACAGACATTTTGAATAGATACACAACTCGACCTGGCACACATGCAGCGGTACAAATGCCTGTCTACACACAATTTCGACGTGTACAACTTGCAACAACCGTCGCAACTTGCACCACTTTGGAGAGATGTACAAGTGGTGACAGTACAAGACTACAAGTGCCGTAAAGACAATTAGATGACCTATTTCGAGTATAAAGCCTATATACATACATCCATGTTGCACATTAGTATGATATATTTCATGCTAAACAGCTCGTGGCGCTACAGGTTGTATATTGGTCTATGGTACTAAGTGCCTATAAGACACGTTTTGATGTTTTCAGAATTATGGCCTAGGGGTAAACTTCAGAAACCGATGCCCGACCGATGGGTGCCGTTTGTGTATAGGTGTTCTGTGCCTTTGCTAGGAATGAATATCATATTTATATCACTATCTTTACATCCTGCCATGCATAGACATCTGTATGAAAATGCAGTGTCTATTTCCTGCTGCTTAATTTCGACAAACCACGTGAATTGTGGCGTTTTATGGCATTTCTTCCCAGCCCAAAGTGGATATCATCTCGAAATACTGCGGTAGGCCCAATACTGGGCAATATCCCACATCATTCCAACACTGGTTATTCGCGGCATCCTGTACCCAGGCAAGATTGACCTTCTGAAGGTCACACCCACCCACGGTGTTGTCGACGAGCTTGGACGGGACTGTAATGGTTTCTTTGGCGATTAATTATACATTGGATTCTTTGAATCGAAAATGACCTTCTGCGTATCCACATAGTAAAGACGTTTACCTAATAACAACTGGCATGCTATTGATTCGCACATCAATATGGCCGCTCTGATCCGTAAGAATCATTGGCACGTAGTGGAAACTGTACCCGATAAACACTTGAACTTCACTTAAACCTGGGCAGTAATCTTAACTCTACCGGGTACAGTGTAGTATTGTAACACGGATGTGGTTCCCTTAACATCCGCGTTGGGCCAAATAAATGACCGACAATCACGGACAACTAACAGGTTGTGAAAGCTACGACGAACGACTGTTGACATCACCGAACCACAAACAGGGACACCGAGCGTAAACACCGGGGACATACTTATTGGGATCATCGACAACAAATGATGTCTTTACTTGGGGTATACTCTTCAACAAAGTCATGTGGGTTTCCATTCCCGCAGGTGTGACGTCCCGATTTAGGCCAACTAGTGTAGACGAATCCAACCGACCAGCTTATCGGCGCCGTATGGTGGCAATAGATAAGTGACTCGTAAGAGATCTGACTAAGAGCCAATTCCGACTGAGAGCATAAACCTAAAAAAGCGTAGCTTCTGGACGATAATGTCTGGGAAAGCGAGGGTTGCCGCGCGTTCGGTTCTCCCGGGCTGTTAGAGAGGTGTCGAGAGAATGATATGCGCCCGGGATCTACGGCTGTCGGTATGATTCAGCGGCAACGTCCGGGAAATGCGCGTGTAGGTCCAGCGGTGACGCCTGTGGATATTATTATTAACCTATATAGTTGTAGATATGATGATAAAGCCCGCATGGATCACACTTGTGGATACATCGGTGTCGTTCGCGGATCACAATTGTGGATACAGCAATGTGGAATTCTAGATAAGTTTTGCTGTAGGATTTAAGTAAGGCGTGATAAAGATGCACAATTAACTGTTACAACACGCGACTTGTAAGCACTTATATTGCTATCATTGGCGAAAGCATAATGTACAGGCCACTGTGTATACGTATGTGCATGTGTGTGTGTGTGCGCGCGCGTGCGTGTGCATTGTGTGTGCGTGCGTGATTTGCGTGCGTGCGTACGTGAATGCGTGCGCACCTGTGCGTGTTTTTTGTCTGTGTGTGCGAGTTTGTGCGTGGCTGGTCGCATGCAAATGTTCGTTGTTAACACATCAAGAAAGCAAACGTTGAGAATCTTACATCTTACATGGTGTTCGTTTCATTTCCCCGTCTCATGCAACACTCCCTCCCCACCCCTGTTCCCCGTCTCTCGTCTCTTCTGGGGGGGGGGTCGTCACGGGCGCTGCTGAAGGAAGTGGTAAAACGGCTCACTGATGACATTGGCACTGATCCCAACTACAGATGGTGTCACACTGTCGTATCAAATTAGCGACACACATGTGATACGTGTTGTTATAACAACTTAGAGAAGCTTGTTATCAGTGGACAGCCGGTCGCGGTCAACGATGTTTTGCTTTAAAAGACACAAATAGATCAAATGTTCTGGATTACTCACTGCATCAGTTTATCTATCCGTGTGATGTATGGCATCTCAAGCGAGGATAGAGTCTACGCCGATTCTTGGGTTGAGACTTAATCAGCCATTACTATACTCACATGCAGCAGATAACATCACCCCAACACACATCACTCCAACACACATCACTCCAACACACATCACTCTAACACACATCACTCCAACACACATCACTCCAACACACATCATTCCAACACACGTGAATCCATTAATTAAACTTCCGCTTCGTATTTTGAGAGCATGATCGTGCTATTTTACAAATTTTAAAATAAATAGCTGGCTCTTCGTGAAACCGTTCAGTATTTTGAAGGAGCGTTGAATACTCCAGAAAAGTAATTTTTTCGTGCCTACTGTCTGTCTGACTTTTTGTATAATGTCCCAATTAATAATTATCCTTTTTTTGAAACCAGTATAGACAAAAAAAGTTTAGTTAGGTTTTACTTATTATAGCCATATTATGATAAACATTTCTTTCTCGGGAACTGTTCTTGTAATTTGGAACAGTGGCCTACTAGATGTTATATATTGTACTAGTAGGCCTAACAACAATCTCTAAATGATCATATGTCGGTTGGTGTCCCTTCCTCGTTCTCTTCCTTGTTTTCCCTCTCTCCCTTCCTCTCACACCCTTTCTCTCAATCTATCACCAGACAATGTGTATCTTTGAGTTGTTCTCCGTGCTCCCTTTCAGTCAATACTTTATCGTGTCAAGTCCGTTTGTCTTTATTTGTCCTCTGTCATACTACACGCCCCCTCCCACGCCTCCTTCCCTACTACACCCAATTCCCCCGTGACGGTGTACTCATGTGTTCGCATCTGTTTCATGCATCCCTCCTGCCGCTTCTGTGCTGCATGCAGCTCGCTTCCAACATGTTTTTCTTTTCCGATCTTTCGACGTGTTTGGATATCATCGAAACAAAGGAAATGAGTCTCAGTTCCGACCTACAACATGTAACGCTGTACACTGTTGACGATGACAAGACAATTACAGAATCGTTGGATTGCTTTTACTCCCTACATGTGTATTTACCAACGTATGCTCTCACGCACACGCGCACGCACGACAAAAGCACACGTTTATATCCACGCATGTTCACTTGCATAACGTTGTCTTCTTCCTGCAGTTCCGCAAACAAGACTACCTCAGTAGTTCAAAATGTCTGCACTCGATATACCTGTAATGTCGTTATACATAAACGCGAAGTTCCGCAGAGGTAATCTCTTTTTATAACGGCATTCTTCAACTGAGCAACGCAAAAATCTAGACATCACCACAGCAAGACATTCCCGGTACCATCCTCCAGAACAGACTACAGGAAATTGTCATTCTTTCCCAAGACCATTCCAGACTGGAACGGATTTCGAGAGGCAGTATTGTCAGCTCCCAGCCTTAGCTGCTTCAAGGTTAGGGTTGCTGCCCATTTCAGTTCCCAGTAAGCAAAACCAGCACTGCCCCCTCCCCCTACTGCAACATTCCCTTCATCTCCCCCACCCACAAACCCATGCGCATCCCCTGCAAATACCAACAGTGCTCTTCAAAATGTTGAAGTTGGTTGGTTAACTGGAAAAAGAAAGATCAGCAGTTCACGATATCCTGTTAATAACTCATGTATTGCACAGCTGCGCCGAATTAGACTACATTACGTTTGCATTGCATAATAACACATAATTATATCTGCCGTGTCCTTGCTCGGATGTAGCACAGGTTAGGGCACTCGCGCACGTACGTACGCACGCACTCATCATGTGTGTGTGCGCGCGTGCATGCGTGCCTGCGCGCGTGCGTTGTGTATGTGAATGCGTCGTGCGTGTGTGTGTTATCGGTCTGCAAAACCTATCGAGGAATTCCGCCTTTACCGGAATGTGTTTGTAATGATTGTACGGTGTTTCTCTTATTAATCCATTTGGCATAGGTATACCCAGAGGGCCTACGCAAGCTACACTATCTTCGTTTCTCGGCATTACCTTCGGGTTATTTACTTGTTTAATCAGATCGCGTGTGCATTCGTTATACACTTCTGCAACAAAATGTTCTAATCGACATCATCGCCGCTTGCACGCTGTAAGTGATATCATAAATAACATTCGTAAAGATACGGACATGCGATAATCTGTAATTTAACGCTTTTTGGTTTATGGATCACGAGATCCATATGAAAGATCGTGAGTAAATTATAATGTCTCCAAGATTCATAACATCAGATCCATAGTCTAAAACTACGATTCTTTGTGATAACACATTAACACGATTCCATCGAATCGTCGATCCTATTCTGAAGTCATGACAATGTTCAACTATGCACATTGTTACGGCAGCAATTATACTTGTATAATAAGCGAAATGTATAAAAGTAAAGGTAAGTTCTTATATAACGCAGTTTCAAGTCCTTTGGACAACTCAAAGCGCTTTCCATCACAGCAGTCCTGCTCAATCGAACACCATCTCGACTTATCTGGGATGCATCCAGCCACACTGAATTAAATGCGCGAAAGAAGGCTAAGTGTACATAAATACCTACCAATGTATATAGCCTCAAGGGACTCATTCATACAGCCGAGTGAACTGGAGCAACGTGGAGTGAACAAACTTGCTAAAGTTTCGACATGACAATACAGGATTCGAACCTTGGTTCTCTCGATTGTGAGTCCGATGCTCTAGTCACTGCGCTCCATATTGACTATTAACGATGCCTTCTTCTTCTACCCCCTTTAGTCTCTTGTGGTGTGGGCCAAATGACCCGGTCTGTTCCGTCCTCTGGTGATATTTCTCTACAAGTCCCGATTGTCTGCATCCCTCACTCTCAGGTGTCGATCCCTTCCCTCGTGACAACTGTCCACACTGTCTCTCCATCTCAACGCTGGGTTTTCTCTTCACTCTCTTGTTTCCGTGTTTATATAAATCTTTCCTCACTATTTCTCTGCATAGGCCTTGTTTGCAGGACCTATGCAGGGCCTGTATGCAGGGCCTGTTCATATAACATACGTTATATGAACTATTTATATAAACTATATCACAAACTGTCTCAACGTTGCTAATTATCTGACATGCATGTTCAGATACCGTGAGACCAGATTGTTGTCGTCAGTGTCGTCTTCAAGTCAACGACGGTTGACTTGTCTCGAGATATTACAAGCAATACGTCCAACGTTTGTTAAAGGGCGTGCAAATAACCAATCATTAATAAAAAAAAACACAAAAACATTAAACAAATTTCAACTTATTGTAACCTGAACGGGGGCATATTTCACAATTTCATCGTTAGCGAGTCAATCGGTGCAATTATGTGTAGTGTCGTTCAATTCGCAAGGTGACGCTACCGTAGCCGTAGGCTTCAAAGTGCATTTTGTAAAGACCAAAATTCTTCAGATTTTGAAAGTACCACGATAAATAATTTCCATTGAAATCTAAACTGAGTTTCACGGTCTATCACATACACGAGTTCGCATCATATCGTAATTTCCGCAGTCTCTTCAGTTCCCGGACTGGTTACCGATGATTCACCTTTGGCATGCTTCGCATTCCAATGACCTAAACTCTGCAGCGACATAAAGGTGGGCGTGTCTGGTCGCTGCTCGACAGGTGGCGCTCGTTTTCCCCGGCAAACCACCTGTAGAACGGCTTTGCGGCCATGTTGGTTTGTTGTCGTATTCTTTAACTTGAAATGGGGACTTTGTTGTTAATAATTTCTTGAATTGGATATTGCATGACACTCACTTAGGTAAGTAACACAGCCACTATGTTTAATTAATTATACTTTCTGTAGTCGTACACAGAGTATATCTGCGTAACTTCGGTGGTGACATTCGACGCTGGGAACCGGCCCGTGACGGAACTAGTCCGTCACGGTGGTGGCTTTGACAACCTGACTGACTAGCGTCTTAGCTGTATGTCAGCCAAACCGGATCTAGTGCTCATTCGACCAGTTAAAGTGCTAATACAAAACTGTATATGTATCTCTCCACATTATTTGTTCAATCAAGAATCAATAAGAACTCGTCAGAAGTGACAGAACTTTCAGAAGTCAGAGCCGAGACTCGTGAGGCGTGACAAACTGACGTTATCCGACAACGCCAATATCGTTCAATAATTATTCGTCTCCAACACGTCGTTTGGCTTACCGGTCTTGCTTTGTAAGTTTTTGACAGCCACACCGACAGTTGTTTCATAACATCCTGTTAGTGTTAGGGCCTACGTTCGCAGTGGCCTGTGCTAACGGACATGTTTTTTCGCGAGACACAGTGTTCAAGATAAATCGATGGAATACGATGTAAATGACATTGCATGATAAGGCAATGACAAAATCACCACTTTTAATAATGACATGTTAACGAGCTCTATTTTTTGTTATAAATATGTTAATTAATTTGACAAATTTACAAGATTTCTCTCTACTGGTAACTTGTGTTCAAGTTTTATTTATCTTTGAATTTAACATTAGGCGATAAGGATAAGGATACTTTTATATTCCCAACAGCATTTAAACAAATACAAATGATGTAAATATATGCACAAATATATATATATACTAGCATATGTAGCAATATCGAAATGCGAAAAATACAATACAACTGAAGATATGTAGTCAACAAAATATGAGAGTTAATTCAAGAGGAAATGCATAATTACTTTTGTTGACATATTTAAAGTGAACAGTTATTTAATAGCAGAAATGTGATGGAAGCGATCTTTGTTATACTGAGCCGTGTATGTTGCAAACAGCAACCCTTCTTTCCTTACCAGTAGTTTATTGGTGCCACTGATCTGCCACAGGTATAGCAGAGCAGCCCCAAGGCTAGTAGCATGTGCCAATTATGTGACCTAGTAGGGCTTTGTGCTTTTGAAACATCCAGTTTGAAAGGAACAGTGCCTTTATTGCCTTCATTATGCTATTTACTTGCCGCTCAGAAACAACTGAACCATGGATTCTTTCAGGAGCTGTTGAGTGTCCTTTGAAGCAACGCATATTAATTGTAAGACAGAAAAGGAAACGGGAGTACCAGTGATATAACACTGGTGGTCTGTTTAATTCAGCACTGCAGGCATATTGACCTATGCATTCCTTAGATCTGTCAGCTATATCAGATGAGGTTTATAAATCCTGACATTTCTTATTAATTAATTCAGACATTCTACAGATGAGCAAACTTTATTTAAATATACTTTAGTAGCATTTTAATTAGACATGTTTATTTTGTATTGCCAATGTTTGACTTCCACATGCTAATGCCATTTCACGTATGGGATGTCACTGTTTGTTCACAATTCACTGTCCCCTACTATTCCACCAATGGTGACATGCTTTAACTGTATCAACAAGTTTATCTTACTACCTTAGGCATTGGTGATAATCTCGTTCATGCTCATGCTGGTAGTGGTAATAGAGTTGCATGCCAAAAGTAAGATTGCGTTGGTTTGATTCATTTCAGGCACCTAATAAGTAATGGTTCACAGTATTCACAGCTTAGTGTTTCAACTTTCTGTAACTGTTAGCCAGAGTATCACTAACCCCTCTTAATTGGGAGTTGGCTAATGTGTCACTACTTATCAGTTTGCTGAGTAATTTAGGGTAACTGTTAATTAGTGGGGCAACTAGAGCAGCATTCTCTTGTAGGCAAGTAGGATTGTCCTATATTTTAATCTGCTAAGAAATGATGCAGTACAATTATTTAGCATAATTACCATCTATAGACTAAGAATATTATTTTGTGAAGAAATAAAATACTAATTCTTAGCATTTGGTAGTTGTACAATTAATTGGTATTTTAATTTAATGTAATGACAAACATGCTATGAGATGAAAGAGTTTGTGCTCCAGATTGCAGTTGTACCTAAAAATGCACTGGTCTAAAATGCGAAATGCCATGTGACTTATTGCACTGATTCTGTAAATATTTTGGGAGTTCACATCACAATTAAAAAATAATAATTCACATGTCCACTTAACATCATTTGTTTATATACATTTATACTGGGTAGATGAACTGTCAGCATGTTTCCGGACAAGGTAAACTTTTCCAATCAAAGCTATTACCTGTGAGTAATCAAGAGGTGCTAGAGATTCATGGGTTATCAGTGCAGAGTAGCTGGATGAAAGGAAGACCTCCTTAACAGCAGTGTTTACACAGAATCCTTGTCAACTCACCTGACCTGAAGAATCAACAGTTATGTTTGCACTGCACAAGGGGGCAGGTCACTGTTACACCTAGTGTGCCATTATCTACAAAAGCTTACACAAGGGGGCAGGCCACTGTTACACCTAGTGTGCCATTACCTACAAAGGCTTACACAAGGGGGCAGGCCACTGTTACACCTAGTGTGCCATTACCTACAAAGGCTTACACAAGGGGGCAGGTCACTGTTACACCTAGTGTGCCATTACCTACAAAGGCTTACACAAGGGGGCAGGCCACTGTTACACCTAGTGTGCCATTACCTACAAAGGCTTACACAAGGGGCCAGGCCACTGTTACACCTAGTGTGCCATTGCCTACAAAGACTTACACAAGGGGGCAGGTCACTGTTACACCTAGTGTGCCATTACCTACAAAGACTTACACAAGGGGGCAGGCCACTGTTACACCTAGTGTGCCATTACCTACAAAGGCTTACACAAGGGGGCAGGCCACTGTTACACCTAGTGTGCCATTACCTACAAAGGCTTACACAAGGGGGCAGGCCACACCTGTTACACCTAGTGTGCCATTACCTACAAAGGCTTACACAAGGGGCCACTGTTACACCTAGTGTGCCATTACCTACAAAGTTACACCTACACCTGTGCCATTACCTACAAAGGCTTACACAAGGGGGCAGGTCCACTGTTACACCTAGTGTGCCATTACCTACAAAGACTTACACAAGGGGGCAGGCCACTGTTACACCTACTGTGCCATTACCTACAAAGGCTTACACAAGGGGGCAGGTCACTGTTACACCTAGTGTGCCATTACCTACAAAGACTTACACAAGGGGGCAGGCCACTGTTACACCTAGTGTGCCATTATCTACAAAGGCTTACACAAGAAGTGGTGGATCATGTGTGGGGTATATTTTGTTACCATGTATGTGTTAGTCAGGGCTGGGTCCAATTACGTAATTGTATTTGTAATTGATTACAGTAAAATGCTGTAATTGTAATTAATTCTGGTTTTGAAATGATTTTGTAATTGTAACTGATTATTTTGTGTAATTGAAACAGTTACAGTCAATTACAGACTTTTCTGACACCACATGCTTTAAAAAAAAATCTACTTCATGATTGACCCCTTTGATCCTACATGCCTGGGTGTATGCCTGTGCATGCAATACCACCAGGCACCAGAACATAGTAAACTTGGCAGCAAGGTTCTTCTGCCTTGACTTTTATATTTAATTAAAAGAGTTAATTGCAAAGCAGTACTTTAGAACTTGGCCAACAAAGCAGATTGATCATGGTTTAAATAGGAAGATTTAGTGAAATTATAAGTACTGATAGCATGTTGTGGTAACACAACATATGTGAGTGGTTGACATGATAACTTATTAACTTTCCTATCTCAGCTTAATGAAATGCATTCAAGCTTAACAGTTGTTGTTTGTCGAGATTGGCTGCTGTTTATGGGCCTTCGGTCAGTGGCTGTAGGACCGCCCGCATGCAGCTACACTACCTTATCCATGTTTACATTGTCACCAGCATTACTGGAATTCCACAGCCTCAGGTGAGACGTGTATTGCCACCTAGGCGGAACTGAACTTGTTACTCACTCATGCATGACGTTCTATAGCTAGCGATATTTTACATGTACCGGTATGTAGGTAGGTACCTTTTTTCTTGCGCCTCATTTGAATACATCAAAATATAGACTAAGTGTTGACACAAGGTACCATCATGAAAATAATGTGTTTGCCCCAGTAACCTCACATTGATTTTTGAGGTACTGCACAAGTTTCATATCTGTGCTAGGTTCTATAACTTTATTGAGATAAAGCTCTTATCTTTTTATGATAAACGTGTAATAGTAACTTAGTTGACTGTGTAATAAACGTGACAGTCCTGATAATCTTTTTATGATAAATGTGTAATTTCAGAAGAATGTTAACATTGCACTGCTTATCACAGTAGTCTGGGGTCAGTAGCCATGAACAAACAGACTTTGGGTGACAAAATACCCTCTTTTGCCACCTAATTGTCTACATACTTCTCTGTCATTCATGCTCACTAGCATGAAGTGGGCTGAGTTAGTGTTATAGGGTTGAACTTGTGCCATTCACACAAACCTATCATGGCCACTTTACAGAGTGTGAATAGAAATAATTGAAAAAGTAATTCTTAGACCATCACTGTTAATAAATGGGTGTTTACTTACCTTGTGTAGAGCACAGTTGCATTGTGGCAAGAGCATCAGACTCTCAGTCTCAATTGAGAGAATTTGGGTTTGAACCAGGGCTACCAGGCTGTGCCGCTGTTTCGAAACTTGGGCAAGTTCGTTCACTCTACATTGCTCCAGTTCACTCAGCTGAATGAATGAGTACATGCTACCTGTCTATAGACAGTGATGGATATTTGTGTACAAATAGTTTACATTAATTACAGTGTGGCTAAATGCTTCCCAGAGAAGTCGAGATGGTGTTCGATTGAACAGGTCTGTCGGGGAGTGCTTTGGTCAGTTCTAAGATCCGGATCCTGTAAAGAACTTACGTTTACTTTCCAAATTGCTGGTATCTTGCTGGGTTTTACTGTTAGAACAAAACTTTGTCTTCTGTTTTTCTCAAGTGCCAGTGGGCTTAAGGGAATTGGACTATCAGTTTCTCCAATCACTTAGTATTGCTTCATGATTCAAACCACCACCATTTGTTAATAAGCAAATGTTGTCATTAATGACAGAATGAACAAAATTAGGATTGAACTGTTGTGACATGACAACCAAACACATTGCCAAGTACTGTTATAAATTCATGCATAGTAGCATTAATGTGCACTCAGCCAGTGCGATTTTCTGTTGTTGTTTGTGAAACATGGTAAAAATCAAACCACCACCCATGTAATGCTATACTTTTATAAACTTATGTGATTGCCTCAAGATTAAGATTAAGAATGACAATTTTATTGCAATGTTGGATGCAGATATATATAAATACTGCCACTGTCGCCTCTGTTGATACATATATATATATATATATTGTAAATGGAGACCTTTTGCTATTTTAGCAAATATTGTTTGTGATTAACCCAACAAACAGGGCAATGGTTCCATATAGCCAGATGACTGCATGATGCGTTTATGGCACCAGTGTCAAAAGGGTACAATCCAAGCATATTCTCGATCACCGATAAATAATTTATGGAATGTCTCATTAGCCTGTTCACGTTCACAGCACCAATTCACTTCGAGCAGGAATATATACGACTTCTCTAATTTAGCTCCGTGCCAGTCTGGTTGAAAGGAAATAACAGACATATTTATAGGTCTGATAAACAGGATAGTATGCCATTTGTATTCCATAGAACAGTCACAAGAATGTTCTTTTCAAGAGCAGTGTTAGACCGATCAGCAGGTTGATTAGTGAGTGAGTAACAACATAAATCACTGTGACAGGTTAGAATGATATCACTAATCACAAGGCAGCCATGAAAACACCTTTACAGATTCTATGGCAAACTGCTGGGTTAAGTAACAGGGATACCAGTGAAAGACAGTGAAACAGAAGCTACTGGGTAGAAAGTCAAGCAAAGATGTTTTTAAATAAACGTTATTATTGTTCAGTGGTTATGCAGAATCCAGACCGAAAGACGCTTTTGATAACTGATAAAAATAGGTTAAATGACTTTAGTAATTGTAGGTATTATTGCGGTTTAGCCAGTTAGTAGATTATGAAGTGATAATCCTGTTTTGATATAAAAACAAAAATAATGGTAATATTGTACACAAATTATTGAAGATTGTATGGGTTGAACAGGCTACACTTGCAACATTGGCATACCTGATAGTGGTAGTCAATGTGTGTCTGACAGTGGGTATTGATGTATGAACAAGAGATTGCAACACAAACTGACAAGAAAATGTCCTTCAGTGAAAGTTAAACACTCATGATGAGAGAAAAGACAAACATGCTATCTAGAAATAATGATCTCTTGTAGGCTGGCTAAGAAATTAAACACTGTTTATAAATATAAGTTATATAATTACATATAGTGATATACATAGTATTAGACAAAAATTAAATTTCTTTGTATGGATGTCATGGTGATTGGAAAGAGCAAGCTGAACACATACTAACTATCAATAACGAACAAGGAATGTAAACAAATTTAAATAGAATGTAGGTAATTCTAATTTGTAAATAAATACTATAGTTCTAAGAATAAGATAAACTAACGAATGACATACAGACTGATTTATGTGTGTAGAATACCTGGTGATAAATGCCACTGATAAGTGCATTAATTGTTATGAGCTGGTTGTTGATAAACTAGCTAATGACCTGGACTGGACTTATTTCTGGGGTCATGACACTGTTAGACATCCTGTTTGGTTACAGACAAAACAAAGTGCAGTGTGTTTTTGAGAAATGATGTTTTAAAAAATTCACCTGCTCTGACATAAGTGCATTTGAGTAGTCAGATTTCCAGGTGTGATTGTAGAAGCTGTTGACAGTAAAATTGTGTATTTTTGGCTGATTTTACTAAGCGGAAGGGTATTTGGCTAGTTGACCCTTTAGTCAGATTACTGCCTGCATCCATTCGTAAATATTGACAGTTGTCACACATACAGGCATTTACGAGAGCTAGAAATATTAGATTTTGATTAAACTCGACCAGCATGTCAATGAAATGATAATAACAGCAGGTGAGAAGTTTAAGAAATATTGTAGGTCACATTTTCTTAAAATTACACAAAATGTTAACGTGGTCGCCAATGGGAAAACTAACAGTGTGCTAAGCCCTTCTACTGTATTGGTTACAGTTGTTGACCCTAGTGAAACCTGTTGACCAAACCTGGCCCATATGAGCTGGACAGTGTTGGACGTTGCTACTGCTAGACCCACAATTGGCACCTGTCAGAGTATTGATATTTATGTCATTGGAGCCAAGGTTCCAGAGAAGAACAACAAGTCTATAAGTAGACAGAATGCAGTCTCTTTTGTGGTCTTGTTGACAGACATCATTTTTTATGATACATTTGTCATTAGAACCAGGTACTGTTTAGCAAGCACCAGTGCCTAGCGGCCAATACACATTTCCTGTATTCAATTCAGAGTAAAATCTATCAGGATCATAGAAGAAATGTGGAGGAATTGAGAGGAGGTTGAAATGAAGAAACATAACAATGAAAGTAGTGGGGAGATGGGTAGGGCATGTAGAGAGGATGGGTGAAGAAAGATGGACAAATAGTAGTAAACAGAAGCAAGGTAGGAGAAAAACAAAGACTGAAATTAAGATGCAGAAACAGAGTAAAGAGACACGGGAAGGACAGGGGTGAATGGTTCATCGGATGAACAGTCGAAAGTGGGAGAAAATTGCAGAAGATAGGGACAGGTGGGGAAGTATCATCGAGAGGGCAAAACAGACCGATTGATGTGGGCCCCACACTGTGATAGACGAAGTGGGATGAAGAATAGTGACAATGAAATGTTTGATCGATATCACAAAAACTTGTTGAAGTTTTATGGGCAGGAAACGTATTGTCTCTAGCATTAGAATAAATTATAATCCCTTTCACTGCTTGGCAAAATTACAGTTACTGAGTTAGTTAACCATGAGCTGGAAACACTCCATGGTAACCTTGGCACTAAAGCTTGTTCATAATGAAACAAGCAGTCTAGATGTCAATGAAACATTGATTATGCAGATGTGCTCTGTGCAGAACACATGGCATTTAAGTCCAATTTTTTTCATTACAATAAGTTAGCATTTAAAATTTTTAATAGTTAACCTGTTTGCATGGGTTAAAAACTGTAGATCAATACCATCTAGAAGTATTATTTCAGCACTGCCTAGTAATTAAAATAAGTACTGTTAACAGTGTTATGACTTCAGGTGTACACTAGGACTTACATTGAACCACCATATTGCCTGGTGAATTCTGTGTTATTATAGGAGAGGACGAATGATTGTTGCAGGGTGTACTGGATGCAGCTTCTGCATCTGACCATTACATCATCATCATAAACTTGTACTTTTTAACTTGCAGGGAACCAGCTGCTACTACATAGATCTACCTTGTTGGTGCTGTTATTTGTTTTCTTTCTACATTAATTTATGTGATCGTTTCTTAGTAACAGTTCTGGCAGTGCAAGTATAATTTCTTGTGCATTGTTGTTGACTTAAATGCTTATGACAAGCCTTGGCATAGATTCAACATATTTTCTTGGTTTCTTGGTGTCCTCAGAAATGCTTCTCCATCTAGTTAACTTGATAATGCATTGTTGCCAGCATGAAAAGATGGTAATCACTGCTTTATTGGCAACCACTAGAACAGTACATTCCAGGTTTTATTCTTGAAAAACAACACTAAACTCATAGTGAAGTTACGTGAAACTTCTCACAGAATCATGAATGATTCATGTTGTTATTGTGTACTGTCCACTTATAAAGTGTCTTGAATAATTTTCATTGTTCTATATCAGTCTACACAAATCTGTCATGATCCCTTACTTTCTATGGTGCATTGCTGATTTCGATTTCTTTTCACCATTGATCTGAGTAGGAATGTTAAGTTGGTCAATATCCAGCTAAACTGCCTCTGTGTGTTTCTTTCATTATTTCAGTGGCTCTCATGTGATCCTGTCTTCTTCCCGCTTGGTTGGCTTTTAATTATGTTCAGGGGACTGTCTCACTAAAATAACAGGCTCAAGGAAAGCCATCATTAAACAGAATCTTTTGTTAAATTTAAGGAACTTTTTCATAATTCAGCGAAAGTGTCCCAGTGGCGCATCCTGGTGTTGACAGTTTTCAGCACATAAAATTATTGTTAATGAGTGAAATTGATTTTAAAGAGCAAAGCATGGCTTAATGTTATTGAAACGGTCTCCATATGAAGAAATAATGCTAATAACAGGTGAAGTGATAAAAGTCTTGGTGTGCTAAGTTCTAACGTTTTCACTTTAATGTACATGGAGGTGAGTCATGCTGTGAAGTTCTTGTTTCTCCCTTTGCTTCAGGCTGGGCATGGCTTTGATTACTGCACAATGTTCTCCACCAACCTGTGTTTTGCATGACTGATTAAAAATTGAATGAACATGTTAGTGAATGGCAGGGTGCAGTGCAAAATTTAACCAGAGATGTGTTAAATTGATACTTACAGGTAGAATTAAAATAGATTGCATCTGAACCTTTCCCCAGTATCACAGTTCCAAAAAGATTGCAGTGGCTGGTGAGATAGTATCGTCCATCTTTTCATTGCCGGTATTTCCATAAAATTAACCTGCTGATCTTTCGTACCACAACATGCTCCAAAGGGTTCACTACAGGTAACATTTGAATTTGTGAAATTTAGAAGACATCTTAACCCAAGGTTGAGAACAAATTATGTGTTTCATACCAAAGCCTTGCCTATTTCCTTCTCCAGTCAGTAGTTCCATTTCTTCTTTAAAGCATGATAGAAAATAAATGTTTGTGATGCAAATAAACATGGAGCACCTGGACTGGTAACACAATGTAGAGTCTGCAATGTAAAAGTGGGCCAATCTGTTCACCTGTACAACTTTATGTAGTTCCCCGGTGTTGGTTGATCGATAAAAGAAACCTCAGCCAGAGATTTCCTTTCTGTGGATGGTGGAATCTTTAGGTAGTTTCTTTGGTGATTCTTGACCTATGGTGATGCTTGTTGATAATACAAGTACATGTTTAGCAAATATTTATTACCTAGATAAACTTGTCCAATTGTTTGCATTCAAGGCTGAATGGCTGAGGCTGAAAGGAGGAATATGATTTGAATGCCCATATAGCACATACTATCACTGTATAGTTAGTAATGTTGTGGGTTGCAGTGTGCATGGGTTATTTTGTTGGCCTTCTGGTTACCTTGTATCAAAGGTCGTATGTATTTACTTTGGGTAACATTTTGGGCGCCTTGTGCTTGGGACTACCTGATGTCAAAGATAATTTGTTTTTACATGTGGCGTTGGCAACTATTTGATTCTCTGTCACATTCGTTTGGCTATATAAATGGTGTCTAGCATTGATTGCCAGGTAGTTTAACCTGTGATACACTCTGCCAATCAATGCATCACTTGCAAACTGATATTCTTCTGGCTAATTTTTCTTGCTTACATTAGATGGAATTCATGGAAATGTGTTACTTTTAACTGGTCCAGAAGAATATAGAAAAGTACGTAAATGGGTGTTAGTCCTGGATGCTGAAGGGTAACGCCATAGACGTTGAAGGAAGTATAGGCTGTCGTGTGGAGGAAACAATTATAGTGGTCTCGACTCTCTTTCATGAACCTAGTGTATTATAAATTCTGAGAAAGTGAGGTCACAAACTAACGGTATATTAGTTTCAAGAGGGTGGTAACCCAGGTTTTAAGTTTACGATTAAACAGAATTTGCGTAGTGTCACTGCATCTAAGAAGATTTAGCATGACATAAGTAACATTCCTTCATTACGTGGTGTTTGGGTGTGTCCGTTCGCCTGGTTGATATACTAGGAATCACGCTGGCGTAATTGTAATCGATATCCCCAGTGATGTCTTAAGCCAGACTGCGGACTTGTGGGATATAAAGACAGACTTTGGTGGGTTTCGTGAATGTTTTACATTAATCTAGATTGAGCAAGGTGAACATTGTTCAGTGCCTTTGAGCAGGTTTTAACTTGGATACATGGTGCATTACAATTTACACATGTCTACTACTACTACTAATTATAATAATAAATAATGCTATTTCACAACAGAGTTAAGGTCAAGTATGTTTGATCAAGTACAATTACAAGTACAAGTATATTAGGTCAAGTACAAATACAAGTCCAAGTACATTTCACTCAGTAAGACCAACAATAATGATTATTTAGGTGCCAATTATTGACCATTTTAATTTGAAAATAATATTACTTATAGGTATAATCAGGATTGCATTGCTTCAGTGTTGTGCATTCTAAACCATAGAGACATATTGTCAATTGTATTCTAAATGCACAAGTTATGTACCCCGGTACTTGACATCTACTTGAGCCAAGTACAGTTGATCATGCAGAAGTACTGAAAAATATATACTTAAGTACAACAGCTTAACCTCGAAACTGTTTCACAATGCTTTGGGTTTTCACATACATGGACTGTTTCTAGTAGTTAGAGACTGTAATACTATGTAAGTCGCCTCAGGCTCTATAATATATGCCGAGAAAACTGCGTTATTGTACAGTGTAATTGAATATTTTGTTAGAATTTATTCCCCTGAGGCACACATTGCTGAAACACAACCTATTCTGTTCAGTGAAGGTAACTGTTATCTGAAATATATGATCACCAGGTTTGTATGACTTACTGATCAATAACCTGCTAGCTAAAATTCGTTGATAGTTGAGTTGGTGCAGTACCCTATTCTTCAACGCTGCACCTATGGCCTTGCAATTAATTCACTTGTATGCCTTTTATGGCTGGGACTGTAGATGTTCACTTAAGTTGGTGCAGTGAGGTATCACTTCATGTCAACAAAACATTGCATTGTACATACTGCACATTTTATAACAGATTCTGAAAACACATTTTCGGTGCATTTAAGTTTCATCAAGATTACAATTTTATAGTTTTACTTTTGAATAAAATTTAGTGCAAAGTTTGGGAACCATTATAAAACACAACCGATTTTGTTACGAACTATCATTTACATTGTGAAGGTATGTCAGGGTAACTTGCATTGCTGCCATTTGTGACAAATAGCTCTACGTCGCTGTCACCAAACTCGTGGCCTATGTTTTGTTACGAACTATCGTTACATTGTGAAGGTATGGCAGGGTAACTTGCATTGCTGCCATTTGTGACAAATAGCTCTACGTCGCTGTCACCAAACTCGTGGCCTATGTTTTGTTACGAACTATCATTTACATTGTGAAGGTATGGCGGGGTAACTTGCATTGCTGCCATTTGTGACAAATAGCTACGTCGCTGTCACCAAACTCGTGGCCTATGTTTTGTTACAAACTATCGTTACATTGTGAAGGTATGGCGGGGTAACTTGCATTGCTGCCATTTGTGACAAATAACTACGTCGCTGTCACCAAACTCGTGGCCTATGTTTTGTTACAAACTATCGTTACATTGTGAAGGTATGGCAGGGTAACTTGCATTGCTGCCATTTGTGACAAATAGCTACGTTGCTGTCACCAAACTCGTGGCCTATGTTTTGTTACAAACTATCGTTACATTGTGAAGGTATGGCCGGGTAACTTGCATTGCTGCCATTTGTGACAAATAGCTACGTCGCTGTCACCAAACTCGTGGCCTATGTTTTGTTACAAACTATCGTTACATTGTGAAGGTATGGCGGGGTAACTTGCATTGCTGCCATTTGTGACAAATAACTACGTCGCTGTCACCAAACTCGTGGCCTATGTTTTGTTACAAACTATCGTTACATTGTGAAGGTATGGCGGGGTAACTTGCATTGCTGCCATTTGTGACAAATAGCTACGTCGCTGTCACCAAACTCGTTGCCTATGTTTTGTTACAAACTATCGTTACATTGTGAAGGTATGTCAGGATAACTTGCATTGCTGCCATTTGTGACAAATAGCTACGTCGCTGTCACCAAACTCGTGGCCTATGTTTTGTTGCTCGAGCTTGTAAATTCTATAGCAGTATCACAAACCAAATACCACACAAACATGCTGCATACCGTGTGATGATTTGGTATCAGTTTTGCCGAAACTAAGTATACATATCATATATGCCAACAAATTAGCAGTCATACATATCTATATTGTAGTTGTCAACACTCAACTACTTTATGTACAGATTAAAAAACTTACTTGTTGGATGAAAGGCCTGTGCTGTTATGTTTGTGTTAATCATTTGTTATTAACATTACTTTTTGCTATTTAATTCAGCATATCTAGATGCCCAGATGGATATAATTTTCCCCTTCCTGCAGTGGCTGCACTTGCCTTGTGATTAGATGAATTTCAAACCAGTGGGTAATTTACGCTAATAAAAATTCTTTACAATTGATGTGTAGGAAATGACACATACGAACACAGAATTAACCTGAGCGCTCTACAAGTTTGATACACAAGAGTGGTAACACCAATTGAAAGTGCAGAGTCTTCAAGATAGGAACATGACACTCATGTTTGTAAGAGCTGTATCAGTACGGTGAGATAATGCCACATAAGGAGGCTAAGATAGAAAGTTACCTGTTTAGACTTGATTGTAGGGATTTGTAGCATTATTGACGTACAATAAGTTATTTGTTGCTGTTGTGGTTGTCTGAGATGTGGTCAACTTTAATTTTTTATTATTCATCCAGCATAGCTCACTTTAAAACATTGGTGTTGTCTGATGTATAGATGGATGAATCACAATTCACACAATATGTGAATGTTCTGGCAATGAGTTTGGAAGATGCTGTCATTTGTACATTCTTTAGGGCATGGAATCCCTCATTAAAAAACTTGTAATAACTAATTTGAAGGATTGCTTGTGAAGCTAAAATCGGGTGGTCTATCAGCAGAAGTCTGCCTACTCGATTGCACTGTAGACAAAGGCAGTTGTCGTAACACCCAATTATTATAAAAAATTGGTGCCTGGGGCCGTATTTTGTAAAGTTATATAAATAAATATTTAATGAGCAGTTGTTATTTTGCAAAATCGTTTCACCAGTCTATATAGGGTTGCCCTGCTCTACTGAACACGTCACCAGTTAACCAACAGTTCACTAGCAAGGACAAAAGTGATGTGCCTACAGTGTGTGTTGATTGACCAAGGGTTAACCACTATAATATTTAGGATTAAAAAAAAAAGTGGAAGCTAAAAACTACTTAATTTTACAAATAAATACAGTGAGTATATTTATAATTTTGTTTTTGTATTTCATGTCTCCATTAAAATTAAACAATTCATGTGCGATTGTATTGACTGTATTTTTTCATAATGATTTTCATGTCAACAGTCCGAGCTCAGTGGTTTGGTGCTGTTTAGTATTTTTGATTTGTTTACTCATCCATGATCATAATATTTCATTAGCTTAGATTCTTCTTTAGCGGTTCTCACTGATGTGATAATAAATATTGATGTAAAAATCTCATTAGCTGTCGTTATCTGCTGGTAACAGCTACAGCTGGTAAAATAGTTGTTGTCTGGACTTTGTGTTCATGACACAAGCAAAGTACACGGTCTTAACTGATACGTTTATTTGGTTTTGGTCACCAACCAATGTAGATGTCTAGGTAAATGAAATCAGCATTGGTAAGTGACCTGAGTCTTGTAAGTTTGAAGAATACAAACCATGACATTGTGTGTAGCTTTAATGGATGAGAGAATATTGTATGTCTACTCTATAGCTGTAAATACTATAACATTAGGAAATCTTATGTCGAACTATCAACAAATAACTGTTGTTTCACATCTCTTTTTTAACATGATCAATAAACATGATCGATAAACATTCCAAAACCCAACATGTGAAATTGTTTTTTGACATAATATTTTCTCATTGGTTCAGTGAGTGATGATTAAAAGTAAACATTTTAAATCCTATCACTGTATCAGGCTGTAAAATAAGATACAACATCAGTTGACAGTTTTCTAGCAGGAGTGTCAAGATAAAAGGTGAATCAGATAGAATTCATGTGCAATGAGAGAACCTTAGCAGGTGTGGTTACTTAAAATATTAACTAATGGATGTGACCCTGTAGCCTGATGGGGTTTCCTTCACTTCACCCACTTATCTAAGAGGGTGCTCTCAATTTACTGTTTGAAATGTTTTTATGCTAATGTTCTGTATTTCAGGGAAGTCTCAAAACACCACAGTGTGCCATTCTAAATGCAATTACTTTTGGGAGAACCTATAGTATAGAATTAAGAATACCAGATGATTTCTTAGTGTGTACACATTATAAATTTGTGAAAAAATACCTAAGTAGTGCTAGGACACTTGTACAAGAAAGTTACACAAATTGTTGATATTAGTGATGGTGATGATTGCTTAATTTTTCATTTAATATTTAATCTGTGTCATATGGTGGCTTTTGTTATGTGAAACCAGTGTCATGTGCGAGTGTAATGTGTCAGGTATAATTCATATCATGTAATGTGTGTCATGTGCAACCTGTCATATGATGTGTCATGTGTAACCTGTGCCATGTGTCACCTTGTTATGTATGTCACCTGTATCATGTGGCACTTGTGTCATGTGTCACCTGTATCAGCTGTGTTGTGTGTCACCTCTGTAGTGTGTCATCTGCATCGTGTGTGATCTGTGTCATGTCTCACCTGTGTCATGTGTGACTTGTGTCATGTGTGACCTATGTCATGTGTGACCTATGTCATGTGTGACCTGTGTCATGTGTGACTTGTGTCACGTGATGACGTGTGATATGTCAGCTGTATCAAGTGACATGCGTCACCTGTGTCAAGTGTCATGTATCAAGTGTCATGTATCATCTTTTTTCATGTGATGACAGGTCACCTTTGTCATACAATGGTGTGTCACCCGTGTCACTTGATGACGTATCACCCGTGTCACACGATGACATGTCACCTGTGTCACATAATGACGTGTTGCCTATGTCACGTAATGACGTGTTGCCTCATTCACATGATGACATGGCGCCTGTGTCATGTGATATGTCATGTAATGATGTGTCACCTGTGTCATGTGATGATGTGTCACCTATGTCATGTGATGATGTGCCACTTGTGTGTTGTGATGATGTGTCACCTATGTCATGTCATGACGTGTCATCTGTGTGTTATAGCGGAGGAAGAGGAGTGTGAGGAAGATATGGAGGACGGCAGCAAGTTTGAGAAGGGTCGTATCCAGGTGTTGCAGCAGGAGCGCGTCTACATTCAGAAGAAAACATTTACAAAATGGTGCAACTCCTTCCTCGAAAAGGTTTGCTTCGTCCTACGCACGTTTACTCCTTTAGAAGTTGTTTATGTTTGTTACATTCCGCAATTGTCCACGCTTGACAAAATGTAAATGACATTTATATTCATTTTAAAGCATATATACCAGGTAGCCCATTCATAGGTGAATCACGTAATTCATCAAAAGGAATTCTGATAAATCATGAACTTATTTCATACAGAATCGTTATTGCAGATGCTAACTAGTTACTGTAATTGTTCAGACTACATTGTACTAGTTCCCCCCCAGGGAACGTACATTGATGGGTAGGTAAATCTGTTTGCATTGTTGCAAGCTTGCTATAAACAAGGCAGTTGTACTTTGCAAAGTTTTCTAAGAAAGCCATTTATGGACGTTGATCTTAGATTTTGAAACAGGCGTTGTAAGTAACGCTGAACCTTTTTTGTGCCAGTTTGACTCTGAATGGGCGTGTTCTCATTGTGTAAGACAGGAGGAATCGTAGTCTGTAATCGTAATCATAATATTATGTACCAGTAATTGTTGACAGTTGTTTAGTAATCGTAATTGCGATTACAATTTGGAGGAAAAGCTCCATTTGAGCAGCATTTAGGGTCTCCGGCGAGGGGGGGGGCAAACTTAGTCACCCCCAGTTTACAATGCTACCATGTATTGATGCAACGGGTTATATGAAAAAAAATCCAAAGGGGACATGGCTAAATACTCCCTCTAAGTATGTCCCTGCACTGGCTTGGAGCGGTTCCCTTGGAGCGGTTCCCAGGTTGATTGGCAGCTGAACACTAGGGAGAAAGACACAGTGATCAATAAAACATGATATTGAATCTTACATGTCCATTAGACAACAAACGCTTTCATGTACTCAAGAAACTGGGATAGGACCTGTGGGAAAAAAATCAGTTTCTGTGCCTATTGACCAGATAACCTCACATGAACTGATTAACACAGCATTATAAATTATGCACTACAAAGCAATTCGTTTAGCATAATTACTCCTTTGGCTAATCTAAGGACATTAAAAATTTACCTTTTGTAGATTCAATTTACTCAGTGAATAGAAAGGTATGTTACACGATCGTGACAGGTTGATGCCAAAGTACTACAGGTGTCCATCAGGGGGACTGTAATGGCAGCAGTTTTCTATGATACTAATGCAAAATTTATGACCATACCTGATACACAGGCAGTAGGCAGGTGCTTGAATGATAGTGCGTGGGTACTTGGTAACAAAAGTCTCTGATCTAGTCATAATTTAATGTTTTATTAGTGTTCTTGGCATTAAAATTATATTTCTTATAATTAAGGCAGGATAATAAATGCTGTGTTTGCTGTCCATGACGTGTCAAAAAATTATCAGTTCCATTATCACATGACTTGATGACCTAGGCGGAGAGAAATTGTTCGTACAATTTTAAGTTCCTGTCATATTTCCTGAGATTCTGATCTGTTGTCCTTAATAGCGAGGTTATGAAAATTAATTTTTATTGGTGTGACATTTCCACACAATTGGACATACCCTCAAGGGACTATTTGTATACCATTGCACCAGTTGTTGGCAGATGTATGTAACATAGATATGACAGTTTAATGATGGTTGAGTTACTATCTGGTGATAACTTGTGACGTATTATGGATCACTTGCAAAGTTGCATCAGTATTCAGCAGGTAGAAAGTGCTGAAAATACAGTGCAAAATAGCTCATATTGTCACATTTCTTAAACAGTGACAATGCTATTATAATACTCTCCCATGTATAATATATGCACCCCAATTTGTTAGCACTGTCCTCCGATAATTGCACATAAATTGCAACTTCTATAAAGTGGATGAATCTTGTAGCAAAATGAAAGAAAATTGTATGTTTTACACAGAAAGTGCCAGTATTTAAATGTGTGTTGTGGTTGTGCAGGCGCGACTCCATGTCGACGACCTTTTCATCGACCTACGAGACGGCAAGATGCTGATGAGGCTGCTAGAGATCATCTCTGGCGAGAACTTCGGCCGCCCCAACAAGGGGGTGTTGAGAGTGCAGAAGATGGAGAATCTCAACCGCTGTCTAATGTTCCTCTCCACAAAGGTGCATACTTGAGTGTGTGTATGTGCGTGCATGCGTGTGTACATCCGAATGTGCACACTTGAATGTGCATGTTCGTGCATTTTTTTAGTACCACTTCATGTGCACTAGACATTTTATTTATAATTTTATTTTTTATTGTTGAAACAATTAACTCCAATTTTAATAATATAATTGTCATTGTTCAGTGACAGCTTCCTCTTATACGTATCTCGAAAAAAACAGTAAGGTAAAACTTTCCAATATTTTCCCTTAAAGTATCACACAGACCCTAAAATAGACCCTAAGAGAACCCCTGTTTACCTGTTGCAGGTGAAGCTAGAGAACATGGGAGCAGAGGACATAGTTGACGGCAACCCTCGACTAACCCTGGGTCTTATATGGACTATCATTCTACGCTTCCAAATACAGAACATCGTTATAGAAGTCGTGAGTAGACACCTATTCTAAGTTCACAGTCACTTCATGTTGCGGTGGATGTTGTCATTAATATGTGATGTCACCAGTTTAATTAATTACTTTTCTCGGCAGTGAACGGTTATAATAAATTTGATCCAATTCACACTCTTGTTGCTACCCTACAAAACAGCTGAGTGCTGATTGAAATATGTGGAAGTCTGCAGATGTGGATGGGACTTTGGACTAAATCGAGCTTGTTTAATATGTGTGAGCATTAATGTTTTGAGACATCAAAAGTAAGTATTTCACCAGTTGTATATTCCATGTTTGTAAAACAGAATCAATGAGATGCAGAGTTGTTTTGATAGAATGAGGTCATCAATGAATATCTTGTATTTCATTGATAGTTTAGCATAACCATTAGTTAGATAACATATTCGTTGATCGCTGTCCTGGTTTAGAGCATGTATGAAAGATTACTACCCCAACTGTCCCTTGTTCCTTTCAAGAGCCACTCCCCACTGCAGCAGTACTGATATTATCAAGTTGTCATATTCTCGATCATCCTCCAATCTTCTCTTGTCTCCACTAACTTCTTCACAATAAGCAACTTCAAATTAACTCCAGACAAACACAGATCTATTGACGCGCATTTAACATATCCCGCTATGTACAATTTGAGCAGATGGCCATTGAATGAAATGAGGACTTTTCAGGGACAGTGACATTTGCCAGTCACTGGCTGTGACTCTTGTTGCATACACCATCTGTGCCACCCATAAAGACCACATTGTGCAGCACACCATGCCTGAAATGGTGGCCTATTGATCCAGAAATAGATTGGCGTTGTGTTCAGTAATGCATCTTGTCTGTATCAGGGCAAGTGCGTGGTTGTAGTAGGGAGGATTATTTTAGGGTAATGGAGAACTATCAGATAGGACGTGCAACTGCCGCACATCGTAGCCAGACTACATAATACACATATTCATGTAATGATAGTGATTGCGTATGTGGCTTCCACAAGTGTAGAAAAACGTTCTCGTACATTATCTGCTTGCTGATCTGTCTGTCTGACTGCAGCTTGTCGTATTCAATGGGGTCGTTCCTGGAAAGGGTCTAGGCATGTTGTCACCCGGTGTGGCAGTCTATCTCCCTCTTGGTATCTCCCCCCACGTACTTGGCCATCTTTCCCCACTCATTAAAATTGAAGAAATAAGAGGAAATATATACTGCTAAATACAGCTTAAAGTTTTTATTTGATACAGATACGAACATTGTAAATATTGTAATGAACTGAAATAAGTTCCTACATTTAGACTCCTAAGGTAATGAGGATCAGTCGGTCCGATAACAAAACATACAGCTATATACATAATACACAGCAGTGCTTAATCCTCCACTAGCTAAGAAGATATTCCGGGTGCAGGGGGGTTATCCAGGGGGTATGCTATACTGTTACAGTAATTGTTGCCCTGTACTGTCACCCCATAATATCACACAGGCATCACAGCATGGCTAGATCTAAGTAGTCCAGGGACTGCCTAAAGAGCACTGATTTTAAGACACTTCAGAAATGGGCCGGGGCTTTTAACGATTCATACCTGAGATAAATAATTCCCAATTAAGACCACCTAGGAATTAAGACTACATTAACTCGCGTGCCACAAGTGGATTTATTTCTGCGGTTCATCAGTATGACATTATTCAGATAAAACCACCACCCCAGGAAGTCTGTGATGACCTTGCCCTAGGGGTACTGCTAAGTAACTAGAGGCAAGATAGAAAAATACAGAAGAAATGAGGCGAGAATGTTTCAATCTGCCAGGTATTTGAAGCCTGGCACTCTGTCACACTGGCTGATCAATGTTGATGCCAGTCTGAGACAGTCTGAAGGGCCCAACATTCATCATAGCCTTGACTTTAATTTGGCACTGCTGGGTAGTTGGCAAATGGGGGTGCTTGAGGCTTAATCTGCCCCCCACTAAATCTATCTGGATCATAGCCTTGACTTTAATTGGGCACTGCTGGGTAGTTGGCAAATGGGGGTGCTTAAGGCTTAATCTGCCCCCCCACTAAATCTATCTGGAATGCTGAATATATGTTGCCATAAACCAACTGTCCTCGGCATCCAGGAATCACCTAACACACCATTGACGTCCAGACCTTTTGAACTCTGAACATACTCATGTTTTATTTAATTCCTTTGACTTCCCTCTATTCATACCCTCCTGGCATGTGCTATGTATGTTTGCCTGTATACTCCTTCCACTTGCTGCATGCAAGGTCTCATGGGCATTGGGCATCCATAATCATATAATCACAGTTCTCACCAGCCTGCTATTCAGTGATTTTCCTCTGACCCAACAGTCCTGTTTGAACCATTTAATGTGACACTGAAGGACATGAACAAGGGTGAATTGTGTGAAGCACATTTTTGTGCCGACCTGTCGTGACCTATATTATTACTACAACTGCAGTTACAGCGATTGCCTGTAGCAAAAATGACTCCAACATAGCACCTGGAGGCATCTTTATACATGAATACAGTAATTATATGATACCATAATGTCAAGTTTTTATGTCTGCTAATTTTACATGCATTTGTAAGTTGGTTGAAGCTGATTCATATCTTGGGGACAAATTATAATTTTTTTATTTTCGATCATAAAAATTATAGCATTATTTTCAGTTTTTTGCAAATAATTATGTCAATTTATTCTTCAGCTTAGCTATGTAAAAGTAAAATTTATTTTAAACTAGCTACATGAACATGGTTTTAAAGTGAAATTTGCGTGCTGTTATATTAATGAAAATGCCTCGTGATTATATCTGATCCCATTACGATAATTTGTTTCTAACCTTTAAAAATCTGTTTCAGTTATATTAAGGTATGCGTAATGATGAATGTGTAAGTGTAACCCGGTGATACATGTCAATTATACAGATACAGTAATTAGCAGAGATCGATCATCATGACATGCAAATTGCTCGTTTGTTGTATCGCCAGTTACAACGTGGCCCCACCTAAACATGATTAGTATATTGCATCAAGTGGATAAGGTCAAACTGTCTTCTCCAGGTGAGATGAAGTTAGTTTATGGTTTATACGATGTATGTGGAAAAACTGATTAGGCCTTTCAGAAGAATATTTGTGTTTCCTATTACACGCTCCCAAATATTTGGGTAGGTAGACAGTTAACAGTTTTTCTTTTTGCTATTTTTCTAGTGCATACATTTTAGTGGAGGTAGGCATTTGAGTATTTCCTTGGTAATATTTTTTTTTTGGTAAAGATGCCACCCCCAATTTCTTCAGACCAATATGAGAAAAATAAAAATTTCCGGTATTTTGACAGCTAGAAATTGGGTCGGACAACAAAGAGCTGTGTTTTTGTTGTGCTTGATTTCATACAGAATCACAAATAAATTATGTTTATATATATAATATTATATATATTCCTTGTCATGTTGTACAAACGTCTAGGGTGAGCTATATTTCACAGCATCGATCAGGTAACCAAAAACCCAGATATTATTCTGAAAAGCCTAATTGTTTTTCAAATGACCTACAATGAACTGTGTAGACAGCCAGAAATACAAGATAACAACAGTCAGCTGTGTAGACAGCCAGAAATACAAGATAACAACAGTCAGCTGTGTAGACAGCCAGAAATACAAGATAACAACAGTCAGCTGTGTAGACAGCCAGAAATATAACATAACAGTCAGCTGCACAAAGTGAACTTAATTTAGCAAGAACAAAGTCTGTCTGTCATGTTGGACTCCACACCGACACCAGTCATGTTGGACTCCACACCGACACCAGTCATGTTGGACTCCACACCGACACCAGTCATGTTGGACTCCACACCGACACCAGTCATGTTGGACTCCACACCGACACCAGTCATGTTGGACTCCACACCGACACCAGTCATGTTGGACTCCACACCGACACCAGTCGTGTTGGACTCCACACCGACACCAGTCGTGTTGGACTCCACACCGACACCAGTCATGTTGGACTCCACACCGACACCAGTCATGTTGGACTCCACACCGACACCAGTCATGTTGGACTCCACACCGACACCAGTCATGTTGGACTCCACACCGACACCAGTCATGTTGGACTCCACACCGACACCAGTCATGTTGGACTCCACACCGACACCAGTCATGTTGGACTCCACACCGACACCAGTCATGTTGGACTCCACACCGGCACCAGTCATGTTGGACTCCACACCGGCACCAGTCATGTTGGACTCCACACCGGCACCAGTCATGTTGGACTCCACACCGACACCAGTCATGTTGGACTCCACACCGACACCAGTCATGTTGGACTCCACACCGACACCAGTCATGTTGGACTCCACACCGACACCAGTCATGTTGGACTCCACACCGACACCAGTCATGTTGGACTCCACACCGACACCAGTCATGATTCCATATGCAAATTTAAGAGGTGACAGGTTACAAATTTAAAATGAGAGCTTTTTCAGTTGTTACTGATACATATCATCTGCATAACTTGTGCAGTGTTATGCAGACAATGTCAGGGACATGTGGAGAATGTACCTATTGTCATGAGTGGAGCAGCTGTATAATATATTAAACAAAAGTAAAACGCTTCGTTACTGAAGCCATATGCATCGTTATTTGTCATTTTTCTTGTGTTGTATTAACTAATTAAACACATTTGGCAAAACGTATACATGTATTAAGAAACAGTGTGTTAAGTGAAGATGAGTGGAGTAAAACTGCCCTCTTATATAACAGTTATGCTCTTTATTGATATGTTTGCATTTGCCAGACCTGGTTCTGTTTCAATCTCATGATATATTGCATATATGTCCCATGTCCTTGCGTAAAACATAAACACATTTCATCCTTTAAACACAACTGCATTCCCAACATACACACATTCAAAGGCATGCTTTGTATACAAGTGCCACTGACTTTAAAATATGCCTTCTTAATTTTTGTTTAAGTATTTAACCTCTCTGTCCCTGCTTTAAATCTTTCATTTATGTATTTTAACAAACTAAAAAATAATAGAACACTATCTTTATAATGTTCTCTTGTACTCATGTCAACACACTTTAAAGATATTACTCTGTTAGAAAGGCAATCTTCTGCTACTTGATTTCAGGATCCTTTGAAGCACAATGTTTAATACAAATAAACACATTACCATATATGTTAATTTATAACCATGTTACACCAATACATATAAACACATCATTACAACTTAATTATCTGTTATTATTACAAGATTAGCAAATTCTTTAACTTCAGGGAGGGTTGACTGGTTTTTATATTTCTCTCAATATGATGTACGTCTGAAAGCTAATTCATGTTGAAGGTTGTTAGTGAACTAAGTGTCAGACAAGTGGTCATTTGCTCTATACTCGAGCCGACTGTTTACCGGATCGTTGTGTAAACTTTCAGTGACACAACCTGTAGTAGGTTTGAATAAATAGTAGCTTTTATGGCTGTTTTAGGTGTGTATCTTCTCACAACACAAGCGGTTCATTGTGCTGATACTTACCTACAAAAACACCCTGTCAGGATGAAAGCTATCATGCTGTGATGGCTGTGTCATGTTGATGTTTTTGTGAATGTCATTGACACCAGGCACAACAATACCCTGAAACGTATTCTACAAAACTCATGGTTTTTATATTTAGAAATAGGCCGCGAACACATCTCATGTTAGCTATTGTGGAATGTCTATTCAGTATAATAGAAAAAGGAATATTTAACTCTCCTAAAGAATTCCAAAAAAGAATAAGAAGACACATCATTATAAGGAGATTCTACTAGTTGTAGCGGAACATTTGATGAAGTCACCTAGCTATTTTTTAGCTGCAGTGGGGTTGTATTCAGTAGAAAGTTTAATTTAATGTGGTTTGGAAGGAAGCCTTACAGAAAAGTTTAACCATGTCACAACCTTCTTATTTTCTATATTTTATATGTGATATGCAACATAATGTTATTTTTAAATTGGATACCTGTCTCGCGCTTTAGAAGGTAAGTTTGAAGGCTTTATTCTGTGATACAAGCAACATGTGTAAGTACTTCACAGAACACTACAAGGCTCTCTTTTGTAATACAATTATTAACACTGAACCTTGGGCAAATTTGTTCATTGCACGTTGTTCCCGTCAACTCAACTGTGTGAATAAATACCTGACTAGATAGTGACTGATATCTGTATACGAGTGGTCTTTATGCAGTTATTGCAGTGTGGCTGAACACTTCCCAGAGAAGTCGAGGTGGTGTTCAATTGAACATTTCTGCCAGCTAGTGAAGTGTGAAGCTGTCTGAGCAGTCCCAAGGACTGGATACAGCGCTATATAAGCACTTACTGATGTGGACTAGTTACAGCTCTATATAAGCACTTACTGATGTGGACTAGTTTGCAGAAATGTGCTTTCAATTGTTACAGTTATGTAGAAGTTGACGTTTAAGCCTTGTGTTGTCAGGATGAAGAGAGCAGTGAGAAGAGGTCGGCCAAGGATGCCTTGCTGCTGTGGTGCAAGAGAAAGACTGAAGGGTACATGAACTCACACGGTTACAACTCACACGGTTACAACTCACACAGTTACAACTCACATGCTTACAACTCACACGATCACATGCTTACAGCTCAAACGGTTACAACTCACACAGTTACAACTCACACTGTTACAACTCACACGGTTACAATTCACACGGTTACAACTCACATGCTTACAACTCACACGATCACATGCTTACAGCTCACACGGTTACAACTCACACGGTTACAACTCATACGATTACAACTCACACGATTACAGCTTACACGGTTACAGCTCACATGCTTGCAGATCACACGCTTGCAGATCACACGGTTACAGCTCACACGGTTGCAACTCACACGGTTGCAACTCACACGTTTACAACTCACACGTTTACAACTCACACGGTTACAGCATACACGGTTACAGCTCACACGCTTGCAGATCACATGCTTGCAGATCACACGCTTACAGCTCACACGGTTGCAACTCACACGGTTACAACTCACACGGTTACAGCTCACACTGTTACAACTCACACGGTTACAACTCACATGATTACAGCTCACAAGGTTACAACTCACACAGTTACAACTCACACAGTTACAACTCACAATATTACAACTCACACGATTACAGCTTACACGGTTACAGCTCACATGCTTGCAGATCACACGCTTGCAGATCACACGGTTACAGCTCACACGGTTGCAACTCACACGGTTGCAACTCACACGGTTACAACTCACACGGTTACAGCTTACACGGTTACAGCTCACACGCTTGCAGATCACATGCTTGCAGATCACACGCTTACAGCTCACACGGTTGCAACTCACACGGTTACAACTCACACGGTTACAACTCACACGGTTACAGCTCACACTGTTACAACTCACACGGTTACAACTCACATGATTACAGCTCACACGGTTACAACTCACACGGTTACAACTCACACGGTTACAACTCACACGATTACAACTCACACGATTACAGCTTACACGGTTACAGCTCACATGCTTGCAGATCACACGCTTGCAGATCACATGGTTACAGCTCACACGGTTGCAACTCACACGGTTGCAACTCACACGGTTACAACTCACACGGTTACAACTCAAACGGTTACAGCTCACATGCTTGCAGATCACACGCTTACAGCTCACATGGTTGCAACTCACACGGTTACAGCTCACACTGTTACAACTCACACGGTTACAACTCACACGGTTACAACTCACACGGTTGCAACTCACACGGTTGCAACTCACACGGTTGCAACTCACACGGTTACAACTCACACGGTTACAGCTCACACGGTTACAGCTCACACGGTTACAACTCACACGGTTACAACTCACACGGTTACAACTCACACGGTTACAATGCACACGGTTACGACTCACATGCTTACGACTCACACGATCACATGCTTACAGCTCACATGGTTACTACTCACATGGTTACAACTCACAAGGTTACAACTCACACGGTTACAGCTTACACGGTTACAACTCACACGCTTGCAGATCACACGCTTGCAGATCACACGCTTACAGCTCACACGGTTGCAACTCACACGGTTACAACTCACATGATTACAGCTCACACGGTTACAACTCACCCAATTACAGCTCACACAACCACAGATCACATGCTTACAGCTCACACGGTTACAGCTCACATGGTTACAACTCACATATTTACAACTCACCTGCTTGCAACACACGATTACAACTCACACGATTATAACTCACACACCCATTACAATTATCACACTCCCATTACAACTCACACACCCACATACACGTCTGTGTAAGCACGGCAACATATAAACACACTCAGGCTGACAATGTGTTGTACACACCATTTTCTGAACGTCTGCACCCTCTTGCTAAATAAGCAGAAAAAAAAAAAACACCAATTCCACATCCCATCTTGGGGATAATCTCAGAAAGTTGATGGTCTGAGGCAGTTTTGTCTGGCGTTGGACATCAGTATTTTACACTTCTGACCGATACCGTTAATATATTGATATTGTCATATCAACGTTTATAAATTGTTGTCTGAGAAGGAGGTGGGGGCTGAGGCCAGATGAAAGTAATTTTGTCTGATATTGGATGTCGACGTTCTGAGATGATCCCTTAGTTCAACTGGATTTTGGTAAATATTTTTATTATTTATTGTCATGATCTCCCACCAATCCCATATATACTTGAATCTTCATCTCGAAAAGTAGGACTAATGTAGGAAATATTAACAAAACATGCCACATGAAAGCCATGCCCCCTAAATACACCAGTGTGTGTCATTGATGTGTCGTTGTGCGCAGGTACCGAGGAGTGAAAATAGATAACTTCAGCACAAGCTGGCGCAATGGGCTTGGATTCAACGCCCTCATCCACGCCCACAGACCCGATTTGATCAAGTACACCCAGCTCCAGGAGGAAGACCACATCGGCAACCTCAACAACGCATTCAGTGTTGCTGATGAGAAACTCGGCATCGCCAAACTGCTTGATGCTGAAGGTTGGTGTCTTCTTGTGCCATGGTCGTTGTCACAGTGGATGTTATAGTGGTGGTCATGGTGGCGGTCACAGTGTTTATGTTGCCCGTTGTGGAATATGTCATGGTGGCTGTCATGGTGACTGTCATGATGGCTATCATGATGACTGTCACAATGGCTGTCACGGTGATTCACGATGACTGTCACGATGGTTGTCACGATGACTGTCACGATGACTGTCACGATGGCTGTCACGATGATTGTCACAATGACTGTCATGATGGCTGTCAGTGACTGTCACAATTGCTGTCATGGTGACCATCGCTGTGACTGCCATAGTGACTGTACACTATTACTGAACAAATCACTTACTATTCAAGTGGTCAAAGTACTCTTTACTTTATGTAGCTTCACCGTTTTGTCACAATTCATGTCAGACATAAATGTTTGATTCTAAATACCTAGATTTTGGTAACTGCATCTCGTGGGTGCACTCATGTACACTCATGTACACTCATGTATACTCATGTACACATATGTGTATGTGATAAGTACAATTTAAACAGCACTAAATTCCTTTGAATGAGTCATATCCGTGTCGCATTAGTAATGCAGGTCAATTTGTCTCCATGTCACCACATCGTTTAGAGTTTCCAGTTTGGACATAGAAAAAGCACTCTGAAAGTTAGCTTGTTCATTTGCAAGTAAAATATACATTAGTTAACATGCAGATTTTTTATGTGTAATATAGTCCATTTTAGTCTGATCTTCAGTCACACATGTTGCATAATTTTGACATGACAACTGACTTGTTAGTAATTAATAAAGTAAAATGGCAAACACCAACATTGCAAATGGTATTCAGGAAATGGATGTTTCTGTCTTCCTGACCTAGTTCTTTTTTCTACATAATAGTTTAGAAATATATAAATTGTAAGATATGCACCTAAGGCCAGTTTCATTTATTATTATTTTATTATATTATATTATTAGTTTATTATGGCTATGTACTATTGTTCACAGTGATCTGTGTGTATTCTATAATTCTTCCGATGCCATAATTTGTGCCCAGCGCCCATGTATGAACCTTTGTACAGTACGAATGCTTCGTCACACTGGCCATTAACTCAGAAATGTCATGGAAATGGCATAGAATTGGTGATCTGAGACTGACTTCCATCCCGCCTGTTTATCCATCCATATCTGGTGTGTCCACTGCACGACGTGTTGTCTCTTATAGATGTGGATGTGTCAAGGCCAGATGACAAGTCTGTGATGACGTACGTCGCCGCCTACTATCATTATTTCGCAAAGATGAAGAGCGAAATGACGGGCACTAAACGAGTGGCAAAGGTGTGTGACAGATGTCTTGTCATTAATATTTAAATAAGAAACGTGCATTAAAATACAATATTTCAGCTATGGAAATTAACCAAACTACAATACTAAGTTCAACTGACATTACATGGCTGTTAAGACATTACCCAACGTGTACCCTTTCCTAATGCAAATTTTGGAACTTCAGATTTTTGCGACCACCACTTAGAAATACATAAATCTACACTGGTGCTACAAGCTATTTTCGATTGTAAAAATTGCAAGTTCCACATCACGCATGGGTGAGGGGTGGGTGGGAGAGGTTTGAACGGATGCTTATCATATAATGTGCTTTTGACTGCAAACTTATGTACACATACATGTAAAGTATATTTCCGAAAATTTCTTATGATCCCATGTATGCTTTATAATGTGTGTACGTGCCTATTCAGGGGCTGGTCCTGGATATATGGTGTTATAGAAATGTTTGTAGTAATAACGTGTCCAATTATTCCTGTGGTCAGGTGATCGGGCGCCTGCTGGAAATAGAACAGATGCAGGATGACTACGAAACGCTGGTGACGAGTCTACTCGACTGGATCCACAATAAGATCCACTCCCTCAAGGACCGCAACCTTCCCAACAGTCTCTTGGGCATCCAGCACGAGATGACGGTCTTCAAGGAGTACCGCACCGTCGAGAAACCTCCAAAGTAGGTGCATTCTGGGTAGGGTGGTCAGTAAGCGCGGTGCTGTACTATAATTTTTTTACTTGTTTTATATATTTCGCTTTGAGCAGGTTTTTAACCCGGATACAATGCACTTTACAAATTCATCCTAATAACAACACTGCGATGTCATAGTCAATCAATGGTGTTTGTTAGTAATTAGCCGAGATATCTGGTGTTGTTTGTGGGGAAAAGCAGCTGGACAGTGCTGCCCCCTAGAGGATAATTAATCATCACTTTCAGAAGCGTTTCTTCAGCACGCTATCCATGTCACCTATCTGCATGTATTTGGGTAAAACAAACAACAGTAACTTGAAACGTATTCAGAATAGCGACGTCCAGATTTGTAGGCGTTATTAGTATCTCTGCAATTACATAGAACATTTTTTATTTATACTTCTGCAACAGCTGCTTTTGAAATTAAATCCTTTTGAAATCCCCCAAGACTCTCCACTGAGGAGAGTTTTGAAAAACTGAACCATCACTATCGTCAAATATATCTCGGCCCCATGCATGGAAAACATTAAATCATAGTAATTCTGGAATCTTGTTTAGTTACAATAAGGCCTGTAAGTCTCGCGCCTCGTTTTCACTTTGGAGTCAGCTAGCAATATCCGTTATGCTGTCGCCTGCATAGGGAATATGATATATATTTTTATTTGGGGTATAATCACAGGAATGGCACAGAAGACTGATGAATGTTCCTGTTTCCGACTGATAGAAAGAAATCAAACAGGTGATTTTACAGTAATTGATTTAGCGTTGTTTATAACTGGATACGTGTAATATTGCTCGGGCTGTATTACAGGTATCCAGCTATTATCACCGCTACAACGACTACCGTCAAATGCTTACTTGCAAAACTTCCCCCGTCACTTTAGTTTAATTTTATCCGAAAAAAAACCAGAACTATTATCAGTCTTTATATGTCATTCATGTGATTACACCCCAAAACAAAAACTTCCTTTCCTAGGTTTGCTCGTATCTTTCCATAGACAACATGAGTTGCTCCTTGTAGGTATCGGGAACGAGGAAACATAGAGGCACATTTCTTCAACCTGCAGTCACAGCTCAAGTCGAGTGGTCAGCGCCCCTACTCACCCCCAGAGGGTAAACTCATACAGGACATAGAGAGGGCATGGGCTCGTCTTGAGAAGGCAGAACACGACAGAGAGCTGGCCTTACGACAAGAACTCATCAGGTAACGTCATGTGACTACTCATAGGAGTTGTCTCCTTCTCCCTGTAACTTTGGGTGAGGCTGACCTCGATGCGTTTTGTCACATTTTTTTGTCAGTTTCTGTACTGCTGTTTCCAACATCTGAGCCTAATCTCAACTTTCTATTGTCTCTTGTTCTAATTCTCCACTTCCTTCACAATCTTTCTTAACACAGTCCTCCCATCTCAGTCTTGGTCTTCTCCTTCTACCCTCTGCTCTGAGGGTTTGTGCTCTCTTCAGTAACTGTTCACCTTCCGTTTCATTAGTGTAGGAGAAATGTGCAATTCTACCACTCTGATACATCTTATTGCCTTGACTTGAATCTGTATTAATGTGGGAAGGAAAATTAACTATTTTCAGAGTTTCTGTTTGGTGCTCAATGTAGCTGTCAAGATCATGATTCCTTCATCATGTATGTGCCAGTGTTATATTAATTTTGTCTACAACATCTCAAGAAAATTGTCACGTTTTTATTTTACTAATGTACTGTTATGGTGGCTTTACATTTGAATGTACTAATTTTAAAAATAATTACAAAAGCATTGGGGAATTGTTATTTGTAAATACTGTCTGACTGTAGACATTTGATTGTACGTTGCATGTTGATGTTTATTACAGACAGGAGAGGTTGAAACAGCTCGCACAGAAGTTTGAACGCAAGGTTAGTGGGCAATCAACTGTTATCAACAACTACAATAATTGTTTACACTTTTATATGTAACAATAATTGTTAGACATTTATAAGTACAATTGCATTGTTGTATCACATTTTACATCCGTTAAAAAATTACATTACTGTTAAGCAAAAAAAGCATTTCCTTATTTAGTGTGACACAGAAGTCATGATACTGTCTGTGGCTCACTGCACATTGTATTGCTGCTAGCTGTGCGTCTATTCTGTGTTTATTCTACAAATGTTCTCTATCCAGTGAATCCAGTGTAAACATTTGTATAGAGGACAGCTCTGAATATATGAACAAACTGTAGCCATGTAAACCTGTATATGAAGGGTTTCAGGCCAAAACACGATAAACACCATTTTTGAAATTTCACCCAAACCACGACTGAGTGTTTGTTCAAGCACATGTTAAGCTAGGATACTACCTAATTGAAAAAAAACCCGCTACAAATCACCACAAAACAGCGTGTACAAAAGAGCGTTTGTTTTCAAAATACGATAAGCACCATCCGTTTTTTTTTTCAAAACGCGATATATCCATGTTCAGCCAATCAGCACCACAGTGCCGTGCCGCACGTGCAACTATGCAGAGTGACGGCGCGCGCTAAATGAATATACAGCGTTTTGATAAGAAAATCATTTAAAATCACAGTTTGCGTAACAAATATGCAACAAACATTTCAGAGTTTGCACCATTCTCTATGATTTTGGATTCTAAATATATATTTACTTAATTTACAAGTTGTTAGTTAGACTTTGAGGGTGAAGCACAAAAGTTACTTTTTATTAAAATGAAGAAAATGGATATATCGCGTTTTGCCCCGGAAACCCTTCATATGGACTTAGTGTGAATTCAACTTTATTATTGTATATGTTAGGCCTATAGTCAAACATGTCCTGGGTGTTACCAGAGGTTTCACTACACTACCTTACTGTGATTCCATTCTCCTGAGTGATGACTACACCCCCATGTTGTGTTTCAGGCGGCGCTGCGAGAGTCCTGGCTCAATGACATGAAGACTGTGTTGTCAGACCAGAACTTTGGTCGCAGCACCTCACAAGTAGAGGCCGCTCTGAAGAAACACGAGGCTATCAGTGCCGACATTGAGTCCAGGGTCAGTTGCGGATTCTACATATTGTATTCTGTCTAATACCACTTGTATTTGTGTTTTATCTCCTGAAATATTTAGAAAGGTAAAGGTACTGTTCTTATGACACAGTGTGTGGCAGTTCTTAGGGGCTTCTCAAAGTATTTTATGTTTCTCCCACTGGCATACTTTTTAAAAATCAACATGGCTACATTGGAAAGTATTCAGCCATGCTGTAGTTAGTACACAGCATATAATTATTTATGTAATTTTGTCACAGTCCACTGTACAGTTGTACCATTCTATTGAAGGTGTGCATGTTTTGTAAAGCAATGTCTAGCATGCTTTTATGACCGCCAGTGACATGGAAATTTGTTTTGGTTGCAGAAAGACAGATTTGCAGCACTCAGTAACATGGCCAAGGAATTGTACAATGAGAACTATCATGCAAGGGATCGTATCAAAGAAAGGTCAGTAGAAATGTCTTGTGGTCTTATCCTTTCTTCACGTGTCCATCGCTTTATTTATCTGTAGTAAAATGAGAAGAAAACTTATATTTTCATAATTCATCCATGTTACAGGTGAAGGAGTTGTATATCCATGTTACATGGAACAACAGATCCTACAGAAGTAGCACGACTTGATGGAGTTGTATATCCATGTTACAGGGAACAACAGATCCTACAGAAGTGGCACGAGTTGATGGAGTTATATATCCATGTTACAGGGAACAACAGATCCTACAGAAATGGCACGATTTGATGGAGTTGTATATCCATGTTACAGGGAACAACAGATCCTATAGAAGTGGCACGAGTTGATAGAGTTGTACATCCATGTTACAGGGAACAACAGATCATACAGAAGTGGCACGAGTTGATGGAGTTATATATCCATGTTACAGGGAACAACAGATCCTACAGAAGTGGCACGAGTTGATGGAGTTGCTTGAGAAGAAGAAACGAACTCTGACTGGCTTCAGTGAGCTGCTGGGAATGTTCCGGGAGATGGAGAGTATCCAAGTAGAGATGAAGGAGATGGAGGTAGGAGGCGGACATATTTTATATAAAATAATCATTGTTATAGGCAGAAATATGACTTAAATTATAATATTTGACTCACTATTGTTATAAATATTTGAGACTGTAGTTGACACTGTATGAAACCCATTAGTTGTTTGGATTATTGTACATGCTGCAAGCTTGTATACACAATGAACCATGTATACATAATGAACCATGTATACACAATGAACCATGTATACACAATGAACCATGTATACACAATGAACCATGTATACACAATGAACCATGTATACACAATGAACCATGTATACACAATGAACCATGTATACACAATGAACCATGTATACACAATGAACCATGTATACACAATGAACCATCAGACAGCTAGAATACAGTACAATGGAACCTCATTCATCCAGATCCCAGTAATCCAGAAATCTCAGCATAAGGACATCATTCCATGGAGACATAATTTCTGAGTACTACGCCAACCTTATATGTGCATGATTAATGTATTTGGAAAACTAGTTAACCTGGACATGTACAGCGAGATCCAAAGAGTCCAGATTAATGAGGTTCTGCTCTGAATGAAAAGGTTCGTCAGACTGGATGGTTCAAAATTAGTAATATTTACTTTTTTCACAGTTGGTTTACCTTATCTTATGTTTCGACTGCTTTCAGCAATCTCCATCACATGGCTGCTGCTAAATGGCGACGTGGTAGTCATTCTGCACAGAGGTATCTCTGTGTGCTTCTGAAGAGCCACCCAAGCCGTGGTTAGGGGGGACACACCAGAGTGATACTGCTATGCAGAATGACTACCATGTCGCCATCTAGCTGCAGCTGACTGATGAAGATGGCTGAGTGCCTGTGATGTACATATGCAGTTTACCTGAACAGTAAGCTGTAAAGTGGAGTAAGACTGATAACAAAGCCAAACCGATCTTCTGTATTAGTTCTACATGTTAGGGAAATAAAATGAGCGTAAGACCCATTTAAACAAACTAGTGAAACAAACTCTACATCCCGTTAATAACAACCCTCTCCCTCCCATTCAGCCCGTGCTCAGGTCGGAAGAACTCGCCAAACACCTGGTGAGTGCCGAGGACTTGCTACACAAGCACACCCTGGTGGAGACGCAGCTAAGCACTATCGGGGCGCACGTGCGTGCCCTCAACAAGGGCGCCCAGCCCTACATGAAGTCTCTGCACCCTGAGAGTCGACTGCTGCAGAAACGACTGGAGAATCTCAACAAGGACTATGACAAGTATGTGTTCTCACTGTGTATGTAGCGTGTTCTCACTGTGTATGTAGTGTGTTCTCACTGTGTATGTAGTGTGTTCTCACTGTGTATGTAGTGTGTTCTCACTGTGTATGTAATGTGTTCTCACTGTGTATGTAGTGTGTTCTCACTGTGTATGTAGTGTTCTCGCTGTGTATGTAGTGTGTTCTCACTGTGTATGTAATGTGTTCTCACTGTGTATGTAGTGTGTTCTCACTGTGTATGTAGTGTGTTCTCACTATGTATGTAGTGTGTTCTCACTGTGTATGTAGTGTGTTCTCAAGAGTTATTGAAATAATGTGTAGAATGGTTGCATTACTTACCCTACCTGTCCTCTTTGGGTGTCATGAACCATAATGCTGCAGTTTTCCTTTAGTTTATCCTCTCTCTGACCAACCGTTCAGCGTCTTTCCATGTCTTCCATCCTAGTTGTTGTCTATCATTTTCCACTGTTGTTTGTCAGGTGACCCACATTCCGCTTCCTTTTCGGTGTCCATGGTAGGGCTGTCGGGCAGTTGCTGTCTTCATTTTTTTCCGAGCACATGTCCAATCCATTTCCATCTTGTTTTTTTACTATAGGTGGAATGACTGACTTTTAACTGGACTTAACAGTCAGTCACTCCATTCAGGGAAAATATCTGAATAATTTAATTGATTCAAGAGGTGTCCTCTTGTGGATAGTTTGCATTTTATTTTCTTGACCAGGTGGAATGACTGACTATTAAAACCAGCTAAAAATGTGATATGTTACATGAACTTACTGACGTTAAATTTTTTGTTTATCTGGTCAAATAACTAGGGAAACAGAGACTTCAGAAGTGGCTGAATTCAAAGGGTTTTAGTTACAATTAAATTTGTTCCATTCAGCCATGCAGCTGGTCTGTGCCTTATTGTCCAGGTTTTAGATTGTCATTTTATTACACATCTCCCAAGCACAGTACCAGTAAGAACACACATTGGTCTGTGGTACACATGTGCACAACTGTGTTTCAGTCTCGAGGAGTCTCGCATGTTCTAGCATTGTTACTCTGTCTGTCTGTTTCAGTGTGTGCGCCCTGTGTGCCAAGAGGAAGGCCAGTCTCGAGGAGTCTCGCATGTTCTACCAGTTCCTCCAAGACAGTGAGGAGGAGGAGGCGTGGCTCATAGAGAAGATCCGCATTGTCAAGTCTACGGACGTGGGCAAGGACCTGCAGTCTGTCACCAGTCTGCTCAAGAAACACCAGGTGGGTGGCTGGGTGCATGTACACGTTGATGAGATGCTGGAGTTGTAGTGGGACTGCATTTTGGCAGTACAGAACCAAGTACTCTGGTGAAGTACTAGCAGGTATTCCACTAAAGTACTGCCATGTTCTCAATTGAAGTGCTATCAGGAACTCTACTGAAGTACCAGGTACCCTAGTGTACACTGAAGTACTTCATTGACGCACCACCAAATACACCTTTGAAGTACTACCTACCAAGATTCCATTTAAGTTTAAGTAGGTGCTTCCACGAGATAACACAAACCAGTCTTTTTGTTTACAATACACATTGCCACAAATCTAGATGCTAGGTAGTTTCTAATCATGTTCAAGAAACTCTAAATTAATAACTTCTCTGAGAATCTCGCGCTGGTAGAATTATGTTTCCAGTTGTTACAAATAAGAATTAAACCTCGGTGATGATAAATGTAGAAATGTAGTCTTTTAACACCTACCATATGTGACATGTGCTGCCCTTTGTGCCAGGCGTTGGAACTAGAGATGGCAGCCCATAGCAAGCACTGCGATGAGGTTTGTATGATCGGAGAGCAACTCGTGAGTAACAACCACCACGCGAAGCGAGACGTCACGCAACGCATCAGCATGCTACGCGACAAACTCAAGAAACTCTTTGACCTTGCCGCCCTACGACGAACTCGTCTTGAAGACGCCGTCGAGTCTCACCAGGTAGCGCTTTAGTTCATAATGTGTACGAATGTATCTCTAATATAAGAAAGAAAGTGTTTGAATAAAATAAATGTGTTATATAACGACAAATAAGAAACTGAATGATTATATCCCAGGTGTTTTAATAGTGGTAGGAAGTAATTTATGCGTAATCATTGTAGGCTCTATACAGTGCATGTGTGTGTACATGATTATGTATACATGTATATCATTCTAGTGAAATTTGGCAGACTAAGTGTATATGTAGCAATTTGTGTTCGTGCAAGTGTCTTTGTAAAGTGCTATTAAGTATTGCTTGGTGTATGTAGAAATCCACAATAGTCGTGTGTGGGTGACTAGTTATGTGTGTTGTAGTATTGCTTGGTGTATGTAGAAAACCACAATAGTCGTGTGTGGGTGACCAGTTATGTGTGTTGTAGTATTGCTTGGTGTATGTAGAAAACCACAATAGTCGTGTGTGGGTGACCAGTCATGTGTGTTGTAGTATTGCTTGGTGTATGTAGAAAACCACAATAGTCGTGTGTGGGTGACCAGTCATGTGTGTTGTAGTATTGCTTGGTGTAAGTAGAAAACCACAATAGTTGCGTGTGGGTGACCAGTCATGTGTGTTGTAGTATTGCTTGGTGTATGTAGAAAACCACAATAGTCGTGTGTGGGTGATCAGTCATGTGTGTTGTAGTATTGCTTGGTGTATGTAGAAAACCACAATAGTCGTGTGTGGGTGACCAGTCATGTGTGTTGTAGTATTGCTTGGTGTATGTAGAAAACCACAATAGTCGTGTGTGGGTGACCAGTCATGTGTGTTGTAGTATTGCTTGGTGTAAGTAGAAAACCACAATAGTTGCGTGTGGGTGACCAGTCATGTGTGTTGTAGTATTGCTTGGTGTATGTAGAAAACCACAATAGTCGTGTGTGGGTGATCAGTCATGTGTGTTGTAGTATTGCTTGGTGTATGTAGAAAACCACAATAGTCGTGTGTGGGTGACCAGTCATGTGTGTTGTAGTATTGCTTGGTGTATGTAGAAAACCACAATAGTCGTGTGTGGGTGACCAGTCATGTGTGTTGTAGTATTGCTTGGTGTATATAGAAGTCATGTGTGTTGTAGTATTGCTTGGTGTATGTAGAAAACCACAATAGTCGTGTGTGGGTGACCAGTCATGTGTGTTGTAGTATTGCTTGGTGTATGTAGAAAACCACAATAGTCGTGTGTGGGTGACCAGTCATGTGTGTTGTAGTATTGCTTGGTGTATATAGAAAACCACAATAGTCGTGTGTGGGTGACCAGTCATGTGTGTTGTAGTATTGCTTGGTGTATGTAGAAAACCACAATAGTCGTCTGTGGGTGACCAGTCATGTGTGTTGTAGTATTGCTTGGTGTATGTAGAAAACCACAATAGTCGTGTGTGGGTGACCAGTTATGTGTGTTGTAGTATTGCTTGGTGTATGTAGAAAACCACAATAGTCGTGTGTGGGTGACCAGTTATGTGTGTTGTAGTATTACGCGGACTCGAATGAGGCTGAGTCATGGATGAAGGAGAAGATGGTATTGGTGAAGACAACAGACTATGGCAAGGACGAGTCCAGTGCCAAGGTCAGTCACAGTTAATCATAATGACTTTATTTTAACATAATGACATTATTTTGATAACATGAAATCTAGGGTTGATATTATATAAATTATACATTTTAAAATTACATAAAAAGCGATGTTAATTATATATATATATATAAATGCCAGATGTAAACTTAATAATAAGTTGTAAAAAATATGAAGTACACAAGAATATAAACACTGCCATAAACATAACAATATAGGTAGACTTGAACCGTGGTCCTCGGAGTTCAAAAAAGTATCCAACTGAAGTAGTAACTGGAGCTGCCTTGTAGAACTTGCTCTACAGGAATTAGTGACTGGAGCTGCCTTGTTGAACTTACTCCACAGAATTATTGACCTGACCCGCCTTGTTATTTGTTATAGAGATTGCTCCATAGAATTAGTGACCGGAGCTGCCTTGTAGAACTTGCTCTACAGGAATTAGTGACTGGAGCTGCCTTGTTGAACTTGTTCCACAGAATTATTGACCTGAGCCGCCTTGTTATTTGTTATAGAGATTGCTCCATAGAATTAGTGACCGGAGCTGCCTTGTTACAGAGCTTGCTCCACATAATTAGTGACCAGAGCTTCCTTGTTATATAGCTTGCTCCACAGAATTATTAACTGGAGCTGCCTTATTATAAAGCTTGCTTCACAGATGTAATGACCGGAGCAGACTTGTTATAGAGCTCACGCCACAGAATTAGTGACTGGAGCTACCTTGGTATAAAGCTTGCTTCACACAGAATTAGTGACCAGAGCTGCCTTGTTATAGAGTTGGTTCCTCAGAATTAATGACCAGAGCTGCCTTGTTATAGAGCTTACTCCACATAATTAGTGACCAGAGCTGCCTTGTTATAGAGCTTGCTCCACATAATTAGTGACCAGAGCTGGCTTGTTATAGAGCTTGCTCCACATAATTAGTGACCAGAGCTGCCTCAAAATTAGAGACTAGAGCTGCCTTGTTACAGAGCATGTTTCTCAGAATTAGTGACCTGAGCTGCCTTGTTATAGAGCTTGCTCCACATAATTAGTGACCAGAGCTGCCTTGTTATAGAGCTTGCTCCACATAATTAGTGACCAGAGCTGCCTTGTTATAGAGCTTGTTCCTCAAAATTAGAGACTAGAGCTGCCTTGTTACAGAGCATGTTTCTCAGAATTAGTGACCGGAGCTGCCTTGTTATAAAGCTTGCTCCACAGAATTAGTGACCGGAACTGCCTTGTTGTAAAGCTTGCTCCACAGAATTAGTGACAGGAGCTGCCTTGTTGTAAAGCTTGCTCCACAGAATTAGTGACAGGAGCTGCCTTGTTGTAAAGCTTGCTCCACAGAATTAGTGACAGGAGCTGCCTTGTTGTAAAGCTTGCTCCACAGAATTAGTGACAGGAGCTGCCTTGTTGTAAAGCTTGCTCCACAGAATTAGTGACAGGAGCTGCCTTGTTGTAAAGCTTGCTCCACATAATTAGTGACCGGAGCTGCCTTGTTGTATAGCTTGCTCCACATAATTAGTGACCGGAGCTGCCTTGTTGTAAAGCTTGCTCCACAGAATTAGTGACAGGAGCTGCCTTGTTGTAAAGCTTGCTCCACATAATTAGTGACAGGAGCTGCCTTGTAAAGCTTGCTCCACATAATTAGTGACAGGAGCTGCCTTGTTGTAAAGCTTGCTCCACATAATTAGTGACAGGAGCTGCCTTGTTGTAAAGCTTGCTCCACAGAATTAGTGACAGGAGCTGCCTTGTTGTAAAGCTTGCTCCACATAATTAGTGACTGGAGCTGCCTTGTTGTAAAGCTTGCTCCACAGAATTAGTGACAGGAGCTGCCTTGTTGTAAAGCTTGCTCCACAGAATTAGTGACAGGAGCTGCCTTGTTGTAAAGCTTGCTCCACAGAATTAGTGACAGGAGCTGCCTTGTTGTAAAGCTTGCTCCACAGAATTAGTGACCGGAGCTGCCTTGTTGTAAAGCTTGCTCCACAGAATTAGTGACAGGAGCTGCCTTGTTGTAAAGCTTGCTCCACAGAATTAGTGACAGGAGCTGCCTTGTTGTAAAGCTTGCTCCACAGAATTAGTGACCGGAGCTGCCTTGTAAAGCTTGTTCCACATAATTAGTGACAGGAGCTGCCTTGTTGTAAAGCTTGCTCCACATAATTAGTGACAGGAGCTGCCTTGTTGTAAAGCTTGCTCCACAGAATTAGTGACCGGAGCTGCCTTGTTGTAAAGCTTGCTCCACAGAATTAGTGACCGGAGCTGCCTTGTTGTAAAGCTTGCTCCACAGAATTAGTGACAGGAGCTGCCTTGTTGTAAAGCTTGCTCCACTGAAGCTTTACAACAAGGCAGCTATAATTATGATTGTTCAGTAATGACCAGTGTTGATATATATATATATATATATATAATATATATACATACATGCATGTATGTATATATATATATATATATATATATATATTCATTCTGTTGATGGTACAGTAGCTTGTATTGCAAGAGAGCTTCAAATATAATCCTTTTAAGAGTTTTTCCCAGTTATCCCGGTTTTTATCACTACTTGGGGTTTTTCCCAGGTATTTACCGGTATTTACCAGGGTGGGAAAAACGTGCCAACCCTGTGCTCCACAGATGACCAGAATTACCTTGTAGAGCTTGCTCCACAGATGTAATGACCTGAGCTGAACTTGTAGAGTCTGCTCCACACATAATGACCGGAGCTGTTTTGTTGTAGAGTCTGCTCCAGAGACATGGGCGAGTGGCAGAGGAGATCAACGCCTTTGAGAATGACATCAAGCGACTGGCGAGTCTCGCCACTCTCATGACGAAGGCTGCAAGTGTGCATAACGTGAGTGGGTTGTAGGGGCGCACTATATGTTATGTATGCAAAAAAACACTTGAAAAAATTCATAATCTTCCATAAATAATTTTTTTTATTAAAAAAGTTTCAGCTTTCTTAACCCTACAGGTGACCAACTATAAACATCCACGTTGTACACAATTTGGAGGTATTTGTAGGGGTGCTTTTAAAAAATCACAACTTCGCTAATACTTAATATGATTGAGCTTTCAGTTTGTTAGCAAAAAGTCCCTTTATTATTAATCAGTTATAATATTTGCATAACATCAAATAATAATGAAGATATAACTGTTTAAATGTTTTCCAAAATAAATGAAAAAATTATTTGTTTCACCCGACTACTAGCTAATTACTAGTGTCTATGTCCAATTAAAGAAATGTAGCCATATCTATAAGCTAATGAGTACAGAAAAATTAATCAGATATACTGAGAAGTTTTTTATATTAATTTTTTAGGTAGACCCATGTAAAATTTAGACTTCTTCATGAGGGTAAAGTAGAAACCCGAGTTCGCCCAGTGACAAATTAATTATTGAGGTGTTATATGTCCATACATGCAGTGTGACAAATGTAGCTGTACATTTCTGCTGCGTAATAATGAAAACTAGACTCATATATTCAGAAATGTTGATGTTATTATATTTTTTGTAGAACGTTCAAATACAACCGATATGACAATAGGCCAGTGGCCTGGTACTGTTGCACACTGTGGCGCACTTGTTCGATAGCATGACGTATCCATTATCAATTTCCTACATATCAATAAAATAAGTAATACCTACAGTTCCTAATTACACATATATATATGTCATCAGATTATAGGATATGTTGTGTTTGAACTCTGAAGGCATCGTGTCCTTCGCTGGCGGACCGAGTAGGCCGGACAAGTTGGCCCAGGTCCTGGTGCAAGACGGCGATGTCCAGCTACGTTACTCGCCGGCAACTAATATAATATCCACTTCAAAACAGCCGCCAAAGTCTGTCTAACTGTTTGAAGTAGTATAATAATTTGATCCATGAATACTGTCATGTATTTTGCCGATATATTGACGCGAACATTTGAAATAATTCAACTTATATCATCGAAGCGAGACAAAACAAGATGACAGATTAAGCCAACTTTTGTCGTGATAGAATGAAAACAGTGTCAACAAGAAGATGTTTGAGAGGCATGCGCTTATTGGCTGACCGTTAAAACTTTCTTTGGATAGACCAATCGTTGGGCTTTCCATCGGTACCTCCATTTCCCGGTTTAAACCATATGAATGAGAATGTAAATTCCTGACACAGAGTGTAGTAAAGTCAGCCATATTTTGGCATCTGCTACTAGACATTTGAAAGCTTGGTTGTGATTAGCTATTACTGAATCATGACGTGATAAAACTCATTGATAAAAATAGCACAGGAAGAAGAGTCATTCAGCTTTCCAATGATACCTTGCGTTCCCCAGTCAGTTGCTAGTGACGGAAACAAAAATTGTTTTTAAAAAGAGTGATACCGAATCGGGCTAAAATTCGGCTGGGACCAGTTTTGCACTGATCGCAAGGGCCGAATTCGGCCCATTAGTCACCTGTAGGGTTAATCTGGTAAAAGTAAAATTTGACTGTAATATGAAAAAAAGGGTAAGTGTTTGAAACCACTAATGGTAATTGTATTAAAGAAATAAAATAATAAGGACCACTTGTGATAATGAAATAAAAAATAAAATAAAACATAAAAAATCTGTATAAAAACAACTAAATACTTCCTAGAAATGTATGCATAAAATTAATAATTGGAGGTGTTTTCGACAGATAAACCCCGAGTCTGCGGCAAAGACACTGGCGCCCCCTACAGTGGTCGAGAGTGAGAGTGAGGAGGAGGAGGACGTGGAAGAGGTCATCGAGGTGCCCTACGAGTACATGGACGAGGAACTCGTTTGGAAGGAGGTCATGAAGGAGGAAGTCGTGGAGAGGTCACTGCTCCAGGTCAAGGGCATGTACCCATACTCCGGACAGGGCCTCGAGACGGAGAAAGGAGAGGTGAGTTTACTTAAACCTGCATGACCAGCCTTACTTACTTACTTAGTTCCTTAACCGACTTCGCCATCAGGGGTCATAAGCGACGCTGCAGCTGTGATATTTTGCCATTCTTGTCTGTCCGTGGCTGTGATGAGGAGCTCTGGCACGGAGAGGGCTGTCCACTCCTTGACATTGTCAAACCAACATTCTCTCTGCCGTCCGCCACGGCACCTGCTCTCCACTGTGCACTGAAGAATCATCTTCAGGAGGCTGACTGTCTTTTTACATGTCCAAACCAGGCCAGTTTACTTCTCAGGACATTAGCCAGTAGAAGTTCTTGACTAGCCTTATCTCTGCCATATTTGGGAAGGGGAGTCTGTTGCCCCAATGGTGGCAGTTTGGCAGCACATGACTGGCATGTTTTTGATTCTCTCTGATTTGTTTGCACGGGGTCATAAATTTAGATAAATATTAGATATGCCGCTGTCTTTCAAAGCTGACCATGTGTTTAGAAATTGTTATAATGTGTGTAATGAGACTCGTTGAGACTTGTGGGTGGCCTCGTGGCTCATAGTTTTCTTGCACCATAAAAATATCATATTTACTGTCTGTGGATAATGCATGAAACGTCCATTTACGTCAATAATAACCCCATCTTCTGTGAATTCTATTTCTTTTATCTCATTTAAGACGCATCTTCGTGCACCTTGAGGATAATGCACAGCAGGTTTAGGTAGCCTGACACGTGTAGACATGCAGATTGATAGAGCACTGGAACTGCACTTGCCTTGCCAGCCCCACTGTACCACATGTCATATATTTAGGTACTCACTCGCGTCTGCATGTACGTATGTGATTGCCTGGTCTGTACATGATCCGGTGGAAGTAATCTGAACTATTGAGTTTTTGCATATTCACCAGGTGGCAGCACAGAACAAGGCACTTCAATGGTGCATTAATGAGCACTGAATGGCTGAGTTGATATTATAAAACACTTGAGTTGTTCAGAGAAATGAAAATTTGCCGAACTGTAGTACATCTTAAATGTGTTGTGTTATGCACTGACAGTGTTGTTTCTAAATTACATGATACAGTGACATTGCTGTCTTGTTACATGATGCAGTGATATTGCTGTCTTGTTACATGATGCAGTGATATTGCTGTCTTGTTACATGATGCAGTGATATTGCTGTCTTGTTACATGATGCAGTGATATTGCTGTCTAATTACATGATTCAGTGACATTGCTGTTTTGTTACATGAAACAGTGACACTGCTGTCTTGTTACATGATGCAGTAACATTGTTGTCATATTACATGATGCAGTGACATTGCTGTCTTGTTACGTTATACTGGGGCATTGCTGTTTTGTTACATGATGAAGTGACATTGCTGTCTTGTTACAACATGCTCTGAAATTGTTGTCTAGTTACATGGTGCAACGACATTGCAGTCTTGTTACATGATGCAGTGACATTGCTGTCTTGTTACATGATGTAGTGACATTGCTGAATTATTACATTACACTGACGTTGCTGTCTTGTTACACAACACAGTGAATTGCTGTCTTGTTATGTGTTGCATTGACATTGCTGTCATTGATCCGTCCTGTTACATGATGCAGTGATATTGCTGTCTAGTTACATGACACAGTCACATTGCTGTCTTGTTACATTACACTGTGCCATTGCTGTTTTGTTACATGATGAAGTAACATTGCTGTATTATTATATGACACAGCGACATTGCAGTCTTGTTACATGATGCAGTGACATTGCTGTCTTGTTACATGATGCAGTGACATTGCTGTCTTGTTACGCGATGCTCTGACATTATTGTCATGTTACATGGTGCAGCGACATTGCAGTCTTATTACATTATGCAGTGACATTGCTGTCTTGTTACATGATGCAGTGACATTGCTGTATTATTACATTACACTAACGTTGCTGTCTTGTTACACAACACAGTGAATTGTTGTACATTGTTACGTGTTGCATTGACATTGCTCTCTTGTTACATGACATAGTGACATTGCTCTCTTGTTACATGACACAATGACATTGCCGTCTTATTACATGATGCAGCGATATTGCCATCTTGTTACATATGATGCAGTGACATTGTGAACCTGCCATTATTCTATGATAATATAGCAGCACACACATCATTGGGAACCTGTCATACTTGACAGCTCAGAGCAACTACTTATCCGTGATGACCTAAACTTGTGTCCACATCTGAGCTCGGCCGGTACAAATCTGCTGCTCTATTGACTCTGTCATTGATCTGTTTGTCTCTCGTCCTGAACAAATCTGTCTCACTCTCCGCACTTCCACTGTTATTGTCTTTATTAGGAGCTGCGTCAGCCCGGTTGTGTGTGGCGTAGCAGCATAGTGGTGAGAACACCAAACTCAATCGAGAGAATTCCGGTTTGACTCCTCTTGCTGCTGGTGTGATGCTTGGACAATTTTGTTCAACCCACATTGCTTCATTTCCATCAGCTGTATAAATGAGCCCCTGGGTATAGACACAGGTACTGGTATGATGTGAATGAATTGCCTTTGTGCAGTACTTGCAACGTGGCTGAATGCTACCAGAAGGCAATGTTGGTTGAATGAATAAGTCTGCCAGGAGGCGATGAGTCAAGCACTTTGAGAAATCCAAATGGCGGGATACTGTGTTATATAAGAACTTTCCTAAGTTACCTTTACCAGAAATCACATTTGCCTGCTTGCTTGCAGTTCCAGTCTGCGTGAGACTCGATTGTAAGAAAGAAATAACAGCAAAACATAATATATTATTTGGATTATTATTAACATTTTATAATACATTATAAAAGTACTTTTTTACACTATTGTAAGTTTTGAAAGGTACATGTACAGTATGCGTACAATGATTAATCAAAATGATTACATTTGGATTCAATTACACATAAAGGAATCCTGATAAAAATAATAAAAGTACTGAGAAAGAACGATTTTTATGACAATTTAGAAATTCAGTCAATATAAATTAATATGTTGCTACATTCCTAGCACAATATGTGATTGTATTTGTATTTGTTCCTGTTACTTTTTCTGATTACTGTGACTTGGGAGGGGGGTTATATCGTACTTTGTACTCTGCATCATTAGCCCTCTGCATTGGTATCCTGTGATAATTGTCACACTTATTATGAGATTGTGACACTGAATGAATATGTTGGCCACTGATGATGGTGTTGTTATTTTGTCTGGTTGTGTTGTATTGTCATCACATAATGAGAGAGATAGTTGGCCTCTCACCAGCAGGCCAATTACGCACAGTGTTTTCGCTCTATTATACTATGTGTGCTTGGTGAAAGGTTAGAGGACCCATGTGTTTGCCAGGCCACTTTCTCCGGATGGAATGGTCAGTCTATTTGCATTAGGTAGCTGCGGACAACAGTTAGAAGAACATGGCAGAGTTTCCAGAACTCCAAACTATTCAAAAACATGACCTCTCAGGACATAACCCCTCAGGACATACCCTGTCAGGACAAAACCTTCTGAAGGACATAATCCCTCTGGACAAAACCTGTCATGCGTATCACTCTTCATGGACGTGTTGCTCTCCTTGTCCCCTGCTGTACCGGGGTGAAGATCAGGTACAATCTTGCTGAACCACTCACTGTGTTTTTTCTTTCAAATACTTTCTCCATCTTTCATCCTCCCCCCCAATCTTCTCATGTCCCTCCTTACACAGTCCTCCAACCTCAGCTATGGCTTCCCCTTTCCGGTGTCCTTTGTGTTATTCCCCTACACTCTCTTTGCTATTTTTGCTGCATCCATCCTTGCCAAGTGGCCTGCCCATCTCATCCGGCTTCTCAATAACCCTCCTGTTACACTGCATTGCACCACCGTCTTTTTTCATGTCATTCGTCCTTCGTCTGTCTACCCTCTTTGTTCTTGTTATTCTTCTAACCCATTTGTTCTCACAAACTTGTAGCTTCTGTTGTTGTTCTGTCAATGCCGCTCACTCCAGACCATCTAGACATGTCCAATAGGGGTTATGTCCGGTAGGGTTATGTTATGTCTGAAGGGTTATGTGAACCCAACAAGTCATTGCCTGCTAGCTTTAGTTACGTGTGCCAACGTTCAAAAAGCTGTTTATCCACATGCTATCACCATATACGTAATATTTATGTGATATTACATTTACATTGCAGATTCCTCTTTTGTGTTTGTGCAATATGCAGTAATTGCATGGAATAAATGCATAATGACGAATATGCTAAATTCAACTAGTCTAGACTCATATTTCAGTTGGGACGTGTCTGTCATATATTGCGCCATCTGCGTAATAAGATTCACTGGACAGAATACACAGGGACAAAATTACATAAGTCAGATCCTGATAACAAAATCACAGTTCGGTCAAAACGCAACTTAATAGGCCTTTTTAATTTTAAATGTGCAACTGGGAGCTAACAGCAACTCAATTCTACTCTGGCAATAAGGCAACTGAAAATTATTTATTTGTTTAACCTGGGCATGCGCTTCCCTGTAGTTGCATCCAAAATCTGGTACTAGCTCCACAGCACCTAAAATATGCTGAAACTGTAGCCACAATGAAAAACTTAAGACAAATGTTAAAATATATATTTCTACCCTAAGTCTTCAGCACTCCCTAATTTTGATGGCGACTTTTGCGAGTCCATAATAATTATATAATGTCTAACGACTCTGGTGTGTTGTGCCTCTGTGCTCCATGAGAATTTATTTCCTATAGAAGTTTATTATTATTATTATGAACTATAGAATTATTAAATTTTTTAAAAGATATTTTATTACTGTCCTAATACAGAGATAAGGATCTGTTGTGTATTTTAAGTGAAATAAATGGTTTCTTATTGGGTTGGATTTCTTGATCAAGTCATGTCTGTGTGAATGCGAGTGAACGGAGCAGTTAATCGAGGGCGTGTGTCTCACTGTCTTGTGCAGCCAAGCGTCAGGTTCTAGGTCTAATCAGGCATGTATCAGGGCTAATCAGGCAACCTTCACACTGCCTGCTTATTCACCTGGTGCTCAAATCCTGCACGCAAAATTAGTCTCTTCTTTGTCAACATAGTACATGCCAGTGCAGTTACGTGTGTGTGTGTGTGTCTGTGCGTGTGCGTGTGCGTGTGCGTGTGCCTTAAGGGCGTGCATGAACGGGGTTGCATGCAGGAATGTTATTGAAACTATATCTGGATTGTCAGGATTTGCTAAAATTGGACTAACAATGTAATTTGTTTATTGTTGTTATGTAACAGTTGTATTCATTAGCTAACCAAACGATGGTAGACTTGATTAACTTGGTTTAAATGACAAGGGTGTCTAACGATACATCATGACATGGTACAAAACATGTCTCCTAGTGCAGAGAAAATCTTGGTGACTGACACACATTTTTTATTACATAAATATTTCACATGCCCGACAAATGCTGCAACTGTAGATTTTTATTAAGATGTAATTTTGGTATTTTTAGATGTATTTTGCGGCTTACATTGCATAATCATGTAATTAATTCACATACGGGCCAACACTTATCTAGATTAAGATCTTGTGTAAAACCTCTTTTTTATAGAAACCCTCATATGATAGCAGCTTTACAAAAAAACAGTTATGAATGAATTAAATACACGTTTGTTGTAATATATTTGATTATGTCAATAATTTCAGTATAAAAACTCACGTATGTACAGTTCATCATAACTATGAAACATATACGTGCATACATGGGGTATCGTTGAGGGTTTTTAATGTAGGTGGGTTTAACATTGACATGTATTGACCGTGTCCCGAGTAATAGAATACGCTAGGAGAATGAAATCACAACCAGATCATACTTGGTCCCACTTGATATGTTGACAGAACACATGTTTATGTGAGAAATTAAGCGGCAACAGCAGAAGATTGGCTTCAGATTGACACCAAGTTGATCTGCATTGATTGAAACATGTTTGTCAAGGCATAGATTGGTGACTACTGTGGCAGCTCATGCCCTGTCCCTTGGGTGATGTAGTAATCATGTAATGGCACCTATAAATCAACAACTCTTAATCTACAGAATCGCATCATGAAACAAAATACTGAACCACAACGCAAAGCTTTTTGCTTGCCCAGAGAGCGGGCAAGAGCATATGAAGTACAGAACCAAATTGTCCCCTAGCGATTTAGCCGCAGCAATTGATTAAGATGTGAAGATTGAAGAAGTAATCCTGCATGGATTGCTACTTTGACATCGAAGTAAACTCTTGTAGCTGTGGCAGGATTACTAGAGCTTCTTCCTGCCGTGTGGTTGAGTGCAGGAGATCACGAGAAATCTGGGGATGAAGTGTTGGTGGGTGGAAATCAAGTTACAGGAAAAGTCACAGAAATAAAGTCACAGTTTAGGCTTGGAAAAAGTCACAATAAAAGTCACATTATTTTATCTGAAGACCATAAACTAAATGCAAAGTATTGCACATTTTTACTAATAATTCAGCTCAAAATTTTTTTAATTCAAAATAATATTAAAAAACACTAAGCTAGGTATAATCTTGCACATTTTCACAGATCATTGAAAACAAGTGAGATTTATAAGTAACGTCATATCAAAGTTAAGCTCTGAATGTTGTTGTAGTGTCTTTAATGTTAATGACTAGGACGAATATTTCATGTTCATTGCATTGAATCTTTCAACAGATATTGTAAATATAAAGAACTTCTTGCATAACTTTATTTCCAACATTCATGACACATTACTAGATCGTAACGTGTGACAAACACTAGCAGGGAAATTATCTGAAAAACAGTTGACATATGGCCACACAAGATTATTGTTGATTTTACTGGGGTAATATTTTATTTACTGTAATATTTTATTTAGGTTTTTAGTAATACAACACACAAAAATTTGTTAATTATCTGCAACATGGTATCATTTCAACAGTGTGGTTAAATACAACACCAATATTAGGAAAACATCATCACATCGATGAATTCAGTGAGGGCTTAAAAAATACAGGTTTATTTATATAATACAAAACAGGTAGTACTTGTTTATATAATACACAAATACAGAGGTAGATACAATGCTGCAGTAATTAAAACTAGACAAAATAGGTACTTGTGCTGTCATGGTAACAATATTTTACAATGCTTTATTGAAAATACAGATAACAGCAATGTTCGAACACATTATCAAACAACATGAGAAGAATTCAGATGTACGATAGCCGATGTAGATTTATTTAGATGTATTAGATGTCCACTGTATACGACTTCTCATGACGAAGAGATTGTAATGAAGAAACATCTGAATATTTAAATAATTGGGAGCAGACTGAGACGGGCAGAGGACGGATGAGGAGAGATTGGCAACGGGATCAGAGAAAACGGAAGAGGGAGGTAGGAGATCAGGAAAACTGAAATTAAGATGGCGAGACAGTGTGAAGAGAGATGTTAAGGGGCGCACGATAGTGTAGTGGTTAGCACATCCACCTGACATGCCGGCGACCCGAGTTCAATACCCGGACCGGGCAGGTATGGTGTATTTGGTGTAAAAACCTGGCTCTCAACATTGGGGACTGTGTATCCATCGTGACTCGGAGATCACGTTAATGTCAGTCCCGTCTCAATTTGGGACGTAAAAGAACCAGTGAGGACGACAAGCACCCTGGCAGTGACCACCCTCAGTGCCAGCATAGAATGGTCGGCTTGGCGATAATGTTCTGAAAAAGGCTGACTAGTTGAATGAGACCTCATAAGATCATAACATTGTAACCACACAATATACAGACTAGTCAGTTAATAGAACGTTGCCGAGTGCTGGAAACAACTAGAACTAGAAGAAGGCAGGGATAAACAGCCATGATTGGGAGGAAATGGCAGAAGATAGGTGGAGGCTATGTGTTAGAGGGGGAACTTAGTAAGGGATGAGGCTCCCTCATGGAATATAATTGGAAGAAGAAGGCTTTGGAAGAAAGTTTAGTTGGTAGCGTTTATTTCTAATAACCGCCATCGAAGCATTGCAGGTGGTACTGTGCTGTGAACTTTGTTTGATGAACTGAAGTTTAGTTTTAAATGAGTAACATTTCAACTTAGATATTTGGAAGCTGGTGGAAGAAGAATTAATACATGAAGCTTGAGATGAAGCCTTTTACTTGCTACATTGGCAGGCCATGTAAATAAAAAAATTCCCAGAAACGATATTCTGTAAAAGTCACGATATCTTTAATTTAACATTGTACATTTTCCAGTCAACATATAATAACAACAATAAATAGCTTAGCAAAAACAGTTTCAACAAAATTATGCACAGTACAAAAACAGCAGGACATCGAAACATGCTAGGTACACATGCATACATGCACATGTATGTACACACTCGCATGCACGCAAGCAAGCACGTACACCAGTGCATGCACGCACCCACGCACGCACGCACGTGCACACACCTGAGTCGAATCAGTTTGGACACACAAAACCACCACTTAAGATATAAACACAGACTGCATTAACAAGCACTTAGAGTGGCATTGATGCCACGGTATAAACATTCTACTTTGAGGAATGTGCTGTTAACATATATACATATCTCTTGTGGCAAGCCGCCAAAAGTTATCTCATTTCTATTCATCTCCAATGTCACTTTCTATAGTTAAGTTCAAAGTAATATGTGTAGCCACACACAAAGTCACTTAGCTGAAGGACCTCCAAGGTCACTTTGTATGGTAAAGTTATTTAATATTCTCACTGCCATAGTCACTTTGTGAGTCACCTACATAGTAACTTTATGCAGTCACTCACTTCCGGAATCACTTTGTGTTGTCAGTGTCACTTCCAGAGTTACTTTGGGGAGTTACCTACATAGTCACTTAGTGTAGTCACTTCAAGAGTCTCTGTATGATAGTCACTTTCGATGATACTTTAATGGCTTATATTGAGAGTTAGTGTAGTCACCTCCAGGATTGTATGTAGTCACCTCTAGTGTCAGTGTATCAAAATAGAGTCACTTCAGAATGTCACCCCCAGAGCCACTTCAGAATAAATTTGAGAGTCTGTTAGAGAGACTTCTCACTCTGAATGTGTGAGCACTGGTTCTCAGAGTCACTGTCAGCGCTAACATCTGGGGTGAGTTTGTGAGCATCCTGCGTTGGAGTCGTTATGAACCACCTTGTGTGTGAGTTTCTGAACGATAGGGATGTGTTGCTGGTCATGTACTGCAGTCGAATGCACCTGATGCAACCAGACCTGTAGTGTTCTTGTGCTCGACCAGGCCTTAGTCTTTGTGTTCATGTTCGTGCTGGTGCTGGTGCTGCTATCGCTCTGCGCGAACACCTTCGCCGTGTTCTGCGAGATCACCTTGCTCGACTTGATGGTCGTGTCGTGAGCGTTTGTCGACTTGGGCATCATCGAGTTCCTGCGCGCCGTTGTATTGCTGCACTGGCTGTCATCGTATGAGTACTTGTACTGACAGCAGGAGATCTGGTTGAAAATGCGCTTGTACGCGTTGCGGAAATCCGCACGGAAGATCCCATAGACAAACGGGTTGACAACGCTGGAAAGGTAGGCGAAGAACGCTGCTGTTAAGTTCGCATATGGTGGAACGGCGCTAGGGTGGGTCATGACGACCTTGAGGAACTTGGTGATGCAGAACGGTGTCATGAAGATGAAGAAGAGGATGACGACAATGAGGAGACTGGTGATGGTCTTTGTCATGCGACTGGTGACGCGGCGCTGTTTGTGCGTCGTGTCAGAGTTCTGGCCCGATGCCGGCTCCAACTTGTAGGTGTTGGTCGGCATCGCTTGGATCGCGCTGCACTTCTTCGCCTGGCGAATCACGTTCGTATAGCAGAAGACCATGGTGCCACCTGGTAGCAGGAAGCAGACGATGCAAGCAATGATGACGTAGTATATGGCGGTCTCGTGGCTCCAGTCGACGGCACAAATCACCTCCCAGTAGTCATAGTGGTTCCAGTGGAGCACCACGGGAACGATGGCAAACACCAAGCCCTGGAACCACGAGTAGCCAATCAGTATGTAGATACGCGACGATGTCATCAGTGTCTGATACTTGAGCGAATGGATGACAGCGATGTACCGGTCAATGCTGATGAATGCTAGCGTCATCATCGACACTATGATGAGGCAATAGTTTGCGGCGCACGCAAAGTTGCACCATACGAGGTTGACGTCAGTGACATCACCAATTAGCGTCACTAGTGACGTACACATGACGACTGATGCCGTAGTGAGGTCAGTCAGACTCAGGTTCATGATGAACAGATTCGAGACATGATCCCGTAGCTGTGCATTTTTGAAGATGGCGTATATAACGGCAAAGTTACCAATCACCGAAGTCAGGATGATGCATAATAGAATGATGGCCGCTATGGCGATCTCGGCTGTCGATCGGGTCGCCACCAGTTGTGGTGTACTCTCTGTTGTATTCGCCACATTGTCATTGTACATCACAGATGGTGTCATTGTAGTCGAGTCAATACACACTCATTGCCGAGTCGCATTGTTCACAGCAGCAGTGTGCAAAAGTAGTTAATCCGATTCTGTGCTTATTCTCTGTAGATGCAGTTGTTGTTGCCGAGATTTCTGAAAAAGATAATAGTAATAATAAAAAACGTCTATACACATAATACGCATATAATTGATCACTACAGATTCTTACAATTGTACCAATACGAATAAAATAGTTATCATAATGATGCTTACAGCATGGTGAAATTGTACAAATTTATAGATGATTCACTAATTCGGGACATGAATTTTAATCGATCTAGCTAGATAAATTGGTTAATTGTGCATTCTTTCTGTAGGTAAATATTTACAAATGTAATTTGTGGGGGTGCAGGGTTACCCTTCATACAGTTGACCTGTTTCATTATTTTGCCTGAATATTTAATGAAAGGTCTGCAGTTTAAAAAAATTCATAGGTTGTCTCATATTTGTAGCCAAATGTAGGGTCAGCATCGTTGTTAGGACCCTGTTATCAAACATCCCACACACACAGCAAGGATGCAGTTTTATGTTATCTATTACACTAACAGACAGCGACATAATCATAGAAAACGTTTTTTGGCAGCAATTTTTTAGCAGTAAGACGTGATTAATGACGCACACGTTATCGTGTACACGGAGAAACCAGTGTATCTACGTCCCAACCAATACTTTATTAGGTTGGAGTAATTCACTTTATTTGGGCAATAATTATGTGAAGATTTGGAAGCATCTCTCAGAGTGGCTTCGTTTGATGCTAATCAATCGCCAGCGTATGTATGCCATGGCCGATTCGTTTGGTAATCAGCTATTTAATGAACACTGACCGCTCTGAAGGTCTGGAGAGGTCTTGGGGAAAGGTTGCGGTGTGGGCCCAAATAGTGGGCAGACACCTGGGAAAGTGGGAAAGCTGATTGTTACATCCCTGTGTGGGTGTTTATGTAACCACAAGAGGGTTCCTATTGTCCATCCACTAATGTGTTAACGTTGTGACGTAGCTACAACGCACGTAGGCATTGTTTGGGAGAAAATGAAAATATTGTCATATTTGCCAATGTTGCTGATGAGTTTCACAAATCGGGTACGTGTTCTCCTTATTTCTACACATTTATGTACACAAGTGTAATAGCAATAATTTGTCCTTATCAGGTGCCGTGTCCTTTCTGGATACCGTGTACTGCTACTTCTCTCTGTGTTGTCTTCTCACTATGCCTTCATACTTCAACTTCCCATCCATGCTTTACTGTCGTCCATTCATGTCTTATTTTGTATTTTAAAGAAGTTATTGTACAGACGACCCATGTGAAATATACCATGCTGCAACTATAGTGCTATAAGTAGAGTTACTCTCAGGAGTTTCCAAGCAGCATAGTGTTGGGGAAGTCACTAGATCTGTGAGCATTTAGATAGAAAAACCTTGTGAGTTGATCTAGACGATGGGGTCAAGTGGTAATCTCAGGACACAACGTCCCATGAGTGTTGGTCAATCTCTGATATAACAGGACAGTGTGTCTGATAGATAGATAAAGAAAGTTAAGGTTTTATAGTTAGGTCTTTTATTGTTGATGTAATTGTAAAAAGTGTTGATTTGTGGGTAACGATGACAATCAAATACTGTTACTTAAGCCAATGTCATTTGGTTGATAGCTTTTTAGTAATTGTTCCCCAATTTTGATAGTATGACTGCTAATTCTTGCCATGAGGGATTTACAAAGTGCCATTGATCAAAGTGTCAGCAGGTCAGCATTGAAGACATTCCAAAGTGTCAACCTTTATCAAAAATAAATGTCTAAATGTCAACAGTTGCCAACTGAGTGCTTAAAATGTTACCAGTAGAGGCATAAACAAGGAGATCAGCAATATAATTTCGGGAAGGGAGATACAATTGGAATTGACGTATATGGAGTAGTTAAATTCTTCTGACGTTTGTAATAGATATTTTGCCGAAGGGTAGTTATTAATATGTAGAGTAGGGTGGTAAATATGTCTTCTGTTTCTTAATGCAGTGATCTATAGTTGTTTGTATCCACATTGACCTTGAAGTTCGGGGTAACACTGACATCGATATTAGTCCCTCGATTTCGGTTCCCCTTCTCTGTCTTCCTAATCTCCCTTACAATATATAAACATGCTATTGAAACTTGTTATTGAAATTTGCTATGCCCTACATAGCTGAAGATTACATGTTCCAATGTTCTAGTCTCTGGTAGTCATTTAAAACTCCCTCTGCAGTTGGTTTGGTTACTGTTTATTCAACTTGAATTATACTCGTTCACATCCATAAATTGTTTAATAAAAGAGTATACTTTTTAAAAATCATTGAAAGATTTGATTTTTATCTTTAGTCCGGGTAACTTGTGAAAGTTTGAATAACTCGGTTTATGTTTTAAATAGTTGAACCACTCTCTCTCATTTTGTCATGTTTTGATCATGTCCAGTAAAAAAAAATTAATTTTGCCCATTTATAAACTAATTAGGAAGTTTGTGCAAATGAGCTAGCCTGTGGTAATTGATATTAGTAACCTTAATTATTTTGGAAAATTGGAAAATCAAATTGATGAAGCCCCTTTAAATCATAATCCAGAATCCTAGCAAATAACTCAGAATGAAATGTTAGTCATACAATATTATGCAAGATTAATATAGATGCAGGTATTCAGTGTAATCCCATTTTAGCATACATGTGTAGAATTATTGTTAGGTATTTTAACGATTACTGAATCTCGGCAGCCAACAGTGTTGATAAACAATGCTAATGAGTTACTAGTAATAGTTATGAACTTTTTACGTTGAAGCAGGCTGGTGTATTTTTATCACTTAACTGTGTGTTCAGATGTCGGCCCCTCTCGACATTGACACTGCGGATGTTTAACATTTCTGACAGGTCCCATTTGAATGTGTGGGCAGACGTTTTTATAGACGGTTCATGAATTACACGTGGCATAATATGCTATGGAGATATTACAACTTGGCTTTCAATAACGCCAAAACAAAAATAATTTTTAGGCGACAACATGTAACTTAATTATTTTGTTGTTTGTCTGCTCTACTTTCCAATATGTCCGGGGTGAGATTGCCTCAGTACTGGTCGACAATTTCTGTTTTTATTTGTCTTTCCCCCTCGCTGATCTTGGACCAGTCTCCACCAACCATCTCCACTTCCCTCTATCTTTTGCTCTTGTTCTCCACACCTCCAAGTCCCTCCAAATAGCTATTTACACAATCCTACCAATTCCTACCATCCCCTCTAGCAATTGAATGCTAGAGAGGGTGATGGTTTAAGTGAAGCAACATGCCAGTGGCCAGAGCTTAAACCATCACCCCCTCTACCATCCGATGGATAATATACATTCATAATAATATACATTCATATTCTTAGTCTAACAAGCCCTACAACATATGCATATATTGACTAAAATAACTTACTTTTTACCTCCACAGAGAAATGATCTAGTCTGAGCTTTTTAACAAAAATGTGGTGTTATTTGTTGCACTACTTAAAATACTTAGTCTTTGGTCAAGTCAACAGTACTCCTGTTGTAAGAACCCAAGAGTGGTTACTTGTCCGTGAGTGGATAGAAGATCCGCTTTCTTGGTTGTTGATATTGTACATAGTTACTATGTACAGTAATTATTACTAGTTTTACTTGTTGATATTAAATATGGGTTACATCAAAGGTATCACTGACCTACTTTTGGGTTGTGTTTCTGCTGGCAAAAACATGATAAAATAACCATTATACCACCATACGTCTTGGTATTAAGTGGACAAGCGTGTAAATTAAATCAGAAATTAAATTGATATTCATTGTTTGCCAGGCAATTGAGACCGATAAAAAAATGCATGTCTTTATGGAAATGAGAATTATATTTACATAATTTGTGTTGTTGTGTGTGAAACTGTGAACAGATTTGGGAGCATTCATGCAGCTTATATACAGCTGTATATATACACCATTAGAAGTCAATCTTCCTTCTCCTATTCAGCTTGAATTGGGTTCTGTGATTATTTCCAAGATTATTCTTGTAATCTTTACCCATCCTTTTGATGTCTGTGCTATTGTTATTGACACTGCTAGAGTCCTATCTCACTCTCTTGAAGTCCTCTCTAGTGTTCCTGACACTGATGCCAATTTCCTTGATTGTTATCAATACCTATCCTGAGTCTAAATCGATCCATCTCCTCAGCAGGTTTATATACTTGTACACCCACGCCTGAAATCTGAAGACCACCTCAAAGTACAAATCCACGGATAGCCCTTAAAATTGCAAGACTTCTTTGTATTTTAGCCAGTTTCATTTGGATGATAACATTATTTTTAAATTGTGTTTTTACAGCCTGTTACAGGAAACTGCCAACCGTCTTTTCCTCTGAATTTTCAGTCTAAAAAAAGTCATTGTACAATTTTTTTGTTTTAAAGTCTGGGTGGTATATTTACCCAGCTTGTGTATTTGTACATCTGTCACATGTGTTTTAGCATGCAGCAGAAAACACGCTATGCCAAACCATACTCGCCCTCCATTGCTTTCAGTTTGTGCCTGACAAGAACAGATTACCAGACTCTTTGAACCGCCATACTTGTGTTAAAACATAAAAACCTTACACTCACCTCCAATGCCAGTGGCTACTTGTCCTGTTTCCAGCCGTTACGCTCGTCCGTGTTATGCCGGTCGATGGTCAAGTACTCATACATAAGGAGATGATCCACTTGAGTACTCATCCCAGCATCTCATGTCATTCTGAAAGCTCCAGGCCCTTGGCACAGCTTTAGTAGTCCAGTGACACTGATATGCTAATGAAGTGACAACTCCTGCCCCAGGGTAGGGGTTTACAAAGCCATGTGTGTTGACATGTTGATGTGGTCACACTTCCTGAACCCAGCACACAACATCAACAGTGCAGTAATCACTGCATGTGCTCCTGCCAGTGGCTGAGTGTCTACTGTTGTAGAGGTGTTGGTAGGTGCTGCCATTCACAGGCGCTTACTGGCGATAGGCTCACAGCAGCAGCTGGAAAGCTGATGGACAGATAACAGTTATTTTTTGATGTGCCATGACAGTAGCTATCCGGTGGCAGGAAAGTTTGTCTAGTTACTTGATATTGTTTCAGACACAATCATTATTTTCAGTGTTATATATATGCGGCGGGCGACCGTATGTACATCAGATTCTGCTACCGTAAAACATACATACTGTATTTTATTGATAGAAATCATGCATGTAAAACATGGAATACATTATGTTATCTGGTATCTACGATCTTATTTTTGTGGTATTATCTTCGGCTGGAAACGAGATAATAGAAGTACAATACAATACAATACAATACAACTTTATTGATCCCAACATTGAGAAATTGCACGTCTGCCGTCAACTCTAGTGCATAAAAACAAAATCAACCCTCATGCACTCATACATAAAACATAGTAACATAAACAAGTATTTTACAACAGTACCAGCTCAAGTCAAGCATTCAGGAAGTAATCATGCACATCAATTAATATAACTTAGTTTAAATATCACATTTACACACCCACACAATGTAGGCATTGAAGACAGTAGCCGGAGCAGCGACATCAGCATCTATCTGTCTATGTGTGCATTGAAAATGTGTATTGCAGATGGTATGAATTAATTCCTACAGCGTGTGGTTCTAGTGCGTGGAGCTCTGTATCTGTTACTCCTGTCTATCCGTCCGGTGTCAAATTCAGGTCTGAGGGGGTGGGTATCGTCTGCCAAAATCGCCTGTACTCTGTCCAGTGTAGACTTATGTGTGAATTCTCCCCTATTACATCGTTACACAAGGTGTTTTAATTACATTACAATCCATTTTAGCCTACTGCTATATGCATAACTAATAATAATAATAATAAATAACTTCTTAAGCGCCAATATCCTCAGACAATCCGAGCTCAGTGGCGCACCAAAACCAAAGGATTAAGCATTCTCGTACTCGTGTGCTAGGCGAAATTCGTCAACAAATGGATGGATGTGCTAGGAAGCTAGGGAGGATAGGCGATATTGAAAAGATAGGTTTTGAGGTGACGACGAAATGTAACAATATTTTCTGCTAATTTAACATTAACGGGAAGCGAATTCCATATTGTTGGCGCGGCAACTGAAAAAGCTCGAGTTCCAGCCTTTGTCTTAACTCTAGGAACAGATAGCAACTTCGAACTAGACGACCGAAGTTGTCTGGCTTGTCTGGCTGGTGTGAGCATTGAGTGTAAATAACTAGGTTGTTTGGATGAAAGGGCTTGGTAGGTGATTGTGCAGATCTTAAACATAATGCGATATCGCACGGGGAGCCAATGCAGTGATTTTAGAAGTGGCACTGAGCGGGAGAATCGAGGAGATTGTGTGACTACCCTTGCTAAACAATTTTGGACGCATTGTAGTTTTGCAATATCCTTGATAGCAATATTATGAAGGAGGGAATTGCAATAATCTAATCTGCTGCTAACAAGAGCTGTTGCGATAGTCTTAGCGACAGAAAGCGACATATGTCGGCGAATGCGGCGAAGATCACGGATATAATAAAAACAGCAACGGCACATTTGGGATATGTGTTGTCTGAAATTGAAGTCGCAATCAAAGGTCACTCCTAGATTCCGTACTGATGCTGCTGATGTGATAGTTTGACTCAGGATGCATGTTGGAAAAAAGTCATTTAGTTTACCTCGCTGCATTGGAGTACCAATGATGAGGAATTCAGTTTTGTCTGCATTTAACTTTAATTTACTATCGGTCATCCATGAAAAAACATCTTGGAGACAATTGTTCAGTCGGTTTAGAGAATGACTTGTATCAGGCGTGGCCAAGGAAATGTAGATCTGTGGGTCATCTGCATAAAGGTGATGATCCAAGTTATGACTTTGGATTACAGAGCTGAGTGGCGTAGTGTAGAGAGTGAAAAGCAAAGGCCCAAGAACGGAACCCTGGGGAATGCCACATGAAGTGGGGAGTGAGGTTGAAAAGTAATTATCTATCTTTATACATTGATGTCTATTGGTTAGATATGAAGAAAACCAGGTCAGAGCTGTGCCAGATATGCCATACCACATTAATAAACGTTTGACAAGAGTGTTGTGATCAATGGTATGAAAGGCGGCAGACAGATCAAGCAAGGTAAGTGCAGTTACTTTGCCTTTATCAATGTTTAATATAACATCATTGTGTACTTTTAGGAGAGCAGTCTCTGTAGAATGAAATTGTTTGTATGCTGATTGGAGCACACTGGATAAACAAGTTGAGCTAATATGACGCCTTAGACGGTTTGCTACGACTTTCTCAAGTATTTTAGAAATAAAGCTAAGATTAGAAATTGGCCTATAATTTTTGAAATCATCTTTTGGCTGAGAAATCTTCTTGAGAACAGGATTTACATGTGCATGTTTAAAATCATCTGGGAATTTACCCGAACTTAGTGATAAATTTATGATATTCGTTATGTTATTAATAATATATAAATGATACAGAAAATACCAAAAGCTAATGTAATAAACATATTAACACACCTCCGCTTCTGTTACTCCTGGTGTCGAGATATTGTAAGAGTTGTATTATCTCTGCATCAATGTAGTCACTTATAGAAACAATAACCACGGGCTGCATTCATTGGCTGATAAGTGTTGTAAGTTAGTTAGCCCAATAGGTGCTTTTACAAATTATGTAATTTCCGCAAATGTTTCTTACCCGATGTACGGAAATTACATAATGTTGTAGGACAGCCCTCTCGTGGTTCAGGTCGTACCTAACCAACAGAAAGAAGTCAGCTCTCATCCAGGGGGCATCATCCAACTGTCAGCATCTGGACTTTGGGGTATCCCAGGGCTCTGTGCTGGGGCCTATACTGTTTTGTGGGGATATCATTGAGTTTCACCTGTACGCAGATGACAGCCAACTGCTGCTCACCTTTAACCCCGCATCTTCCCAGTGAGCGCTTGACGCTATGGAGAGGTGCATCACCGAGGTCAGGATCTGGATGGCTTGTAACTTCGTAAAACTGAATGACAACAAAACGGAGTTTGTTGTGGTTGGAACTAACGGGCAGCTCGCCAGAGCAGCCGTGACAGACATCTCCATTGGGGAGAGCATCATCCCGGCAATATTGAAAGTGAGGAATATTGGTGCAATTATTGACTCCAACTATGGACTGTCATGTCAACATGTCGGCCAAATTACTGCCATTTCCAGAGCATTGGGAAGATCCAAAAATACCTGGTTGTGAGTGCGGCCCAGATAGCCACCCACATTGTAGTCATGTCAAAACTGGACTACTTGAATGGATTACTACATGGCCTTCCCGGATGGCAGCTAGCCAAGTTACAATGACTGCAGAACACAGTGTCACACATTGTTTCCCCTGTCCCTAGATGATCTCATATCACACCAGTCCTTGGCGCACTGCATTGATTGCCTGTGAGGTATCTATGTGCAATTGAAATTGCTCCACTGACCTACAAGGCAATCCAAGATGTAGACCCATCCTACACCAAAGCCATGCTGGTGCAGCACAATTGGAGAAGATCACTTTGGTGTGAGAAGAGGTTGCTGCTGAGTGTGCCTATGTTAAAGATGAAACTGGGGGACAGAGCCTTCTCTGTGGTTGCACTGTGGAACAACATACCCCTATCCTATTTAATGTATTTTTACTTATACTCTACTACAATTGTCAGCGCCTTTGAGCAGATTTGTTATCCGGACACGGCGCTCTATAAATGCTTTGTAATAATAATAATTCGCCAGGCTCCATCGACGGATGTATTCAAAAGACAGTTAAAGACGTACTTGTTTCGTAAGGCATTTTTGAACAGTTTTAATTATTTATGACATGTATAAGACACCTGTATTGCATTGTTTATAGATAGTCAGGGCTGCGGTCAATTATAATTGTAATTTGTAATTGTGTAATTAATTACAATTATGATGTAATTGGAATATTTGAAAGTATCGTAATTGTAATTGTAACTGATTTTGTGTGTGTCGTAATTGTAATTGGCCATTGTAATTGCCTTAATTGTTCAATTACAATTAAATTACTTTCCTATAATTTCTCCAATTGTGGGTGAAACTCCCAGAACTGTTTTTTTTTAATTTCATTACGAAAGCCAAGGCTGTTGCCCTCTGAAATCACCTTCCTCTCATACTCCCCATTGTTGGGTGTGTTATAGTCAGACAGTGACTCTTTCTGGTGAACATGGGCAGTTACAGCTGTCTGCCTGTCCTGGCACAATCCTGGCACAGTCATGTTGCATAAAGCATTTAGCAGTGTCTTTCCAAACAATCAATCACCTATGGACAGGCACAGTGCCAACAAGTCTTTATTTGTCTTATTGACTTGGCACATTGGAAGCACTGATAGAGAGATAAAACATGGCTTCTCTTCCATTGGGGAGGGCATATAGAGCTGATCCATTGAAGCACTAGCTCTAGCAGTAGCAGGCTTCAGCAGTTGACAAGTGTCAAGTAGGAGGCCAAGAACAAAGGATAGGCCTGTGGTCCAGTGCTACACAGGCTAGCTGTACTCATTGTAATTTAGTTAAATAAGGCTGTGCACTAACACTATCCTTTCACTGTGGATTTATTTTCTAGTAAGCTTGAGGGCAGCAAGGTGCAGAGAAGCCAATTGTGTGGTAATGATATAAATGTGGGATGATCTGAGATATATTATTAGTTCTGTGTATATTATTTTGAGTGAAACAAAAATTAATTGTAATTGACAATTATAATTGTAATTGACAATTATAATTGTAATTGAATATATTTTGGGATGGTAATGGTAAGTGTATTTGAAATTTGAAATGCAAAATAATTGTAACTGTAATTGAAAATTATCCAGTCATGTAATTGATCAGTGTAATTGAACCCAACCTTGTTAAGATAGTTCTGTATGTGTTTATTTTAGAGTTGCGTTGTAATTGATATATCTTAGACCTCTAATTTAAATTTGCCGTAGTTTTTTTTATATAGAAATATACTATTTTTTTAATGTTTTAAGGTTTTTTTAGTATGTATGAATTGCTTTAATGAATTTGTAAAGCACGTTTAAGCAGTTTAGGCCAAAAAGGGTGCTATATAAATATACATACCAGGTATTATTACTATAGGACATTGAAGGAAGCCATACATTTTAGTAGCATCACGTTGTCACAAAACATACCGACTTGGTTTAAATGTCAGATGATGCACGGATTAAATATCACAGGACAGTAAATCATTGTCATAAGGCATAGTGTCACTGTCAACAAAATGACATCACAGATTTAATTTGACTAATTATTATTGTACCTATTAAACACACCCATTTGTGGGTACTGCATTGTGCAGTCAAGAAAACACATTACAAATAAAATAACAAACCGAATGCAGTGATATTCATTTTTGAGATGTTGTATTTGTAGTTCCAAGATTCTGACCGAACCCAGTGGCACACATTTAGACCTTGGAGCGATATATAACAATCATCTGTCATTTACGTTTGGGATCAACCCAGAAAGATCACATATCTTCCAGAAATATACCATGCGTGAAGTGCACTGTTAGAGGCTTGTGAATGATTTCTCAGAACACCACTTGTATTTATTTAATAGCTTGTCACGCAACAAACATCGCCAATGTTTTCATTAAATTCCCATGTTCACTCCCGTGTCCATGCATCAGATGATGCACTCACTGTATGTTCCCCATGCCAAGATAAATTAACCGCATTATATAAGATATCGCGTTATAGGGTAATTATTTGTATTACTTATTAACAAGATCAAACAGTGACCGAATTTGTAAGAAAATAAATTTAAGGCTCTTATTTTCAGTTGGTATATTAGCATTCATTGTATAATATGGGTCATTTAGGAAGTTTAATTATGTATACAAGTTAATGCTTATCGTGAGGCGTGAATTACGTTTTGTTAATCACCCAGTTTACCTACTTGCAATTGATTAGGTGTAATCTTAAATTAATTACTGGGTGTCTTAAATTAACAATAACAGGAACTAATCATAATAACAAAAGAACTGACACCGCATTTAAATGAATGCAACAATATGATGACATATTTGCCAGTAAAGTAAGTTTGTTGTAGGTCACATAGGATTAGGATAACTCTAGGATTACGTCAGTTACACTGGTAAAAGTATATCTGCCAGTGGATTAGGATATTGTAATGTGTATTTGGTAACAAAAAAAGCTAATTACATGGAAACGTTACTCAAGTGGTGTTGTGCTGATCATAATGATTTTTGCAAATCTCATCTGTGGCTGATATCTGTTGTGAAAATGGAGAATATGAATTCGTGCGCGTGTACATGTTTATGATGTTTACATCCTCACCGTCGTTCAGCTGGTCAGTTACTCATTCCCAAGGTCACCGATCAAGTGAGATCTTTTCACAGTTGTTATTTCCTTGATTTTGGTTTGATCGGAATTCATTTATCACCATGGTTGTAATTAAAGTACATTTCCTATACAGTGTTGGCGTGATTGAATGACATTTGTCTCTCCTCAGTCCAGCTGTGTTTGCATCCGTTTGTCACAGATTGAACTATTCAACCATCATTTCAGGATATTATACTTAATCGATGTACCATCAGGTCAGAGTGCCTACTTTGTGTGGGATTCAATGCCATTGCCAGCTGCCGAGTCATAATAATAATTCCAATAATGGCTGTTACAGTCATAGTGGTCGTAAAATATTGGTAAAGATCTCCATCAAGTTGAGAGATAATCTACGGATTCACATTTTCATAACATACAACAGTTTTACTCAGTGTTTCAGTAACCACCAGTTGTCATCATCAGGAAATGAACGCGGGAACAAATTTAACAATGAAACAAGTGCAGTTGTTTACTCAGATAATTTCAATCATTGGGTCGTAAAACCACTCATCTGTTAGTTCATCTGCAGTAAAAACTTCATTAAATCAGATCCCGGAATCTTAGTAACATAAAATGCCTTTGAACGACTGATTGTATATGAAATAAACATTGTTACTTGAGAACGTCACACGTGTGAGTAAACAGGTTTAGTGTGATGATTGTTTGCTGTCCCTTCAGTCGTTTGACACGGCTAACCATAGACAGATTAATAAAGTGGACTCTTCATAAGCCAGTGACTTCCATACCGGTGTCTATTACACTTTATAAGGCAACTTTAATCCTTTTTAAATGTGTCTTACTGCTAATTTCAATTCCCTCAGATCTACATCGTTTAGTTGAATTTGACTTGGCTTTATTTTAGGAAAGGTAGCCACTGCGAGTTAGTGATATTATTCTGATGATGCGATCTTGCTGTTGCATCCTGTATTGTAAACTTCAAAGGCCACCTGCCAGTGTTGACTTTCACTGCTAAAAATGTATTACTTTAACACAGGACAGTATTTTTGTGTTAGAAAAATAAATGCCATGACCTGCAGGAAATTTGTTTCATCTTGAATTTGTTATTACCAAATTCATATTTACAAACTAATTTAATATATTACAATACAGAAAAGAGGTCCAGCAATGGGTTACACTTAATGTTCGGTGATGTCCAAGTTTTTTGGACTATTTCTTAACAGAATATTGAAAACTGTTATTTAGTTACATAACAATAACAATGTCCACGTCCATAAATGGGTTATGTGCGCATCATTTGAGAGGTACGCAATACAGTCATTTAGTATCCTAAATAAGAGATACATTATAAGAGTTTGATTTTTATTTCATACTTATTGACTCAACATTGTTTCATATCACTCAATGGTTTAATGTGTACCGGGTTACTGTCATTGTCAGTATGTGCTACAGCAACTGCAGATTAGATGAATACTTTGACAGAAGTCAAGAGTTCCAAGTGAACCATAGTCTGCCAATGGTTGGTGCAAAACGTGCTTTGAGCAGTACCAAGGAGTAGATACCGCACTGCGTAATGACAACCATTTTCATGATTGGAAGTCTACTTGGGCAGTCCTTCAGCATGTCAAAAGGGATGTCCCCAGTTCTGATTGCCGCTCAGTATAGTTTTCTCCATGGTTGAAAAGCGTTACTGCGGCAGGCACGCTACAAGGATGCAACCCTTTAGTTGCTTACTAGAGATTTAACAGACTTTGAAACCCAATAGTTTTACCACTGTTTACAGAAGACTCATCAGCACATAATCAAATGTATCTATAGGTTTATGACACAATTTCACCGATACAAACTAAAACACACTGGATATTACAAGGTTGATTTTTTCATATAGATCAGATGTATGAATTGACCCAGAGTTTGACACCATTCACGTCTTTGGCAATACATCGCACATACATAGTCGTATACACATGATTATGTACATGCATCTGAATATGCTACACTGCATATATAGACATATATATCCAGCTGTAGGTATAGCGAGAAAATTTATTATCTTCTACTACACTTAATAGGAGAGACGATGGATATAATTGTTCATAAGACTTCTTAAGTCACATGTCATGCCTCTGTGGTTACCACAGAATAGGAGATTAGATATTTGAGCTGTGTTGATGCACCTTACATTCATGCATGATTTGGAATAGGAAACAGCAATTAGTATACAAATAGCCACAGGCACATAATGGCTTATTGTCTTCTTCGTAAGACAGACGGTGGTGAACAAACTGCACAAGTTTGACAAACCGACAGAGGGATGTTAGGTCGCAGCTCGTACATCAGTCGGATACTGTTTTTACAGTACTGCAACCCACAGCTAATCAGTGTTATAATCCAATAATGACCAACTATGTGTTAGTTTCCATGTCTTTGACATGGGTATACCGAGTGAATCAAGAGCTGATTTGATTCAACCGGTGTAGCTATACATATTAGCATGATGGAATCATACTTCACAAATCGGTAACACAAGAATATAATTTGTTTCAAGGTAAAGGGACAACTGACTGTTGTCTCTAGACACAAGAATAAATAATACCTGTTGCTGAATTACCTTTCAACATATAGACTTGACGATTCATCACTCACATGGCAGAGCTAAAGGTACAACTGGAATTTAACAATGCTTACTGTATGTCGTACCACAACAGGAAGTTGATGAACTGTTTAAAAGTATGAAACAGTAACTGTGCTAGTTTAAATCTTACAGGCTCTACCCCAATGGAAGACCAGCTTGGTGAATGTCGATAATCACATGGATGAAGATCTCCAATAACATTTCCCCAAACAATACCCATTTCATGTTTGTGTTGGGAGGCACATTTCATGTTTGTGTTGGGAGGCACATTTCATGTTTGTGTTGGGAGGCACATTTCATGTTTGTGTTGGGAGGCTCAGTGATTGAACACAATCTAGACACCTATATTACACTCCATATTAGTATAATGTCACATCCGCTGGTTTAGCTGACTGGTGTTGACAATTCTAAAAGTTCTGTCATATAAACAGGATGATAGAAGTAGAGCAATGAAGTATGCATTTGAACACATTGTTTCAACGAGTATTTACACTCCGGTTGCCAACAACATGAATGAGTCTTAACACCCGACAGTAAACATAACACATTTGTGAGGTTATGGTTGGAAAGTGCCACCTGGTGGAAACATTTCCCCTGTATCCAATGCAATACTACACTGCACTAATATTGCAGAAGATATGTTTCAGTGGTTTCTTCTTAATTGTTCAAGATAGTGGATGTTCTCCATCCACAACTTCGACCCAACCACTGAGTCGCCTTTCAACCATCTGTATAGATATTAACGTTGTTTGGTTGTAGAAGATTGAACACCCATTATACAGGAACTTACAGTAATTCTACAATAACTGGATATTTGAACAACTTATTTCATGAGCTCACTAATAACATAGGAAGACATGCTGACACATTACAGGGCATCCCTGGTATCAGCAGTAATAACATAGGAAGACATGCTGACACATTACAGGGCATCCCTGGTATCAGCAGTTATAACATAGGAAGACATGCTGACACATTACAGGGCATCCCTGGTATCAGCAGTAATAACATAGGAAGACATGCTGACACATTACAGGGCATCCCTGGTATCAGCAGTTATAACATAGGAAGACATGCTGACACATTACAGGGCATCCCTTGTATCAGCAGTAATAACATAGGAAGACATGCTGACACATTACTGGGCATCCCTGGTATCAGCAGTAATAACATAGGAAGACATGCTGACACATTACAGGACATCCCTTGTATCAGCAGTAATAACATAGGAAGACTTGCTGACACATTACAGGGCATCCCTGGTATCAGCAGTAATAACATAGGAAGACATGCTGACACATTACAGGGCATCCCTTGTATCAGCAGTAATAACATAGGAAGACATGCTGACACATTACAAGGCATCCCTGGTATCAGCAGTTATAACATAGGAAGACATGCTGACACATTACAGGGCATCCCTTGTATCAGCAGTAATAACATAGGAAGATATGCTGACACATTACAGGGCATCCCTGGTATCAGCAATAATAACATAGGAAGACATGCTGACATTACAGGGCATCCCTTGTATCATCAGTAATAACGTAGGAAGACATGCTGACACATTACAGGGCATCCCTGGTATCAGCAGTAACTTTTCTACCAGTTTCCAAAGACTTTCGGTAATAGTTGCCATTGACAAACACACTATCTACAGATTATTCTAATTTAGGAATAATTTTCTGTGGCAAGTAATTGGCAATGTAAAAATGTTAGCAAGAACGGCATATTCCTCAATGGAATTTACATAAGCACACTACCCGCCGACCTAGTACTCAATTCTACCCATTTATGGTCATGGACAGGCAAAGTCATTGTTATGTAACAAAATCAAATTTTAAGTATTAAAATACATTTTAGTAAATAACATACTTACCTGTCCATGTCCATCAAAGCTCCCTCCCACTTTCCCCTCTTACAGATGCTTGTGTACAGTAGATTGCGCAAATAATTGAAAGCACTGCGCATTCATGTAGCGGTGCATTGTGGACAGGGATAGGGGGCTCTAGTGGTAGTGAGGGATCGTCTAAAATCTTGGAGGAACTCTTATTTAGAACACTAAATAACTATATTGTGGACCTCTCAAATTATATGCGCACATAACCCATTTATGTACAGGTAATTATGTTATTTACAAAAACATATTTTAATATGTAAAATTTGAATTTGAGCAAGACGTTCTGTCTGATCACTCTACTCCGCCAGTGCTCAGCTAACTCACAAAATTGTTTCTTGACTCCGAACAATTTGGCATGTCTGGAATTCGTTTTGAGCACTGATTTTTGAACACCAAGTTTTCACATTTAACAGTTTTATTGTTGCACAACATATACCCATCCATGTTTTTGAGTAACATCATGTTTCCCACTCGACTGTGGTGAAAAAATTGGCAATGTTTAAAATGTGGATTGATGTTGACATTTGGAGAGTGCACTCTGTATCAAAATTGCAATACTAACTAGTGCATCTGTTTGCCACCAGGTGATGCTGCTGCTGCAGAAGACAAACAAGGACTGGTGGAGCATCCGCAAGGCGACGGGTCAGGAGGGTTATGTTCCAGCCAACTACGTGCGCGAGGTTGATCCTAAGGTCATCCGCAAGGTCGTGAAGCGACCGTCTCGCGTGCAGGTGAAACAGCCAGTGAAGAAGACAGGATACAGGAAGGAAACAGTGGTGAAGAGGAGGAAGAAAGCAAAGGGCGGGACGACACTTCGACGCACGCCGTCAGGTAGGTGTCAACAGGTGGCAGCACGTGTGTTTGTGTTGTCGGTGACGTGTCATCGGTTTTGCTTTGCAAGTGTGTTGTGTCCATGTTGTACTGGTGTGGTCATTGTGCTGTTTTGGTAGTATAGAAAATCGTTAACCGTTTAATTTAAGTTGTAAAATTATAAGCTGATTTCATTGTTAACATAAGAGTTTTTTGTTAATTTATATAGTGTTTATAATGGGTAAAATCCATTATAATCTACGAATGTAACTAGTTAATTTCGTTCCTTTGGCGTGTGTAACGTCATCAAGTTACTGTAACATATGTTGCCATAGAGTATGTAACAACAAGTGACTGTAAGTTGTACTGGATGATGTTACCAAGTGGCTCTAACAGATGACACCATGAAGTATGTAACATCACCAAATGACTGTAATTGATGATGCCATGAAGTATGTAACATCACCAAATGACTGTAATTGATGATGCCATGAAGTGTGTAATATAACCAAATGACTGTAACGGATGACACCATGAAGTATGTAACATCACCAAATGACTGTAATTGATGATGCCATGAAGTGTGTAATATAACCAAATGACTGTAACGGATGACACCATGAAGTATGTAACATCACCAAATGACTGTAATTGATGATGCCATGAAGTGTGTAATATAACCAAATGACTGTAACGGATGACACCATGAAGTATGTAACATCACCAAATGACTGTAATTGATGATGCCATGAAGTGTGTAATATAACCAAATGACTGTAACGGATGACACCATGAAGTATGTAACATCACCAAATGACTGTAATTGATGATGCCATGAAGTGTGTAATATAACCAAATGACTGTAATGGATGACGCCGTGAAGTATGTAACATCACCAAATGACTCTAACAGATGATGCCATGAAGTATGTAACATCACCAAGTGACTGTAACGGATGACGCCATGAAGTGTGTAAAATCACCAAGTGACTGTAATGGATGATGCCATGAAGTGTGTAAAATCACCAAGTGACTGTAATAGTCAGGGATTCCCTTGGAGCGTGGAAATGCGTCAATAATGCATTGTATGCTGGAATGCTACATACTTTTTTACTGGATGTGCCCAAAAGACGCATACAAAAACATGTCAGAGAAATCTGAGAAGATTGACGGGCCCACCTTGATTTTGCAGTTAATAACTATAGTTTTGCCTAAATTTGATGCATCGATGCAATAATTAAACCATTCCAAATCATCCACGGCATTTTTACGGTATAAAAATATTGCATCTTAGGCTTTGCCGTGTTTTGAGGCCCAAATAGTTTGTTTGCTCCAGTCTGGACCCGAACAAACAACGGCCGCGTGGACAACAAACAGAACAATGGCCTGAATGGCATTATTTAAATCACATAGATCTGACATTGATGACTGGACACAGTCTAATCAATACCCTTGTGCCTTGTCTACCCCTTGCCAGTCATTGACATTGTTTATAAGCTTTAGTCGAGCACAGTGAACAGCGTTTGTTGCCGCCGAAACAATCGCCCATCGTCAACTTTCAAATCTTGCTTAACAAAATGCAATCCATTCATATCTATACAAAATAATATCCATCCATACATCTACACCATATGCACGTTTTTAAATTCATGTATGTTAAATATTACAATTGGAGTACATTATAAATAAAAAATTTTTTTTTTTAAAAACATGTTTATCAGTCATGCCTCCGACACCAAGGCTCACAAATAGTACATTCATTACAAATGCCCCTGTCACTTTGGGACATAAACTTTGGAAGAAAGACACTGCTATGTTCTAGTCTTACATGTAATAGTCTTACTGTATAGTATAATTAAATTAGGTGATTTTCCCACAACTTATAATCAAATTTCCTCTCAAAAGACTGCACCGATTGAGTGAGGCTATTCCATACGTCTGTTCATCGGTGTATTAATGAGTTTTTTAATGTTTGATCAACATGGTTCTTTGAATATTTTTAGTTAGGGCTCTCTCATATGTGAATCGTTGTCACTCAATGTCACAAACTGCTGCATCGTATTTCTCAGTTAGAATCTCCCTATCCTTGGAGCAGTAGACTAGTAGGGGTAAGACCACATTAAGGATTCGTCCGCCATTACCCACCGGAAAGAGTGCCCTTGACAGTACCGTTTTGGTGTGATGTGTGAATTTGTTTCAAGCACTTTGATATGGCACATGTTAGTCTAGTGAATGCTGAATGTACTACTGCATTAGATCTTTCACGAGGTAGCAATAAATATACGCTAGTCGCTCGCGTATTTGCACAGTTGCTATTTTGCCACACGCACCAATATTTCAAAATCCGTCGCTAGATTGGAGCGAAATTGAGGGGAAATGAAGGGAAACATTATAATGGCCACCTATGTAACATTTAAATGTGGTCTTAACCCAGTAGCATGACCAGTCCACAAACAACGGGGCACACCTACCCAGAATATATCTAGTTTTGTAACGTTACAGATATGTTTTGTACCCAGGCAGTCCTGAGTAGAATTCAAACCAAGTTAAGTAAGTAATAACATGATTGCATGCCTGATATTAAAGAAATATAATGTTCACACTTACCAGGTTATTTAAGTGATCATACAACTATCATGCAAATTAATTAATACAATTTTAATCAGCTGATTTGGGGCACATCAAATTTCGAAAAGGCACATAGTTCTATCTCTGATGTGCCAGCATGCATGTCTTTTCCAGATCGATCCCTGAATAGATGCCATGGAGTGTGTAATTTCACCAAGTGACTGTTACAGATGACTCCACGGAGTGCGTAATATCACCAAGTGACTGTTACAGATGACACCATGGAATGTGTGACTAATTAGTCTAATCAGCTGCCAACTCAGCTTGGATATAATGAAGTATAATGTACAGGTCAGGAGTACTGTGGCTGTAAATCTGATAGAGCAGCTGCAATGATTACATGTTTACTGGACCATGCCATCATTACGGGTCCTCACCGACTCTCTCTCTCCTTGTAATATCATCACTTCAGTTATGTGCATTTCGAGTCCCGCCATGGACTGCCGTGTTCAAATATTTGGATCGCTCTCCTCGTTATCGTTACGTTGATTACTTTAGAAAAAAGGCAAAACTTAAAACTGATGGAAAGGATTTTCCGGTAGTGTGGACTCGTATTATTCATCGTCTTTATGTCTACTAATTAGGTGAGATATTGTGACTTGAAGTACAAGTGTCGTTATGTCTTCTAGATGAATAGGTTTTTTAACACAATGTTTCCCCACGCAGCCCGCATATTGGTTCTCTGCTAAAAAGCAGCTGTTGGAATTCATGACAATTAATTATTAGTGAATACGGTTCATGTTAGCAAATGTGGGAGTTCCCGTCTTTTCTCCAGATGCATATAAATTGTGCCCGCCGATATTTCGGCTAATTAAAGCTTATCGTTTGGACTAAACCTGATTCAGATCCACAAATGTTTTAAACGTCAGAAAGGAAATATTGAAGTATGCTGTGCAGTGGTGATTAATATATATATAGGTCTCAAGGGGGTCTAATCCATTCATCTTGTGTAAATGGCATAACCACATTGTTTATGTCATGCAGTGTTGATGGGTCATAGTATTTATTTCATAAATTAAATACCCATATTGGCGGCTGTGGAACGCATTATAAATAAATCCATTATAGGACAGCCAGAGAATACAGTTCCATGGGCCCTAGGTGGCCCACACGCAGTAGGTTGTTGACCACTCAACTAACATAACAATGTTAACATATATACATACATGTATATATATATATATGTATATGTGTATATATATATATATATATGTATATATATATATATACAGGTGTATATATATGTATGTATATATGTTAAAATTGTTATAATTTTAACATATATACATACATGTATATATATATATATATGTATATGTATATATATATATATATATATATGTATATATATATATATATATATATATATATTATATATATATATATATATATATATATATATATATATATATACATATATACATATATATATATATATATATATATATATATATATATATATATACTATATACATATATATATATATATATATATACATGTATGTATATATGTTAAAATTGTTATGTTAGTTGAGTGGTCAACAACCTGCTGCGTGTGGGCCACCTAGGGCCCATGGAACTGTATTCTCTGGCCGTCCTATAATGGATTTATTTATAATGCGTTCCACAGCCGCCAATATGGGTATTTAATTTATGAAATAAATACTATGACCCATCAACACTGCATGACATAAACAATGTGGTTATGCCATTTACACAAGATGAATGGATTAGACCCCCTTGAGACCTCCAGCTGATTGTTGTACGGGGTGACAGTTGGTGGTGCCTCTGCCATGGTAGGAACAATAAACAGAGTTGTATCACTGATCGGAAGATTTGACAAGACGAAGGTGTGAATGTGAATACCTTGAAGGCCCCTTTCCTCCTGGGAAATCCTGCACGACAAACCAGTGAACATTTTAAGTTGAATAGACATTGAAGACTGGACTAGGTTCAAGTCAGTGGTCTATACAATTTAGTTGCAGCACCTTCTGGTGAAGATGATTACACAATACTGTCTTTTTGTGTGCTGCAGCAAGGTGCACTGAGACACTGAATTGTAGGCATGAACTGAAGGCACTTTGCAACAGCATGAAGCAGAAGGTACAGAAGTACTTATATTTGCTGATCCTTTACGGCTGTGTGATCTGGTCATTCCTGTCCACATCACAGCACAAGTCAGTCTGCAGGACAGGGATATACAACTACAGGAGCATCTTGTAGAAATCTTGAGCTTCTACTTCATCTCTGCTTCAAGATGAGCTTCCACGAGGAGCCACAATTGCAAGATGAGCTTCCACGAGGAGCCACAATTGCAAGATGAGCTTCCACGAGGAGCCACAATTGCAAGATGAGCTTCCACGAGGAGCCACAATTGCAAGATGAGCTTCCACGAGGAGCCACAATTGCAAGTTTCAACCTGATCCAGTTTGAGGCTGATGATGTGGTGGAATTCCACCATATTTTTGTTTTGCTATTTGGCTTTTGGTGTTTGTTTTTCTTAGCCAACTTATTTTCCCCAACCAAACTGGAAAGATCTTCTGTATTGTTTGGCCAAACTTACTATTTGTTTAGCTATTGGCTGATGGTTAGTATACACAGGGAACCCGTTGAACTTCAATGTCCTGCTGCGTTAAAAATCACTTTCTATATACCGGGTAAGCGCATAATCTAAATCTAGAACATTGTCACACTGTTTAACAAGATTTAACAAGATTGCCACCCAGAGAATTAACTCTAGGTGGCAGGTGGACAAGGAAGCCTTTTGGCTTATCGAGAGTCCGACCCTTTTATCTATGTGTATTCCGCCCTTCTGAGGTATGTGTCAATTTTATTATTAAACATATTCACGCTACTAGCACCCACACAATCATCAGATAATCTGTTCCATTCATTTACAGTCCTTTGTGAAAATGAGAACTTTCTTATATCTAATCTACACTGCTCCTTTGCTAATGTAATTTCATGTCCTCTAGTCCTTCTATCTTTCTTTCTGAGAAAAAAATATTCCTATCAATATTTTCATAACCATTCATTATTTTACTTTACACTTCTATCTGATCTCTCAATCTCCTGGTCTCTAGTGTTGTTAAGCCGCATTTTTTTAGGCGTATTTCGTAACTAAGATCCCTCAGTTTTGGTATCATTTTAGTTGCTCTCCTCTGTACTCTTTCTAGCATATCTATGTCCTTCCTGCAATATGGCCTCCACGCTTGAAGGAGACACGGTTCTGGTTATATACAATGTGAAGGTGGGGATTATATATCTGTGTGTGTATATATACATACACCGTAGGCCCCGTTGAAAGAAGTGCCGTTTATAGAACTTCAGACGTGCCAGGGTCATCGACTCTGTTTGGAAGCAACATACACGTAGCTGAGATCATTAACGAAAATGTATTCCTGAATATTTAGCACACATGTGATCATGTGGGTAGTTGCCTCGTGAGTACTGTTGTCTTACTTTGTGTTCGTCTAAAAATAAGCTACATAACAATACAGTATCCTGTAAGCTGAGCCTCAATGGAAAGACCAAAAGACCTAAAAATATACATGTGGGTCACTGACTTACTCAGTCACTGCTAATGCGGCTCTTCTTTCAAGAAGGTTCCTGATCTCCGTGTTAGATCTGTATCTGTGATTTCCCCGGTAGTTAAAGACGACTTGACATCTATGATTATGGTTTTACAAGCTGTCTGCAATTATAATTAAGACAAAATCTGACATGAAAATACGGCATTAAATATTAGACATTTAACACAACTAATTATGCTTTGGCTACACATGTTAGGCATCACTAAATATTGTCTATAAAACGTTAGTAATACTATTCACCCTATGTCGGCCTGTAGTTTGATCGAACAGTAGCTGGTAATGAGAATTTAATTGGCACTCCTCTCAAAAAGATCCCTTTGTCAGATCAGTACCTATGATTCATGTAGACTTGTAATGTCTCTATTTATGATTATGGTTTTACGTGCTTCCTGCAAGAGTGGTTATGAAAAAAGATCATACATGAAAACTATCGCATTAATTATTGGGCATTTAGCACAAATAATTACAGTTCTGTGTATTCAACTGCACTAAACGTGTTCTATAAAAAAACTCAGAAATTAGTACCACTATTCACCTGGTGTGTGCCTGTAGATTGATCAAAGAAAAACTGGTAATGACAATTTAATTGGGAAGTATGTTAATTATAGTTCTGTTGTATGTACGAAGCTACACAAAATGATGTCTATAAAAAATCAGAAATATGATTCGTTCTTTGTCTGTGTGTAGTTTGAGCAAACACTAACTGGTAATGAGATTTTAATTGTGAAGGTGCAAAGTTCTGATTCATCGAAATGTCCAGCCCCACACAGAGCTGTCCAGTCTAGACACATCTGGTACTCAGGATGATTAGCCAATTAACACATCACCTCTGCTATCACAAACATGGCATGTCAAACCAGGTAACAAATATGTGTTAATGTCAAAGATGATTAGGCACAAAATTAATGAGGCTTACCTTCACCAAAGTGATAAAAGTAGGTGAAAAACTGTGCACATTCTCACCTCGTAGTGTCCAGCCCAGACACTGCCTTGGTGTGTGTGATGTTGTTAGCTAGTGCTTTCTCTCGTTAACAATCACTGTATATGAATGGTCAGTAGCTGTAAGGGACTGGGGCCAAAGTACTGGATACTTCTCTAGCTGGTCCACGAATTCATGTCTTGAAGAATACTCAATGCTTATACTATTGTAAGACACACTGCACATGTTTTTAATTGTACTAATGTAAACACAAGTAGTTCGTAGGTACTTACGAGTACTTTAGAACTACTTTTGCAGGATTAATGTGGTTTAGCAGAAAATGTTTACTTAAAAGTTAAAGACTAGAAGTAGAAGGTTCGTTTAAATGAATGGCAATGCCTTTATTTGTAAAAGGGTTGGAAATGTAGTTCTGAAGCTAATTCTAGCGTGAATCAGTGAATAACAGAGCGCAGATACTAATTTTAACATAACTACACTGTGATGCCACCTGGAGAATGACTGACAACTCAATTTGTCCACTGAAAAAGTAAATTCACTCGTAAATAACTACCGTTGTATCATTGCAAATGCGTCTCCAGTTGGTAGATAAGAGACCAGTGGTTCAAGGAAGTGAACTACTATAGAAAGAGGCGACTGAACCTAGGCACCGGGGAGAAGATACATTTACAGTGTTAGCATCTTAATATATACATGATATATTGGCAGAGATTTGTTTGTGGCTGAGGCAATTACTACTGACAGTCTTTCATTGTCACAGTGACTAGTGATGCATCAATAGTTTGGTGTATTGTTTCACTGCTGCTTGTAACATTGCTGTTGTTTATGTTTTATGTTGCCATGTCTTTGTCGTGTCATTGTTGGTGTGCAAGGGTGTGCGTCACTTAATGTCACATGTGTACCTCTGCTGATGGTGTAGACACATATAGTGCGACGTCCAGGGTGTCACTAAACTGATACCGTCACATTGTAGACGGCAGTAGCCACTGCGTAGGTTGTAGGCCGCCTGTAGGTAGGTGACTCTGCATGCTCTCCCCTCACTGTTGGCGCACCCTCGGTTACTCGCATGTGCCGCGTTACATTTGTAGCATGGGGATGTTTTGGTGGTGGTGACTTGTGCTGGGGCGTCAGTCAAATGTTGGGGGAACTAGTATGATTTTGCAAGTCGATCATATACAGTGGAATGTCACTTTACCGTCACCTCTATAATACAGCCACCTCACAATTAAGGTCACCCTGGGATAGTCCCCATTTATTTCTGTGACGGCAAATAATAGGAACAAATAATCTTGCTAATAAGGTCACCGCGCCACTCAGGTCATTCTTGCCCAGTCCCGAGGGTGACTTTAATAGGGAGGTTCCACCATGCATAGTTTGATTCGGTTTAACAAAAGAAATTATGCAGTTTTATTGAGTAGGGTTATTATTAAAACAATCTTCAGGGATGAGAGAGTTCCACGGAAACGCGGATTTCCACGTTTTGAGCATTCGGTTGGGTCATTCCTGTAATTCGTGAAGATCCAAGGAGAAATTGTTGGGGGTTTATATATGGGGGGTTTATATATGGGGGGTTTATATTTGGGGGGTTTATATATGGGGGTCGCAAAACTGAGTAAAAATAAAAAAGTTGGGCGTAAACCATCGAACTTGTCCCAAACGAAGTACTGTCATATGTCCTCTAATTGCTCAAGAGATATCATTCGGCTGGAAACCCATATGTGCTTAGCATTGTGAAAGGCTATTACATAATTCAAATTTAATGACGTCAGTATATCTTGTTTCCATTTGGGAACTCCGGGGAAACACTTAGGAAACACCAAATCGGCATCTGGCGACTTCGCTGTTAATAATAAATATTTTTATACGCAATATCGCTATGGAAACATTAGCTTTCTTGCAGGTTTTAGTATCTCTATTTCGTTTGCTACCTTCAGATGTTCCCGCTAGGTGGACACACAGTGTTCTCACTGCATACAGTAAATGAACCACGGAATGGTTTGCTTATTGGCGGCCTTGTGTGTGTACTATAACCAACTACCTAGGTACATCATGAAACTTCTGGACAAAATCGACGAGGTTCGCTTTCGAGAAATTAACAAAATGCTCAGATACAAATTTCGAGCAGACTGGTTACAGAAAACTGTTGAAACAGATGTCGGTAGTGGCAACAAAATAACGTTGACAATCGAGGACTTTCTAAAAAACACGGATCAACCAGGTGTTGCGTTTTGGATGTTTTGTAAAGACTCGGTGAAGTACAGTGGGCATGGTGTTATGGCAATAAGGCACCACATTCTTACTGATAAACACCGTACAATGTCACGTTTGCGGCAGACGAACTACACTATTTCTAGTACCTTCGGATCGCTTACTTGAACTGTTACATCCAGCACTACAGCACAGAACCAGGCACCAATCACCCGTTTCAGATACCTGTATGGTATCTTGTTATTTCCAGTTACCCAAATGATTTCATTATTAACAAGTTAAATATTTCTTTACAAGAATTGGTACGACTTCATTGAGTAATTTCAAAAGAGTGCCAAAGCTTTTGAGGTACTAATAATTATGATGTTTATCTATATAGACAGTCAGTAGCTTGACAGTACCACTTATATATGGGAGTGGGGTGGTGGAAGGTGAGAAAAACATGAAAATAATCTCATATGTTACTCCTTACCGTGTTAGAATGCTTTAACCCTAACCCATTAAAAATGGTTTACAGCGCCCTCCATCACAAACCCCAGCTAGAAAGCACTTGCAGTGCTCATACCGTAGTAGTATGTTTAGTTTAAACATACTACTTACCGTGTTCTGCTCGTACCTTGCTCCGCTCGATCTCATAAATTTTCAGCAGTTTTGATCAAGTGTCGCTCTCATCCCTGAATCTTAATATAAAATCTAGTGGATCTTAAATGGAAATCCTAGAAGAAATGAAGGAGTTTGATTGAGTATGATTATTATCGTTAGGAAAGAGTATTTACAGAAATGATGTGGCATATTAAAGGTGGATGACTGAAACAAAATTACTACACTGACGTGGTATGGTTATTTTGGTATGAAGGTTTTGATTCTTTGAGTCGCCAGTACAACAAAATGATTGGCAATTACATCTGATAAACCCAATATGAGATCATAGCTGGAGAGTTATTATATATAGAGTTTGACTGATAGTTCTGGCTGACGTAAGTGCTTTACATTAGTACATTGCTACATGCTTTTGTGTCATGTCTTTTGAAAATTTAGCTTGATGGAAGATGTCGTCTACTTTTTAATTCCTTTCTTTGTTATTAGAACCAAATTGGTTCTGCTGTCAAGTGTCATATAAATACATTTACTTGAGGTCAAAACCCATAAACGATTGGTACATACAAATAGGTATAAAAACAGCTTTTAAAAGTTAATAAATTAGTAATGTAAGTAGGTAAAATAAAAATATAATAAGATGATAACTAAGATAAGTTAATAAATAAGTATGTTGTAAAATTAGAAGAACTATATATAAAACGTGATGTAAGTAATATAACATGTTTTCAACATTTATGGTTTTGGTGATGGGTTCCTCTCGTTCCCTTTCCGTTTGGGTTGTGCTGTTCTGTGGGAGTTTGTAACCGGAGACTGGGAACTGCCTCAGGTGGCTGGGTCTCTTTTCATAAACATTTGTCAGATCGAATGCCCAGCGTGGGTGACCTAAGCTTCATCAGTCATGTCCACTGATGATGTCAGTCAATTAAACAGGATTTAGTCAAGCTGGGACCCACACATGTCAATAACCGTGGCGTAAAAGGTCATTGTCATAGTTTTGTATTTACTGTCAGCATGTAATTATTTTATATTATTAAGAAAAAAAATTGCTGTGAACCATCTGTTTTATGAATGTAGTGTTTGTAGTTTACTGCAGATTTACTTTGATGGCGAATGTCGTACGAATAATTGTTGATTTGACTCATTTTATCATTGTTTTCTTAGGCATTCTTGTAACAGCAATAAGGACTATATTGTATATTTTGATTACACATGCTCGAATAGGGGAGAGTGGGGATAGGTGGTGGAGATGGCCATGTGGAATATATATATATATATATATAATGGAAAATTAGGAAAACAAAAAATCGGGGACCATGTCAAAGCCTCACCCCAGACAGTGAGGACAAAGTCCTGATAAGCAATGACTCAGTCAGGAATAAAAGTATATTTGATTAGAACTGTTGTGTCCTGAATTGGTGGGATGATACTCTGACCATCCACATGGTTCCTGTGTTCGCCTGTCTCAATTTACTTATTGCTGTGTAATGAAGTGGGGATGTGTTTGAAATTGGCGGGATGATATTCCGCTCATCTACTCCATTGCTGTGATGTACTGCCGTATTGTTTTACTAATTGCGACATGGTGACGCCATCTGTTGATGATTATGTGATCAATTGTAGTTCGGTCTCAAGCCAACCTACACTTTGACAAGATCAATGTTGAACAACGCCAACAGGCGATCAACGACTCGTATAAAACACTCTGCTCACTTTCCCAGGTAAGCATCACTTATGGCCTGTTTCTGCATAAATTATAAGAGTTAAAATGTTTAAATTACATTGTTTTCTAAAACAAATTAAGCCGTTTTTAATCTTCAATGCTTGTTTATTGTGGCAATATGTCAATTTATTATTAATAAAAACAATTCTTAACAAAACATTATGTTGTACTGAGATAACAATATTAATAATTATGAACATAATTTATTATTGTAATACCTTTTCAAACTTGTCGTAGAAGATGGGAAATAGCATAAAATAAACCAAGAAAAAAGAACAATTTCACGAATAAGTCTCAGAAATAATAAAAATATATTTATATATTGACTATCATTGGATACATGTTAATAAACTTTGAATATTTCTGCAAATTTATTCACATTACTTTACAATATTTTAAAACTATTTTACTATTTCATGTATTAGATATATATTTTAATACTTTTTATTTGTATTATTATTTTATATTATAATTGCTATGTTGTGTTATATTTGTTGTTTAAGATAATAATAAATGATTAGTAATCATGTTTTTATGGATGCTTCCTATTATAGTATATTTATTTGTTTATTTAGCCTCATCTGATGCTACATAAAATTTTTAATTATTGTAATTACCGAGTATATTATGTCCTTGCTGTCTTCTGCAGTCTCGCAGGAGAAATCTTGAGGAAGCAATTGAGTTCTACCACTTCTGTCATGAGTGTGACAACTTGGAAGCCTGGATGAAGGACAAGGTGGGACGATACACCATAGTGGATACTTGTAGAATGTCATGGAATATTCTCTTCAGACCTGCCAATTTTTTATTTTTTTAAATCTGTACTATTGACTTAAATTTCTGTATAAATCTGTGTAATATTTTAATTGGTTAACAGCCCTAAAGCATTCTTCAGATGTATACTTTATCATGTATTCTGGTTGAGTGTTGCCATCAACCAGGCTACGAAGTATACCAGGTTTTGTCAGAAATCTGTCTAACATCAAAATTATTTTATTCTTGACCCCTGTGAGTTTATCACTAAATTTTATACATGTCTCATGAACACAGAAAAGTACTTTATTATAATTTTTCCTTTCAAATCAATCTGTATGAAAATTGGATACAGCCATATTCATACTTAGTCTCAAAATCTGTATTGTATAGGGAGAAATTCATATCGTATACTAGAAATCTATAACATAATAGGTCTGTGAAATCAGGTTGTGAAATTAAGATATTTTTGTAGTTTCGTGGTACTTTGTCCCCCTGCAATTGGCATATTGTTGGAAATTTATGAGTTTTCACCTAATGATGCCGATTTAAAAAAAAACAATTGTGGCTTCATCAGTATACAATTAAAAAGGATGCACTTTTTACAGTTTAGTTATAAACAATTGTCCATAAAACACATGGCAAGCAGTTAGTCCGTGTATGTGTGTATACCATTTTTATACTAATTAATATTAGTTTCTAAAACAAATCCAAAATGGCAGATTTTTCCTATCCTTTTATGATTAATAAAATCCTATTGCAGCAACCAGAAACACCAACTTTTTATATAACAAATTGTGTTTTTATTTTTAAACAAATTTTCTGATGTTGTTATGGTATTTCTGTTTGAAATGAAGTAATTACAATAGTTTAACAGAAATTTTGTCAGAACGTTGAAAGTCTGTAAATTTGATGTTTCTAGGAACAACTTCTCCAAACAAAGGAAAGTCTCTCGGAGAATAGGGAAGCAATGAAGAGGAAATTTGAGGCAAGTAGTTTCATGAAGCTGATTGTAGCATTGTTATGTGTCACCACAGATCACTATCATCTGATGACAACTTCTTCTGGTTTTGCAGCATAGCTTCAACAGAGTGCAGTATAAAAATTTAACACAAATCATTTGTAGATGATGAGAAATAAGTGCACAAGACCTGCAGTCTCCAGAATCCTGCACTGTGCAATGTCCGGATGTTGTTCTTGAATACATCCAAGCTGTTTAGACAAACAATATGCTGACGGAGGAAATTGAAAGTCGAATGGTACTGGGAAAAGAGACTTCCATAATGCTTATTATTGGTTTTGAGATTGACACGGCGTCCACAGCAGTGCTCAAAGTTTTATTACGTGTCTTCGCCAGTATGTGCAGTTCACATCCAAATTCATGTGTTTTACTTTTATCACTGGTTTTATGCTCCCGCCACTACTGGTAAACGTGACATGAACAGGCATGTCATCAGTGCAAACTTCTATTATCATCGATTTTGGAAAAGCAAGATGTTGGCTAATGTCTTCACGTTGTATGACCATGTATCTCCAATCCATGTTTAGAGATCAGTGTGTCCTCACTGAGTAATGTCTACTTAACAAATTACAGAACAGCAGATGTTCTCTTTACAGTAAGATAACAAAGACAAAATGAATGCGCGTTTTCTATTTCTAAAATTACTGTTTGGTAACCATGTACTGGTGCTGCCACCTGCAGGTTCTCATCACCGACATCGCAGCGAACAGTCACATCCTGGAGAACATCAACAAGATGGCTACCACAATGGTGAAGGCGAAACATGGACACACTCCCGCCATCAGGACCAGACAGAAAGAGATCAACGATAGGTGTGTGTTTGTGCATGTGCGAGTGTGCGTGTGTGCGTGCGTGCGTGCGTGCGTGCGTGCGTGCGTGCGTGCGTGCGTGTGTGCATGTGCATTAGATCTGCAAAAGCCATATGAGTTGCACATGCAAGTGCAACAAATTACAGAGTTACACTTCTTGGAACATAGTGAAGTATTGTTGTTGTTAAGAGACAATGCTATCACCTTTGTAAATGACAAAACTCATTAGATGGTTTTGACATATCCTCAGCAATATATAATAATCGATCATCTCTACTCAGTCCTAACAATACCAATAATTAAGACAACTAAACACAGTAACCGAATATAACCGAATATAACCGAATATAACCCAATCATATCTGTGTATCCACAAAGAGAAGCTTCACATGGTTATTGTATAAGACATGTTTCTGTCTGCCTGCTGTTTATCATGTTAACAAGACCCTGCGTGTCAGAATAGTTCATGACAGACTCATTTCTTATCCCTGTTGTATGGAATAATGCTCCAGAAATAAATGAGTTTACTGTTACTTTTTAGTCCTTTGGCCGAATTTGATTTTGCGTAGATATTTGAAGTGGTAGTGCCACAGTGCCACAGAAATCTGTATTTGATTGAATAATTCTAAGGGCACCTCAGGGCCCCCCAAAATGGGATGCTGTGTAGTGTAGTGAGACTGGTTGCTAAAAGACAGTGTCCTTAAGATACTGCAACCCTAGTAGACACTACACAGGCTGCGTGACATGGCATTGGCCACATTAATTATGTGTCACTGGCTTCTGCCTTAAAGGCTGATGTACTTTAGTAAACAGGCAGTTGCCGAAAATAAAGTAGCAATAAAGTAGGGCTGTGAACTAGTACCACTGTGTTGAGTACTGCCTTCATTGTTAGTGTATGATACAGTGTTACTGCGTAGCAAATAACTACATAACACTAATAGCGATGAATAATTTGTTATTAATTTTGTGTTCATGTGAATAATGACTCTTGACTTTAAAATGGACTTTTCTCCATAACTTATTCTTGACGGGTGCCCTGTTTAAATTCTTGTAACTTTGGTTATAGTGCGAATATTTAAGTAACGTTTTCTGCGATTTTGCATAGACATTTTATAGTGCCACTATATAGCATACACAAGAAATCTGTATTTGATTGACTCATTCTAACCCCCCAGGGCCCCCCAAACTCAAAAGGACTTGAGGGCCTCTTGGCCTATTTTTTGTTTACTATTTCTCGTGCTGTTGTCAGGTGGGAGAACATGATGCGACTCAAGTTGAACCGGGAAAAGACATTGAAGGGAGCCTCCAGGTAATGAACACACCATCTGTAGTGGTAAACATGGATGTTTGAATAATTAATATCAACAATTAGGGCTGATTGAAGAGGTGGAAGTCAGGTTTGCAGATATTTAATTTTTCTTTGAGATTTCATTTTAAAGTTAAAGACACATATTTAATGTGCATTTTATGAGTTGCCAATATATAAAACTAAATAGTAAAATATGCAATTGGTAATCTAATGATTCATTGTCAGGCGACGAAGTAAATCTGACTTTACTACATGCTTTCATGTTTTTAGAAATGTTAATAATATTAATGCAACAGTGTAAACAATGCCGCATATTGCAGTGTTAGAAGTAAACTACACGACCAGTCTTTTACATTATAAAATGGAACTGCTTATTGACATTGTCTGGTTGTGGTTGGTCCTATTGATTATGGCATTATTGTCCAATGAAAACAGGTCTTGTAGGAGAAGCCAATAATAGAATAAAAATGCTGTTTGATGTACGAATTATTTTCCCATGAAATTCGCCGCTAATGATGTTTGAACTTGGCAAATATACTTCAGATCTATTTACTATTGGTGACAGTTCATTCGCAGTGGCCGCTGCAACTCTCCGGAACACTGCCTAATTACATCAAATCTTCGGACACTCTTGGCAGTTTTAAATGTGAACAAAAAACACATTTATTTCGAATATCATTGTAGAAGAACGTTAGTCACTTGTTTGTGACTTTCCTCAGTGATCCAGTTGACTTATTTATATTAGTAATATTTTAGAACTATCTTTATTTTTATTTATTTGATTTTATACTGATATATTTTAGAGATAAATTTATGCATTATAATTTATTAATTATGTTATATTGTACTGTTAATGTCTTACTACCATAATCCAATTATTTTGTTTTATTTTGTGTTTTACTTTATTTATTTATGTTTTTATTACTATTGTAGGGCACAAGTTTTAGTTTAAATGTCTGTGTTAGCACTAATATTTCAGTTTCATGATCATGACGCATGATGTATTGTAAAGCGCCACAAACAATTGTGGATCTGGCGCTGTAACAAATTAAATATATTATTATTACTAGGAGCATGTAAATGTTAGTAGCGTGAATAGATTTAATAACAGTAAATATATATGATGGAGACTGCTTAGACACAGACAAAACGTGACTTCTGCACACTGTCTCAGTGTCTTGCATTAGAGGGCAACCTTGTTCATTTATGTAGTTCGTACACTACAGAATATGTATTTTATGAGGGTATGCATTTCGTGTGACACTGTTGCAGTATCGAGCTCTTCCAGAACATGTGTGGAGAGCTGCGGGACTGGATGAGTGAGAAGCAAAGTGTCCTCGCCAATGATGACCTCGGCAAGGACATGAGGACAGTCCAGGCACTGCAGAGGAAACACCAGGTAGGAGGGAGGAGATCGGGGAGGGAAGGGGGCAAATATGAGAAATTGGGAGGACGAGCAAATAGGGAGGGGAAAATAGAGAAGGCAAGTAGAAAGGGGCTCATGTAAGGAGGAGGAACAAGCAGAGATGGGTGGGCAAGTAGGGAGGGGTGGGCAGGTGGGGTGGGGTGAGGTGGGCAGGTAGGGAGGAGTGGGCAGGTAGGAAGGTATGGGCTAGTAGGGAGGGGTGGGGAATGGGTGGGCAAGTGGAAAGGGGTGGGCATGTGGGGAGGGGTGGGCAAGTGGGAAAGGGTGGGCAAGTAGGGAGGGGGGGGGAGGGTGAGCAAGTGAGAAGGGTGGGCAAGTGAGGATGGATGGGCAGGTGGGAAGGGGTGGACAGGTAGCGAGGGGTGGGCATGTGAGGAATGGTGGCAGGTAGGGAGGCGTGGCAGATGGGGAGGGGTGAGCATGTAGGGAGGGGTTGGCAAGTGGGGAGGGGTGGGATGTGGGTGGGGGTGGGGTGGGCAAGTTGAGTGGGCAGGTAGGGAGTGGTGGGCAGGTACGGAGGGGTGGGCAGCTAGGGAAGGTGGGTAGGTAGGGAGGGGTGGGCAAGTGGGGAGGGGTGGGCAACTAGGGTGGAGCAGGTGCAAGTATAGGCACTGCAGAAGAAACAGTTGGTAGGAGGGGAGGAAGGAGGGAAACATGTCTCAGGGTAGTCAAATAAACACATCTCTACTGTCATAGTTGAAGGTACTGTTTCATTGTCTGACGGACTACAAAATGCCCTAAACATCACAGAGACAATGTATATATTATTGTGTTTATTATTTATTTGGCTGCTCTTTGCAATAGTTTGAATATAAAGCTCACACATACTGGCAATTGACTGTGTATGAGAGTTGAAAGAATGACATTACACAGTTGCAAAACATCACTACTTCTGTTAGGTTTGTCTTATTGTTGAAATAAAAAGTACTATATATGTGAAATAGTTTTTATGTTAATGCTTGTCTTGTGGGCTAAATGTAGTATCTTGGCATTGTAGAATTTGGAACATGAGCTTCAGCCATTGCAAGAGAAGATAAACAAGATGAATCTTATTGCCAACTCGTAAGTCTGTTATATTTGTATCTGCTGTACTAAGCCCTTGACTACTGGATCTAATTTATTTTATATTGTATTTGTACTTTGCTTGTATAATTGTTATCTCTTTAGAGTATTTAAACAAAAGTATTGCTTACATAGTACAGCAGTAGGGGTTGGTAGCTTGCTTCAGACCTCCCGCTTTCAGCCGCCAGATAGCCTTATCCGGGTGAAAAGAAAGCCGAGTGTGTAAGTTTTTCCTTCTGGTATATAGCCTCTCCTCAATCAAGACTTATGCAGTGCCTCCTAGTGACACCTTATGGTAACTGGACACCTTGCGGCTCCAGGCCAAACCTGCATGGGAACTAGTGGTCCAGCCACGAAAAACCTTGGCGGAGCAGCATGAGCCCGATATGTGCAGGGTGCAGGGCCCACCAGTGTGTGGACACGTCCCGACCCTCACAAATCATGTTCCAGCTGTGGGGCAAATAGCAAAGCAGAGGATGTGATGGACAGCATGTCCCCTCAGTTCTGGCGGCGGAAGATCCAGTTGTATGGACAACGACGGTGAGCACAGCTCAGTACGAGCTACTGTTCTTTGGAGTAAACCAAATCAAAAACCGGCAGAAGGCAATGGGAAACCACTGCTGTATCTTTCCCAAGACAATCATGACTCACAAAACCACAGAAGATAACGTTAACAGCGTGAACGGTTGTTCTGACAGTTCTCACAGGACCACCTCGCTCGGTAGGGATAGTCATGTGCGACAGGTCACGCCAGATTGTCATCCAGCTACTGTGTGCAACAGAGAGATTTTTAATATTGCTACATGGAATGTAAGAACTCTATATCAGAAAGGAAAACTAGAAAACATCAGACAAGAAGCGACAAGACTGAGGATAAATATAATGGGAATGTGTGAAGTTCGATGGACAGGGGCAGGATTGATGACATCAGATAATTACACAATAATTTACTCAGGAGGCGATAAACATGAAAGAGGAGTTGGAATTATGTTGGATGAAGAAAGAGCAAAATGCTTACTAGGATACTGGACCATATCGGATCGCATCCTCTTGGTGAAAATCAGTGGCAAACCATTTAACATTAACATCATACAAGTGTACGCACCAACCGCAGACAAATCTGATGAAGAGCACGAGACATTTTATAATGATCTTGAATTAGCAAAATCACATTGCAAATCACAGGAGATTGTAATAGTTATGGGAGACTTTAATGCTAAAGTTGGTGAGGGAAGATGCGAAGACATAGTTGGACCATATGGCCTGGGGAGCAGAAATGAGAGAGAAGATAAACTAATAGAGTGGGCAAAATCTCATGACATGATTGTAGGAAACACCTGGTTCCAACAACACCCAAGAAGACTTTGGACTTGGAAAAGTCCAGGAGACCGTACACGGAACCAAATTGATTATATCCTGGTCAGTAAAAGATTTAGAAATGCCCTACTGGTGGCAAAAACCTTTCCCGGGGCAGACTGCGATTCCGACCTTGTGCCAGTGCTAGCCAAGTTCCGACTGAAACTGAAGAAAAGGAAAAGAGCAACAAGGAACCTGAAACTAGACATGAATATACTAAAATCAGATTCAGCGATCAAAGAGAAATTCAATGTAACAATTTCAATGTTCTGAATGACATTCAAGATGTGGACGACCAATGGGAACAAATGAAGGAATCAATAACACAGGCTGCAGAAGAAACTATTCCTAGGCAATGCAGAAAAGCAAAGAAAAAATGGATGACTGACGATATTCTAAAGTTGATGGATGAAAGGAGGAAAATTAAGCAAAATCATGATGCATATGTAGCAGTGAACAAGGATATAACGGCCAAATGTAATCTAGCGAAAGAGGAATGGCTTAATGAACAATGCAAAGAAATTGAACAGAAGAATAAGCACGACACAAAATCCATGCATGCTAGAATAAGAGAAATCACAGGGAAAAGAACATGCTTAGCTACAGGTTGCCTGAAATCTAAAGAAGGAAACATAATAATGGACAGACAAAATACTTGAGAGATGGTCAGAATATATTGGTGAACTGTACGATGATGAAAGGGGTGAAAGACCATCAATTAAGAAGAACTTTGATGGTCCTCCTATATTGAAGGACGAGGTTCGAAAAGCCATCAGATCAATGAAAAAGGGAAAAGCTGCTGGACCAGATAATATTACCATTGAAATGATTGAGTGTTTAGAGGAATTTGGTATTGATATAGTAACAGACTTCTTGAACAAAATATATGACAGCGGACGAATCCCAACTGATTTATCCAGATCCATTTTTGTAGCAATACCAAAGAAACCAGGTGCGATTGAATGTGAACTACACCGTAGAATTAGTCTCATGAGTCACTACACCAAGATGTTGCTTAAAATTATTATGACCAGAATGAGAAACAAAATAAAGCCGGAAATTGCTGAAGAACAATGTGGATTTGTAGAAGATAAAGGTACACGTAATGCAATATACATCCTACGAACACTGATTGAGAGAGCACTGGAAGTGCAGAAAGATCTGTATGTATGTTTTATTGATTACACAAAGGCATTTGACAGAGTTCGTCATGAAGAAATCATATCAATGCTGGAAAGTTTGAACATTGATGGGAAAGATCTGAGAGTTGTGAGAAATCTGTACTGGGAACAAACAGCAGCAATACGAATAGAAAATGACATCAGTAAATTTCAAGAAATAAAACGTGGTGTAAAACAAGGGTGTGTCCTATCACCCGATCTATACAGTGAGATCATCTTACGCACATTAGAAGATATGCCAGGCATTCAAGTAGAGGGATACAACGTGAATCATTTACAATATGCAGACGACACGGTACTGATTGCTGAGAACGAAATAGATCTACAACAGATGCTAGATACAGTAATAAGGGAAAGTGAGAAAAATGGTCTGTCCCTGAACAAAAAGAAAACAGAAATCATGGTCATCTCAAAGAAAAATTACACTCCAACATGCAACATGGTAGCATATGGCACTGTTTTGAAGCAAGTCCGAACGTTTAACTATCTGGGATCACTAATAACATCCGACGGTCGATGAAACAATGAGATAAAGAGAAGAATTGCACAGGCCAAAACAGCTTTTCACCACATGAAAAACATTTTAACAAATAAAAATATATCAATTGAAGTGAGAAAATGAGTACTGCAATGTTACATAGAGCCCATATTGCTATATGGATGTGAATCCTGGACAATAACCAAAAGATCACAAAAAAAACAGAGAAGCCACTGAAATGTGGTTCTTAAGAAGAATGCTGCGAGTGCCATGGACTGCAAAGCAAAGCAATGAAGTCATTCTTAGGACAGCCAAATCAAAAAGAAAGATCATCAACAAAGTTAGAAGACAACAAGCACGATTTATAGGCCATGTCATGAGAAAGAAAAAGTTAGAACAAATAGTAACAACAGGAAAGATAGAAGGAAAAAGATCCAGAGGACGCCAGAGAATAAAAATAATAGATAGTCTGTCAACATGGTGTGGAAGGAGCACAACAGAACTGCTAGAAACTACACACGACCGTGCGGTTTGGAGGGCCATGATCGCCAACGCCTGCGACAGACTACACACGACCGTGCGGTATGGAGGGCCATGATCGCCAACACCTGCGACAGACATGGCACATAGAAGGAGAAGTACAGCAGTTGTGATGAACAGCAGGATAAATAATTGTCATGTAAAAAACTATTAATTTAACTCAAAGATTCAGTTTATTATTTATAACATGTATCTTTTACAATCTTCTACCAAGAAGCATCAAAGACACCATAAATCAAGATGAGGGCTGGTACCGTATCACCATCTAGAGGTAGTTGTCTGATGAAGTTAGCTGAAAACGATTGAAACATCACAGAAAAAAAGGTAAATTTAGTGAAGTAAGTCAAATGAACATCGACTATTAGTGGGGTATTTGTATACTTGCAGGGTGAGACAGTCATACCCCGGGGAAGCAGGGTATGTCGACAAGAAGGAACAGGAGATCATGGACATGTGGAAGGCCCTTCAGGTTAGTCTTCATCCTTTCTACTTCACTGACCAGTATAAAGGATATATCGTATTATTATCATCGTTTTAAGAACAAACCCTTTGTTCATGCTGTATTTTTACTTGTATGTAATTTAAAGCTCCAATGCTGATTTAAAATGTTATTTATTTAATTATAGGCAGTTTGACACCCTATTATTTTATTGCACTTGATATTGAACACACATTAAAGATATGTTCTTGTATGTTGTGTTCAGCCTCAATGACAGCAAATCAAAATAAACATATTACAAAAAACACTGGTGCAAACAGTGAAATCTTTTAGAAGTTTCACACAAATGATTTTCAATCTGAAATTGTCTTTCCTAAGTTTGTTTGATTGAAATGTTAATTTAACTTACCAGAAGATAACATTTTGTTTAATACTGAGTGCATTGTCTTTGATCTGCTTTCCAGGAAAATGCACAGGAGAGAAAGATAAAATTGGACGACTCGGAGAAACATCATGCATTCAACGAACAAGCCAAAGACTTGGTATGTCACCTTATATAATTGTATGTCATCATAATGGACTGGTTGATAGATAGTGAAACAAAATAAGAAATGGGAAGAATTTCATACATTACAATATGAGATTATATATGCGTGGGTGATACAAGATAAAACCCAGACTACCAGCCATGCTGGTAACCTGGCATCAGACAACCAGTGGAGGTATAAAACTTTGTATCCCACTCACAGACTGTGTATGGTTTTACCAGGACCTGTGGATAGCCGGAGTGAAGAGCCAGTTGAGTGAGAAGGAGGTTCCTCGCGATGTCACGGAGGCCGAGGCTTTGCTCAAGAAGCACCAGGATCTCAAGTCAGACATCAACGCCAACATGGCAAAGTGAGTGAATGACTGTCATACTGCTAGAGGCTGATAATCTAATGTGTAGCTCCTGTCTCAAGGGACAGTGCTTGTCTTAGCTGCATTATGCTGGTAAATTGCCAACATGAAGCCTCTGTAGAACTATCAGTAACATTAGCAAGCAAAGTTGATCTGTCTTTGGCAGATTTGTGATAATGATAGGGTTAATGTCATAGTCTTTGATCTCTTAATGACATCCATTGCAAGTTAGGTTGGCCTACTGAGCATTTCCCTCCAGTTAACTCTCTGTAAAGGATTCTTTGGGAGATGGTAACTGGGCATCTGCTGCCAGTGCCCAAACTGTTGTAGACATAATATTATTGCTTCTCAAACTTGTGTCATATCGCAAGTTGGCTAGCATGGAACTACTGGCACGTTTATATCCAGTTTGATGGGGTTTGAGGAGCCTCTAGATCCCCCGCTACTGGTGTCTGTGCAGTGATGTTTGCCGTGGACGTGTAGGTTTGACGAGACTGACGGTCTGGGCAAGAGGATCCTGGAGAAGTATCCGGGAGACAAGGACGTCAAGTCCAAGCTGACTCAGCTAAGGGCGGATCAGAGGATCATCGAGGAACTGTGGAAGAAGAAGGAGAAGGATTTGAGGGACGCGAGGGAACTACAGGCAAGTGGGGAAAGGATAATCACTGCTATATGTGGGAAGAAATTCATCAGTTGATGGTTTCAAATGACTGATCTTTTTCGCATTTTACAGTCCAATGTACCTATTTTTTCTTCAGTAATGTTTTGGCAGCGTACAGCTGTCTTTATCAGACAGACTAGCTTGTCGTCATCTAACAGTAGTAAACAATCTGACATCCGAGAGCTGGTGAAATTTGAATGAAAATGCAAAAATAAATTTGACAGGGAAGTATAGAAAAAGATTACTAATCTGTGCCAGTTTGGCACTTGTTCCAGGTAGTAGTGCAAACCTCTTGGTCCAGCAGAATTTAAACAGAGAAAGCATTAAAACCTGAGCATTTTGGACCTTTTATTTACAGATTATTGTTTGAATTGATGTGATGTTTTTAAAGAGACTGTTGTTCTAATTATTTGTTGATGCCAATACCTGACATGGAATGGTAAACCCGAGCATACGTGCACGGTTATAGGATTTCAAAAAAATAAAGAATTTCATGACATAATTAACACGTTTTTGCGTTAAAATGATGGCTTTCCTACATGAATATATAACAATATTGATTTTTATAAAGCGCGTCACGTATTACATGTTATTGTTGTCATTATCTGGTAAAATAAGTTGATGATGCAACGGAAGCAGAAATGTGAAAGGAGATTAGATCATTGGCAGTTGTCTCAATCTTTACTGGTATGTTGTGTGCAGGTCTTCCTGAAAGAAGCCGACCAGATCGATTCAGTCACCGCCAGTCATGAAGCGTTCCTGGAATTTGTGGACCTTGGGGTAAGTTCTTTGATGTGCTAAATATGTGACAAATACTGCAACAGTTAATTGCGACTTCAAAACATTCATAATCTCATGTAAATTTACCATGCAATTGTTCCAACTTTTGTATAATTTTTGTATTGTATACAAGACTAATAACCCTACTTGATATTAGTGTATGTTGAAATCAAGTGGTTGTGTTGAAAATGCACCATGGAGGGGTTGTTACCCTATGTGAGGTTGTTACCCTGTGTCGGGTTGTTACCCTGTGTAGGGTTGTTACCCTGTGTGGGGTTGTTAACCTGTGTGGGATGTGTTACAGAGCTCTATGGAGGGTATGGAGGGGTTGTTACCCTGTATGGGGGTTGTTACCCTGTGTGGAGTGTGTCACCCCATGTGGGGTTGTTATCCTGTGTGGGATTGTTACCCTGTGTGAGGGTTGTTACCATGTGTGTGGTGTGTCACCCTGTGTGGGGTTGTTACCCTGTGTGGGGTTGTTACAGAGCACCGTGGAGGGTGTGGAGGCACTGTTTAAAAGACAGGAGGACTTTGAGAACCGTCTGATGGCACAGGAGGAGCGCATGAAGGGTCTGGGAGACACCGCTGACCGCCTGATGACAGAGAAACACCCTGACAGTGACGCGTGAGTACACCTCTATCTCATGCTCACCATCTCCCTGTCTCACCCTATCTTTCTGTCCCACTCTTCCCACCTCCCTCCTTCCCTACTCCCTTCCTCTTTCCATCGTCATCATCATCTTTTGGCGGCCACAATCATCTTGCTAGTTATTCGGCCTCACTTTGGGGGTTGCGAGGAGTTAGGAGTTGTTTTTACCAAGAGAAGAGTATGTAGAGAGTCAGACATATGGAGAATGTTCAGTATAACAACTTAAAATGGCTAATAAAACAAAACCCTATAAAACCCAAACATACAAATGAATAAAATTAAAAACAAATAAATAAATAATAAGTAAGTAAATGAATAATAAAAATAATTTCCATACCCCTACCTAATGTAACTATGGAGGATCTAAATTTGTGGCACCCTTCCCTCTCTCTCCCTGCATCTATCCCTCCCCCACTCCTTCCCATCCTCTCTCCCTGCTTTTCTCCCTCCCTTTCTCCCTCCCGCCTCCCCAATCTCCCCTTCATTCCCCACTCCTACCCACTCTCCTCTTGCTCTCTCTCCCCCTCTTCACTCCCCCTTTATTCAGCTCTCCCCCCCCTACCTCTGTCGAAAGTATATGAAAGTGGGACTGTTTGCTTAGAAAGTGGGACATCAGAAGGAACTTCTACAAACAACCAGAATGCTGGTAATCTGGCATGTGATGGCACCCTGTCATTGCTGGTTTGTATCGATCCATCTGTTGACGACTTTAATACGGCTTATCGATTCTGAGATTGACTAACTCTTTTGTGTCGATGCGCCTCTGAGCTTGTTTTCCAAGGATTTAGGCGCAAAAGAAGTTACGTTATCATTATGACTTGACTCTGTGTGCCACTGTTGTGTTGATGCAGCGAGTGGTGTGTTATAGGATTGACAAGAGACGGAGAGAGGTTGTCGAGCGGCGGGAACGCGTCAAACAGAAGTGTGCCGACCGCCACAACCAGCTGCTCAGTTCACAGGCCCTGCAGGAGTTCAAGCGTGATGCAGAGGAGGTCAGTGAGGGTCTTGGGGACGCAGTGAGATATTTGTGAAGTTCAGGAGAGGAGCAGGGTGTTTTGTCATCAGGGGTGTTTTGAGGGATTCTGTTATGGAATTGTTATGCGTTGATTATGCCCAGTATTTTAGTTTTGTACCATTGCAGAAATAGCAGTTATCAATTGTTGTTCTCTTTTCCTTGAATGACTGTGGTGAGGCTGGCCTCGATATAGGTCCTTGATTTCTGCTTTCGTTTTCTTTCTTTAAACTTGATCTTAAAAACAATTGCAGATGTGAGGATATCAATAAATATAAGGATGTGTTTAAATTGTGCTGTCGTCAAACTTAGTTGAATACTCTTGACATGTTGACTGACGTAAATTATTTATTTGATCATATTTGTATATTTATTGGTATATTAACTTTGTCATCCACTTAATGTAGTGACATGATGAGTTCTTTCCAGTGGTTTAAGTCTGTTATGGCATTTACAAGATTAGCTTGATGATTTCTTGAACAGTGTATGCGCAACCTCTACTGCGATATGCATGTGTACAGTGCACCGCCACAGTCCTCATCTTTGTTGTAGTTGTCTGACTACATGCAATATGCAGGTGTACAGTGCACTGCCACAGTCCTTATCTTTGTTGTAGTTGTCTGACTACATGCGATATGCAGGTGTACAGTGCACCGCCACAGTCGTCATCTTTGTTGTAGTTGTCTGACTACATGCGATATGCAGGTGTACAGTGCACTGCCACAGTCCTTAACTTTGTTGTAATTGTCTGACTACATGCGATATGCAGGTGTACAGTGCACCGCCACAGTCGCCATCTTTGTTGTAGTTGTCTGACTTCATGCAATATGCAGGTGTACAGTGCACCGCCACCGTCCTTATCTTTGTTGTAGTTGTCTGACTACATGCGATATGCAGGTGTACAGTGCACCGCCACAGTCGTCATCTTTGTTGTAGTTGTCTGACTACATGCGATATGCAGGTGTACAGTGCACCGCCACAGTCGTCATCTTTGTTGTAGTTGTCTGGCTACATGCGATATGCAGGTGTACATGCACTGCCACAGTATCTTTGTTGTAGTTGTCTGACTACATGCGATATGCAGGTGTACAGTGCACCGCCACAGTCCTCATCTTTGTTGTAGTTGTCTGGCTACATGCGATATGCAGGTGTACAGTGCACCGCCACAGTCCTCATCTTTGTTGTAGTTGTCTGACTACATGCGATATGCAGGTGTACAGTGCACCGCCACAGTCCTCATCTTTGTTGTAGTTGTCTGGCTACATGCGATATGCAGGTGTACAGTGCACCGCCACAGTCGTCATCTTTGTTGTAGTTGTCTGACTACATGCGATATGCAGGTGTACAGTGCACCGCCACAGTCGTCATCTTTGTTGTAGTTGTCTGGCTACATGCGATATGCAGGTGTACATTGCACCGCCACAGTCGTCATCTTTGTTGTAGTTGTCTGACTACATGCGATATGCAGGTGTACAGTGCACCGCCACAGTCGTCATCTTTGTTGTAGTTGTCTGACTACATGCGATATGCAGGTGTACAGTGCACCGCCACAGTCCTTATCTTTGTTGTAGTTGTCTGGCTACATGCAATATGCAGGTGTACAGTGCACTGCCACATTAGTCATCTTTGTTGTAGTTGTCTGGCTACATGCGATATGCAGGTGTACATTGCACCGCCACAGTCGTCATCTTTGTTGTAGTTGTCTGACTACATGCGATATGCAGGTGTACAGTGCACCGCCACAGTCCTCATCTTTGTTGTAGTTGTCTGACTACATGCGATATGCAGGTGTACAGTGCACCGCCACAGTCCTCATCTTTGTTGTAGTTGTCTGACTACATGCGATATGCAGGTGTACAGTGCACCGCCACAGTCGTCATCTTTGTTGTAATTGTCTGACTACATGCGATATGCAGGTGTACAGTGCACCGCCACAGTCGTCATCTTTGTTGTAGTTGTCTGGCTACATGCGATATGCAGGTGTACATTGCACCGCCACAGTCGTCATCTTTGTTGTAGTTGTCTGACTACATGCGATATGCAGGTGTACAGTGCACCGCCACAGTCCTCATCTTTGTTGTAGTTGTCTGGCTACATGCGATATGCAGGTGTACATTGCACTGCCACAGTCCTCATCTTTGTTGTAGTTGTCTGGCTACATGCGATATGCAGGTGTACAGTGCACTGCCACAGTCCTCATCTTTGTTGTAGTTGTCTGACTACATGCGACATGCAGGTGTACAGTGCACTGCCACATTAGTCATCTTTGTTGTAGTTGTCTGACTACATGCGATATGCAGGTGTACAGTGCACCGCCACAGTCCTCATCTTTGTTGTAGTTGTCTGACTACATGCGATATGCAGGTGTACAGTGCACCGCCACAGTCGTCATCTTTGTTGTAGTTGTCTGGCTACATGCGATATGCAGGTGTACAGTGCACCGCCACAGTCCTCATCTTTGTTGTAGTTGTCTGACTACATGCGATATGCAGGTGTACAGTGCACCGCCACAGTCGTCATCTTTGTTGTAGTTGTCTGACTACATGCGATATGCAGGTGTACAGTGCACCGCCACAGTCGTCATCTTTGTTGTAGTTGTCTGACTACATGCGACATGCAGGTGTACAGTGCACTGCCACATTAGTCATCTTTGTTGTAGTTGTCTGACTACATGCGATATGCAGGTGTACAGTGCACCGCCACAGTCCTCATCTTTGTTGTAGTTGTCTGACTACATGCGATATGCAGGTGTACAGTGCACCGCCACAGTCCTCATCTTTGTTGTAGTTGTCTGACTACATGCGATATGCAGGTGTACAGTGCACCGCCACAGTCCTCATCTTTGTTGTAGTTGTCTGACTACATGCAATATGCAGGTGTACAGTGCACTGCCACATTAGTCATCTTTGTTGTAGTTGTCTGACTACATGCGATATGCAGGTGTACAGTGCACCGCCACAGTCGTCATCTTTGTTGTAGTTGTCTGACTACATGCGATATGCAGGTGTACAGTGCACTGCCACAGTCCTCATCTTTGTTGTAGTTGTCTGACTGGATCAAAGAGAAGTACAAGACGGCAACAGACGAGTCGTACAGAGATCTCACCAACCTGCTGCCTAAACTCAAGAAACACCAGGCCTTTGAGGCAGAGCTGCAGGCGAACAAACGCACACTGGATGCCATCAACAAGGTTTGTTGTACACGGTGTATAAATCTTACAGTCAAACACCAGCAGCATGGGGAGAGATAAGATGATTGTTTGCTGTACTGTATCTTGTCTGAACTTGTTAGTTGTTCATTTTGCACATTATGTCACATTGCTAGTCTGCGCGTAGTAATAAGAAGTTTTTATAAAATCTTATTCTAGTTCTGTAGTGTTAGATGTAATCATTGCTGACAGATAAAAACCTGTAGGACAGTTGATTAACTTGCGATACCCTTGTTCGTGTGTATCTGGTGTTTATTTACTGGAGGGTAAGGCAAGCTTGCTTAAATAGTTGATGTAATGTAGATGTGATTGGGAATGAGTTGTTTTTAAATTCCAAACATCAATTCTCAAGATAACAAACAACATTTGTACTCTCACAACACCGTAACATGCAACAGTATCAAACACTCTAGGTCTAATGAACAAACTAGCAATGTCTTTCCTTGTGACTGTCATTAAAAATGAATATTATTTACCAGTCAGACAGATAGACAGACAGACAGACAGACAGACAGACAGACAGACAGACAGACAGACAGACAGACAGACAGACATACATACATACATACATACATACATACATACTTGTTTATTTATTCAATTGTACAATATGGTATAATAAAATTGATAATAATAATGCAAATAATTTTTTTTATTTCAATTGGGTGTCATATTAAATATACAACTTGGACATGGGAGACCATGTATGTTACCTCGGATGACGTCTATCCTCACTGACCACCCAATGACCACTCACTGACCACTCACAGACCACACACTGACTATACACTGGCCACTCACTGACCACACACTGACCACACACAGACCACTCACTGACCACACACTGACCACTCACTGACCACTGCTGTAGGTTGGAGAACAGATGGTTGGAGACCGCCACCCTGCGGGGCCAGAGATCAAGTCGACCCTGACAGACCTCAACAGGAAGTGGCGCGACCTGTCTGAGAAGTCTCGAGACAAGGGGCTGCGTCTGCGCCAGGCCGCCCAGCAGGAGCTCTTCAACAAGGCCCTGGAGGACGCGGAGGCAAAGCTCGCAGAGATGGAGCGCTCCGTGTCTTCAGACGACATCGGCAAGGACCTGAGGGCCGTCAAGGACCTGCTCAAGAAACACCAGGTGGGTATCTAGATACTAACACAGACCTCTCGTCACTGATGTTATCTCATGGACGGGTTGTTTAAATAATATAATAATAATGACAATATATTTTCTTTTGTAATAATAAGATTGAATAAAAGTGTAAGTACAAAATATGTGTATTGAGTGGAACTGTCACCTCAGTAATACAGCCACCTCGCAATTAAAGTCACCGTGGGACAGTCCCGAATTATATTTTAAACAGTAAAGTATAGGAAATTAGCGTCGTTAATACAGTCATCTCGTTGACTAGGGCACTTAGGCAGTCTCAAGGGTGACCCTAGTAGTGAGCTTCCACTGTAATTATAATAATACAATAATAATAATTTTTTTTTGCAATCATAACATTGAATAAAAGTGCTGGTATAAAATATGTATGTATGTGTATATATGTATGTATGTATGCATATATATATATATATATGCGTATATATATAATAAAATGAAATGAGGGAGACATGAAACAGTTATTAACATGTATAATGACTAAATATAATACAGCTGTGGCTTATATTTAAGACAAAATATACAGGTGGCTCAGCTTACTTTAAATACTGAAAAGATTTGAGTGTGCAGAAGTTGAAAGATGCGATGCACTATGAAACCTGTGCATGAAAGATATTTAAGAGTGGAAAGGCCTGTAGAAATAAATGTCAAATATAGTAGATACATTATAGACAGTGGATCCAAATCAGTTAATAAATATATTGTTATCTACAGTATTGAATAATGTCATTGTGAGCACATGCAGGAGAGAACAGCTGTTACTGGTCAAACAGGCAGCAGGTGATGAGAAGTCTTTCACGTTTAGAGCTGTCATGGAACTGTATGGGCGGCAATGTCGACACGTTCTTTCTTCTTTTAGATGCTGGAGAATGAAATGGAAGTGAATGCTGAGAATCTCAAGAGTATCGTGGCCCAGGGCCATGAGATGGCCCGGGCAGGCCACTTTGACTCGGCAGGCATCCTCAAGGCCGTGAAGGACTTTGATAGAAGGTGGGAACAGGTTCTTTAACAATGCATACATTTTAATTATAACTGTGATTTTTGGAGCTGTATTTCAGAAATGTGCAAGTAACTTATGTCATTCACTTAACATGGTGACATGATGAGCTGTTTCCACAGTCTTCTGTCTGTCATTGTGGCAGTCAGACAAGTCCCACTGAGGCCGGTGTCCCTCTCAGTGGTGTCTGTCATTGTGGCAGTCAGACAAGTCCCACTGAGGCCGGTGTCCCTCTCGTTGGTGTCTGTCATTGTGGCAGCCAGACAAGTCCCACTGAGGCCTGTGTCCCCCTCTGTGGTGTCTGTCATTGTGGCAGCCAGACAAGTCCCACCGAGGCCGGTGTCCCTCTCGGTGGTGTCTGTCATTGTGGCAGTCATACAAGTCCCACCGAGGCCGGTGTCCCTCTCAGTGGTGTCTGTCATTGTGGCAGTCATACAAGTCCCACCGAGGCCGGTGTCCCTCTCAGTGGTGTCTGTCATTGTGGCAGCCAGACAAGTCCCACCGAGGCCGGTGTCCCTCTCGGTGGTGTCTGTCATTGTGGCAGCCAGACAAGTCCCACTGAGGCCTGTGTCCCTCTCAGTGGTGTCTGTCATTGTGGCAGTCATACAAGTCCCACCGAGGCCGGTGTCCCTCTCGGTGGTGTCTGTCATTGTGGCAGCCAGACAAGTCCCACTGAGCCTGTGTCCCTCTCAGTGGTGTCTGTCATTGTGGCAGCCAGACAAGTCCCACTGAGGCCGGTGTCCCTCTCGGTGGTGTCTGTCATTGTGGCAGCCAGACAAGTCCCACTGAGGCCTGTGTCCCTCTCAGTGGTGTCTGTCATTGTGGCAGTCATACAAGTCCCACCGAGGCCGGTGTCCCTCTCAGTGGTGTCTGTCATTGTGGCAGTCATACAAGTCCCACTGAGGCCTGTGTCCCTCTCAGTGGTGTCTGTCATTGTGGCAGCCAGACAAGTCCCACTGAGGCCGGTGTCCCTCTCGGTGGTGTCTGTCATTGTGGCAGCCAGACAAGTCTCACTGAGGCCTGTGTCCCTCTCAGTGGTGTCTGTCATTGTGGCAGTCATACAAGTCCCACCGAGGCCGGTGTCCCTCTCAGTGGTGTCTGTCATTGTGGCAGTCATACAAGTCCCACCGAGGCCGGTGTCCCTCTCGGTGGTGTCTGTCATTGTGGCAGTCATACAAGTCCCACCGAGGCCGGTGTCCCTCTCAGTGGTGTCTGTCATTGTGGCAGCCAGACAAGTCCCACTGAGACCTGTGTCCCCCTCGGTGGTGTCTGTCATTGTGGCAGCCGGACAAGTACCACTGAGGCCCGGTGTCCCTCTCGATGGTGTCTGTCATTGTAGCAGCCAAACAAGTCCCACTAAGGCCGGTGTCCCTCTCGGTGGTGTCTGTCATTGTGGCAGCCAGACAAGTCCCACTGAGGCCTGTGTCCCCCTCGGTGGTGTCTGTCATTGTGGCAGCCAGACAAGTACCACTGAGGCCCGGTGTCCCTCTCGATGGTGTCTGTCATTGTAGCAGCCAAACAAGTCCCACTAAGGCCGGTGTCCCTCTCGGTGGTGTCTGTCATTGTGGCAGCCAGACAAGTCCCACTGAGGCCGGTGTCCCTCTCGGTGGTGTCTGTCATTGTGGCAGCCAGACAAGTCCCACTGAGGCCTGTGTCCCCCTCGGTGGTGTCTGTCATTGTGGCAGCCAGACAAGTACCACTGAGGCCCGGTGTCCCTCTCGATGTTGTCTGTCATTGTAGCAGCCAAACAAGTCCCACTAAGGCCGGTGTCCCTCTCGGTGGTGTCTGTCATTGTGGCAGCCAGACAAGTCCCACTGAGGCCGGTGTCCCTCTCGGTGGTGTCTGTCATTGTGGCAGCCAGACAAGTCCCACTGAGGCCGGTGTCCCTCTTGGTGGTGTCTGTCATTGTGGCAGCCAGACAAGTCCCACTAAGGCCGGTGTCCCTCTCAGTGGTGTCTGTCATTGTGGCAGCCAGACAAGTCCCACTGAGGCCGGTGTCCCTCTTGGTGGTGTCTGTCATTGTGGCAGCCAAACAAGTCCCACTGAGGGTGGTGTCCCTCTCAGTGGTGTCTCTTACGGTCATGTTTGGACGACCTCTTCTCCGAGGGCCGATCTCCAAAGGAGAACTTGGTTAGCCATTTTGTTGTGGTGCATTACATGTCCTGCCAGACGTAGACACCGTTGCGTCACGATGGTGGAAATCCGTGGTAGGCTGCCGTACATCTCCTGGTTGGTGATGTGATCGTGCCAGGACACATTTTATGTACTAGTTTGGTGTAGGATCCATCAAGTGATTTCTCTAATGTTTGAGTCAGTGTCCAAGATTCACTACCTTGTATGTGGTCCTAAAGATGTTTAGTTTGGTGTTTCTGTGTACTGACAATCTCCACATGATATCCAGTGCATGTGCTGCTACCCAAGCCTGGGCTTTTCTATGCTGTCATGTTGAGAGCTGGTTTAATACAAGCGCAATGTATAATACTATAAATTATGAATGACATTAAATGGTGTGTGGCAGGTTCAACGCCCTGAAGGGTCCAATGGCACAGAGACGCCAGCGTCTGGAGGACTCACTGCGCTGGCATCAGTACAACTTTGACGCCAACACCGAGCTACAGTGGATCCAGGAACACATGCCCGCGGCCACATCTACGGACTTCGGCAAGAGTCTTGTCGATGCACAGAATCTCTTCGCTAAGCACAAGGTGTGTGTGATGTGCTGGGGTGTAGTGTTTGTGGTGACGATGTAATGTGGTCTTTCCTGAATCGTGTGTGACATGGTGGGGGAAAGGTGTGGTGTGTGACATGGTGGGGAAAGGTGTGGTGTGTGACATGGTGGGGAAAGGTGTGGTGTGTGACATGGTGGATGGTGGAGAAAGGTGTGGTGTGTGGTGTGTGACATGGTGGGGAAAGGTGTGGTGTGTGACCATTGATGGAGTTTCGCCTTTTTTATTTTTGTGTAAACGCAATTAAATTTATCATAGCGGAATTATGTGTGAGTTTATACAGACATGTGGCGAGATTTTGTCTTTGTAAAGTTTGAGTTAAGTAATTAGATCAGGTTGAAAATCAGTATTTGTATACGGCTGACAATCAATAATAATACTATAAACATTGTTTATTTATGATATGGGGTCATGAATTGAAAGGGTCATGATTTTTGAAAATATATACAGATAATTATAATATTGCTTGTAATTAAATGACTACACAAGGGTGCACATTAACAAAGACATCTCTGAGTTGAGTGGGGAGCTTTGAGTTGAGTGGGGAGCTTTGAGTTGAGTGGGGAGCTTTGAGTACACATATAGTTACAATACATGTACATATAAGTTTCTATTTAAGCTTTCTATATGCCATACTGACTTAACATATTGCTGAAAACAATGTTAATGAAATGGGATGTTAATGAAATGTTCTTACTGATCTTTCATGTGTGTGGATCTAATCCTGCATATTTGCCATGTTAGAAATTGGAGTTGGCCCTCCAAGGCCACCAACCCAAGATTGACCGGGTGTTGGAGTCCGGGGACGGTCTCATCAAGGCCGGCCACTTCGCAACGCCGGACATCAAAGAGAGGCAGCGGGAGGTGAAGGCTGCGTGGAGCGAACTCTTGAAGTGTGCCGCCGACAGACGCAAGAAGATGGGATGCTCCACCGACAAACAGGGGGTGAGTCTACTAGTACAGGGCTCTAGCAGGGCTCTATAGTCAGGGATCCAGAGCGTCAAAAGGGTATTATTTTAGGTTGGACCGGACACCGCTTCCTACACTTTGCAGACCTCATTTTTGTTTTAATATGATGTGTCAGGATGAAGAATTAAGAGGTCTGCTCGGCCATCCCGATTGCGAACACACCAAAATATTGGTTTGAACATACGTACCCATAAAATATTTGTGAAATTTTCTGTATCGCTTATTTTTGTAAATTTGTTTCGTAACTGCGTCAAAGGTGAATCAAACAAACTAATGACATGTACGTAAACGGATTGTACATGATCTATCGTATGACGATGTCATAATTGAGCAAATATGACATTGAGAGTTCCAAAAATGGTAGTAAATAAAATAACCAAAATATCAGCAAATTGGGAAAATTGAGATGTGAGTAAGTTTATAAATTTCTAAAAATGGCTGACATGTGGACAACTCGCTAAATGGGATCATGAGGTGTGCCTATGGCAATTGTTGGGGAACACGGGGGGCAACCATAAGTAAAACATTGGTAGAAATGGTGTGGTTAACCAAAGCAGATCATATCAACATTGCAAGAATATCAGTTTCTTTGTGAATCACATCACTGCCTGTTATGGACAAAGATGTGCTGTTAATTGTAGATGCTACGGCATTTCATACACCGTAACCAAGATATCGGATGCAAAATATTTGCAGACATGCAAGCAAGGTATCTGAAGAAGTTACTCTCATCAAACTCTGCCCACTGTCCCTGTATCAGTATGGTCGGAGACAGGAACGACATTGAACCATCAAAGAGCTTGAAGGTTGATGAACAAATCCACCGACAACAAACTCAGCAATCAAGCTGTACTTATGAAGTCAAAGACAACTTGCCTATCCCACCTTGGAAGGCATTTATTGAGCACCCGAAAAACAAAATAGCCCTGCAGAATTACCTCGCCAAATCCTGGACAACACATCACGAAGCAATGCTTCAAGGCGTGAAACTGATTCTTGGTGGCCTCTGCAAAAAAACTTATTCTTGGCAGCCACACAATTGCAGGAATGCTACCTAGCAAGTTCAGTTTGCCCATTCTACTTGCCACTTCAGCTCGTCTGTGGCTACATAATTAGTGGCTGTGACACAGTTAGTTACGCATTGGGAAAGGGAAAGAAAAAAATCTGTCATGGTTGCCATGATGAATGCATCCGACCTCACAGACAAGATGCAGTTCGGAGACGATTATCGAATCATGCAGAGCTTTCTTTCTGAAGCTGTACTCCGACTTCAGTGGGAGCCTTGATCACTTCACTTACGTGCGCACATCTTCAGATGCATGAAGGGAGATATAAGGAAACTGCCTCCAACTGAGAGTGCCTTCAAATACCATAATGCTTAGAGGCCTATATCAAATCACTACCTGCAAGAGATCTTACCAGTGCACCCTAAGCTTACCAGATGCCACATCATTTGGCAGACAGCTTCTGAATGGGCAGTTAGTTCTGATCATGACGGATAAACCTGCTAAGCCTCCAGTGAATGGGCACTTAGTTCTGATCGTGACGGATAAACCTGCTAAGCCTCCAACAAACAAGCAAAGGCACCATTGTCAGTGCAGCAAGAGCAAGTGTAAATGGAATTGCCCCTGCGCTACAGCTGGTGTTAGCTGCATCGTTGCATGTAAATGTTCAGGGAATCCAAACAAGTGTGCTCGTATAGAGGAGGAGAGCGACAAAGATGAGTAAATTTGCTTTGCCGTATGGTTTCAACTGCACACCCTGAACGTACTCAAATGTTGATATGTATGATGACTAACTTTGCAACTAAGCACCTCAATGTGTTTTTCGCGTTTGACTGATTGTGTTTTCATGTGGTGTAAATGCAGACACACTACCAACAGTTTTAAGCTGTCTGATAACTGGTGCATTACAAATAAAGTGTTAACTGTTAATATTATGATACATATTATAATGTAAAGACCATAAAAGTGTCATGTGGATCACAAACACTGATATTCTTGCAATTTTTATATGATCCGCTTTGGTTAACCACACCATTTCTACCAATGTTTTATTCATGGTTGCCCCCCGTGTTCCCCAACAATTGCCACTCCTGATGGTCCCATTTAATGAGTTATCCACATGTCAACATTTTTTAGAAATTAATACACTTACATACATTTCAGTTTTCCAAATTTACGATATTTTCGTTATTTTATATCAAAATTACTACCATTTTGGACCTCTCAATGTCATAGTTGCTCAATTATGACATCATCATACAATGGATCATGTACAAATCCCTTTACATACATGTCATCAGTTTGTTTGATTCACTTTAGATGCAGTTATGAAGCAAATAAAAAAAAATAAGCGATACCGAAAATTTAACAAATATTTTATGGGTAAGTATGTTCAAACCAATATTTTGGTGTGTTCGCAATCGAGATGGCCGAGCAGACCTCTTAATTCTTCATCCTGAGGCATCATATTAAAACAAAAATGAGGCCTGCAAAATGTAGGAAGCAGTGCCCGGTCCATCTTAAAACCCTGGGTCTGGATCCCTGACTATGGCAGGCTGTGGCTTCATGAAACAGTTTTGGATAGTTGTGTTAATTTGTGAGTGCAGAAGCTGTAACAAAAACATTACTGTATTATTATTATTGTTTGAGTTGTTTGTGTTATGCTTGCAGTACTTGAGTTGGGAGAGACATCAAGTCAATGTTATGCTTGCAGTACATGAATCAGGAAAGACATTGAGCCAGTGTTATGCATGCAGTACTTGAGTCAGGGAAGACTGAGTCAATGTTATGCTTGCAGGACTTGAGTCAGGAAAGACATTGAGTCAGTGTTATGCATGCAGTAATTGAGTCAGGAAATACATTGAGTCAGTGTTATGCTTGTAGTACTTGAGTCAGGGGAGACATTGAGTGTTATGCTTGCAGTAGTTGAGTAAGGGGAGACATTGAGTGAGTGTTATGCTTGCAGTACTTGAGTCAGGGGAGACATTGAGTGTTATGCTTGCAGTAGTTGAGTAAGGGGAGACATTGAGTGAGTGTTATGCTTGCAGTACTTGAGTAAGGGGAGACATTGAGTGAGTGTTATGCTTGCAGTACTTGAGTCAGGGGAGACATTGAGTGTTATGCTTGCAGTAATTGAGTAAGGGGAGACATTGAGTGAGTGTTATGCTTGCAGTACTTGAGTCAGGGGAGACATTGAGTGTTATGCTTGCAGTAGTTGAGTAAGGGGAGACATTGAGTGAGTGTTATGCTTGCAGTACTTGAGTCAGGGGAGACATTGAGTGAGTGATATGCTTGCAGTACTTGAGTCAGGGGAGACATTGAGTGTTATGCTTGCAGTAGTTGAGTAAGGGGAGACATTGAGTGAGTGTTATGCTTGCAGTACTTGAGTCAGGGGAGACATTGAGTGTTATGCTTGCAGTAGTTGAGTAAGGGGAGACATTGAGTGAGTGTTATGCTTGCAGTACTTGAGTCAGGGGAGACATTGAGTGAGTGTTATGCTTGCAGTACTTGAGTCGGGCGAATGACGTTGAGATGATGCTGCGAGAGAAGCATCGTCAGGTGTCAAGTGACGACTACGGGCGAGATGAGGATGCAGCGGACAAACTGCTCACCAAGCACAAGGTATCCCACTCTACCTAACTCTCATCTGATTTCCTGTATGATTAGCGGTCATCTCAGAACATCGATGTCCGATATCTGACAAAATTACTTGTTTGGGCTCAGAGGCAAGTTTGACTGGCATTGGACATTTTATGCTTCGGACCGATACTATTAATTTATTGACATCATATCAATGTTAACAACATTTTCTCTGGGGGCGGGGTGAGGGCTGAGGCCAAATGAAAGTAATTTTGTCTGATATCGGACATCAATGTTCTGAGATGATCCGTTATTTATTATACGTTTGTAGGTAGTCAACCCATGTGTAATTATATGGCATGTTACAGTTATTACTTAGTTATCTTTTATTTATCAGTTTCATGTGCTATGTACACAGTGCTATGTACACAGTGCTATGTACACAGTGCTATGTACACAGTGCTATGTACACAGTGCTATGTACACAGTGCTATGTACACAGTGCTATGTACACAGTGCTAGTAAATGTAAACAAACATAATGCTGTCTTTAGGAGAACTTGTAGAGTTTAGTTGGTATATTTTATTATTCTACCTTGTTAATAAAGACATACATGTTAAGTCTCCTGGAGAGAAACAATCTCCCGGATTTCTGTGCCAGTGAAACAAAGGAAATTCTCTGTAGCCTGAATAAAGCCAGTGAGTTAATTGCAATCAGGCTGAACCTGAGCTAATTCTCAAGAACAGGGACACTGGACCAAGGCTGATTGGACAACAAAAGGGGTTGTTTAAATCATGCCTTGCATTGACCAGACAACAAAAACTGTTTAACTATAATCTTCTTGTGCCTGTTGTTGACATTGCATATAACCTTTAGATGAGCCTGTAAACTGCGAGTGACACGACGAGCGAATTTACGCTCGCTGCGCTGGCGTGAAACGTTGTTATAGTTTCCAAGAATTAGAAGGGGAATTCCACTGAATCAAACGAAGCAGTAGTTTTTAAAGGACAGTCTGGTGACATAATGCCATGTTCATACCAACACCTACTAATGTACTATGAAAAAAAGTAAAGAAATCAACTGACACGATAACAACCTCTCAAGCCTTAACATGTTTAATTAAAACATGGTTATTAATGTCTATGGAAAGTATTCTTTTTTGTTATACTTTAATCCCATAAATCCCATTTATGTAGAAATGTTCGATTTTCTGAGATCCTCCGATTTTCGTATAAATGCCTGATTTTCCGAGACCGTCTGATTTACGTATCAATGCCCAATTTTTCAAGACGCTCTGATTTACAGATACATCTCCTGCAATGGCGTTTCTGAAACTAAACATGTATGATAACGGTGTGACATGGTCTAGTGCACTTAAATGTGTCAAAATGCAGAGGTCACTGGTTGTCATGGTTGCAGGTGGTGGAAGGTGAGGTCAACGCATGCAAGGGCATTGTGCAAGCCCTCGGAAAGGACTCGGATAAAATGAAGAACTCTGAAGATGCAAAAGACATTGCTAACAGACAGGTATGTTTTGTTAAGATGTCACCTACCACACAAGTATATGTCACTAAAATAAATGTCACTAAGACACCTGCCAGTCAAATACATGTCATGCATGATCGCCATCAATGCTACCAAGATAGCCATGTTTTTCTGCACCAACATGTTCTATGTGACAAAAACGGCAACAAATCACGCCGCCAATTACACTATTCCAAACATGTGTCATTTCACTGCCAGTGCCTGCTAGCACTCAACCTACTAATATGTCATTTCACTGCCAGTGCATGCTAGCACTCAACCTACTAATATGTCATTTCACTGCCAGCGCCTGCTAGCACTCAACCTGCTAATATGTCATTTCACTGCCAGTGCCTGCTATCACTCAACCTACTAATATGTCATTTCACTGCTAGTGCCTGCTAGCACTCAACCTACTAATATGTCATTTCACTGCCAGTGCCTGCTAGCACTCAACCTACTAATATGTCATTTCACTGCCAGTGCCTGCTAGCACTCAACCTACTAATATGTCATTTCACTGCCAGTGCCTGCTAGCACTCAACCTACTAATATGTCATTTCACTGCCAGTGCCTGCTATCACTCAACCTACTAATATGTCATTTCACTGCCAGTGCCTGCTAGCACTCAACCTACTAATATGTCATTTCACTGCCAGTGCCTGCTAGCACTCAACCTGCTAATATGTAATTTCACTGCCAGTGCCTGCTAGCACTCAACCTGCTAATATGTAATTTCACTGCCAGTGCTTGCTAGCACTCAACCTGCTAATATGTCATTTCACTGCCAGTGCCTGCTATCACTCAACCTGCTAATATGTCATTTCACTGCCAGTGCCTGCTATCACTCAACCTACTAATATGTCATTTCACTGCCAGTGCCTGCTAGCACTCAACCTACTAATATGTCATTTCACTGCCAGTGCCTGCTATCACTCAACCTACTAATATGTCATTTCACTGCCAGTGCCTGCTAGCACTCAACCTACTAATATGTCATTTCACTGCCAGTGCCTGCTAGCACTCAACCTACTAATATGTCATTTCACTGCCAGTGCCTGCTATCACTCAACCTGCTAATATGTCATTTCACTGCCAGTGCCTGCTATCACTCAACCTACTAATATGTCATTTCACTGCCAGTGCCTGCTAGCACTCAACCTGCTAATATGTCATTTCACTGCCAGTGCCTGCTAACACTCAACCTACTAATATGTCATTTCACTGCCAGTGCCTGCTAGCACTCAACCTGCTAATATGTCATTTCACTGCCAGTGCCTGCTATCACTCAACCTGCTAATATGTCATTTCACTGCCAGTGCATGCTAGCACTCAACCTACTAATATGTCATTTCACTGCCAGTGCCTGCTATCACTCAACCTACTAATATGTCATTTCACTGCCAGTGCATGCTAGCACTCAACCTACTAATATGTCATTTCACTGCCAGTGCCTGCTATCACTCAACCTACTAATATGTCATTTCACTGCCAGTGCTTGCTAGCACTCAACCTACTAATATGTAATTTCACTGCCAGTGCCTGCTAGCACTCAACCTACTAATATGTCATTTCACTGCCAGTGCCTGCTATCACTCAACCTACTAATATGTCATTTCACTGCCAGTGCATGCTAGCACTCAACCTGCTAATATGTCATTTCACTGCCAGTGCTTGCTAGCACTCAACCTACTAATATGTCATTTCACTGCCAGTGCCTGCTATCACTCAACCTACTAATATGTCATTTCACTGCCAGTGCTTGCTAGCACTCAACCTACTAATATGTCATTTCACTGCCAGTGCCTGCTAGCACTCAACCTACTAATATGTCATTTCACTGCCAGTGCCTGCTATCACTCAACCTACTAATATGTCATTTCACTGCCAGTGCATGCTAGCACTCAACCTACTAATATGTCATTTCACTGCCAGTGCCTGCTAGCACTCAACCTACTAATATGTCATTTCACTGCCAGTGCCTGCTATCACTCAACCTACTAATATGTCATTTCACTGCCAGTGCTTGCTATCACTCAACCTACTAATATGCCTGATCTACTACACTCGTTTCCAATAACACATTTTAAATATCACCATTTTCTAGGTATTATTGTATTCAACAGGAAGGATAACTGTGGTCCCTGTAGTAACCGTGTTTGTGGTTGCAGTCGAACCTGGAGCGCCAACTGAGCGAACTGGAGAAAGGTTGTGTGAACCGCCGCAATATGTTGGCGGAGTCTAAGAAGTACCACGCCTACACTCGTGACTGCAACGAACTTGACGAGTGGATCTCTGAACAGATGCAGGCCGCTTCCTCGGAGGACTACGGACAAGACTTTGAACATCTGCAGGTAATAATTGTTTTTTAGAATAATTAACAGACAATCAGTAGCTAGTTGTTTATTTTAACTATATTTTTAATAACAATAACTGTTGTGTGTTGTGAATGAATATGAATAAATTTATTTTGGAGTAGTAGTCCGTATACTTACTAGTATGTATCAAAGAAATAGACATGTCAAAAAGTCACAAAATAATGGAGTGCAGTGGAACGTTTTACGGTCACCTTGGTAATACAGTCACCTCGCAATTAAGGTCACCCTAGCACACTCCCATATTAGTTCCATATACAGTAAACTATAAGAAATTAGTCCCACTAATACAGTCACCTCGCTATTCAGGTCACTTTTGTCCAGTCCCAGCGGTGGGCTTAATAGGGAGGTTCCACTGTAAATGTAAGTTATGTAAAATTTCCACTTTGCATTGTGTTGTAGGTGATTCAGAAGAAGTTCAGCGAGTTCCAGCTGGGCATTGAGGCCGGCTCGGACCTGTTCAGTCGATGTGACCAGAAGGCCACCCAGCTGGTAGAGGACGGCAGCCCCTACTCCGCCGTTATACAGGAGCGGCAGGACAAACTGAGGTAGGCTGAGGGAGATCTTCCTCCCCCTTGGGCTCTAGTGTGGGGGGTTCATATGACTTGGTCTCGTTCGCTCTCTTGGTGATCCTTCTGCACCTATCTTGGTGTTCTGTCATTCTACTCCACTGTTGGCTGTTCATCCCTGCGCTCTCACTATTGGTCTTCACACTGTCCATCTTAATGTTGGTCTTCCTCTTCTGCTTCTACCACCGTCTTGTGTCTTCCATGCTCTCTATGTCAATCCTTCCTTACTCATTCTCTCTACAAGTCCTGCCCATTATAAACTGCTGCCAACTACCTTCATTTCTGGGCGTTTCTTCATTCCGATCCCTCCTTTCAATTCCCCCGTCTGCCTTCTATTTTCCTATGTAATTTTACATTTAATTCGATGCCAGGTTTCCTTTGCTATGTGTAGCTTCTCTCTGTCTGCTGATAGTACAGGATAAACCCCAGGTTTAGAAACTGCTTAAGGACTCACTCTGATTAATGTGAATGCTAAATGGTGTAACTGGCCAAGTTAACTTGGTGTTCTGGGTTTCCGATATGCATACTGTTATTAATGTTATCTTCAGGAAATTCAAACGTAGCCAGAGTTCACCCGTAATTTCATGCGTTACGATTTTGATAACATGTTGACATCTTATCATCTGCCGTGGCATAGTATGTCATTGTCCCTACTGTGTCATCTGCCGAGTGCACCATTCCTGCTAGGAATCGGTGATCAAGACTGTGTTTTGTTGCTCCATAGTGGTGCTGCTACAGCAAACTCCTTTCAACCATCATACACGTAACTATGCATGGATCATATTTACTGAATGTTAGAAACAGTAGAGTGCTATATTGCTGCATTTTATAAAATATATAATTTTTATGTAATTACCATTCATTTGTTTTTTAACCAGTGTTAAGCCATGCGGATGTAGCAGCCAGGTGCCTTGTGTGATTTAGGCAAAGGCAGCCGTGTTGCCACAACATACAGGAACCGAATTCCACTAGCCCACATATTGATGTTATGTATCAAAATAAAGAGAAGCTAATCTTATTAATTACTATCAATGTGAGCAGTTTTGTTGTACACCGTTAAACATTAAGACAGTTCTAGTTTATAAAAGAATCCAAAAATGTGTGTTCGGATAACAGTAGCTTCATAATCCAAAATTGTATTAGTTTATAATGTGTAGACATCTATGTCAAATCTGGTGTATTTCTTTTAATAGCATGACTGCATGTAATTGTGTAAATTTTTACCCAGTAATTATGTCTGTAAAATGATGTTACCAACAATTTACTAAACCGTAGAGAATATGTGGCTAAAAAACTGTTAGACTCTTAGCCAAATTGGCTAATCCAAAAGCTATTTGGCACGATGAATTTCATGACTATTCAGGTTAGCATTATAAACCTGTCATATAAATTTGTTTTAAATGTTATAATATTAATAATTATCACTGTTATAATTATAATTATTATTAGTAGTGTTTATTTGAACAAAATCCATATGTATAAAAATACAACTAAAATATATAGATATACCTGTATGCACGTCATCAGATACATTATTTTTTTAAATGGTTTTTTATTTGTAAATGTCTACAATCCGAATATATTGTGCATTACAAATAATAAGTAAAAATATATATTACTATATACACATCGTGCTTTAAGTTACAATCATACTTACTTCGCTATTCCATCTGCCAACAAGTGATTCACACGTGTGAGTGATCTCCCTATTTTATAAGTATTTTTACATCTGTGTTTTTCCTTTCAAACTTTTCTCCAATACACTTTGTATATTTCATTTGTAAATCTAATTTTTCCAATTTGTTTGAAATGCTGACTTTGACTACACTCCTCCCTTTCCCTACACCCTACTCCCTCTGTCCCCAGGACGTCGTGGGACGAGCTCCTCCAGGCGGTGGACGCGAGGGACCAGAAGCTGCAGGGGGCGGGAGAGATCCACCGGTTCAACCGTGACGTCGAGGACGCACTCTCTCGCATCCAGGAGAAGTATGCAGCCATCCCCGAGGATCTGGGACGGGACACGAAGGCCGTGCAGGGCTACCTCAAGAAACACGAGGGCTTCGAGAACGAACTCGTAGCGCTCGAGGCCCAGGTCAGTGGTGTCATTGGCGCCACCAGGGTGGTGGTGGCGGTGGGCTGGGTCAGTGGAGGGTAATAACGACAGAGGTGCCACATCTGCCGCATTGGTGTAGAACTTCATTTTGGGATAGTCTCATGGTCTACCGCTTTAGTGCCAGAATTCAGTGCTGGTAGAAGTATATTTATTTTGTACTTGAGTAACAGTAGAAGTAACTATGAAAAAAGCTCTACAAGTAAGAGTAAAAGTACTTTTTAAAATGTACTTGAAGTACAAGTAAAAAGTAAACAACTGTACTTGAAGTAAACACAAAAGTACTCGTCTAAGTTAATGGCTTGACATTTTGTTTTGCAACTTGTACACAACCTGGTAATTATGCCGACTAATAATAATGAATCAGCCAATCAGAAAATATTGCCAATTGAATTTTCCGCTGATATCTGTATAGATCTGTGCAGGGGGCAAACAGTTCTGGGTTCCGGCATAGGTCATTTGTCAGAAACACCTTAGAAGTTCCAATATTTTAGTACATAAATTACTGATACACTGTACTTCATTACATTCAGAAAAGTACACCTTAATTGTACTTCGCTACAAGTAAAAGTACTTCTAAAAATGTACTTCTTCACTCAAGAAAAGTACACTTTTCTACTTCTTCTTTACTCAAGAAAAGTACACTTTTCTACTTAAGTAAAGTAACAAAGTAAAAGTACTTCTTCACATTTACCATTTACCACCAAACTACTCATTCAAGGTTAAACAAATTAATTGACTCATTGTTAATCAAAATATATCCAAATGAACACGTTATGTTGAAAATGCAACAACATTAAGTAAATATACCCTAAAATTTATTAATTATTTGGCCACGGGTGTTGGAAATCCTCTTCCAACTTCACCCCTTGTGACTGCTGTGTGAAGGTCATAGTGCCAGATCTTCATTTACTGCCCTCACATCATAAAAAGCAGTACATCTACCTGCTTTTTGCAATAATACTTGGCACCTCTGTAACTCATTGGTAATAATTACTCTATGATTTATAATATAAAAACACATTCCTTGATTGATTTAGCCCATCTTGAAACAGACGTAAATCGTTGAAGTATGTATGAACAGACTAATGTTCTAGTATTAAAGAAGCAGAACCACTTTTATAGTTTCTCAGGTAATTTTTTGACAAATATTTTAATAGTTTAATGATTTCACACAAAAAACGAGTGAGCTCGTCATAGTGGAAACTACTTATGTTTTTATTTTGTGAAATGATCCAAGTGAAAAACTTTATTGAGCAGGACACTAATCCATTCTGCTAGTGTGCTTGTCTTAAGCATTGTTGCCATGGTTACAGCTGCAAGTGTTGGTGGATGACTCAGCCCGCCTGCAAGAGGCTTACCCTGGTGGCAATGCAGAGCAAATCGCGCAGCAACAGGCGGTGGTCATTGAGAATTGGACGATACTGCAGGAGAAGGCTGCCCAGCGCAAGGACAACCTGCTAGCCGCACTTGACCTCTACCGCTTCCTCACACTGGTCAGTCTTAACAAGATTTAACAAGATTGCCATCCAGAAAATTACTCTGGATGGCAGGTGGACAAGGAAGCCTTTTGGCTTATCGAGAGTCCAATACTTTTTATCTACATGTATCCCGCCTTTTTAAGGTGTGTGTCGATTTTATTTTTAAACATATTCACGCTACTAGCACCAACACAATCAGGAGATAATCTGTTCCATTCATTTACAGTCCTTTGTGAGAATGAGAACTTTCTTATATCTAATCTACACTGCTCCTTTACTAATGTAGCTTCATGTCCTCTGGTCCTTCTATTTTTCTTAACTGAGAAAAAAATATTTCTATCAATATTTTCATAACCATTCAATATTTTAAACACTTCTATGTGATCTCCTCTCAATCTCCTGGTCTCTAATGTTGTTAAACCACATTCTTTTAGGCGTATTTCGTAACTAAGATCCCTCAGATTTGGTATCATTTTAGTCGCTCTCCTCTGTACTTTTTCTAGCATATCTATGTCCTTCTTGCGATATGGCCTCCATGCTTGTATACAATATTCTAAATGAGGCCTCACTATTGTTTTATCGACTTATCATTTATTTCTGAAATTTTATTAAATTGATTTTGTCAATGATTGGTTGATTTATGCAGTCGATTGATTAATCTATTATAATGTACGATAAATGATCATTTTGATTATATGAAATGTATTTTTTGTGAAATATATACAATTACCATTGTTCAATTGCGTGAAAAAGATTCCTTTGACATCATTCAAAACTACTACGCATATTGTGTCTTTAGAAACCACATGTTACGGGAATACAGAACACTTTATATAAACATGTTTATATTTATGTATAAACATCGCAGGACTGTTTGATAAATTTGCAGTGGTAATTATTATGAACAGATGCATACATTTTTTTCAAAATACAATAAAGTTTTAGGTAGGCTAATTTTTATCCTAATTATTTCCAGCACTTGGCTACATTCTATTAACTGTCTGTAAATATTATGGTTAGAATTTGACGGTCTTATTCAACTAATCAGCCTTTTTCAGAACGTTATCAGAAAACCAAGCTTTCAAACCTGGCACTGAGGGTGCTTGTCATCCTCTGTGGTTCCTGTACGTCCACAATTTTAGACCGGACCAACATTAACGTGATCTCCGAGTCACAACATATATTGAGAGCCACTATTTTACACCAAACGTAGTTAATGTCTCATGTCTGATATGTGTCTTGAACTCAGAACTCTGGCATACATAGATGTGCTAACCATTACACCACCACATACTCTCTGGCATACCCTGTGGCTAAAGATAATGTCCTCTTGCTGTCGCAGGCCCGAGACTTGGTCACCTGGTCAGATGAGATGCAGAAGGAGATGACCACGGAACAGCCAGTGCGTGACGTTACCAGCGTTGACCTGCTCAAGAAGTCTCACCAACAGCTTAAGGCAGAGATTGACGCTCGGGAAGATTCATTCTCCACGGCTGTCGACACCGGACGCAAGATGATCGACGCTGCACACTTTGCCAAGAACGATGTATGTTCTAATAATAGCCATAGTCTGAACAACCTTGCATGTGTCAATCATTTCGCGTCATCTGGATGGAATTTGCAAGATAACTATTTGATTGAATTGTAGATAAAATTTACATCAAGCAACTAGCAAGTAACAAAATACGGTCGTTTTTGACATGAGATAAAAAATACTTCACAGTATAAGTGTCTTGTACAAATAAAGATGTACTGTTTTGATATTTTTTGTACAAGGTGGGATACCACAATGACACTAGACAAGGATTTATTTTGTTAATTGTAAGAATCATTTCATATTAATGATGTTAACAACTAAACTTCAGTAAATGATGATAACATATTGGCTACCACCATGTCTGGATCTAGACACTGTCTGTAAGAAAAATATATATCAAACAAGTAATGAAAAGCAGTCATCATTCTGAGATATCATGTGACTGTCCTAGATTGAGGAGAAGGTCAACGAGTTGTTGGCAGTTCGCCAGCAGCTGCAGTCGACTTGGCAACAGAGAAAGACTTACCTGGACCAGTTGTACGACCAACAGGCCTTCTACAGGGATGCACGCCAGCTCGACACCCTGAGCACTTCACAGGAGGTAGGGTTTTAACGTCTATTATGAATTACAAGGAGCTTTGTTGTTGTTGATGTAGTTAGTTTTTGCTTTCTGTGTTGAGCCTTTCAGTGACACCACGTGAAAGAGAACTGATCTTATGTCAAAATGACGTTGAGTGCAATATAAAGTGGCCTTGACCTTCTTTAACGACAGCACATCATTGCGATACGTGGTGATACCGTAGAGTAGACCAAGCATTAGTTTGACATCAAGAAAATATGCTTGTTTTCGACATTAGATAAGAATACATCACAGGATAAATAAAGTTGAACTGTCTTGGTGATTTTTTTTACAAATATAGTTTAACTGTTTTTATGATGGTTTTGTTTTACAATGAAATTTGAACTGTCTTGGTGATATTTTTGTTGTGCAAGTAAAGTTGACCTTTTTTAATGATGTTTTTGTTGTACAAGTAAAGTTGAACTGTTTTGACGATGTTGTTGTTTTAGTACAAATAATGTTTAACTGTCTTGGTAATGTTTTTGTTGTACAAAAATTTAAGTTGAATTGTCTTAGAGATGTTTTTGTAATACAAATAAAGTTGACTGTTTTGTTGACGTGTATGTATGAGAGGAGATCAGATAGAAATGTTTAAAATATTGAATGGTTATGAAAATATTGATAGAAATTTTTTTTTTTCAGTTAAGAAAGATAGAAAGACTAGAGGACATGAAGTTACATTAGTAAAGGAGCAGTGTAGATTAGACGTGAGAAAGTTCTCATTTTCACAAAGGACTGTAAATGAATGGAACAGATTATCTGATGATTGTGTGGGTGCTAGTAGTGTGAATATGTTTAAAAATAAAATCGACACATACCTCAGAAGGGCTGGATGTATGTAGATAAAAGGGTTGGACTGTCGATAAGAAAGGGCTTCCTTGTTCACCTGCCATCTAGAGTTAGTTCTCTGGATGTCAATCTTGTTAAATCTTGTTAAATGTGGCCGTTGCAGGCGTACCTCAAGAGTACAGACATGGGAGACACAGTGGAACAAGTGGAGGCCTTGATCAAGAGACACGACGCCTTCACCAAGTTACTTACAGCACAGGACCAGAAGGTCTCACTTTCATGCAATCTTCATCTAGCAGTCTGCCACAGAGTATCACGAGCGGCACTATGTTTGTCGTATTTAAGTTAGCCATGGTGACTTACAAATCAGTTAATCCCTTCATTCCCCATTTGTTATATGTTAGGATATATTCATTCGTGGCATAAATACGGATGCAGCATTAACGCCACATATTTCAGAATCCAATGTTAACATTATTAATGTTTTACTTGTCCGAATAGTAAAAATCTCCATCGGATTCTTGGCGAAAACAGCTCGCTATTTTTATAACAACGATCAAATGTCAGCAGACTTCCCATTAGCTAGTGTTTTGTTCTGACTTACTGGGCTCTGTATTTATACTGCTTAAAATGTAGACAGATTAATTTAAAACCATCCATAGAGAGAATGTTATCCTAAACATTAAACTGCTATACATTAAAATAAATAAACAAATACATAATTTTAAATAACAGTTGAATGAATGATACAATTAAAATGAGAAACGAGTTTAGTAAAGTGTCTGGTGTTTCTTGTGTAGGTGGATGCGCTGCGTGTATTTGGTGAACGCTTGGGAAAGGAACGCCACTTTGATGCACCCAACATCGACACAACACTAAATGCCGTAGTCAAGAGGTCAGACTTATTTCCATTCTGTAACTCCGCCTATCCAGTCTTAACCTATTGTCTTTTATATCTGGTGTATGAACATTATATTTATGCAAGCACCAACACAAGTCATGAATAGTGATGAAAGAAGGCCAAATGAATGACGTTTATTAAGAGATTAAGTTAGAGAGAGAAATGTGGGCTCTACATCCCAAGGCCAGGCCTGTGACTGAGCCCATACTAGTCCAGTCTTAACCTATTGTCTTTTATATCTGGTGTATGAACATTATATTTACTTCTAATCTAAAGTAATAACAAGACTTGTTTAATAATTATTGTCTTTTTTCGGTAGATGTCCCAAATTCAGTATGACACACTGTATGTTATGACTAGAATTCAGTGTTAAAATTTGATATGGTCTTAACGGTTGTTTGGGCAGATCATCAATTTGTTTCAGTGACACTGAAGTTGATCTTCGAAAGAAGTTAGTTGTAGTTATGATAGCAAGTTATTCATAACGTGGTTGTGATAAGGAACTTCTCAGAGCAACTTAACAAAGTGCATCATAAAAGGCGATTGACTGATAACTGGTCGTATTAATAAGGGTTACATGTGTGACAGGCGAGACCACATCAAACAGTTGAATGACGCGCGTCAGCAACAACTCGCTAACTCTCTCTTGTACGCTCGCTTCAACCGAGACGCTGCTGAGGTGAGTGGTGCATGCTGGGATACATGGTAACCCCTGGTTGAATCTCTCCAGACCACATGACATGAGTGAAACGTGATCTCCGCTGTTTTGTTTGTCTGTTTGCCTTTTCACTTGAGTAGGTGGTCGATGTACAACTCAAGTATTTGAATCACAAGTGATAACTGTGTGCGATAATGTGTGCAATGGTTTGATAAGTCTCACATAACCATAGTTACAAAACACACCTAAAAGAATGTGGTTTGACAACACTGGAGACCAGGAGATCATAGAGTTGTTTAAGATACTGATTGGTTGTGAAAATGTTGATAGAAGTGTTTTTATGATAGCACTAGAGGACATGAAGTGACAATAGTGACGGAAAGTGTAGTTTAGGTATCAGAAAGTACACATTCTCACAGAGCACTATACAGGAATGAAACCGATTATCTGCTGATTGCGTGGATGCTAGCAGCGTGAATGTCTTTAAAAACACAGTCAACATATATGTCACAAGGGTGGGACTAAAAAGGTTGGATTGTTGATTTATCGCCAAAGACTTCCTTGTGCACCTGCCATCTTAAGTTAATTTGTCGGGTTAAATACTGTAATAGTTGCTATTATTTTGTGGAACAATTTAAAATGTTTTATTTGTTGATGATTTTGTAAAGTAATTGAAACTAGTCCAAATTGGACCTAGATGAATTTGATAAGTGTTGATTTTGGATATGTGAAATGTTTGAAATACAACTATCACCCTGTGTTAAGAGAACTATTGGCTTGGCAGACACTGTGAGTGTTGTGTGTTTTGTAGGCGGAGAGTTGGATCGAGGAGAAGTTGAAGATTGCAAAGCAGGACTCGTTTGGCAACATCTCGGACCTATACGACAAGATGCGCAAACTACAGAAGCATCAGGCATTTGAAGCAGAGATAGTTGCAAACACCGACCGTATCAAGGCTGTCAAACAGGTACAAAGAATGTCACAGTTCCATAGGCAACGGGATACTTCTAAGTAAAATAAGTACTGGGCATGTGTGCAACAGTGAGGCAGAAAGGTGTTATAGGCATGTAGCTCATACTGATTCCGTTGTGACGATGTCTACACTAGTTATAATATATGGTTTCCAAGAGTCATGGAAATCCTAGAAAGTCATGGATTTCTAAATAAATTTTCCATATCTAATGTTTTTTGGAAATTTATAAGGAAGTCATGGAATTTAAAAGGGTATTTTATTACCTCTTTGAATTGCTAGTATTCTGGGAATAATAACCCCGGGCAAATAGTAACATGATCATGAAAAAAGGTTGTGAACCCTGCAGTATAGAACGAGTCACGTGTTTGTTGCCATAGAAACAGTCATGTGTGTTGCTATAGAAACAGTCACCTGTGTTGCCATAGAAACAGTCACCTGTGTTGCTGTAGAAACAGTCCTCTGTGTTGCTATAGACGCAGTCATCTGTGTTGCTATAGAAACAGCCACCTGTGTTTCTATAGAAATGCATAGAAATGGTGCAGTTGCTAGAGCGTCGACCGAGAGAACCCGGGTTCGAATCCTGTGCTGCAGTGGTGGATATTTGTGTACGAATAATCTTCATACATTAATTACAGCATGGCTGGATGCTTCCCAGAGAAATCGAGATGATATTCGATTGAACAGGTCTGCAAGGGAGTAAAGTGCTTTGAGCAGTCCTGAGGACTGGATACTGCGCTATATAAGAACTTATCCATGTTCATGTCACATTGTTTACATCCACCAGATCGGCGAGGACTTGATCGAGCGACGTCACGACTGTGCGCCTGTGATTGGTCAACGCATCAGTGACCTCACCAAGAAGTGGGATCAGCTGCTGAAGGAATCAAACAACCGTGGCAAAGGTCTCGAGGAGGCACGTGACATCCTACGCTTCAACGAGGAGGTGGAGAAGGCTGAGACCTGGATGAGAGAGAAGGTGGGGATGACGATGTCTATGTGGATGATAAATTGTGTAGCTTGTAAAAGATGGGTATGATCATTTATGAAGAATAAACTATGCAATTGATCTTGCTACTTGTAGATATCATGTTGCATGTTATTGTGAATGTTTTTGTGTGTAATTTACTGGAGAACTGGAGAATTGAATGGGATAATTTTGCAGGCGGCAGCTCTTGTTATTTATAGTGCAGGATGCCTAAAGGAATACAATAAAAAATTAACTAATTTGTAATATGAACTAGACTTTTTAATGAAGTCTTTACTAAGGAAAACTATGTATTTGAAAAGCCTAAAAGTCCATATTAGTATATCGCATTCAATACAATGTTTCTAATTAGAGCCATGTGATGACAGTCTCATAATAATTCTAGCTGTCAGTTCATGAGGTTTATTTATACAGTCGAACCTTGCTTTACGGTCATCTCTGTAATACAGCCACCTTGCAATTATGGTCACCCTAGAACAGTCCCAAATTATTTCCCTAACAGTAAGGTATAGAAAATTAGTCTCACTAATACAGTCACCTGGTCATTCAGGTCACTTTTGCCCAGTCCCGAGGGTGGCCTTAATTAATAGTGAGGTTCTATTATACTATGTATTTGTAAATTGATAATATTAACACAACACCACGCGTTTACCATTTCCTTGAGTGACTATGTTTAATGTCACAAATGGTACAATAACACTGTTGAACTAGCATGTATTTGGTACCCGTCATACCCCAATAGTTCTATGATATGGTTGTAGGAGTCCCTAGTGGCTGCTGGAGACATGGGCAGAGACTACGAACACTGTCTGGAGTTGGGAAAAAAGTTGTCAGATGTTCAGGGGGTGAGTGCTGCCATACCCCATTGCTGTCAGGGCAGTTTGGGCTGCAACAGTCTGTCAGTATGCACTATTTTTATTGCTAACCCAAAAGCAATGCTTTTGCATTAAAATAAAGTAAAATATTTAGGAAATTATATTTTGACACAAGTCATTATTTTTGTTGTTGTTCTATTACATGTTTATACATTTTATAATTTATGTTAAATATAATAATATTATAATATATATAATACTGAGATAATATCATCTTTATAATTGGTATAGTGTTGAATTAAGTAATATTCTCTCCTTGGAATGGAACTGTTTAGATATATATATATATATAATGTCATTGAAACAAATAATATTTAATCCAGCATTGCATTTGTTATATTAGACTGGTGAAATTTTTTATTGTTGCTTGTAGATGTTTTGTATTGTTGCCTGTAGGGTGTTAAGACATTGTGTATTCTTGTAGGGTGTTAAGACATTGTGTATTCTTGTAGGGTGTTAAGACATTGTGTATTCTTGTAGGGTGTTAAGACATTGTGTATTCTTGTAGGGTGTTAAGACATTGTGTATTCTTGTAGGGTGTTAAGACGTGTATTCTTGTAGGGTGTTAAGACATTGTGTATTCTTGTAGGGTGTTAAGACATTGTGTATTCTTGTAGGGTGTGAAGATGGACAATGCGCGGATCCAAGACATCAACACTCTGGCGGACAAACTCATCCGCCAGGGTCGCACTGACACCAAGGCCATCAAACTTAAGAAAGACGTCGTCAATGAAAGGTGAGAATCAGTTCTTCTTCAGTCATTTCTTAATTTATAAGAATATTTCACAAATTTGTTTCCAATAAGTCTTTAAACTGATTCACACCTCTGAATTATGACATATGTATGGAATGGTAATTGTTATTTTGACTGTCTCTGTAGGCGAATCAACATTCAAATTGTTGTATCCACATAAAACAGATAATTTCTTAGATGGTAAAGGTTGAACAGTTGTTTCTTCTATTGTAAGGATTTCCCAGTTAACTATCCATGTTATTGGTGTTTCAAATAAAACTCAATCACATTTCATTTGTCCAACGTCCTTCTAAAACTGGTATATGAAATTGCCTACAAAATTCTTAACCTTGCCAATTGATAGTTTGACAGTTCTCAATAATATGTATTGAACTGTATTCCTACTTGAAGGTGGAGATAATAATAAACTTCTATAGCGCCTATATCCCCAGCAATCTGAGCTCAGAGGCACAACATACAAGAATCATTGGGCAGAATCATGAACAGGGATGAACAAGAGTCGTCATTAGATGGTGCTAACTGAGTAAAGTCCTACAAGATGTGTTGTGTCATGTTGCCAGGTGGCAGAAGATCCAGAAGTCTTTGGCTGATCACAAACACAAGTTGGCCGCAGCCCTGGAGGTCCATGCCTTCAACCGAGACATAGACGACATTAACGACAGGATCAACGAGAAGGTTCGTCTTTTCTCCTTACATCAAAATATGATTTGATCCTACTCTTCAACTAGGCCATTCCTTACCACAGAATATACTTTGATCCTATCAGGGTAGATGGAGAGTTGTACCGGTATTTCCCCTGTACACTTCCCCAGATTCTCTCTTCCCTGGCTATATGCAGACATTTCCCCTTCTTCGTATGTTTACTATCAGAAATATACTTTTAAGTCTTATGCAAAGTGATTCCTTTCTTCTACCATATGTGGTGTAGCTTAACAAATAATTCAACATGGTGAACCAAATATACTTTTAGAGATAAAGTGCTAAGTGGTTTCTTTCTTGTAATACCAACTGATTAATAATTACTTTAACTAAGACAACAGTAGAATGGTTGGCTAGTGGGAAGAAAGTTTTCTGGAAATGTGCCATACTCGATTCTACAGCTCCACATGTGTATTGTGTACATAAAGTGAGACTTGGTGATGTAGTGGGTACTAGCAATGAGTGCAGTGACCAGTGTGTGGATGTCGAGTACGGTAGTGGGTACTAGCAATGAGTACAGTGACCAGTGTGGGGATGTCGAGTACGGTAGTGGGTACTAGCAATGAGTGCAGTGACCAGTGTGTGTGGATGTCAAGTATGGCAGTGAGTACTAGCAATGAGTGCAGTGATCAGTGTGTGTGTGGATGTCGAGTACGGTAGTGGGTACTAGCAATGAGTACAGTGACCAGTGTGTGGATGTCGAGTACGGTAGTGGGTACTAGCAATGAGTGCAGTGACCAGTGTGTGTGGATGTCAAGTATGGCAGTGAGTACTAGCAATGAGTGCAGTGATCAGTGTGTGTGTGGATGTCGAGTACGGTAGTGGGTACTAGCAATGAGTGCAGTGACCAGTGTGTGGATGTCAAATATAGCAGTGAGTACTAGCAATGAGTGCAGTGATCAGTGTGTGTGTGGATGTCGAGTACGGTAGTGGGTACTAGCAATGAGTACAGTGACCAGTGTGTGGATGTCGAGTACGGTAGTGGGTACTAGCAATGAGTGCAGTGACCAGTGTGTGTGGATGTCAAGTATGGCAGTGAGTACTAGCAATGAGTGCAGTGACCAGTGTGTGGATGTCGAGTACGGCAGTGAGTACTAGCAATGAGTGCAGTGACCAGTGTGTGTGGATGTCGAGTACGGTAGTGAGTACTAGCAATGAGTGCAGTGACTAGTGTGTGTGAATGTCGAGTACGGTAGTGAGTACTAGCAATGAGTGCAGTGATCAGTGTGTGTGGATGTCGAGTACGGTAGTGGGTACTAGCAGTGAGTGCAGTGACCAGTGTGTGTGGATGTCGAGTACGGTAGTGGGTACTAGCAATGAGTGCAGTGACCAGTGTGTGTGGATGTCAAGTACGGCAGTGAGTACTAGCAATGAGTGCAGTGACCAGTGTGTGTGGATGTCAAGTATGGCAGTGAGTACTAGCAATGAGTGCAGTGATCAGTGTGTGTGGATGTCGAGTATGGTACTGGGTACTAGTAATGAGTGCAGTGACCAGTGTGTGGATGTCGAGTACGGTAGTGAGTACTAGCAATGAGTGCAGTGACCAGTATGTGTGGATGTCGAGTACGGTAGTGGGCACTAGCAATGAGTGCAGTGACCAGTGTGTGGATGTCGAGTACGGTAGTGGGTACTAGCAATGAGTGCAGTGACCAGTGCGTGTGGATGTCAAGTATGGCAGTGAGTACTAGCAATGAGTGCAGTGACCAGTATGTGTGGATGTTGAGTACGGTAGTGAGTACTAGCAATGAGTGCAGTGACCAGTGTGTGTGTGGATGTCGAGTACGGTAGTGAGTACTAGCAATGAGTGCAGTGATCAGTGTGTGTGTGTGGATGTCGAGTATGGTAGTGGGTACTAGCAATGAGTGCAGTGATCAGTGTGTGTGTGGATGTCGAGTATGGTATTGGGTACTAGCAATGAGTGCAGTGACCAGTGTGTGTGGATGTCAAGTATTAGTGAGTACTAGCAATGAGTGCAGTGATCAGTGTGTGTGTGGATGTCGAGTACGGTAGTGAGTACTAGCAATGAGTGCAGTGACCAGTATGTGTGGATGTTGAGTACGGTAGTGAGTACTAGCAATGAGTGCAGTGACCAGTGTGTGGATGTCGAGTACGGCAGTGAGTACTAGCAATGAGTGCAGTGACCAGTGTGTGTGGATGTCGAGTACGGTAGTGAGTACTAGCAATGAGTGCAGTGATCAGTGTGTGTGTGGATGTCGAGTATGGTAGTGGGTACTAGCAATGAGTGCAGTGACCAGTATGTGTGGATGTTGAGTACGGTAGTGAGTACTAGCAATTAGTGCAGTGACCAGTGTGTGGATGTCGAGTACGGCAGTGAGTACTAGCAATGAGTGCAGTGACCAGTGTGTGGATGTCGAGTATGGCAGTGAGTACTAGCAATAAGTGCAGTGACCAGTATGTGTGGATGTTGAGTATGTTGGTGAGTACTAGCAATGAGTGCAGTGACCAGTGTGTGGATGTCGAGTACGGTAGTGAGTACTAGCAATGAGTGCAGTGAGTAGTGTGTGTGGATGTCGAGTATGGTAGTGGGTACTAGCAATGAGTGCAGTTACTAGTGTGTGTGGATGTCAAGTATGGTAGTGGGTACTACTAATGAGTGCAGTGACCAGTGTGTGGATGTCGAGTACGGTAGTGAGTACTAGCAATGAGTGTAGTGACCAGTATGTGTGTATGTCGAGTACGGTAGTGAGTACTAGCAATGAGTGCAGTGACTAGTGTGTGTGGATGTCGAGTACGGTAGTTAGTACTAGCAATGAGTGCAGTGATCAGTGTGTGTGGATGTCGAGTACGGTAGTGGGTACTAGCAGTGAGTGCAGTGACCAGTGTGTGGATGTCGAGTACGGTAGTCGGTACTAGCAATGAGTGCAGTGACCAGTGTGTGGATGTCGAGTACGGTAGTGGGTACTAGCAATGAGTGCAGTGACCAGTGTGTGTGGATGACAAGTATGGCAGTGAGTACTAGCAATGAGTGCAGTGATCAGTGTGTGTGTGGATGTCGAGTATGGTAGTGGGTACTAGCAATGAGTGCAGTGACCAGTATGTGTGGATTTTGAGTACGGTAGTGAGTACTAGCAATGAGTGCAGTGACCAGTGTGTGGATGTCGAGTACGGCAGTGAGTACTAGCAATGAGTGTAGTGACCAGTGTGTGGATGTCGAGTACGGCAGTGAGTACTGGCAATGAGTGCAGTGACCAGTATGTATGGATGTTGAGTATGTTGGTGAGTACTAGCAATGAGTGCAGTGACCAGTGTGTGGATGTCGAGTACGGTAGTGAGTACTAGCAATGAGTGCAGTTACTAGTGTGTGTGGATGTCGAGTACGGTAGTGGGTACTAGCAATGAGTGCAGTGACCAGTGTTTGTGGATGTCGAGTACGGTAGTGAGTACTAGTAATGAGTGCAGTGACTAGTGTTTGTGGATGTCGAGTACGGTAGTGAGTACTAGTAATGAGTGCAGTGACCAGTGTTTGTGGATGTCGAGTACGGTAGTGGGTACTAGCAATGAGTGCAGTGACCAGTGTTTGTGGATGTCGAGTACGGTAGTGAGTACTAGTAATGAGTGCAGTGACCAGTGTGTGTGGATGTCCAGTATGGCAGTGAGTACTAGCAATGAGTGCAGTGACCAGTGTGTGTGGATGTCAAGTATGGCAGTGAGTACTAGCAATAAGTGCAGTGACCAGTGTGTGGATGTTGAGTACGGTAGTGAGTACTAGCAATGAGTGCAGTGACCAGTGTGTGGATGTCGAGTACGGTAGTGAGTACTAGCAATGAGTGCAGTGACCAGTGTGTGGATGTCGAGTACGGTAGTGAGTACTAGCAATGAGTGCAGTGACTAGTGTGTGGATGTCGAGTACGGTAGTGAGTACTAGTAATGAGTGCAGTGACCAGTGCAGTGACCAGTGTGTGGATGTCGTAGTACTAGGTGCAGTGACCAGTGTGTGGATGTTGAGTACGGTAGTGAGTACTAGCAATGAGTGCAGTGACCAGTGTGTGGATGTCGAGTACGGTAGTGAGTACTAGCAATGAGTGCAGTGACCAGTGTGTGGATGTCGAGTACGGTAGTGAGTACTAGCAATGAGTGCAGTGACCAGTGTGTGGATGTCGACTACGGTAGTGAGTACTAGCAGTGAGTGCAGTGACCAGTGTGTGGATGTCGAGTACGGTAGTGAGTACTAGCAATGAGTGCAGTGACCAGTGTGTGGATGTCGAGTATGGCAGTTAGTGCAGTGACCAGTGTGTGGATGTCGAGTACGGTAGTGAGTACTAGCAATGAGTGCAGTGACTAGTGTGTGTGTGTATGTCGAGTATGGTAGTGAGTACTAGCAATGAGTGCAGTGACTAGTGTGTGTGGATGTCGAGTACGGTAGTGAGTACTAGCAATGAGTGCAGTGACCAGTGTGTGGATGTCGAGTACGGTAGTGAGTACTAGCAATGAGTGCAGTGACTAGTGTGTGTGGATGTCGAGTACGGTAGTGAGTACTAGCAATGAGTGCAGTGACCAGTGTGTGGATGTCGAGTACGGTAGTGAGTACTAGCAATGAGTGCAGTGACCAGTGTGTGGATGTCGAGTACGGTAGTGGGTACTAGCAATGAGTGCAATGACCAGTGTGTGTGGATTTCGAGTATGTTAGTGGGGTGGTTTGAGCTTTGCACTCTTATTCGTTCACTCCTTGTTACTTCAGTTCTTTCAGCTGTATGAATGAGTACCTGGCTGTAGACAGTGGTGGATACTTGTGTATGACAAGCCTTCACGCTTTAATTGCAACATGGTTGAATGTTTCCCAGAGAAGTTGAAATGGTGTTTGATTGAGCAGGGAGTAAAGTTTAGAACTTACCTTTATTTTTATATTATCAGGCGCTGGCGATGTCAGTGGAGGACTACGGCAAGGACGTCGCTGGGGTTCAGGCGCTCCAACGCAAACAGGAGGAGCTGGAGAGAGACATGACAGCTCTACACACACAGCTCGTGGTGAGTGGGCATTGGGGCACACAGGGTTAACACACACAGCTCATGGTGAGTGGCACTGGGGCACATAAGGTTAACACACATAGCTTGTGGTGGGTACACACTAGCAGCCAGAGTTAAATGGAGTCTACACCAGTTTCCAAAATACTCGAGACCAGCAGAATCACCACCATAAATAACTAAAGTAACTATTTTCTTCCTCAGACAATTTCACAAGCCTTTTTCAAAGAAAAGATGTGTTTGACCATGCTGTGAACATACAGTCATACAAGATCTTACACAAATGCACATGCATTGTAAATCCGAGTGTTGTTACTAATTAAACAGGCCCCATGTTTTCTCCAACCTGTTATAAATTGTTAACCTTGTTATTTGCCTCTTTCAATCCCTGTTTTTGCTGAACTTTTTCATACATTTCAGCTGTAATTTGTTGCTCCCCTCCTTGTTCCCTGCTGTACAGGGGTGAGGGTCAGGTACAGTAAAGCTGAACCACTCGCTGTGTCTTTTCTTTCCATAGTTTTCTGTCCATCACTCCCTCTCTCCATCTTTCATCTTCCCTTGATCTTCTCATGTCCGTCCTCACGCAGTCCTCCCATCTCAGCTGTGGCCTTCCCCTTGTCCTGTGTCCTTTATGTTGTTCCGCCTCTGCTCTCTTCGCTATAATATAAGTTGTGAAACATAGCTAGCAATGATGTAAACTGTTGATACTGCATTTGCAGAAGCTGGAGAGTGTGTCAGCCAAGCTGTCTCTCAAGTACCCGAGTCTGGCGGAGGCGACACAGACCAAGCTCCAGGAGGCCAAGGACAACTGGGAACACCTGGAGGACCTCGCCAGCTCACGGTAGGCACAACTATGTCATTGTCATCACGTTTTTATGTGCACAAACTTCACCCCAGATCCATGGTAGGGTGGAGGCTGATCAGTTCTGCTCTGTCGATGAGTTGTCTCCATCTATTGCGATCCTCGGCCATTTTTCTACTATTTCCAACTGTTCAGGCAAGCATTTTTGACACTTGCTTAACACTGTCCCTCCAACTTAATTTCGATCTTCCTCTTCTACCATCCTCTTCTGTTTGTGCTGACTTTGTCATTCTTTCCTCTAAATGTCCTACCATTTGCAATCTGCTCCCAACTGGACTACCTTCAGTTTCCAATGTTTTGTTTCAATTTCATCTCTTAATTCTTCCATTTACATGCACTGTAAATAGTATAATTTTACTGCGATTTATTCAGTATGAAGCTGTATACACAGTTACAAGGAGACATGTTCTCTTGTGTGCAGTTCACATTTGTACACGTTATAGATGGTAGCTTTCTGTTCCATATGACGTAACATGCTGTCTGATAGGTGCACTGACGGAGCATCACATTTGTTGGTTTCAGTAAGCAGAAATTGGAGGCATCCTATCAGCTGCACAAGTTCTTGGCGGCTACCAGGGAACATGTAAGTTCTCTCACTTGGCATCTTCTCTTTGGGACTTCCTTCCTAGTTTTTCATGCTCAGGGACAAAGGAATAAAACTTCCCTGAATTTTCAATGACAGGTGACGTAGTGCAATAACATGACCATCAGCATCAACTCTCCTACTGTCTTGTGTGTGTCAATGACACTGTATCAGTATGCTATGTGTGTGACAGGTGACATGGTGCAATAACATGACCATCAGCATCAGCTGTCCAAATGTCCCGTGTGTGTCAATGACACTGTCATCAGTATGCACTGTATGTGACAGGTGACATGGTGCAATAACATGACCATCAGCATCAACTGTCCTACTGTCTCATGTGTGTCAATGACACTGTCATCAGTATGCTCTGTGTGTGACAGGTGACATGGTGCAATAACATGGTCATCAGCATCAACTGTCCTACTGTCTCATGTGTGTCAATGACACTGTCATCAGTATGCTCTGTGTGTGACAGGTGACATGGTGCAATAACATGGTCGTCAGCATCAACTGTCCTACTGTCTCGTGTGTATCAATGACACTGTCATTAGTGTGCTCTGTGTGTGACAGATGACGTGGATCAATAACATGACCATCAGCATCAACTGTCCTACTATCTTGTGTGTGTCAATGACACTGTCATCAGTATGCTCTGTGTGTGACAGGTGACATGGTGCAATAACATGGTCATCAGCATCAACTGTCCTACTGTCTCATGTGTGTCAATGACACTGTATCAGTATGCTCTGTGTGTGACAGGTGACATGGTGCAATAACATGACCATCAGCATCAACTGTCCAAATGTCCCGTGTGTGTCAATGACACTGTCATCAGTATGCACTGTGTGTGACAGGTGACATGGTGCAATAACATGACCATCAGCATCAACTGTCCAAATGTCCCGTGTGTGTCAATGACACTGTCATCAGTATGCACTGTGTGTGACAGGTGACATGGTGCAATAACATGACCATCAGCATCAACTGTCCAAATGTCCCGTGTGTGTCAATGACACTGTCATCAGTATGCTCTGTGTGTGACAGGTGACATGGTGCAATAACATGACCATCAGCATCAACTGTCCTACTGTCTCATGTGTGTCAATGACACTGTCATCAGTATGCACTGTGTGTGACAGGTGACGTAGTGCAATAACATGACCATCAGCATCAAATGTCCTACTGTCTCATGTTTGTCAATGACACTGTCATCAGTATGCACTGTGTGTGACAGGTGACATAGTGCAATAACATGACCATTAGCATCAACTGTCCTACTGTCTCATGTGTGTCAATGACACTGTCATCAGTGTGCTCTGTGTGTGACAGGTGACGTGGTGCAAAAACATGACCATCAGCATCAACTGTCCTACTGTCTCATGTGTGTCAATGACACTGTCATCAGTATGCTCTGTGTGTGACAGGTGACGTAGTGCAATAACATGACCATCAGCATCAAATGTCCTACTGTCTCATGTGTGTCAATGACACTGTCATCAGTATGCTCTGTGTGTGACAGGTGACGTAGTGCAATAACATGACCATCAGCATCAACTGTCCTACTGTCTCATGTGTGTCAATGACACTGTCATCAGTATGCTCTGTGTGTGACAGGTGACGTAGTGCAATAACATGACCATCAGCATCAACTGTCCTACTGTCTCATGTGTGTCAATGACACTGTCATCAGTATGCTCTGTGTGTGACAGGTGACGTAGTGCAATAACATGACCATCAGCATCAAATGTCCTACTGTCTCATGTGTGTCAATGACACTGTCATCAGTATGCTCTGTGTGTGACAGGTGACGTAGTGCAATAACATGACCATCAGCATCAACTGTCCTACTGTCTCATGTGTGTCAATGACACTGTCATCAGTATGCTCTGTGTGTGACAGGTGACGTAGTGCAATAACATGACCATCAGCATCAACTGTCCTACTGTCTCATGTGTGTCAATGACACTGTCATCAGTGTGCTCTGTGTGTGACAGGTGACGTAGTGCAATAACATGACCATCAGCATCAAATGTCCTACTGTCTCATGTGTGTCAATGACACTGTCATCAGTGTGCTCTGTGTGTGACAGGTGATGTGGTGCAAAAACATGACCATCAGCATCAACTGTCCTACTGTCTCATGTGTGTCAATGACACTGTCATCAGTGTACTCTGTGTGTGACAGGTGACATAGTGCAATAACATGACCATCAGCATCAACTGTCCTACTGTCTCATGTGTGTCAATGACACTGTCATCAGTGTGCTCTGTGTGTGACAGGTAACATGGTGCAATAACATGATCATCAGCATCAACTGTCCTACTGTCTCGTGTGTCAATGACACTGTCATCAGTGTGCTCTGTGTGTGACAGGTGACGTAGTGCAATAACATGACCATCAGCATCAACTGTCCTACTGTCTCATGTGTGTCAATGACACTGTCATCTGTATGCTCTGTGTGTGACAGGTGACATGGTGCAATAACATGATCATCAGCATCAACTGTCCTACTGTCTCATGTGTGTCAATGACACTGTCATCAGTGTGCTCTGTGTGTGACAGGTAACATGGTGCAATAACATGATCATCAGCATCAACTGTCCTACTGTCTCATGTGTGTCAGTGACACTGTCATCAGTGTGCTCTGTGTGTGACAGGTGACATAGTGCAATAACATGACCATCAGCATCAACTGTCCTACTGTCTCATGTGTGTCAATGACACTGTCATCAGTGTGCTCTGTGTGTGACAGGTGACGTGGTGCAAAAACATGACCATCAGCATCAACTGTCCTACTGTCTCATGTGTGTCAATGACACTGTCATCAGTATGCTCTGTGTGTGACAGGTGACGTAGTGCAATAACATGACCATCAGCATCAAATGTCCTACTGTCTCATGTGTGTCAATGACACTGTCATCAGTGTGCTCCGTGTGTGACAGGTGATGTGGTGCAAAAACATGACCATCAGCATCAACTGTCCTACTGTCTCATGTGTGTCAATGACACTGTCATCAGTGTGCTCTGTGTGTGACAGGTGACGTGGTGCAAAAACATGACCATCAGCATCAACTGTCCTACTGTCTCATGTGTGTCAATGACACTGTCATCAGTATGCTCTGTGTGTGACAGGTGACGTAGTGCAATAACATGACCATCAGCATCAAATGTCCTACTGTCTCATGTGTGTCAATGACACTGTCATCAGTGTGCTCTGTGTGTGACAGGTGACGTAGTGCAATAACATGACCATCAGCATCAACTGTCCTACTGTCTCATGTGTGTCAATGACACTGTCATCAGTGTGCTCTGTGTGTGACAGGTGACGTAGTGCAATAACATGACCATCAGCATCAACTGTCCTACTGTCTCATGTGTGTCAATGACACTGTCATCAGTATGCTCTGTGTGTGACAGGTGACATGGTGCAATAACATGATCATCAGCATCAACTGTCCTACTGTCTCATGTGTGTCAATGACACTGTCATCAGTGTGCTCTGTGTGTGACAGGTGACATGGTGCAATAACATGATCATCAGCATCAACTGTCCTACTGTCTCATGTGTGTCAATGACACTGTCATCAGTGTGCTCTGTGTGTGACAGGTGACGTAGTGCAATAACATGACCATCAGCATCAAATGTCCTACTGTCTCATGTGTGTCAATGACACTGTCATCAGTGTGCTCTGTGTGTGACAGGTATGTGGTGCAAAAACATGACCATCAGCATCAACTGTCCTACTGTCTCATGTGTGTCAATGACACTGTCATCAGTGTGCTCTGTGTGTGACAGGTGACATAGTGCAATAACATGACCATCAGCATCAACTGTCCTACTGTCTCATGTGTGTCAATGACACTGTCATCAGTGTGCTCTGTGTGTGACAGGTAACATGGTGCAATAACATGATCATCAGCATCAACTGTCCTACTGTCTCATGTGTGTCAATGACACTGTCATCAGTGTGCTCTGTGTGTGACAGGTGACGTAGTGCAATAACATGACCATCAGCATCAACTGTCCTACTGTCTCATGTGTGTCAATGACACTGTCATCAGTGTGCTCTGTGTGTGACAGGTGAACATGGTGCAATAACATGATCATCAGCATCAACTGTCCTACTGTCTCATGTGTGTCAATGACACTGTCATCAGTGTGCTCTGTGTGTGACAGGTGACATAGTGCAATAACATGACCATCAGCATCAACTGTCCTACTGTCTCATGTGTGTCAATGACACTGTCATCAGTGTGCTCTGTGTGTGACAGGTAACATGGTGCAATAACATGATCATCAGCATCAACTGTCCTACTGTCTCATGTGTGTCAATGACACTGTCATCAGTGTGCTCTGTGTGTGACAGGTGACATAGTGCAATAACATGATCATCAGCATCAACTGTCCTACTGTCTCATGTGTGTCAATGACACTGTCATCAGTGTGCTCTGTGTGTGACAGGTGACATAGTGCAATAACATGATCATCAGCATCAACTGTCCTACTGTCTCATGTGTGTCAATGACACTGTCATCAGTGTGCTCTGTGTGTGACAGGTGACGTAGTGCAATAACATGACCATCAGCATCATCTGTCCTACTGTCTCATGTGTGTCAATGACACTGTCATCTGTATGCTCTGTGTGTGACAGGTGACGTGGTGCAATAACATGATCATCAGCATGAACTCGGATGAGCTTGCGAAGGACGTCCTCGGTGCGGAGGAACTACTGGAGCTACAGCAGGAGAGGAAGGTGGGTGGATGGAACGGCACACTGTCGGATGCCTACCTCACTTATATTCTTCTAAAACTCACTCATTCAATCATTGTATCTTGTTTCATTGGTGCGTTGTCAATGTGTGACTGTAATTGGGAGAATCCAGCTTCCAGTCCTCTTTCTGCCTTTCTGAAACTGGTCAATTTCATTCATTCTACATTGCGTCAGTTGCAACTAAACTAAAGGGATGATCATTTACAGTTCGTAAAGTCCCAAAGTATACTGAGCATTTTGTGAAAGGTTTGGTCATTACCAGTATTGTGGTGGGAATAAATAGCTGTAGTATGCCACCTAGCTAGTGAACCATGTTTATGCAAATTGAGGTTAACAGCAATTTTAAACCATAAAATTAGTGTGGGGGTTGAATGCGTACCTAGGAGGTGTAGGATACAGGTGACTGTAAATAAATGAGTAGCCTTCACACATTGGTTCAAGTTATTTGGAATAATCAAATCATCCAGGGGGTGAAGTGTAGATCGCTTTCAGCGACCCTACTGACTTGACACAGCGCTATATAAAACATACCTGTTTTCATATTGAAATTTCTCATAATTGTTAATCGAAATGGTACATCCTATTTGTTACCACCACCATCATCACTGTACGGATGGGGGGGGGATTGTGTACTATGACTGTCTACGTTTTATGTACTGAACAGTCCACATGACAAAATTCTCATTTGAGAAATTCAGTGAAGTTTCTTGTATCCAGGTTGAGATTGACGGTCGCTACCCCCACTTCCGCTCTCTCAAGCAGCACGGAGACAAGTTGGTCCAGGAGCAGCACTACGCGAGTGCAGACATCCAGACAGAGCTGACACAGCTCGACAAGACGTGGAGACAGCTGAACGAGGCGTGGGAGGACCGCAGACAACTCCTTGCTCAGTGCTACGACCTGCAGGTACGACACGTCGCGCGATACATGACAGACCTCTCAGCGGGCTGCTAGGGAACCAGGGACCAGTTTCATGAAATGGCTAAGAACGTTCCTAACGCTAAGATGATAGTCTTGATAAATGATGCATTTTTTAATAAGCGAACAAAGGGGATAACACAAACACGTGACGCTAAGTTATTGTGTAACTTTACGAATGCTTCATGAAACTGGCCCCTAGGCTTCAATCCACTTTCCGATACTGGTATTACAATTTTGAAACTTGGGCAGTTTCATTCACCCTATATTTTCGAAAGAAACAAACAATCGTTGGACCTTACAGCCTTTTTTCTGTGCCAGCGGAAGTAGAAGATTCCACGCAGAGAAATTGGTCCAAAAACCTGTCGTAGACTCGCAGAGCCATTGATTTTGAACTACCAAAATCCATAATTGCACTGCTGTAGTAGCTTACCAAAAACCTGCTGTAATGACGTAATCACCATGAGCATATACTGTCATCATGTACGACCTCACATTATTATCTTTTCTGTACTGATACATTATGTATTGTACACGTCAAATTATAACGTGTATGCACATTAGTTAAAATGTAGCATAAATCCTCATTATAATAATATAATAAAACTTTATACACTGTCAACTCCAGGGTTAGTGCCCCGTTCATTCATGAGTGTTTACAAAATACAGTAAAAACTAAGAAAGATGAATCTTATGTAATTTATATGTAATAAAAATTAGATATAATAAAGTACAGGTAAAATTAAATGGAAAAGCAACAACAAATGTAGCGTCTACTTTGTTTAGTGATGAGGATCATTGTAACCATGAATTATCTGTGTCAGGTCTATGAGGAGTATGCGGAGCAGGCAGACATGTGGCTCGCCAGCAAGGAGGCCTTCCTTGCCAACGAGGATCTCGGGGTGAGTGTTGCCAGAGATATAGCCAAACCAAACATCGTCGTAACGTATTTATGCCTGGAAAAATGACAGATTGATGATACACTATTTTTGGTAACATTTTAAGTGTTTATATCAAGGTGACATTTAAAAGCGACTTGGTTAGGAGAATTTACAAGATGGAAGTTTGCCAATATCTGTCTTAACTTTCTCATAATAAGTACATTTACGTAGTGCCATACTCCATTCAGAGGCACATAGATACAGTGTAAATGCATAAATACACAAGTGCTTCAATTTGTTAGCTAAGTAAAACTAAATTATTTGAAACATGGCACTTATATATAGGGACATTGATTTTTCGCGATCACGAAAAACGGTCGGAATTCACAGAATTCAGTTTTTGAAACAGGATTGACCTTTTGGAACAGAAATTCTGTGATCGGGTAAAATGTCAAACTTGACATTTTAACCCCTTCCCTCCCATATCAAACTTGACATTTTAACACCCTCCCTCCTGTATCGGACCTAGTGTTTTAATCCCCCTTCGTTCCATATGACACTCAGTGTTTAACCCCCTCCCTCCCTGCAGACGTCCCTGACAAGCGTGGATGAGCTGATGAAGAAGCACGAGGCATTTGAGAAGACCCTCGAGGCGCAGGAGGAGAAGATAACGACCCTGAAGCAGCTTGCGGATGCCCTCCTGGCCCAGGAGCACTATGCCTCGGGCGAGATACAGACACGCTGTGAAGGTGTCATAGAACGCAGGGACAAGGTGAAGACCTGTGCCATACAGCGACGAAATAAACTCATTGACTCGCTCAACTACCAACAGTTCCTTGCTAACATGCACGAGGTGAGTGTCAGGTGGTGTAGGTGGCGCTAGTGGTGTCGTCGTCAGGCGTTGGTAGCGTCTACGTGAAGGGTTTGGGAGCAACGTGATGTATCTGTTTTGTTGGTTTTGAGAAAACTACACTTTTGTGTTTCGTCCTCCGAGTTTAAGTGGAAACTTTTATAGTGTTGGAATATTATAAGAATGTGAAATCAAAGAGAATGTTAACAATGGCTTAAATGTTTATTGTAGGAAATGTGATATTAAGTGACATTTTATGAAAATGCAATAAATACATTTGTAACAAAATACGATATATCCATACAATGAGCGCCACCATTACGAATAGTGGGAAGAGGGGCAAGCTGATGCTGAATGGCTAAAAAGAAATAGGGTGTTTTTATAAAAAATTATGGTATTTATCGCCTTTTGAAAACAAACTTTGGATGTATTGCGTTTTGCTATAAATTATATATACATGTAATATATTGCACTAGTGTGACATGTCATTGAATAAATATATATATACATATAATATATTGCACTAGTGTGACATGTCATTGAATAAATATATATATACATATAATATATTGCACTAGTGTGACATGTCATTGAATAAATATATATATACATATAATATATTGCACTAGTGTGACATGTCATTGAATAAATATATATATACATATAATATATTGCACTAGTGTGACATGTCATTGAATAAATATATATATACATATAATATATTGCACTAGTGTGACATGTCATTGAATAAATATATATATACATATAATATATTGCACTAGTGTGACATGTCATTGAATAAATATATATATACATATAATATATTGCACTAGTGTGACATGTCATTGAATAAATATATATATACATATAATATATTGCACTAGTGTGACATGTCATTGAATAAATATATATATACATATAATATATTGCACTAGTGTGACATGTCATTGAATAAACATTTGGTTCCTGTCCAGTCAAAATTTCAGAAATGACATCACATTTTGCCTTGAAATACTTCACATTGATATGTTTGGTGTTAGGTCGGTAAATAAGTAAAATTACAAAATATATTTTAAAAAGCATGTTTATAAACATTGTTTTTGTATGGCACAAGTGACAGTGCTGTCTTGTGTGCAAACTATCGTTAGTGTCGATAGTTCAGTGTACTATTGTCACGATAGTTTGATGTATTATTACACCCTGATGTATTATTACACCACTGCATTTTACAAACACCAAACAATACTTACTAGCACTTTACAAAGACACTTGCACTGATACAAACTCCTACATATACATTTAGTTTGCCAACAAACATCACGTACTGTCTTCTGATGTATGTGTGTGTACATGATGTCTTCTGATGTACATACGTGTATGTACGTGTACGAGCACACGTGTAAGCCTTAGTAAGAGTCTCCCGGCAGATGTTTCTTCTTTATGAAAATGCTATTACATGCATTTGTTATCTGTCAAATAAAAATGTCCCAGTTCCTGTATCTGAGCCATGTGATTGCTGCAGGTGATGGGATGGATCACAGCCAAGTTGACAGTGGCAAGTGACGAGTCCTACAGAGACCCAACCAACCTGCAGGGCAAGACACAGAAGCACCAAGCCTTCGAGGCAGAGCTCTCGGCCAACAAGCGCAGGATAGACCTCGTCCATGGGGTAGGTGGTCTTGTTACTAGACATAGGCACAGCCCACATATTCATGACTGTTGTTCTTTGGGTGAGGTTTGTACTACTTATCTGTATTCGCAAGCGTGCATCATATCATGTAATTGAAAAATGGTCAGTTCAAAATAGACAAAAGTGTAATGGGTGTCTCGTGTTCTTTACGACTCTTAAATTAAGGAAAATCCATTAAATTTATGGCTAAGCCATTATAATTGCCATGTATGACAGGAAGGAGTTGGCATTATGTATGTATACACATTTCCTAGCTGAACTAGTGCATTAATAGCCGTTCTTCTGCAGTTCCTATCTCTCTGTGCATTATTTCTTTATGCTTTATGTTCCTCACAAACTGTCTGTATTTCTTCACCATAGCCGTTTTACTGTGCGTGTCTGTGCCGTTGATGTCTGTGTCTATGAGGTCGGGTCCTACCTCCCTGGTACATGCTGTATTGACAGTGCATGCTGTATGTTTTACTGTGCGTGTCTGTGGTGTTTATGCCTGTGTCTATGAGGTCGGGTCCTGCCTCCCTGGTACATGCTGTATTGACAGTGCATGCTGTATGTTTTACGTTGCGTGTCTGTGCTGTGTATGCCTGTGTCTATGAGGTCGGGTCCTGCCTCCCTGGTACATGCTGTATTGACAGTGCATGCTGTATGTTTTACGTTGCGTGTCTGTGGTGTTTATGCCTGTGTCTATGAGGTCGGGTCCTACCTCCCTGGTACATGCTGTATTGACAGTGCATGCTGTATGTTTTACTGTGCGTGTCTGTGGTGTTTATGCCTGTGTCTATGAGGTCGGGTCCTGCCTCCCTGGTACATGCTGTATTGACAGTGCATGCTGTATGTTTTACGTTGCGTGTCTGTGCTGTGTATGCCTGTGTCTATGAGGTCGGGTCCTGCCTCCCTGGTACATGCTGTATTGACAGTGCATGCTGTATGTTTTACGTTGGTATTGTGGTATGCCTGTGTCTATGAGGTCGGGTCCTCCTCCCTGGTACATGCTGTATTGACAGTGCATGCTGTATGTTTTACTGTGCGTGTCTGTGCTGTTTATGCCTGTGTCTATGAGGTCGGGTCCTGCCTCCCTGGTACATGCTGTATTGACAGTACATGCTGTATGTTTTACTGTGCGTGTCTCTGGTGTTTATGCCTGTGTCTATGAGGTCGGGTCCTGCCTCCCTGGTACATGCTGTATTGACAGTGCATGCTGTATGTTTTACTGTGCGTGTCTGTGCTGTTTATGCCTGTGTCTATGAGGTCGGGTCCTGTCTCCCTGGTACATGCTGTATTGACAGTGCATGCTGTATGTTTTGCAATGGCGTGTCGCAGTACTTGACATGCCTGCGTATCCTATGAGGTCCGGGGTCCTGCCTCCTGGGTACATGCTGTATTGACAGTGCATGCTGTATGTTTTACTGTGCGTGTCTGTGCTGTTTATGCCTGTGTCTATGAGGTCGGGTCCTGCCTCCCTGGTACATGCTGTATTGACAGTGCATGCTATATGTTTTACTGTGCGTGTCTGTGCTGTTTATGCCTGTGTCTATGAGGTCGGGTCCTGCCTCCCTGGTACATGCTATATTGACAGTGCATACTGTATGTTTTACTGTGCGTGTCTGTGCTGTTTATGCCTGTGTCTATGAGGTGGGGTCCTGCCTCCCTGGTACATGCTGTATTGACAGTGCATGCTGTATGTTTTACTGTGCGTGTCTGTGCTGTTTATGCCTGTGTCTATGAGGTCGGGTCCTGCCTCCCTGGTATATGCTGTATTGACAGTGCATGCTGTATGTTTTACTGTGCGTGTCTGTGGTGTTTATGCTTGTGTCTATGAGGTCAGGTCCTGCCTCCCTGGTACATGCTGTATTGGCAGTGCATGCTGTATGGTTTTACTGTGCGTGTCTGTGCTGTTTATGCCTGTGTCTATGAGGTCGGGTCCTGCCTCCCTGGTACATGCTGTATTGACAGTGCATGCTGTATGGTTTTACTGTGCGTGTCTGTGCTGTTTATGCCTGTGTCTATGAGGTCGGGTCCTGCCTCCCTGGTACATGCTGTATTGACAGTGCATGCTGTATGTTTTACATTGCGTGTTTGTGCTGTGTATGCCTGTGTCTATGAGGTCGGGTCCTGCCTCCCTGGTACATGCTGTATTGACAGTGCATGCTGTATGTTTTACTGTGCGTGTCTGTGCTATTTATGCCTGTGTCTATGAGGTCGGGTCCTGCCTCCCTGGTACATGCTGTATTGACAGTGCATGCTATATGTTTTGCACAATGTGATGAAAATGTATTGCTGTTTATGCCGCGTATCTGAAGTCCGGTCCTGCCTCCTGGTACATACTGCGTGGTAGTGCGCCTTAACATTGCGTGTTTGTGCTGTTTTATGCACTGTGTCTATGAGGTGGGTCCTGCCTCCCCTGGTACATGCTATTGACAGTGCATGCTGTATGTTTTACGGGTCCTGCCTCCCTGGTACATGCTGTATTGACAGTGCATGCTGTATGTTTTACTGTGCGTGTCTGTGGTGTTTATGCCTGTGTCTATGAGGTCGGGTCCTGTCTCCCTGGTACATGCTGTATTGACAGTGCATGCTGTATGTTTTACTGTGCGTGTCTGTGCTGTTTATGCCTGTGTCTATGAGGTCGGGTCCTGCCTCCCTGGTACATGCTGTATTGACAGTGCATACTGTATGTTTTACTGTGCGTGTCTGTGCTGTTTATGCCTGTGTCTATGAGGTGGGGTCCTGCCTCCCTGGTACATGCTGTATTGACAGTGCATGCTGTATGTTTTACTGTTCGTGTCTGTGCTGTTTATGCCTGTGTCTATGAGGTCGGGTCCTGCCTCCCTGGTACATGCTGTATTGACAGTGCATGCTGTATGTTTTACTGTTCGTGTCTGTGCTGTGTATGCCTGTGTCTATGAGGTCGGGTCCTGCCTCCCTGGTACATGCTGTATTGACAGTGCATGCTGTATGTTTTACTGTTCGTGTCTGTGCTGTGTATGCCTGTGTCTATGAGGTCGGGTCCTGCCTCCCTGGTACATGCTGTATTGACAGTACATGCTGTATGTTTGCTGTGGCACCATTGTACACACTGACTGTGTTTGTTGCCTCCAGGAGGGCAGTAAGTTGGTGGAGACGCGTCACTACGCGAGTGAAGACATCAGTGAGAAGTTGTCGTCCCTGGACTCGTGTTGGCAGGGACTGGTGGAGGCGAGTCGTGAGAAGACACTTCGACTGCAGCAGGCCTACCAGGTACAGGGCTCTCTAGGGCTGGCACAATTACTTGATACACTAGCAACGATCCCCATCATCTGAAAAGTGCTATGTACACATATACTCAAAAGACGGTTTCTCAGAGTATTCATAATTCACATTTGTTACAATGTAATAATAATAATATATTTTATTTTATATAGCGCCAGATCCAGTTGTAAATTGTTCGTGGCAGTATACAACATATACAAGACAAATACAGTTTTATAAAATTGCTAAATAAATATAAACGTAGATATGAGCATTTTTTCCATAGTGCAAGTTGTGAAAAATCTCCCCAACTCATCAGCGGATCGTCTACGTAGCTTGGAATAATCGCAGAAACTTTGCAAATAATTTATTTATGTCATGCCATTAAACCCAGTATTGATAACTGTAATTTTACAAAACTAATGTCTTCATAATTTCACATTTACATAAGATTCTCAAAGATACAATTAATTGAGTGTAAATACAGATCATTTCACAAAACAAATATCTTCATAATTACATAATTGTGTGAGATTCTTAGAGATACAATTAATTGAGCAGACTGTAAATACTTTCTGACAATGTGTGAACCGTGGTATCATCGTCATAGGCTTTGCTGTTCTACCGTCAATGTGACGACGTGTCAGTGTGGATTGATGACGTCGAGGTCCAGTTGTCATCGGAGGACCACGGCAAAGACGTTACCTCCGCCAATATCCTCCTAAAAAAACAACAGGTCAGTAGTGGTCACAATGTATGACACTGAAAATATGGACGCTGTGATAAAGGATATACTGTCCACATCTTTTTCATATTTACCAAGATTCTTTGAATTGGAACAGAATTGTTTTGCAGCAGCAAGTACGAGTCGGTGAACTCAACCTATTCAAGTGATGTTGAATGAACAACAGTGAATTAAAAAGTTACCTGATTAAATATGATTGTGCACACACATTTTCAAGTAGAAATAAAACTGTTAAAACAAATGGAATTGAGTTTTCCTTCTATAATAAAAACAATTGGATTGGGTTTTTGCAAGGTGGAATTGGAATTGATTTTTTTAATTGACTACAATCGGAATTGACAAAACGGAACTGACCCTGTGTCTGGTGTGAGCACAGCCTCATGGTTGACTTGTTGGTTGTTGTAGTTGGTTGTTGGTTGTAGTAGTTGTTGTTGCAGTTGTTATTGGTTGCTGTCATAGTTTTTGTGGTTGTTGTACTTGTTGGTTGTAGTTGTAGTTTTTGGTTGATGTATAGTTGTTGGTTGTTGTAGTTATTGGTTGTTGTTTGTAGTTGTTGGTTGTTGTAGTTTTTGTAATTGTTTGTTGATGTAGTTGTTGTTGGTTGTTGTGTATTTTTTGTCAGTTGTTGTTGTGGTTGTTGTAGTTGTTGTTGGTTGTTGTATAGTTTTTGTCAGTTGTTGTTGGTTGTTGTAGTTTTTGTAATTGTTGGTTGCTGTAGTTGTTGTTAGTTGTTGTATAGTTTTTGTCAGTTGTTGGTTGTTGTAGTTGTTGTTGGTTGTTGTAGTTGTTGGAGGAGGACATTGCCAAGCACCAGGAGAAGGTCCAGGAGCTGCTTAAGACGGCTGCTGGATTTTGTTCAGCCAACCACTTCATGATGGACGAACTGAGTGACCGTGCTAACAACATCGCAGAGAGGTCAGTCACTGGCCAAAGGTCATTCTTGTTAACACTCGCTAAAATTGGCCAATGCCATAGTTTTTAACACGCAAATTTAGATATTAAGATATTAATTCTTTATTTATATGCACGTGCACTGTGACCATGCTATGTGTGGGTGCAGTTGCAGTTGTAATCGGATGTGTGCGATCACGACGGAACTATTTTTATTAACATTATGACATGGTTATTGCAAGTTACCTTTCAAAGAAGGGACAGATGCCCATTTAATATTTTTTTGAGCTTCCGGATTGACACAGTTTCACCACTGAATGACTACTGACTGCAGCTATACGGACATAGCCCACACCCTTAAATTTACTGAAATCATTATGCATGTGAAATAATCATAAAATGGTACATCGGTATCTCTATTCAGTATTCAAGGAACTCATCTGATGTAAATAATGTAGATATGTTGCTACTAGATGAGTATCAACAACTTCCACTAGGAAGGTAAATAAGTATTTGCGATGTAGTTTCTTGCTAGCAGGTCTTGTTGTTCCACTGACGCCTGTTGTCTCTCCCAGGTACGAGTCTCTGGCTGAGCCGTGTCAGATCCGACGCGACAACCTGCGAGACGCACTTCAACTGTACGAGTTCACGCGTGATGTCGAAGATGAGTTGTCATGGATACAGGAGAAACAACCAAGTGCAGCGTCAACAGACCTCGGCTCAAGTCTGACGGCCGTACAGAATCTACAGAAGAAACACCAGGTGGGGATTTGTGTTGTGTTCTGTAGATTGTGTCTACATGTAGAGTGAGTCGCTGCTTAGAATTGTGTAACCAGTTCAGTCAATAGGAATATCTATCATAATGTATTATGTCGGTTACCAGTGATTCTGGCATGAAATCAAAAGCTGTTATTTCCATATATTATAATAAATAAATGATACAGTTTTGTATAGCGCAGTTTTCCTGAAAAATCTATGAGCTTTATTGCAATAATTTTGACTTGATTGGAAAGTATGCTACAAGTAACAAAATTAACACAAAGGTAAAACTAATATGTAATTCAATCAACAAAGAAATAATTTATGATTTATTTATAATGTTAATTATAGTACACTGTAATAAAATACACCATTTGCAACAGGTGACATTTTGGCTTTATTCAAGTCAAACAATTAACTAAAATGTTATTAGTATGTGAAATTAAAACAAACATTTGACATAAATGCATGAGTCATTATAATGCCTGCATCTACCACCATGTGGCGCTGCTTGCAGGCTCTCGAGTCGGAGATCAACTCCCACGAGCAGCTCATAGAGAGTGTGATGGTGACGGCTGAGAAAATGATCAGCAACGGTCACTACGCAGCCCGAGATGTCCGAGAGAAGCTGGACGACCTACTGACCCAGTTACGTCAACTCAAGGAGCAGGCAACCGAGAGAAGGGTCAAACTACTGGACGCTGTCGAGTCACAAATGGTAATGTCCGTTACATCGCAATCATTACATTATTTAAAGTCTTCATATATGATCCATCAAAGTGACCGGCCACCTCGAGCTGAGTATTAAGTTGCACAGGCCTATCCTGCACACACGCCAAAAATAGCTGTCCAGTTCATGTCCAATCAATGTTGTGATTTTGATGTCTGTTTTATTTTACTCAAAAAATAATCCCAAACTAATCAAATACCTGCATTTACGAATACGTAGATAAGAAACATTGGAAAATATCAGTCAGAATCATCGTTTCTCAAAACGTCGCTTTTTTGTAGTTTGTTTCAAATTTAGCAATAAATAAAAAATTACTGAAGGTATTTCAACAGATGAGGTATAATTTTAAGCTTATTATATGTTGAATCCAAAAGGTACACAACTCCTTTTTGCAATTGTGTGATTTAATACCCACTTAGCTGTCGAATGTCACATATATCTATTCATGACTATCAATTTACCTAGCCATGAATTGTTGTGGTGTTTATATGTAGTCCAGTCGAACTTCACTAGACCTGTCTTGGGGGACCACTTTAGTTGTGCTGAAGGGACTCATTCAAGAGACATTCTACTGTGTCCCTGAATGCATGTAATGTGGCTGGATTATGAGTGTTACTTGACAGTGGTGCATCCTGGAGAAAGTCATTATGTTTGGTATACCTCGGTGTGTGAAACATGAAGAGAAAGAACTATTTGTGGCTCAGTGATGATGTCTGTGGGAACATACAAACAGGAACTGATTACTGTTTTTCTTCTCAAAATTACAAATAATGACTGTAATACTACCTGTACTGTTATCATTTGTTGATTTCTGGGTTTGATTTCACAAAGCATTTGTACTGTATGAAGTACATTAAATGTAGATATTTAACAAAGATTATATAACACGGAATAAACGTAGTAAACACTAATTGATTGTTACTGCTACAAATCCTACTGGAATCAGTCTCTCATTGTGAGTTAGAATGAGATGTTGAGGAACGCTTTAAAAAAACGGGTTCGAATCCGCCATTTTTAAACCTTGGCAAGTTTGGTCACTCCACGTTGCTCCAGTTCAGTCAGCTGTTTGAATGAATATATGTGTGGCTGAATACTTCCTAGAAAAATCGATGTGGTATTCAAGTCTGCCAGGGAGTGAAGTGTAAAGTGCTTTGATCAGTTCTAAGGTTTGGATACTGCGCTGTACAAGAACTTACCTTGACTTTGTTTGTGTCTGGTACTAACTGTTGAGATTCTTGCTACTAACCCTGTATGTACCTCACAAGGCCGCAGCCAAGTTTTGGAACAGTCACATAAGATGGTGGGTAAGTAAGGCTCAACCGTCTACGAACATCACTTAGTAACAAATACATCAACTAACAGAGATCCTCGATTGAAAACTTGCACGGTTATATTAAGCAAAAATCAAAAACGTGTTTCATATGTGCCTCTGAGTTCAAGTTCTTTAAAATGTAAGTGCTATTGCAGTCTATTATTGCTATTATTACAAAATGCAGTAACAATGATCAATATGTTAGTTTTTAAAATAAGACAAAATAACTTTCTGTGTAGAATATTTCTCGTCTTGTACTTTTATATTGTACAGTGTACACATTTTCTGTCTGATTTACCTTTCATAATTTATAAATAAGGACACATCTTTGATGGGTGTCTGTCATGTTTTTGTATTAGTATAAGCATTTGTTTTAAATAACTATGTTTGAATTAAATGTTTGTTTAGGTATAGATTATTAGGAAGTAAATGTATTTGAATTAAAAGCTGATATAAATAGACTGTGAATTAATGTAAAAACTAAATTCAAGATGTGTTATTTGTCAGTTGCTTATGAGTATACTTTAGTTATCACTGGGTATATGTGACTAGTCTTGAAGGGAATTAACTGGTTAAAGTAATTTATAACATGTAGATTACTGTTATTCATTTTAGAGAACTGTGGCTAGTTCATGTCTGAAACTAGCACCAAGCAAGTACATAGGACTGACTATTGCTTTTAATTGCTCGTTTGTTCACATAACCCACCTAATTATAACTTTTTAATTTATAATTGCTCACTTGGTAACTGCAGGAGCCAAAATTCTGGCAAGAGGTAAATTGCAAGAAACATTTGTGTGTTAATTCTAGGCACTGTATCGGATGCTAGCAACATTTATACGACCTTTTCTAGAAGAGTAGGTCACAGCACTGAAGAATGTCTCAGTAGAGAGCCCAGCATGAATGTCACTCACAATATATTTAGACACTGTATTTACATTTAACACTCCTGTTAATGATTTTCATTATTTGACTACAAAATTTAGAGTCAAATAATGGAAATCATTGACTAGAGAGAGAGGGTTAAACTCACAATACTTTTTAAAGGGTATTGGCAGAAGCCACCCGTTTTGCAGAATTAATTAATTTGCAATATTTGTTAGAAAACAAAGATATTGACAATTCAGCAAAATGAAAAATATTCTCGAAAAATATGTTTGTCATGTTACAATGTTAATGTATAAAGTTCAGTTCGAGATGATAGAACTCCTGTTGTCAAGCTGTAAACAGGATATGTTCAAACTGTTGATGCCGCAGCAGGGTTTAATTTAGTAAATCAAGCATAGTTACAGTTTACGTAGACTATTTTATATTTGTAGGCTAGATAGGTTTTTTCATTTTTTTAATCGCTGTAGGTTACAAGTTTTTGTAGTCTAAGTAGGTATTGTGTGTTGCTATCCCAGATAGATACATGCTTTGGAGTATTTTGAGAACAATTTGTTTCCTATTTAAAATATCCTGCAGTGTGACTGTATTAACTTTGAGTTTTCAGGCACAGGTTTTCTTGTAGACTTCTAATGATGTATCGTGTGGTTGTTACATGAATGAACAGTTTCACATGTCATGTATCACAAGGGTGTTTACATGAATTTACAATGTCACATGCCATATATGTATCACGTTGTTATCACATGAATTTACCATGTCACATATGTCATGTGCATCATGATGTTGTCTTGTGAACTTACATAGTCTCATGTCATGTATCACCTGGCTATTTACAGCTTCACAGTTTCACATCTCACTTTATCACCACACAAATTGAGAGTTTCACTGTCGCTTATTATTCAACTCAATCTCCGTTCCACATCTCTCAAAGAAATTTTACAATTGTGAAAACATGATTAGGAAATTATTTGTATGAATGCAGATCTTTCCATGATGATATGACCTTTTTAGTCCTTTGGCTGAAGGTCCAAGGGACTATTGCCATCACTCTGCGTCCGCCGTCCTCCGTCCGCTGTCCGCCGTTAGCTGCCGTATCTCAGAAACCGTTCAGCAACTTTTTATCAAATTTTGCATAGACATATCTTAGGGCACTGCCACTATGCATGATAAATCTGTATTTGATTGAATCATTTTAAGGGCTCCCTAGGGCCTCCAAGGACCCCAAAACTGGTGAAAATGTAACATTTTGCTTATTTTTTCAAAAACTGTTCTGCAACTTTTTTTCTAATTTTGCATAGATGTATCTTAGGGTGCTGCCACTATATACAGAAATCTGTATTTGATTGAATCATTCTAAGGGGCCCCCAAAGTGCAAAAGTTTTACATTATTTAGTGATGTGGTTTTGAGAAGGGCCCTTGAGACCACCCCCAACAGTAGATGTTGTATATTGTGCCACAAAGTCAACAGCTGTGACTAATCTCTACAGCCTAGTCCATTGAGACCTTGACTAATCTTTCATTGGTCACAGCACCCAGGCAGAGTAGACACACTTGATCCCTGTTAGACTGAATAATTGCCTAACACTTTTAAACTGTATCTTCAAAACTATTGATTTCTATAATTGCAAGTTGTGTTTATTTTGATGTTCATTTTATTATTATAAAATGGTATGACTGTGGTGTCTATTGGTTAAAGATGTATTGTCTGTAGAAACCTGTAGGTGACAAACATAGAACATTAATATTCTGTCACCTGTAGGTGACAAACATAGAAAATTAATATTCTGGACAACTATAGAGTGAAATATCCTACACTTTATTTTTTATTTCCTTTAGACTACCTTTTACTCTCAAATAACCTGTCCTCTTAATTTTATACATAAAGACATAATCTGGCATAACTTTATACATTTTTATTATTTTATACATATGTACTTCCAGTGTATCACATATTTATCACTTGTTGTGTATTACACCTAGCTGTGGAGCTAAGATTCTCTGCCTGCTATTGTTTGATGGAAGCTGTGACTAATCTGTAATTGGTCACTGGCAGTAGCTTGTGTCAACAGACAGCATTAAGCCACTAGACCCCTGTTAAACTGGACAGTTGCCTGTAGGTTTTAAACTGTGTCAAACAGTGAGTCTACCTTTTGCTCTCAAATAATCTGTCCTCTTAGTTTTACACATAAAGACATAATCTGGCATAACTTAATAAGTCTTTGTAGCAGCACATTTGTACTTCCAGTGTATCATTGGAACATAACATACATATTACATACTGTGTGCCACATTTGAATGTTGTGCATGTAATATTTCCATGCAATCCATTTGCATATATAATTTCAACAGCCGTTTTCTTCATTTTCACTTTTTGAATTCTACCATGTTCCATGCTCCATAACTTCGCCAATTTTTGTAGCAGTCATATAATGTTTTAAAATGTAAAGCACCCTACCGAACCTTTACAAGGATGTAAGAAAACAATGTTACAATTTTTCTGACTTATCACTCATTTGGTCAGCCGGGGTCACATATAGACGTATTAGTCCAAAGGACTTCAGGGCCACGTGGCTCATTTTTGTTGCCTGCCATGTAATAACTCACTAATTAAGTAGACTTAATATTAAAGGTTCCATACTTTTCACAATGAAATACTGGATATAAAGCTTTGAAAATTTATTTTTTACCTTAAAACATCGAAAGTTTTCTTGTTTATTCAATAATTTTTTTCTTTGTTAATACCAAGTAGATATTTCAAGAATGGGCCACGTGTGTTAAAATTCTATGGAGCCAACATAATTAATGAATAGATGACGCAAAATGTATATTTTCTTGCAGTCATCATATTCATTATCTGTTGCAGTTCTATGCCAAGGTGACAGAAGCAGAATCATGGATTAATGAGAAGAAACCGTTGTTGATCAGTCAAGAACTTGGCCGCGACGAAGATTCTGTCCAGGTAGGTGGCACATGAAATGATCACCCTTAACAAAACTGAAATGATCACCGTTCAGGGCTCGCACATTATTTGTTTTTGTTTAGCCAACTTATTTTTCCAAGACAGCAAAACGATTGTGCACCTTTAAAATTATAAAATGTAGATGATCAGCATTATAAAACTGTGAAAGTTATATCTATGATAGTGTATGCAATTAGATTGATTTATATTCTATGAATTTTTCTATTCAAATTAACAAGCACTTATTTCTGAAGCTGAACCTGACACTTTCTGTGTTGTATGTAAGGATTATTATTAACCACAATTGTTACATTTGCAGACGATGTTGAAGAAGCTGGATGCCTTGGACTTGGACATAGAGAACTTTGGTCACACCATAACAGAACTGAGTGCTCTGTGCAAGGGATTGGTGACGAGAGGCCACTTCGACAGCAAGAACATCCAGCGACAACAGGTAGGCGTGTAGGATAGTGGTAATTTTTGTACGGCGTCAATGAATATGAAACGTTTTAATTAAATTAAAATCACCATTATGCACAAAAATCCACAGAAGTATCATGTTACCTAAATTTTAAAAAGTGACGTCCGTGTGTACGTTTTGTAATACTGAACAACCGTGAGAAGAATATATAGTTGTTTTCTATATTTATGTGGACTATTTAAATTCACTCTTCTTTGTGCTTCTGTTCAAATAATGTGAAGACAAGGAGGAGTGTTTGTTATGTGGTTACAGTGGAATGGATGAATTGATGGAGGGATGGGTGGGTTGGCAGCATGCAGGTTGAAAGACTGCAATCGGCTTGTTAATTTCTTGGGCATTTAGCAGATTATCACAAACCACTGACTAACTAACCATCTTGTGCACATGTACTTGACAGATGTCCATCGAGAGCAAGTATCGACAGCTGCGAGAATTTGCGGTGCAACGCCGGCGCCGCCTGGTGGACAATAGGAAGTTGTTTGAGTTCCTGCGCGAAGCTGACGACGTGGCGGTTTGGTTGAAAGAACGGTCAGCCATCGCTGGCTCTGACGACTATGGCACTGACCTGGAACATGTTGAGGTGAGCCATTGGGTCAGTTTACTCTCACTGATTCCTTGTTGCTGAGCATGATGGGAATGGTGGAAGTATGAATTTGTGGGTGTGGTAACTGGGCGTTGAAAAAGAGTATAAAGAATAAAAGAGTAAAAAAAGAGTGAAATATGCCAGGCTAACTATTGGACTGGTGATTTGAGGTACAAATATTGGCATCAATTTTCCATTAGATTGGCTTGAAATTTAAGATAAAATGGGCTAAATTTAAGTTGTGTGCAGTAACTAAATTGACCTTTGACCCATCAGATGCTACGCCAGAAGTTTGACGACTTTATGCGCGACCTGGTGGTCAGTGAAGAACGAGTGAACAACGTCCGCACAACAGCTACAACACTGACGTCTGGTGGCCACAATGAAACGGAGATGATCCAGCGACGAAGCGATGAGATCAGTCACATGTGGAAGGAAGTGAAGGAAGCCACAGAGGCCCGCAAAGAGGTGAGGGAGCCGTCATTATCTTGTGATTATTTTGGTTTTAATTAAGCGTAGTTATATTGGTCGTTTTGTTAGGTTTCACCTAGTGTGTGTTAATGTGTTGAGTTTGGAGCCAAACCATAAAACTGTTGCCGATTCTAGCAAATAATGCACTAGTTGTACTTGTAATACCAGGTGACTAGGGCCCATCATCTTAAAGTGATTTCGTTGTACATTCTTGGCTTATAGCGTTGGACGGGTATGGATAACCAGAATGTTCTTAGTTTTTTTATATTAGGAATATATTAAATCTAATTCGAAACCATAAATAAACAGAAAACTTGTGCCTTCACATCTGCCATTTATAGTCGTTTGTTGTAGTGTATAAGCACATTAAAAACCCACCACTGTCCAGCTTGTGCTAGTTTGCAGACCCATCCATGAACATATATACAACATTATCAGGAGAGCAGGTTACAAATAGATATAAACAAATATTCTGAGTCTTAATTAACCAAAGGCTTCCTTATCCACTTCCCGTCTGGGGCACTTATTCTGGATGGCAATCTCGTTCAACTGCATGCTGTGCGTTTGCCAGGCGTTGGCTGGAGCGAGACAGGTTCACACCTTTGTGCGCGACGCTGACGATGCGATCGAGTGGATACAGGAGAAGGAACTACTTATCTGCACTGACGACTACGGCGGGGACCTACAGAGTGTGCAGGCCCTGCTTGCCAAGCACGAGGGATATGAGGTAAGGAACATCCGACATCCCGACTTCTTTGTCGATCACTCTAGACGGGTACGCCCTCTCAAATGATGCTGTCCCCCTCGGTGCCTCGACATTGCCATACATACTATCATTCAGGGGGGTGTCTTCTGGCCACGCATGCCGCCCGAGGCCATCCCAACAATCAGTGCATGCCTTGTTACCAGGTCGGTTAGTCAGAACTGTTTGTCGCTCATACTTATGATCACTATTCATCACAAAGATGGGAACCAGGGAACACATCGTGATTTGAAATCCAACCCACCTTAAAATCCTGTGCACTGAAATGTCACCCCACCATCTAGTCATGTGCACTGAAATCTAACTCCTGTTTTGTATATTAGTAAACAGATATTTTGTTTACTGAAAATGGACGCACACCCATATCTCCAACATTGAAATACAACACACCACCAAATCCTGTACACCAAAAACTGAGCCTACCACCCAGCTTAATTAAGACTACCACATATTCATTTCTTACATATAAAAGTGTAAAACAATTGCATTTTTAACAATTCATTTGTAATTTTTATAGTGCAAAAGCTTATCTTTTTAAACTTGCCTGAATTTAAAATATTGGAAAGGCAATTTTTTTAAAGAAAACATTTGGGATAGCAAGAGTATATATTGTGTGCTGTGAAGTGTGTTCCACATGAAATAAACTATGATGATTTGTCGCTTGCAGCAAGACCTGGCCGCCATCAGTGCCCAGGTGGAGAGTATCACAAAGGAGGCAGAGAAGTTGCTACGACAGTTTCCAGAGGCGCACGAACACATCCGCGATAAGCATGAGGAGATGGTGCAGTCGTGGAACGCACTGCTCAGTAAGGCTACACAGCGCAAGGACAAACTCATCATGGCAGAGAACCTACAGATGTACTTCAACGACTACCGGGAACTCACGTAAGTCACCAGGTTGTCTTGCCTGGAAATAGGTTCATGTTCATGCAGATATATTTACGTGTATATATGCTTCGTATCTCGGTTGATCCCATGTGTGCACTATCAATGGGAGCAGTGGGAGGGCACTGCTATGATATGTACCCTCTTGACTGACTGCTGAAACTCTGGTGTTAGAAGAAACCTGATTATATGTCTTATGGGTCTTGCAATTACAAACAAGTAGTCACTCTTACCCTCTTGTTCCTAGAACAATAATGTCCGAAGTTGGATGACATCAGGACAAATCAATAATTGGTGTCAGAAGTGGGATGGCGTGAGTTCACATCTGCATTGGTGCAGAAGTGGGATGACATTATATTGCAAATATTGTTTCCTTGGGATGGGTTTCTAATAGGTCTTATGTCCCCCCCTCCCAGGAGTTGTTAAGAACAAGGATAAGACATAACCTGTCTGTGTGATGCAGGGCTTGGTGCAATGAGATGATGGCGATCATCACATCCGACGACCTCGCAAAGGACGTCACTGGCGCCGAGACGATGATCAGTCGACACAAGGAACACCGTGCAGAGATTGACACAAGACTGAAGGACTTCACAAAGTTCACTCAGACTGGCCAGGCCCTCATTGCCGAGGGACACTTTCTCTCGGACGAGGTAGGTCTACTGGAACAACTATCATGCATTGAAGCCTGTCACACAGAAACACAAAAAAGTAAACTCTCATTAAACTCATATTTACGGTTGTCCTAATACCCTAACAACTTCTTGTTGAATAGTTCCCAATATTTGTTCAAATGTTTCATCCAGTCAAGATCTATTTATAATGATCTTCTATTATATCTACTACCTACATTTAAAATTTGCTTTTATCATCTGGTAGTTACAGTTTTTCCTAAAACTTGTCCTTATATTAGTATATTTTCTTAATCATAATGTAAAGGATTCAACACTCAAATGTGGACACCATATTAGAAATGGGCTACAAGAACCCCCCATACAGTTTACATTCTGTTCCAACCAGCAACATGATTGCAGGAAATCGATGAAATGGTACTGCTGACGTCTGATGATCTCCTGTGTGTGTGGTTGTAGATCCAACAGAAGATAGACAACTTGAACAAGTACCTGGACACACTGCTGAAGACCTGGGAACAGAGACAGTTGTTGTATGAGCAGAACCTTGATCTCCAGGTAACAGCATACACCTTACATCCTTGTTGAACGTTGAACTGCGCAGTTGAATTGCAGAGATATGTCAATTCTGCCCTCAAACTGACTCCAGTGCTGTGTACAAAGTCATGATTGAGGGCGGAACTCGGAGCATGCCGTTAGCTTCTGTCATACTGAAGGGAAAATACTGTTTTTATAGGCACCTATCATCCAGTATGCACTGCGACTATGGTGAGATCTAAACGACAAACTTGGGGATGGATTCCCTGATAGATCTTGCAGCCGCATCCAACACAGCAATTGCGTGTGACCAGTTTTAGAGAGACAATACGTGTATCCTGTATGAAGTATTATTATAATTATCCCGCTGTTATGCACTTACTGGTGTTGTTTGCAGCAACTGAAGCGTGAGATGGATCAACTTGACATCTGGCTTAACTTCCGTGAAGCGGCGCTTGCTGATAACAACCTTGGCGACTCGATAGACGCCGTCGAGGAACTGCTGAGGAAACACGATGACTTTGAGAAGACCGTGGAAGCCCAGGAGGACAAGTTCAACGCCATCAAACGTCTCACTCTGGTACGACTACGTAGGCTGTTTTATAGGGAGTGTTTCCATTCACTTTTTGTACAATTATGTTATATATGCAGTATATCTGTTATAACACACTGACCACCCAAATGTGTTATAATGTTATAACACACTGACCACCCAAATGTGTTATAATGTTGTAACACACTGTCCACCCAAATGTGTTATAATGTTATAACACACTGACCACTGAAATGTGTTATAATGTTATAACACACTGACCACCAAAATGTGTTATAATGTTATAACACACTGACCACCCAAATGTGTTAAAATGTTATAAGTTGCAGCTGGAGCAGTCATTTGAGTCTATGTCTGTGAGAGTCGTGTGTTGTTGCAGTTGGAGCAGTTGTTTGAGTCTATGTCTTTGAGAAACGTGTTGTTGTTGCAGTTGGAGCAGTCGTTTGAGTCTGTCTTTGAGAATCATGTGTTGTTGTTGCAGTTGGAGCAGTCGTTTGAGTCTGTCTGTGAGAGTCGTGTGTTGTTGGAGCAGTCGTTTGAGTCTATGTCTTTGATAATCATGTGTTGTTGCAGTTGGAGCAGTCATTTGAGTCTATGTCTGTGAGAATCATGTGTTGTTGCAGTTGGAGCAGTCGTTTGAGTCTATGTCTGTGAGAATCATGTGTTGTTGTTGCAGTTGGAGCAGTCGTTTGAGTCTATGTCTTTGAGAATAATGTGTTGTTGGAGCAGTCGTTTGAGTCTATGTCTTTGAGAATCATGTGTTGTTGTTGCAGCAGTTGGAGCAGTCGTTTGAGTCTATGTCTGTGAGAGTCGTGTGTTGTTGTTGCAGTTGGAGCAGTCGTTTGAGTCTATGTCCTTGAGAATCATGTGTTGTTGTTGCAGTTGGAGCAGTCGTTTGAGTCTGTCTGTGAGAGTCATGTGTTGTTGTTGCAGTTGGAGCAGTCGTTTGAGTCTATGTCTGTGAGAGTCGTGTGTTGTTGTTGCAGCTGGAGCAGTCGTTTGAGTCTATGTCTGTGAGTTGTGTGTTGTTGTTGCTGCAGTTGGAGCAGTCATTTGAGAGCCAGAAGCGGCGGGAGGAGGAGAGTCGGCATGAGCAGGAGCGGGTGCGGGAGAGGGAGAGACTTGAGGAGAAGAAACGCCAGGAGCAGGAACGCATCCTCAAAGTGAGTCCTGTCTCCTCACGGCCTTCACACCATGTTGGAGGCAGTGGCGTGTCTAGGGGCTCGTAAACGGAGAGGGCATAGTTTGGGGAGGCAAACTTAGTCAACAAGTCTTAGTCATCACATGACCTTTTGTCTAGCAAGAAATCCGTTAAACCATCAAAAATTGGATGCCGAACAAGTGGTGTGTTCCGATATTCCATTGTATATTTTGTTGAAATTCTGGTCCCGAAAGTGTTTCTTCATGACAAAAACAAGGCCGAGGTTTTAATGTAAAACTGTATGTTTAATTTGTCATGCAGCAACAGTAATGTAATTCACGTATATAACTGTTGTCAACATTGTCGACATGGCAAAGGTTGACGGAGGTCACGCGCATTTTGATTGCGATCTATGCAAACCGCGACGAACTGGATACATCAGTTTGGTTTCTAAGCTTAGATGTAGCAACACAAAGGGTTACGTAGGAAACATTACAAATTACCAAAAGGTTACCATAGTCCAACGTCCGCATCCAAATATGCCACTGTGGCTGATTGAATTAAGCAGCGCATTTTTATTTAGTAAGAACATGGAATGATTCCGCTCCAGCCAATGTATCTGATGCTATGAAATAGCTGATTCATTCACAGATGAATCTGTTTAATGGAATATGAATGACTAAAATGACTAAATGCTGACAACATAGTTATAACTAGTTGACATTTGGCCGACATGATTTTGTAGTATTCTAGTCTGCTTTTAATTAATCTTGTCAATATTTAACATGACTCATTCAATTTCCATGCACAAACTAAAAATTACAGTGTTTACACTGTTGATTGACTCAAGTTTTCTAGTTGCTTATTCGCAGTGGCCAACAAACCTCTGCATGCGTTTCGCTAAAATTAGTTGTAATGTTGCTTGTTTTGCTAGGAGAACGGTTGGAATACTTGGCTGTTAACCAACATGGTACATTTACCTGCTGTCCTCTTGTGTGTATTCTCCTGTGATGAACTAAGGTGTCATTCATCACTCGTTCCCATCTTACCCCACTCACTGTACACTCCATCCGCTGTCATTGTTAGTCTTATACTTTGTTGTGTGTCACTGCACCAAGAAACGATGCATTCATCGTTTGTCTTTCTCTACCAGCCTATGTGTCCACTTGTTTGCACTTGTGTTCTGATTAATCAGTTTTGTCGACAATTCATTGGTTTATGATTTGATCAATGAATTGGTGACAATCTTGTTGATATTACCATCAACTTTATTTTATAAACCAAATTGCAACATAATTATTATATTAACTGTTGAGTTGTAAACAGCTTATTATTTGTTACACCTGATGTCTGTTTTGTATTATTATGATTTTAGTAGATGTATTTTGTAGGGGTAAATTATATCTTTCCAATTTGGTGTCGTGCAGTTGTTATTGCAACCTTAAAGCTTGTTTATTTTCCTCAAAATAAAACTTTATTTCAGTAATAATAGCATTTATAATTTATTTGAACCAATTTATTTTAATTCCACCCTTAATGTTAGGTGTTGTTTGCCCCTCACTGCAAAACAAAACACTCAGTTTCTTCCGTTGCCATTTCAATTGTTCAATGTACTGGCACACATTTAGGCTTCAAGCACGGATATAACTGCTTGATAAGATTACATGTGAAGAGATTCATCAGACTCGATGGTATAAGTCATTCTTCTTTTTATGTATTTTGCAGTCAATTTACCTTTTCTCTTCTAATGTTTTGTTTGCTTTCGATAAACTTCATCTTTATCAGTATGTTGTTTTTGAAACTTTTCAAAAGAAGCAAAATGTTTTACTGGTAACTTAATGCATCATTGACATTATTTGTGCTGTGCTAAAATTATAGAGATATTGGTAATCTCCACTCGTAAAAAGTACTTGTTAAAATTAAACCAAGTTATCTAACTAATTATAATAAAAAATATAATAAAAAATTATATAATATAATAAAAAATCAGACTGCCATGTTAAAATTATAGAGACTTTGGTAATTTGTACTTGTAAAAGTACTTGTAAAAAATTAAACCAACTCACCTAGCTAAATGTAATTTAAAATATCGCAAACACTAAGATTGTTAGTATATCATATTGTAGAGGCCCAACATGTGTTAACTGACAATGTCTTGATTCAGGAACGACAGAAGGAAGCAGAGGAGAAGAAGACTATGGAGATGCTCCATAAGCGGAGACAGGAGATTGAGGAGGCAGAGGCAAAGAAGACTAAGACAGCTGCTGCTGAGAAAGAAGTGTAAGTCAACCAGAGTTTCCCTTTCGAATTAGAAATGTGTACCATTTGTAGAGAACTTCCAAGTTAAGAGAACAATTTCGTGGGATTTAGTGTAAGTTATAATATTCAGAAACATGCAGCCCTTTTATTTGCATTTATTTAGAATTTTCACAACAGTGCAGTCACTTACATGATATTATAATAATATAATTTCATTTAAAAACTTTTACAATAGAAAGTTTTATATTTTCCTTGCACAGCGGAACCGCACTGTTAAGATCACCCTAGGGACTGGGAAAAATACAAGTGGAACCTCACTATTAAGGTCACAGTAGGGACTGGGAAAAGTACAAGTGGAACCTCACTATTAAGGTCACCCTAGGGACTGGGAAAAGTACAAGCGGAACCGCACTATTAAGGTCAACCTAGGCACTGGGAAAAGTACAAGTGGAACCTCACTATTAAGGTCACCCTAGGGACTGGGAAAAGTACAAGCGGAACCACACTATTAAGGTCACCCTAGGGACTGGGAAAAAGTACAAGTGGAACCTCATTATTAAGGTCACCCTAGGGACTGGGAAAAGTACAAGCGGAACCGCACTATTAAGGTCACCCTAGGGACTGGGAAAAGTACAAGCGGATCCGCACTATTAAGGTCACCCTAGGGACTGGGAAAAGTACAAGCGGAACCGCACTATTAAGGTCACCCTAGGGACTGGGAAAAGTACAAGTGGAACCGCACTATTAAGGTCACCCTAGGGACTGGGAAAAGTACAAGTGGAACCTCACTATTAAGGTCACCCTAGGGACTGGGAAAAGTACAAGCGGAACCGCACTATTAAGGTCACCCTAAGGACTAGGAAAAGTACAAGTGGAACCTCACTATTAAGGTCACCCTAGGGACTGGGAAAACTACAAGCGGAACCGCACTATTAAGGTCACCCTAGGGACTGGGAAAAGTACAAGTAGCACCTCACTATTAAGGTCACCCTAGGGACTGGTAAATGTATAAGTGGAACCTCACTACAGTCGCCCCTCATTATAACGCGGTAGTCGGGGTCCACGAAATGATTCCGCGGTATAAGTTAGGCACGATAACGGGTTCCCATATCTGCCACCAGGGGCACTTTGACGACCGTCACGCCCACTGCACCAGGAACGCTGTCGAAGCCACACGCACAATCAGTGTATTGGCCGCGCGGTCTATTCGTGGTTTATAAAGCTTACTATAATGTCAGCCATCGTCAATGTGTATTATGCTTGAATGTCATACACTGTTGAATGTTGAACTGAATAAAATTCACGAATGGTATACAGTTTTAAATTAGACTACGGACCAATAGGTCATGGTCAACTGAACGATAATATGGTACGTAAGATCTAAAATAATAACCTGGCACTCAGCAGCTGAATTCGCAAATGAGTTGACAAACGCTGTGCTAGAGTTGGCTAAAGATTAAAAACTATAATAAATATGTTCACAGTTGGCTTAACCTCGTTTTTAAAGCAATATCAAAATACCAATTTAGAACGCACGTTTATCGCGCCGAACAATATTGCGATTCACCATTTCATATGCGGTTGATTAATTCATATTTTGGCACACCAGTAGCTTTGCATTCATCGCAGCGAAAAAGCTAATATTTGTGACCCAATGTTAGCATACTGATCTTCCCTACTAGGCTGCATTAAAACGTTTTATACCATTCTTGCCCCATTCCTAAGCAAGACGTATTTGTGAATTTCAATTGCACTTTGCAAGCCGCCCGGCGCCGAAGCCAGGTGAACCCGCAGAAGGTGAAGGCGCCGATCTGCCGAAGCCATGACTGGCAGAAGGGAAACGATTCGCTTGATGTCAGTGCGAAATAAATAATGCCTCACTCCACATTTACTGTGCATAAAATTAATTGACCACAGTCAAAGAAATTGACGCCTTTGATAGCACTGGCAGTACAGAACAAACAACAGCAAGCCACCGTAGTGACGCGCCTCGCACCAGATTCCTTTGATAGCACTGGCAGTACAGAACAAACAACAGCAAGCCAACGTAGTGACGCGCCTCGCACCAGATTCCTTTGATAGCACTGTCAGTGCAGAACAAACAACAGCAAGCCACCGTAATGACGCGCCTCACATCAGATTCCTTTGATAGCACTGGCAGTGCAGAACAAACAACAGCAAGCCAACGTAGCGACGCGCCTCGCACCAGATTCCTTTGATAGCACTGGCAGTACAGAACAAACAACAGCAAGCCACCGTAGTGACGCACCGCGCACCAGATTCCTTTGATAGCACTGGCAGTACAGAACAAACAACAGCAAGCCACCGTAGTGACGCGCCTCGTACCAGATTCCTTTGATAGCACTGTCAGTGCAGAACAAACAACAGCAAGCCACCGTAGTGACGCGCCTCGTACCAGATTCCTTTGATAGCACTGGCAGTACAGAACAAACAACAGCAAGCCACCGTAGTGACGCGCCTCGCACCAGATTCCTTTGATAGCACTGGCAGTACAGAACAAACAACAGCAAGCCACCGTAGTGACGCACCGCGCACCAGATTCCTTTGATAGCACTGGCAGTACAGCACAAACAACAGCAAGCCACCGTAGTGACGCGCCTCGTACCAGATTCCTTTGATAGCACTGTCAGTGCAGAACAAACAACAGCAAGCCACCGTAGTGACGCGCCTCGTACCAGATTCCTTTGATAGCACTGGCAGTACAGAACAAACAACAGCAAGCCACCGTAGTGACGCGCCTCGTACCAGATTCCTTTGATAGCACTGGCAGTACAGAACAAACAACAGCAAGCCACCGTAGTGACGCGCCTCGTACCAGATTCCTTTGATAGCACTGACAGTACAGAACAAACAACAGCAAGCCACCGTAGTGACGTACCTCGTACCAGATTCCTTTGATAGCACTGGCAGTGCAGAACAAACAACAGCAAGCCACCGTAGTGACGCGCCTCGTACCAGATTCCTTTGATAGCACTGTCAGTGCAGAACAAACAACAGCAAGCCACCGTAGTGACGCGCCTCGTACCAGATTCCTTTGATAGCACTGGCAGTACAGAACAAACAACAGCAAGCCACCGTAGTGACGCGCCTCGCACCAGATTCCTTTGATAGCACTGGCAGTACAGAACAAACAACAGCAAGCCACCGTAGTGACGCACCGCGCACCAGATTCCTTTGATAGCACTGGCAGTACAGAACAAACAACAGCAAGCCACCGTAGTGACGCGCCTCGCACCAGATTCCTTTGATAGCACTGGCAGTACAGAACAAACAACAGCAAGCCACCGTAGTGACGCACCGCGCACCAGATTCCTTTGATAGCACTGTCAGTGCAGAACAAACAACAGCAAGCCAACATAGTGACGCACCGCGCACCAGATTCCTTTGATAGCACTGGCAGTACAGAACAAACAACAGCAAGCCACCGTAGTGACGCACCGCACACCAGATTCCTTTGATAGCACTGTCAGTGCAGAACAAACAACAGCAAGCCACCGTAGTGACGCACCGCGCACCAGATTCCTTTGATAGCACTGGCAGTGCAGAACAAACAACAGCAAGCCACCGTAGTGATGCACCTCGCACCAGATTCCTTTGATAGCACTGGCAGTGCAGAACAAACAACAGCAAGCCACCGTAGTGATGCACCGCGCACCAGATTCCTTTGATAGCACTGGCAGTACAGAACAAACAACAGCAAGCCACCGTAGTGACGCACCGCGCACCAGATTCCTTTGATAGCACTGGTAGTGCAGAACAAACAACAGCAAGCTAACGTAGTGACGCGCCTCGCACCAGATTCCTTTGATAGCACTGTCAGTGCAGAACAAACAACAGCAAGCCACCGTAGTGACGCACCGCGCACCAGATTCCTTTGATACCACTGGCAGTACAGAACAAACAACAGCAAGCCACCGTAGTGACGCACTGCGCACCAGATTCCTTTGATAGCACTGGTAGTGCAGAACAAACAACAGCAAGCCAACATAGTGACGCACCGCGCACCAGATTCCTTTGATAGCACTGGCAGTGCAGAACAAACAACAGCAAGCCACCGTAGTGACGCGCCTCGCACCAGATTCCTTTGATAGCACTGGCAGTACAGAACAAACAACAGCAAGCCAACGTAGCGACGCGCCTCGCACCAGATTCCTTTGATAGCACTGGCAGTACAGAACAAACATCAGCAAGCCAACATAGTAACACACCTCGCACCAGATTCCTTTGATAGCACTGGCAGTACAGAACAAACAACAGCAAGCCACCGTAGTGACGCACCGCGCACCAGATTCCTTTGATAGCACTGTCAGTGCAGAACAAACAACAGCAAGCCAACATAGTAACACACCTCGCACCAGATTCCTTTGATAGCACTGGCAGTGCAGAACAAACAACAGCAAGCCAACATAGTAACACACCTCGCACCAGATTCCTTTGATAGCACTGGTAGTGCAGAACAAACAACAGCAAGCCAACATAGTGACGCACCGCGCACCAGATTCCTTTGATAGCACTGGCAGTGCAGAACAAACAACAGCAAGCCAACATAGTGACGCACCGCGCACCAGATTCCTTTGATAGCACTGGCAGTGCAGAACAAACAACAGCAAGCCAACATAGTGACACACCGCGCACCAGATTCCTTTGATAGCACTGTCAGTGCAGAACAAACAACAGCAAGCCAACATAGTAACACACCTCGCACCAGATTCCTTTGATAGCACTGGCAGTGCAGAACAAACAACAGCAAGCCAACATAGTAACACACCTCGCACCAGATTCCTTTGATAGCACTGTCAGTGCAGAACAAACAACAGCAAGCCAACATAGTAACACACCTCGCACCAGATTCCTTTGATAGCACTGGCAGTGCAGAACAAACAACAGCAAGCCAACGTAGTGACGCGCCTCACACCAGATTCCTTTGATAGCACTGGCAGTGCAGAACAAACAACAGTAAACCAACGTAGCGACGCGCCTCATACCAGATTCCTTTGATAGCACTGGCAGTGCAGAACAAACAACAGCAAGCCAACATAGTAACACACCTCGCACCAGATTCCTTTGATAGCACTGGCAGTGCAGAACAAACAACAGCAAGCCAACGTAGTGACGCGCCTCACACCAGATTCCTTTGATAGCACTGGCAGTGCAGAACAAACAACAGTAAAGCAACGTAGCGACGTGCCTCGTACCAGATTCCTTTGATAGCACTGGCTGTACAGAACAAACAACAGCAAGCCAACGTAGCGACGTGCCTCGTACCAGATTCCTTTGATAGCACTGGCAGTGCAGAACAAACAACAGTAAACCAACGTAGCGACGCGCCTCGTACCAGATTCCTTTGATAGCACTGGCAGTACAGAACAAACAACAGCAAGCCAACGTAGTGACGCGCCTCACACCAGATTCCTTTGATGGCACTGGCAGTGCAGAACAAACAACAGCAAGCCAACGTAGTGACGCGCCTCACACCAGATTCCTTTGATAGCACTGGCAGTGCAGAACAAACAACAGCAAGCCAACGTAGTGACGTGCCTCGTACCAGATTCCTTTGATAGCACTGGCAGTACAGAACAAACAACAGCAAGCCAACGTAGTGACGCGCCTCACACCAGATTCCTTTGATAGCACTGGCAGTGCAGAACAAACAACAGTAAACCAACGTAGCGACGCGCCTCGTACCAGATTCCTTTGATAGCACTGGCAGTACAGAACAAACAACAGCAAGCCAACGTAGTGACGCGCCTCACACCAGATTCCTTTGATAGCACTGGCAGTGCAGAACAAACAACAGCAAGCCACCGTAGTGACGCACAGCGCACCAGATTCCTTTGATAGCACTGGCAGTGCAGAACAAACAACAGCAAGCCAACGTAGCGACGTGCCTCGTACCAGATTCCTTTGATAGCACTGGCAGTGCAGAACAAACAACAGCAAGCCAACGTAGTGACGCGCCTCACACCAGATTCCTTTGATAGCACTGTCAGTGCAGAACAAACAACAGTAAACCAACGTAGCGACATGCCTCACACCAGATTCGTTGCACAGTTCTAGGCTCTACGACCTACCGACCTACGCCAACGTTAAATTTATAGTCCGCCAACTAGTCTTTCAAAAATGCACACATAACGAACAAAGACGAGGATAACTTCACATAAAACAAGTGACAGTAATTACCGTGTTAATATAGTTTGCCATAGCACGCATTTCCCCCTGGCTGCAGAAATTCAGGGTCCACGACCGACCGCATTATAACCGGATCTGCGCTATCACGAGGCGCGTTAAAACAGGGGGCGACTGTATTAAGGTCACCCTAGGGACTGGGAAAAATACAAATGGAACCTCACTATTAAGGTCACCCTAGGGACTGGGAAAAATACAAGTGGAACCTTACTATTAAGGTCACCATAGGGACTGGGAAAAATACAAGTGGAACCTCACTATTTAGGTCACCCTAGGGACTGCGAAAAGCAACCGAGATGACTGTATTTGAGGGACTAATTTCTGATACTTCATTGTTATTGAAATAATTTTGGATTGTCCTAGGGTGACCTTAATTGGGAGTTGACTGTATTACCAAAGTATGGTTTAACTGTGTCGAGTCCTGACAAAATGAGTCACATGTCCAAAATAAAAATTGAGTTATCCATACCGTTGGAAAGAAGATATGTTAAGCTTTCCAATGGTACATAACACATGGGCCTAGCTTACTCAAAGCCAAAGATATGCCACAAGGAACATGACTGGGGTAGAAAAGTTCAAATTGGAAAAACGCATTTGAAGTTCATGTACATATTTACACGTTTACTTCAAATTACCTTAGTTACACATAATAGATTTCTCTGAAATGTGACTAATGATATTTTCTGTAATATACTGTATAGTGAATATGAACCAAATACGTGACCTATTAATAATATTATGGCCAAAAACACTGGATATAACTATAGTAAAATAAGTTTATAACATTACAAAATCTCTGCTTGCACAAAAGCCGTATATCTTCTTACTTACTTACTGCTCCCATAACCCATTTGGGTCATAGGGGCACTGCATTGTTGAAAGTTTCACCAATCGACGCCATTCTTTGCGGTTGTGTGCTAATGTCTAACGCCGTATAATAACCAAGCAACAATGTAACACAACATCGACACAGTTGAACGTAATTAATTTTTTTATAATTGTTATGCAGTATACAGATAATTATAACACTTAAGCTTTTGTGGCTTTATTAACTTAATTGGCCAAGTCCCGACGTTGAAGACTACAGCGAGTTAGCGAACATCGCTACTCCTGCATTGCCATTCCAAATTTTGCCATTTTGCTTTTATTTCTCTGTTTCATGCATTTGAAATACACGCTTCCAAGTCCCGCTCATTGTCAAAGATATATTTCCTAAACTGCTTACTGCGATTATCGCAACAGTATCCGAGTAATTAGGATTGTTTCCTAACGACAAACCCATCACCTCCGTAAGTTGTTTACAGTTAGTGAGGTCAAAAAGGGCACTCTCTGCTTGCGCACATAGAATAAGCCAATGAGGGGATCTGTTTCAGTCACGCAGCCAGTGACAGTTATCTTATTTACAGATAGGCCTCTGTGTCAGGCCATGCTATTGGCTAAAGTTGACGTAAACGAGGAATTCCCATGCCATATATGGAAAGTAGGCATGCTGGGCTTTCCCATAGTATCAAATATGTCTTCCTTCCATTGAGAGATAGGCCCAAAAATGTGACGCGAACATGTGCGATTTATTGTTTTTGTTTTACGGATTTCATGTATGAAATGTTACCTACTCTTTCTAAAAAGGATCTTATAAATACTAATTATTAACATAAGTCAGAAAAACCATTGCCAATCAGTAGAAAAGACATTCAACTTATCATTTGGAGACAAAAAGTCAAAATCGTCAAAAATCACTGTGCAATGTGAAAATAGTGTTTTCTCGAAATCAAGTTTGCCGACACCCGACTCATTTTGTTACGTTTTTACACATGTAAAAATATACTAAAGATTGTTACATCGGGCAAACAAACAGGTAGTGCCTGAATGCTGGTGAAAGCCACAGACTGCATCGTGACTGTGTGTTCCAGATCGGACCGTCTCTCACCATCAGTCCTCCTGCCAGATGAGGTGGGTGGTCTCATCAACCGAACCCACAGTTTCCGCGGTAAATCACACACCCAGGACGCCGTGCAGCCTGAGAAACCCACCCCACCTGCCCCAGCCCCGCCCACCACTGCACCACCACCTAATGATGCAGCCAAGCTGAGCCCGCCGATATCGCCAACCAGTGTTCTTGCTCCTTCCAAGTCTCCTAAAGTGACGCGTACGGAATCGCTGAAGGTTGAGAAGGTGAAGAGGACTCTGAGCCTGAGGGCGGTAAGACACACCCCCAGCTTCAAGGACAAGTATAAGCTGCCCACGTCACTACCCCCGGCTGAGATTGAGGGGGTGTTGGAGCGTAAACAGGACCTACAGAGTGGGGGGAAGCGAGCAACGATTCGCTCGTGGAAGACGTTCTACACGGTCTTGTGTGGCCAGCTCTTGTGCTTCTTCAAGGACAAATCAGGTGCATTGTTGTTTGTTGTATATGGCGTGATTGGAGCAGCGGAATGTATTGAAATGTTGTCCTTTTTGTTCCTTTATCTTTAATAGTGATAATGATACATTTCTTGTGTGCCCCATGCATATACTTGTTCTGAGGGCTGTACAATGGTTTTTAGCCAAATGCGTTTTAGTGTCTTAAAATAAAAAAAATACTTTGCAAGAAGTGAAAATTTCATGAGAAGTAATGTTATTTTGCTTTTGTTTAATAGTTACACAAATAATAGTTCCAATGGTCTGTCATATTCTCATATTCTCCCTTTTTTTGTTGTTTAACAAGGCCGGTTGATCTAGTATCATGGCCATACCACTTTAGCTTTCAATTCTTGACTCGTCTGGACGTCTTCAAAGGGTTCGATGGCTTGCTTAATTCTGTTGTGCACTTGTTCGTTGGTGGTGTGGTCCTTGTATTAAATTGTTAACCGAGCAGCCCGTTCTGTTAATGCAGCATACACAGAGAACGCCGCTGCGTCCCCACCACTTGCCATCCTACATGCGACATGTGAGATCGCAGCGACCTATACGAAGAAGAAGTACGTACTGCGACTGCATCTACAGGAGGGCTCCGAGTATCTGTTCATGGCCCAGACACATGCCCACATGATGGAGTGGGTTCACAAGCTACAGTTCCACGCAGGTATGTCTCACGTCAAGCCTTTGCAGGCAGTCGATTAGGTCATCTTAACAGCCACGCGTTAACATACGTTAACAGGATTTCGGTTAATTAAGTGAAGGAACTTACATGGTTTGATGACACTGCTGCTAGTGCCATGCTTTTCATTAGCCAGTCTTGGCTCAGTCCAAATCTACATTAAAGTTGTGTGTTTTTGTAGTGAGATGTCAAGATAAGTTGACACAAAGTGCTTTGTAAAACATAATTTAATGGTTCATGTAGTTGGTATGTTGAATGAAGTTGTTTTTATAAATATAGATAAACATAAGCAGTGAAATGCATGGAATATGGCAGCACTGTTTTGGACCTACTATGGGGATGACGTTGTGAATGTTTTAGTATTAATATTGCATGCAATTGAAAGTAAGTTAGGAGATGGTAGAAGACGCTTACTTAGAGAAATGAATCAGGGCAGTCAACTTATTGCCATCAGTAGAATTGAAAGCATTTCTCTTATGTCCTAGTCAGATGATAATTTACATTTCTTATCAATTTAATGCTCAGCGTTTACTTACCATCCCTAATAAAAAAAAACTGGTGATCATTTTTAAAAGTTAAATTAAGAAATAAAAATGTGGAATGCGCAGCTGAATTTGTATAGAGAAAGGATCATTTTAGTTGTGCAAAGATGAGGAATTGTTAGGTTTAATGATCTACGTGAGCTCTGTAGACGTAGAATGCAATTGTGGTAAAACTGACATTATATATGATTGATAGTGTATGTGGTTTGGGTGCATGATTGGCACATTAAAACATAACCTGACATACTAAACACAAGGTCTACATGCATGTATAATACTACCATGTCTCACTGTAATGTTTTGCTGTCTACCAGTTCCTTCTAAATCATCTACACTTGAGTGCACAAAAATAGCGACAGAGCTAACATTCATCCAGGGGGCTCTTTCATTCTTTCCCGTAATAATTATCGGGGGACACTGATCAATTCGCTTAAATTATTGCCAAGGGACACTTTGATCATTTCCCTTAACAGATCCCATAACAAATGTCTTCTTTCTTGCCTTGTCCAATTAAGAGAGCGACGAAGATTCCACACGTAAGTATTCGTGTTGTTGATGAGCGTAGGGACGGTTGAGGGTATACTGCTATCATTTTCTCTATGTGTCAGTGTGTCTGACCATTCTTTCAGCTTTAAACCATTCACGGTTATATTGAGTTACTATTACATCTAGTTCAAAATAAGATTTTGGTCATTAGACATAATTTCATTATCTGAACAAGAAACATTGTATTTCATCTTAATATTTTGGCTGTTTCGCTGATTCGCACATCTTTCTTCAGTTCAACTGAAGGCTGTGTGAAATGGCAAAAAGTATTCGGAAGAAACCAGTTTCGTGTTCAGCTAATTAAATTATATTTCGATTGAAACAAGCCAAGAATTGAATCGATACATTCAAGGGAGGTTTTGGTCCTTTTGCATTTGATTTTGTTGTTTTCAAACGTTTAATATAACGTACGTTAATTTTTATAGTTGTACTGTTTTTACATTGTTATATCTGCCACTGCTGATTACTAATATCTTTATATAAAAATCACATTTCAAGGATGTCAGTTTGCCGGAACATATGAGCTTTTCGCAAGCCTTAGTAGATGCTCAGAAAATTTGAAAAATATAGTAATTTGTTTTATTAACTCTCAGCAAGGTTTTCCTGGGTGTGCTTTTGTGGTTGTTGCAAGTGGCCTTTAGGTTTGAGCTTGAAGGTGTGCCTTACCTACTAACACATGAGCTAGCATGCTGCCAGTAACCAGCTATCTAGAGCGACTGTCGGTCGCGTTAGTTGCGTGTGTGTCATGTGACAATGCCATAATTACATGAGTGCTTATGAATTTCTGCATGTGTTTGCACATGTAGAATTGTGTAAACGCATTCGATTTATGTATGTATGTGTGCATGTAACATTGTTGTTTTTGCCACTTAAATTTAATGTGTATTATTTTACAATATTTTATTGCTTTAAGTATGCATAATTTTAGAACTTATTTATATTTTTATGTATATGTGCTTGGCTCAGATCATGTTTTTTTTTTAAACTTCAAATAAACACTTATGTACCTTTCTATTCATAGCACAGATGGATGTCTTTCCAGTATGTTGTAATGTTTCTACTTCATATGCTAAGAAGTCTATCAACAAACACACTAATTTGATCATCTCAGTTTTATTGTGGTTTAGGATCAAAGTTCAGTAGAAACATTAATAATACAGCCACCTCACAATTAAGGTCGTAGAACAGTCCAACATTATTTCCACATACAGTAAAGTACAGGATATTAGTCTCGTTAATATGGTCACCTCGCTATTAAGGTCACTTTAGTCCACTCCAAAGGGTGGCCTTAATAATGAGGTTCCTCTGTATGTTTATTTGTTATACTGGCATTTTTACCCGTGTTGAACTCTAACCTCTGACCTGCTCTAAAACTGCCCCCAGATGCTGGCATTCTACCTGTATTGAACTCTGACCTCTGCCCTATTCTAGAACTTCCCCCTGAGCAGCAGCTGTTGAACTACGATGAGATGAAGCGGGGGTCCCCGTCTGACAGCCCTGCCACTACCCCAAGGGGCGTGGGTCAGCTAACTAGCGACATACCCCCTAGGGCGCCTAGTCCAATGTCAAGTCCAACCTCCTCGGAGTCTAGTGGATCACGGAGAGTGAGTAATACGTCAAGATCTATGTCACCACGACACGGCACCGATGCCACTGACCACGACAAAGTGACATCCCTGATGCTGCCAAGTGACGAAGGTATGAGTCGTTACTATTTGAATTAAACATCATTGGGTGTGTCATGATTTTACAGTGTTTCCATTTGAGTTGTACTGTGTACAGAATTGCCATATCTTTCTTGTCTATAATGTTTCACATGTCTGTAACAAGGTTTCAGAATAGTTTGCAATGCACGTTTCAAAATCACTTTCCACTGAAAATAGTAAGCATGGGGGTCATTTCACTGCATGGGAAGGTTTGGTGAAAATTTATTTTCAAGATAAATAGTTAATATAATATTTCAGCTCGAAATTTTTTATAGTTCTAAGATAAGAACTATAAGGTTGCTTTTCAGAAGACAGCATAGCTATTATGTATCCTTATATATAAATGTAAAATAATTATTTTAATCATGCCAGTCAGTCTGAGTTGTTATGCTGTAAAATATAATTAGCATTTTCTATGAAGTTGTATTAGCAAAAGAATATGAACCAACGTTATGCTTATAAGAGAACATGAACCAACATATTTTGAACAAGGTGAAATCAACCAAACATGTTAGTAGTGAAAGACAGTGAGCCAACAGTTTTATTAAGAAGATAATAAAGTCCAAAAGTGTTATTAGCAAAAGAATATGAACCAAGAGGTTTGTTAAAGAGGGAACAGTGACTAAAAAGTTTGATTAATAGGATCTACTGTGGTTGTTGAGATGTGCATTCTGCCTGTCTCCATACCCAGCTATATCCTCACCTTCGCTTTGTTGCATTTCAAGGCTGTTGCTGTGATCATAACCAATTCTAAATGACTCCGGTCAAAACTGATTGTACTTCTGGCACAGAATCTTATAGTGTAACCAATCTAAATTAAACATTACAGATCTTCTGACCCCAAATACAGGTGATTGTGATCTCAGTTGTAAGTTCATTTTGATTTGGCAAAGTTGTGATTTAAATATATGGTGAAGTACCGTAATTGAAGTTTTATAATCCAACACATCCCAATGTTCCCCGTTGTTTTAAAACTGCATGCGTCTCTGGCGTAATGAGTGTTATGATGTTGGCTTTTGATGTTTGCTACTACCCTCGCACACAGCGACTGACAGCGACAGTTTGCCTCCTCCCATCATGACTTCCGCACCACCATCTCTGCCACGAGGTGGCACTCCGGGCGACAGTGATTTTGACGATGATTGGCTAGGTGCTCCGTTTGCCATTGATGGTTTGTGTTTGTGACATTGCCTGGTGGCGACACCTGGACGTGGTCATGGTAACTGGCAGATGTTCAGATTGAAACAAAATAAATAACTGCAATACAGTTTAGTGCTTTATAGCAAATTTTTTCTTAAAGGGAGAGTCTGTTCCTCCACCCAGAATTAACCAGCGTAGTAATTTGTCTGCTCTGTTGAATATGGTAAAACGGGAAATTGTTGAACATCAAAGAGCATTGCAGTTATTTCAGCCGGCATTATTGCCAGTAAAGCTTGTTTTGAAACTGGGTGTTTTATTTACCATTTGAACATGCTCTGATATCTTCCAAATTGCGAACATTCTTACGAGATTACTAAACACAATTTGGCGGGAAGTATACCTTCAACATAGATATCATAGTCTTAAGAACATTATATTAATAAATGAAAAACTAGGAACAGACTGCCTCCTTTTAACTGAAGTGCACTGTTGTTGAAAGTACGGTATATACAATTTGACATCAGCAAAGCAAGTCATGAATGTCTTACTTTCAAGAACTCTTTGGAATTGCTAATTTTGTTGACTGAAATCATATTTTTTGATACATTATAACTGAGCATTGTACTTTATTTGTACAAGAATAGCACGGCGGTGACACTAAAGTTATGGTGACATTGTTTTTATAGACGTACTTCATTAAATAGCATGATGATCATTATGACAAAGTAACACTCATCTGCCAGTTATCTGATGTTGCACATCCAGGTAGTAAGTTTGCTTGTTCCTTCCCAGCATGCAGTAGTCAACTGTGGTCACGTGTGGAACCTGTGTTACTGACCCTGTCTTTTGTGTTGTGTTTAATATGCATTTTGAACTTTCTAGTTTCAGTTAATAATTAAAATGTTTATTGGACACACTGCAGATATTGGCCGTGCTTCGGCTGAGCTTGTCTAAGGTTTGAAAGTTCAAATTTGTTTGTTTTGTGAATGTTATCCTCATTTTGCAATATGACTCGCAATATCACTCAGAGGGTGTGGTAAAATTAATTTCACAAACAACATCTGGAGTTATTGATTGACAGGTAGAAAACAAAATGTTTCATGACTGAGTTAATAATTTTTTCAAATTGTGTCTGAAAATTTGGCAACCTATAAATACCATTTGGCTGCATACATTGTAGGTGTCAACAAATAAGCATTTTTGATAACAAATTATAAAATCAACTTCAGAATTGAGTTTCGAACATGAGCTTTACAGATGCAGAGATTAACTTGCAATGCTGATACAACAAAATGTACATTCTCAGATCACATTAACTTTAACAAAATCACACCACACATTTGTTCACTGTAAATACACTTATCCTGTTCAAAGTTGAACTGATGTTTTTTTATTAATGTGCAAGAATCACTTCTTGTGAGTGATTGATTTAGTAACTGAAGACTTTGTTGACTATTACAGGCAGAACAATGCGTACTATGTTCTGTGGTATTATAATCGTAATAACTTGGTGTGTCTGTCTCCCATAGGTGAACCTTCAGACTTCCTCTTTGTAGTAGCAGTAGTTTAGTTGGGGCCATACAAGCAATTATGCAGATAACTAAGAATCTTAACAGTTACTGTCTACACAAATTCCACTCAGTACAGTTTTATAATGTCAAAATATAATTTGTTACTCCAGATAATTACTATCGGAAACAATGAATTGACATGTCGATTGTTGATCATTTGATCACGACAAGAAACACGAGTGTGAAAACACAAGCACAAATACCTCAGTTTTGTTATTTTTGCTTCCACAATCATGCTTTTTTCTCTTTTGGTATTTTTTATTTGCTGCTTTGCTTGAGAGAACCAAACAGTGACTTTGTCACATGGTCTCAATAACTTATGGTTCTGTGTCTTGTATATGATGCTTGTGTGGTGGTTTGTGGGACCTTGTGACGTTCTCTTTCCAGCAGTATGACACTGTTGCCTGCGGAGTAGCAGTTGGTGAGATGTAGCCACCTCCTTCCTACTGTAGTCTCTTCCCGTCGACAACATCCAGGCTCTGTCATTGTCACTCAACACTCTGGCACGTGACGACGCCAGCATCGCCAACAAAATTCACATTTCATAATTACTGGTCCATGAACAAAATTCACATTTCATAATTACTGGTCCATGAACAAAATTCACATTTCATAATTACTGGTCCATGAACAAAATTCACATTTCATAATTACTGGTCCATGATATGGCATTGATAATGATGAGTATGTTAACAACGTATTACACATTAGCAATGTGTTGCTCAGTAAAATGTCAAAATTACCTATTACAATGTAATGTATAATTTGTTTATAACATACACGGATTGAGTGGGGCAGTGGAGTCCTGCATGTTGTCTTTCCCCTTCCAATGTGTGCTTTATAGGAGCATAAACATAATACAAATATATTATGTTTATGTGACATATTTTATGTTGCCCTGTTGCCAGCTAATCACACATACCAGTCAAACTTTTAAAGTTGTTCATATGACACTGTGGATGATTTGTAGTTAAAATTAGTAAGAAAATTTTAATTGTGTATTTTTCAAAAGTTTGGGGCAAAATATTACATTACAAGTTAAGCATGCATATTTTTTTAAATTATATACAAGACCAATGTTTTCAATATAATACCTACAGAATTTGGTTAAGATTTGGTAGAAATATTAAACAACGTATGTTGTCTGGTGACTGAATATTAAACATTTTATATTATATTAACATTATTTAATTTTGCTTAAATATTTTACAAATATTAAATATATCTGGTAATAAATATGTACACTTTAACATTTGTCTTAAAATATAAAGGTATGAACTACATGCATGGTTCAGATACAATAACCCACTGTTTGGAATAGGTGTGTTATTGTTGTTTGTATTTCAGAGTCGGCCCCACATTCTTCTGAACCCTCCCCTAGGGGCAGCACCCACAGCTCCCATGACAGTCCTCGATCAGATCACAAGGTCAGTTCAGGGTCGTCTCTCTCCATTGAAAGTTGCAGTGTCGTTGAAAATAAACCTGGTAATTTAACTTAAGGTATATGTGAGTACGTCATGGAAATAGTATTAGGATTGTGGAATAGTCCAGTTTGTATAGAATATGTTTAGAATTTTATTGATTCTAATTGAAAGCACACAGTTTTAACCGCAGGGTAGATACAAGGTAAAACCAATATATATATTCATTAAACTGACTAATTTATTAATTCATTTTCAAGATTAATAGTTAATATACTATTTCAGCTTGAAATTGTTTATAGATCTAAGATAAATAATCAGAAGACAGACAAAATATGTTGAAAAATATTCTACATTAATCAATCATACATGACCTTTGGACTAGGTAATATGCCTGTTTTTAATTTTAGTTTTGAGAGTTTATATGATACAATGATAATTTAAAAATAACTTTTAGTTTTATGTTAATTATTATATTTATTATTATTTATATCTAAAGCGCTTTAAGTAGTATTTATGTTATTTACAAGACGATATTGCTGTACAGTGACCATTCCCAATATCAATAATCCAATTCATCGTGAATGTATTGATTTAGCCTCAGAAGACTAAAAGGAGACATTGGTTGAGAGTGAGATTTTTCGGCCAGGTAGTTTAGTTAACAACGTTCCTTGTCTGTAGTTCCTACTGTTTGCTTTCAACTGGCATAGTTTAGAAGTTCACCAGTTAGGCTTGCCAGAATAATATTTGTGTTTATACTACCAGACCGACCCTGGTAAATGTAGCTGATTCTTACGATATGATGAAAATACATCATTGATTTCATATATTTGTTACCTGACCCAATCTCCAGATGTCAAAATATATTTTGATAGCTGATCTGAAGAAATTGTTAGTGTATTCTCACTACAACAAAATTACCAAGATAATACTGAAATGCCTTGCTAACTAGAAATATTCCCCCTAAAGAATTAATAAAAGAAAGAAAATCTGTCTTTCCTATTCTAAAATAATTAGACAACAGGATACACAAATATTATTCCGATTCACCTTATTGAAGTGTGATGTTCTCGTTTTTTGAAACACCATTATTTTGTTACATTTCTGTTACCTAGATAAGGTGTTTATTTACATGTTAGCCCTTGATATATGTATGTTATGTACTGCAAAGTAGAACATTTCTAATACTATTTTTCTATTATAAATGTGTCAAATAAATGTTTGGATTTAGCATCTGTACAACATAGCATAGCATGTTTTATATTCTTCATGCAAAGTCCCTAAATTGCATACTCACTTTAATTGATACATGATTTGCATAAACAAAAACAGTCTGAAGTGTTAATCTTGATATTCATCACTCCGTCATATTGATGGGCTCTCGTGAATAGGCTAGAATTTTGACTGGTGAGTACAGCACACCAGTGTGTTAGCATATCAGGACAGCCTGTTCCCGTCCATCAAAATAGGTCCACTGAAGCCATCCCTGCCCAATGTAGCCTTTCTATGATTTAAATTCACCTTTAGTGCCCCCAATATGAATGATTTTGTTGTAGTCGAGATTAAGTACACATTGTGTTGCGTACCCGTAATGTCTGCATGTATTCACACACAATACGTTTTCGACGCCCTAAAAATCTTCAAAATTAATTATTTTTGTGTACCGTACTTTTTCAGAAACAAGTAAACATTTTTTTCTTGGACTCGTTTATGATCGTAAATATTTGGACAGCGTGTCTGTGAATTATTTTTCGGTACTTTATATTTTTGAACAGCTGAAAATTGAATTATTTTGTTATGTGTTTGACTACACAGTACATTCATTACAGTATAACTTGATAGGCAAAAATATGCCAGTCCATGCCAGAAAGTCATGTAACGTCTTCCAACGTAAGGTGTAAACCAGTTGTTTGATATTGCAGGGTCTGGCGTCCAAGTCAAGTGTGCCGCCTGTAATCACCATGTCTGAGCCTTCGTACACAAACGGTGATGGTCAGCATGGAGCCATCAAGACTGGGCGTTCCACATCCACCCTGCCACAAGGCATCAGTCTGCCAGACGCGAGTCGCTCGCGAACATCCAGCCTGGACAGTGGACCTGGTGGGGACCCTCTTGGAAAACCATTCAAGGACAAGAAACGACACAGTATGTTTGGCGGCATCTTCAAGAAGAAGAAAGACAAAGGCGACAAGCTGTGAATGAAATAGCTGTATCGGTTACCGTAGAACTAACACACTGTTAACGTTACCTCGATCCTGGATAGACGCACGCCTCACAAATGTGGTGGGACAATTGCAACAGAATGTATCTGTACCGACACAACATGATTCTTGCCAACATGAGTTTGTGCAAAGACACTACGACTGGTCTCTTGATATAGAGAATATATTTTTACACCAGAGGTGCCAAAATAGCTATGCAATTGTTGACACGTTTCGTGAGTGATAGTTAGTGTGTGCGGTTCTTTCCAGGGAACAATACTTGCCGACAGGTAGTTAGGTTACGACTGTTACTAACAAATAATTTGTAGCTGTTGATAAAAGATAATGCACTTTGCCAAGTTATAATGTCAGGTAAACGAAGGATACCTTGTGCGGGCCGAAATTCTGTATTGATAATGAATTATTCTTCGTGAGGTGTTGTCTACAAATATAATGATGGCATCAGTTTAAAAGGAGCACATCTCCTTTAAAGTTTTATATAGTTATCAAATTTAAAACATAGCAGTTGTGTTTGTACAAAAATATAAAGGTTTTTGTATAACCAATAATGTAGCATGTAAAGAGGTGTTTCTCTATAACAAGTCTTGATGTTTTCGTCAACTTTGTAAAGAGTTATAGTTTGCCTGCAATTATGCACCCTTGGTCTGTTAATGTTGTAGATATTTCTCTCTTTGTCATATGGCCTAGTTGCGTTTTTAGTGTTGCAATAGTTTGAAATTTGAGTAAATACAGTTGAATTTTATTTAAGTTTGCTGTGAGAAAGTGTTCTGTACACCGTCGTGCTTGGGTTGATGCTACTGCTGCTGTACACTGTGATTGGGTGGTGGATGGATATTTCTCTTCAAACATGTCATTAACATCTTATCAAGACAGTCACCATGTCTGTTTTGCAAAACCAAACATAAAAGAAACAATTATTAAAGAATACCTGGTGTAACATAGTCAGTATCCAAAACTTGGGACTATTTATTTGAGACTAGCTTGTGATAGTTGACAAGGGTCATTCTGCCCATATCGGATTGTGTGTAAATTTTCTTTCCTTCAAAGTATTTATATTTATCTGTGAAAAGACCGAATGCTTTGAACACAATTGTTTGCCAGTCTCGACAGGCTGTGGACAACATTCCATGTTCGTACACCACTGTAAAACGGCACATACTCGGCTACGTAGTTGTGATATCGAGTTAATTGAGTCAGTTACTTATGTTAGTTGCTACATTTCTTATTTTGAGAATAAAACTGTACATCATGTAAAGTGTGTGTGTTTTGATTGATCTAACTAAAAACATGGATACACTTGAGTTTTATGACATTTGTTTTATTGAAAGGTTTTGTACACTTTTAAATATGAGTTTGTCCTACTATGTTTGTAAACTTTTGTCAAAATTAGTTGCTAGCTCTGCTGCGTCAGCTGCTGCAACTTGTGACTGAGGCTGCTCAGATTGCGTTTGTTGAGTCTTCATATTTCCTCCCTTCTTGTCTCCTGCCTGCAAACACAACATTTTTACACACACTTGGCACAACTACCATTGAAGCTGTATGTCTTTGGAAAAAGATGAGACAGAGCTTTATTGATAGGTTTGGTCTCCAAAAAAGTAAGGTAACATTACCGGAAAAAATGCCTGTTGAAAGACATTGTAGAATTGGACACAAGGAAATTATGTGGAGAGTAAACATACAGATTACATTAATATATATGCAACAGAAAAAGTAGACCCCAAAGAAACCGAGTAAATTTGAGTTTCTATACTTACGAAAATTATAAGATGTAAAAACATTTGCAATGACGCAGGACCACAAGAAAACTGCCAGAATTATAATAGATTATGAAATATAACAAATTAATCAGATTTTAAGATTCACAATGTAGATTTTCACAATTATAATAAAAAGTACGGCAACAAAATTGGTAATTCTTGCTAAAATATAAGACCATATAAAAGATGTATATTAATGCCATAAATTATGTATCTGTGAAACGTAAGTTCGGCCCACCTGATTGTGAGGTGGACTGTCCAGTGTTATTGTGACTGGTCCGTCATTCTGTATGTTCACCTGCATGTAAGCACCAAATTGGCCATCTACAAGCAATCGGTAAACCTACTAAAACTGAGGAACAATATGGCTGGATCAGTGTTGAAGAGATGAAAGAACTTGTGAGTTTTATTCTAGACACAGACCCATTGACACAGACTGGCATATTCTATCAACTGTTCACTCCACAGTGGAACGTGCTGGTGAAAGCTACAATGCAATCAATCTAAAAATGTACTTTTGATAAGAGTTTAGAAATGTTGCTTCTTAAGAAACCTTTCTTAAAAAAAGATGGCAATCTTGTACAACTCCAGATAAAATAAAACATTGAAAACCGTGATAATTTGTACCATTACCTTCGATGGCATCTGGTCGATATGCCTTGCGCATTTCCTCAAGAAACAGGTTGTAGAACTGTTCTGATTTCTCCGTTGACATCGCGAGGTGGAAGTCTGGCTTGTTTCCCTTTAGCACGCTGTACAGAGTGAACTATCAACACAAAGGTGACGTCACATGACACATTGGTGAACCAAGAAACATTGAGCTGCTACTGGCATGCCATTTGTATATAGTGTGCAGGGGCATATCCAGAGAGGGTATTCTAGGGGGCCCCAATACCTCCAGTTGCACCACCCCGCCTTGAGGATTGCCAAAAACCTCTTCTTCAGCATGACTTCCGGAAGACAAGAAGGTGGGGGTTGGGGTGTTGTTGAACATTTTTGTTGCAGTGACATTCAAAATTTTGGAAGCTTACCAAAAACCTCCATTTGTACCCTCTTGAGACTCACGTAAATGGGGGTGCATGCTAGAGATCTAGGGGGCACCCACTCGAGCCCTCCCTCTGAATCCGCCTGTGTGCACCTGTCATAATTGTTTCTTACATAGGCTTGTAAATAAAATAAAGAATTGCACGGCAAGCGATGGTCACGACAATGTGATTTCATTTATTGAAATGTAGACATGTTGATGTTATTTCCAATTGTACAACAACACGTGTGGTAAGTTCAGCAAGTACACAATATCCTGTACACTACTTGATAACATAACCAATGCACTGACAATTACCGCAATGCAGGCCTGTATAATATCTATATATTAATGTCGACTCTGAGGCACTCTAAGTCGCGTGCTGGACACCCACCTGACTGACACAGAGGACGTCAAACTGCTTGTCCATGACACTCTTACACCAGCGCTTGTCATCGTCTCCGTCAAACACCCGCAGTTTCAACACCTTTCTCACACTGAAATAACACGCTACAGTTCGTCTCAAAACTTTGCAAAGTAAAAAACGTAGCATTATGTATGGATAGGTGGTGGGTTGGACGTCACTGCGGGGAAATAAATCAATACAGTGGCGACACCTGGAGTGGAGCATATATTAATGCACATTTATGCTATCGTGGATTTTGGAAATAGGCAGCATGGTTAGTATCATTTTTATAACTTTGTAACATCGGCTGAATCTGGTGGGGATTGGATTACTGGGCGTGGTTTTAGAAGCCATTTTGGAGTCCTCAAAAGTCCCACATCACCTATTTGGTAGTGGTGGGTGGTGGCTCAGGACAATACACATATTGACCAGTGGTGGGTGGTGGCTCAGAACCAATACACATATTGACCAGTGGTGGGTGGTGGCTCAGGACAATACACATATTGACCAGTGGCGGGTGGTGGCTCAGGACAATACACATGTTGACCAGTGGTGGGTGATGGCTCAGGACAATACACATATTGACCAGTGGTGGGTGGTGGCTCAGGACAATACACATATTGACCAGTGGTGGGAGGTGGCTCAGGACAATACACATATTGACCAGTGGTGGGAGGTGGCTCAGGACAATACACTTACTGACCAGTGGTGGGAGGTGGCTCAGGACAATACACATATTGACCAGTGGTGGGAGGTGGCTCAGGACAATACACTTACTGACCAGTGGTGGGTGATGGCTCAGGACAATACACATATTGACCAGTGGTGGGTGGTGGCTCAGGACAATACACATATTGACCAGTGGTGGGAGGTGGCTCAGGACAATACACATATTGACCAGTGGTGGGTGGTGGCTCAGGACAATACACATATTGACCAGTGGTGGGAGGTGGCTCAGGACAATACACTTACTGACCAGTGGTGGGAGGTGGCTCAGGACAATACACATACTGACCAGTGGTGGGAGGTGGCTCAGGACAATACACATATTGACCAGTGGTGGGAGGTGGCTCAGGACAATACACATATTGACCAGTGGTGGGAGGTGGCTCAGGACAATACACTTACTGACCAGTAGTGGGAGGTGGCTCAGGACAATACACTTACTGACCAGTGGTGGGAGGTGGCTCAGGACAATACACATATTGACCAGTGGTGGGAGGTGGCTCAGGACAATACACTTACTGACCAGTGGTGGGAGGTGGCTCAGGACAATACACATATTGACCAGTGGTGGGAGGTGGCTCAGGACAATACACTTACTGACCAGTGGTGGGAGGTGGCTCAGGACAATACACATATTGACCAGTGGTGGGAGGTGGCTCAGGACAATACACTTACTGACCAGTGGTGGGAGGTGGCTCAGGACAATACACATATTGACCAGTGGTGGGTGGTGGCTCAGGACAATACACATATTGACCAGTGGTGGGAGGTGGCTCAGGACAATACACTTACTGACCAGTGGTGGGAGGTGGCTCAGGACAATACACTTACTGACCAGTGGTGGGAGGTGGCTCAGGACAATACACATATTGACCAGTGGTGGGTGGTGGCTCAGGACAATACACATATTGACCAGTGGTGGGAGGTGGCTCAGGACAATACACTTACTGACCAGTAGTGGGAGGTGGCTCAGGACAATACACTTACTGACCAGTGGTGGGAGGTGGCTCAGGACAATACACATATTGACCAGTGGTGGGAGGTGGCTCAGGACAATACACTTACTGACCAGTGGTGGGAGGTGGCTCAGGACAATACACATATTGACCAGTGGTGGGAGGTGGCTCAGGACAATACACTTACTGACCAGTGGTGGGAGGTGGCTCAGGACAATACACATATTGACCAGTGGTGGGAGGTGGCTCAGGACAATACTCTTACTGACCAGTGGTGGGAGGTGGCTCAGGACAATACACATATTGACCAGTGGTGGGAGGTGGCTCAGGACAATACACTTACTGACCAGTGGTGGGAGGTGGCTCAGGACAATACACATAACATTTTTCTGGACTTTGTAAACTTGTGAGATTACATCACTCGAATTAACCCAGCTCAAATGATACCTGCATAAGAAGATTTAGCTCCGAATTTTTAACTTTACTCCCCAAGCCTGCATCCTACTAGTTCTGCCCATATCTTTTGGGTGAATACATTTCTTTTAATTATTAACCATAAGACTTCCGTATTCACATTAAGCCATGTAGACAATGAAACAGGAAATCTCTCATGTGCAACTGCTGAACGGTGTTACGTACTTACATATATTCAATATCTTTAGGGGTGTCGTCTCTCGTTATGCCAATGAGTACACACAGACCGCGTCCAATTGACCCGACCACTTCGTCACCCACTGTAAACATGTCATGAGACATATACAAACTCATAGTGACAGTTGATGGCTTGCCGTCAGTTAATGGTGTTCCAGACATTAATACCCTGCAACACATTCAGCAATTAATACCTGCTTTTCAGACAATTTTCAGGTTGCACAATTAAAAACATACAGAAATTGGGTTCTGTATTGCCAGACACATGCACAACTTCACAGTACAGCAAATCCACTGTGAGGGTTACATTTCATGACAACATGAAAGGCATTATAAAAGTTTCTTTTGTAAAATGTTACTTCAAATGGGGCTATGGACAATAGGTTGCAGAATGATCCTATAAATTAAAGTTGATTCATTAACCATATAATCTCCATACTGAAATGACAGCCTCTAAATTAGCCTATTAAACAAATTATTTTGATACTTAAAATTGTAATACTAATTTACTTGTTTGCAATATCTTGTTATTCTTCACTATACAACATGCATTTAGGAGTCAAGGCTAGAGTCAACAACAGTTATTGCATATACAAGTACAACAGGCTAAAATCTATAGTACTTATGTGACGCTAGGTCTGTCTGCTATCTCGTGGTTTCTTATGTGGTTGCTTCTGATAGCTTCTCTCTTTAATGCATATCCATTTTATTATACACTACACAATTATAGTCAAACTATTATGTAGCAACCTCACTTGATAAAATATTTTATGCCAAGCCATAACATGATAACCAAAGCTAAGATGTCGAGAGTGCAAGACTTCAAGATTTAACAAGATTACCACCCAGAGAATTAACTCTAGGTGGCAGGTGGACAAGGAAGCCCTTTGGCTTATCGAGAGTCCGACCCTTTTATTTATGTGTATCCCGCCCTTCTGAGGTATGTGTCGATTTTATTTTTTTAAATATTCACGCTAGTAGCACCCACACAATCAGCAGATAATCTGTTCCATTCATTTACAGTCCTTTGTGAAAATGAGAACTTTCTTATATCTAATCTACACTGCTCCTTTGCTAATGTAACTTCATGTCTTCTAGTCCTTCTATCTTTCTTAACTGAGAAAAAAATATTTCTATCAATATTTTCGTAACCATTCATTATTTTAAACACTTCTATCTGATCTCCTCTCAATCTCCTGGTCTCTAGTGTTGTTAAGCCGTATTTTTTTAGGCGTATTTCGTTTTTTGAATTTTAGTGTGCAATTATAACAGAGAATCAAGATACATAAATAACCAATGGTCTATGACCGCAATGTATTGTCATGGAAGCAAAACAATTACACTGATCAATGTCACGAACGAGGTGGGTTTACCGTCATTAATTATATTTGTTTTCTGAAAAACCTTAAATTCTGGCACTTGTTTAGAATCTGGACCGACCTAAATGTTGCTGTTATGATTATATTTTAGCCTAAATTTAATATCTCGGTGTATTTATTCAATAATTTCACATTACTTCAGGCATGTAATGTTAACAAATGTTGCGTCTTGTGGCACTTTTGAGGCCCAAATAGCATTCTAGTTTGTGCCAGTTTGTGCTGCTGCAGCCAGGCATTAAAAAAAGTAAAAAAGGTAAGTTCTTATACATGTGTATAGTGCAGTATCCAGTCCTCAGGACTGCTCAAAGCGCTTTACACTTTATTCCCTGGCAGACCTGTTGAATCGAACACCATCTCGACTTCTCTGGGAAGCATTCAGCCACACTGCAATTAATGCGTGAAGACTATTCGTACACAAATATCCACCACTGTCTATAGCCAGGTACTCATTCATATAGCTGAGTGAACTGAAGCAATCTAGAGTAAACAAACTTGCCCAAGGTTCGACACTGCCGCACAGGATTCGAACCTTGTTCTCTCAGTCGAGAGTCCGAAGCTCTTACCGCTGTGCTACTGACATGCCGAACACTTGAAATAAGTGATAACCGTGCATGTTGGTGAATGGTGAAAACCAGAAGATTCTTAGCAGGCCTTGACATTAAGATTTTGTATCCACTGGCCCGGCCAAAAAATTACTGGCCCGGATTTGATAAAAAATATGTTGATACTGTGGTATCTGTTGATCGCTTCACAAGACGTCGACAATGCAAAGTTAAATGAAGATTTTTAATCATGGTATAACTCTGCAGTCTGCTGTTAATGCAAAATCTGAGACATCACCGACCTATTTTCAGCTCGGGGCTTGATACTTTATCTGGCTATCCTCAGCACATCAAAAGCATTTCTTGGTTTTGCCTGTGCCTGAGGCTCAGTGCAATGGCCGGTATTGCCGGGATCAGGCCAATTATCACGCGGGTGGATACAAATGAGTTTTGTATTGCATACATGTCATTGCATATGCGTGGCTGAGTTTTAGTTGCTGTTATTTAATTAGTTATAACAAAAATGTAACAAAACAAATATTGATTTAAATACCAAATAAAAAGATTACGCTTTAGGGTTGTCCTATTTTTCTAGGTAGGGTCAGGTTACCGGAAACACGATGACGGTCAATGAAAGATTGAAACCAGTGGCCCGGCGGGCCAGTAAAATATGAAAACTGATAGCCTGAACTGACCCGACAGCCTAAAAAAGGCACCGGGCCAGCGGACCAGTGTTAATGTCGAGGCCAGCTTAGGCATCAAATATGCACTAAGAAGCAATATTTTTGTAATGATGGAATTAGTGCATCGACGTATCAAATTTAGGTAAAATTATAACTTAATAAATAATGGCAAAATTGAGTTGGATCCAGATTTTACACAAGTGCCTAAATTCCTAATTCAACAAACAAATATAAGTAATTATTCAATACTGCCAGTGACAGCAGGGAGTGAATAATAAAACTAATAGGTTTTAATAGCCAGCAATAGTGGAATTGAATAGTCAATAGAATAGCCAATAAAACACGTCTTTAATTTGTACTTTAGCCTAGCCCTAGGCCTAGGCCCTAGCCTAGGCTAGCCTTAACTAAAAGACAACAAATATGTTAATCCTCATATATGCTTGCTCGCGCAGGAGAAAGTATATAGTTAACTCGAACTAACTTCTTTGTGACTGCATAAACGGAGCGTAAAGTCAAAGGTATCAACTGTCAAGCCTACAGGCTACAATAGTTACAGCATGACATGGTATAAAGGAAAAGCATACGTAGCTCCTGAAATTTGAATATCGTTCACAAACATCTGTCTACATTAGCATACCTGAGACGCTAGCTTGCATAACTCGTTGAACAACTGCTCTCATTGTCTTAGCTAATACACCTAAACAACCTAAAATATATCTTAAAAGGTAAGTTACTAAGTATTAGCTTATACAGGGCTGATTGTAGGGATAACGAAATATTGTTTGACATATCAGACAAATGCAAAACATAAAACGGCTGCATACAATATTTATAACCGGTTAATCCGTATAATAATAACTATTCGTTTTGAATGCTTAGTTATATCTAACAACATATTATTATATGAATTTTGGTTAGTAACATGTACATTGCCATTTGTAAACGTACTTATACAGGAATTGTTCATTTTATCGTTATTTTCAAAGCGGATGTGCGGAACCGGAAGTTCATCCCGTAACCTAGTTACCAGATGTGATTACTAATACCGCGGAAAGATTAGCTTCTCATCTAATATTTTCGACGATTTTAATATAGAAAACGCCGTATCATCTGCATAGGCAAGCACAGGTAATGTGCACTTACATTTGTTTGATATTATTATCACATGATGCCAGCAAGACATGGTGAATCACCTAGTTAGGTCTGCAATAACGAATGATATCACGAATGCCTCATGATAAACAGGACTGCACTCTGGAGTGGAGTCTGTGGAGATTAACTTGTCATTTAAAAATACTCGGTCCATCTTGTTAATTTGTGACCTGGCACCATCTATCAAATGCATAATTGACTTTGCCATATCACCCATAAGAACAAAGCAGACACCCGTCCGACTTGTGCTCCAGTTCCACGAAGACTTCAAGTTCCAGGAATCCCAATATAATTACCCATAAATTTGTTTACCATTCTCACGAGCTGCTGAGTGGTATTGTGTTTTCAAATACCTAACTATGTCTACTTCTAAAACCACCGGTACTTGCAGGCAAGCAACATTATTGGCTGGGCTTATCTTCCGAATTTTGCAAGGCAATCTGCTAGGGGGTACTGAGACTGGTGTAAGTACCTGGCACGTATGTGAGGATGCATCTTTACCGATGAATATATTTTTGACTGCTCCCACAATCAGCGAGCACTGAAACAGTCAAAATGCTCACAATCGAAGGAAGTTCCATTTTGTTACTACATTTATATAAACCTGACCGAGTTTCTTGCTAGTGTGTGTTCCAAATGGAGTCAAAATAGACATGTACTGCATGCTATTCTTTCTGACCACATATCTGCTTATTTTCTGTGTTGCTGTCTTCATTCGGTCGATCAGTCTCTCATTATTGTTCCTACGGTAAACCTGGAATGGTTTGGCTAACAAGCATTTTCAAGTGCAGGTCCCTCTCTCTTCCACTAGAGCTAAGAACCCTGTGTGATCCTGGATATTTTAGGAGGGACCTGAAAACATTTCTCGTAAATCAGCCTTTTTGTAATTTTTTAAATACAAGACTATTCTATTCATATGGTATTCCATGAACACTGGCATGTAAAGCCTTGTCATGAATTAGCTTGTACCGCTATTAAAATGTAGCTAAACAAGTTAGTGGCTGGTCATTTTTAACACAAATATTCTCAGAAATGTTCCAATGTATTTTATGTTTTCATTATTTTAGCCATGGCTGACGTTGACTTACCATTGAGACAACCAGAGCCTATCATTGTGACAGTGTTGAGAGCCACAAACCTGGTAAGACACTTGGTAATGGTTACAACTAATATACCTATATTTCCCATATTTAAAGATATTCATTCCATCATTTATTTGTAGAACTATTTCTCGTTGGACAATTTACGGAACAAAATTATGTAATTGCTGTGATGTCAGGGACGACAGTTAAATGCAGTGAAAGTTTTTGTTCAATATAACTTTAAGTTAATGTTTCATAAATGTTTATTACAATTAACTGAAGTGGTCACAAAATCACCAAATAAATAACCAAATGTAAGTTTTTTCTAGCATACTATTTGTTCATTTAATATTTTTATGAAAATATATTTTTAAAATATGCATTTAAAAAAACATTTGCCCAGATTGCTATTAGATTTAGAGTGCAAAACTTATTTTTAGGGATTTAAGTTACCAAGATATTGTAAAAATTGTTAATATGTCACACTGGCCATCATTAACTAACCATTATCTGGAAACATTGATATAAGATATATGTTTCCACCACAGTGCAATGGTTGATATGTTGTCATTCACATGAATGTATATTAATGGTGATTGCAGAAAGGACAGAAAGGTGACAGCCTCACAGCACTCGTGAAGTTGGAGTACATAGACAGGCCACTGGGGGAGTCAGCGAAGGTGGACTGCAGCGTTGACCAACCCGCAGAGTTCAACTACAATGCCACAGTCACGATCCTGTTTGAAGACCCAGCCAGTCTTGACGAGGTGGCACATCGACCGGTCTTGTGTACGTGTGCATTTTCATTCAGTCACTCATCTTTATGGCTTAGGAGACATACAATGCTTGAACAATCTTGAGAACATGGCTGCTACTCATTTTGGTATTGCGTCCTTTGTCTGGTAAGATTCCATAAGTCATGAGGGATTTAAAAAAATAAAAGCATTACTTTTTTCCATTGGACCACATATGGACTCCTGAAACATGTGCAAGATGCAATGTATCTAGAAGGAAAGAATTATCGTACACACATAAATATTCTAACTCAATTAGACATGACCAGACATGTTGTTGCAGGTGTGTTGATGTTGTTGCAGATGTGATGACGGATGTTGTTGTACATGTGTTGATGTTGTTGCAGATGTGTTGATGTTGCTGCAGGTGTGTCGATGTTGTTGCAGGTGTGTCGATGTTGCTACAGGTGTGTCGATGTTGTTGCAGGTGTGTCAATGTTGTTGCAGGTACAGTGATGGAGGTTCTGCCGAAGGAGAAGAAGCAGAAGGATGAGAAGACGATCGTCCTCGGCCAGTGCTTCATCGACCTCTTCCCCCTGCTCCAGGGTAGGCAGAATTAGAGAACAGTTTACCACAAGGTGTCCCATTTTCAACAAGCAAGGTTGTTGCCATATGTATGCTAATACTATCAACAACAGTTTAAACTTTGAACAAACATCAGTTCAAACAAACGTCAATTCAAATAAACATCATTTCAAATAAACATCAGTTCAAACAAACATCAATTCAAATAAACGAAAATAAAAAATCATATTTGTTTTTTGTTGTTGCAGGGGAAACTAAGTATAAAACATCACTTAGTATCATCCCCACACAGGGATCACCATTAGACAATCTTCCTGCGGATCACCCAAAGGTATGTACGCAGAGGGAAAACACACTAACATGTTGGCATGGAAACATTTCGTACACTTTTATTGCCTTCCTTGTATTATGTTGCAAATCAGACATTGCATATCATAAAACCGTACAATTAAATATATGTATTGTATATGTATCATATCTGAAGATGTATTATTATGTGTCAATGGCACTGAGTATGACTACTGTGGCGAATTGATGTTTGCAGGCTGAGCTTGACATCCAGTTGTCTGTAAACGAACCTCTCCTGACTGAGACACAGCGGAAAGACGCCAACCTGATGGCAATCACCATGGAAACCCTCTTCTCGCCCCCAGAAAGCTGGGCTATTGGGGGAGCCCAGCAGGGGTTTACCTATGTTGCAGCAATGCCGATGCCTCTCAATGCTGATGTATGTAGCAAATAGTTTTAGGGAGCCTGTTTTTTTTAAAAATAAGTGAATGAATCACTAATAGGTAACTGATGCTGTAGACTGTTGAAGCTGCCTAAGCATAACACAGAACATTGCATAGTTCTTGTAATATTTCTTTATTTATGTCTATGTTATGGGAATAATATTTAATAATATTGACAAATTATCATTTAACATTTAAAATGATACAAATAGTGTAATAGCATTAATTTTCATCTTGATAAGCTTTGGTGGTATTATCCTCTAATTGTCAGATGCACAAATCAAATTGTTTTCCTTATTTTTCTTTTTATTAATTATTCCATGCACTCATTCATCCAGGAGGAATTACACAAAATCTGCCTGCAAGTATAAATAGATCTTTAAAATGCAGAGCTAAAATATCCAACTTGTTACCCAAATATTCTGAAAATGCTACAACAGTCTTTTTACAATCTTCCCAGTATTTCAGCACTAAACACGTCATCTGTATGAATCTCTGCAACATTAACAGGAATCTCGTAGACCTGTCTACAGTATTCCAGCAAAACCATAATATATTCATACAAGCTTGTACATATTGATTAAATAAACTGTTGTGTGATCATAATGGCACAGTAGGTAGAACTAGAACATTGGACTTTCAATTGAGAGAACTTGGGTTTGAATCCTGTGCTGCCATGTCGAACCTTGGGCAAGTTCGTTCACTCTACATTGCTCCAGTTCGCTCAATTGTGTGAACACATACCTGGCTGTAGACAGTGGTGGATATTTGTGTACGAATAGTCTTCGCACATTAATTGCAGCATGGCTGAATGCTTCCCAGTGATGTTAAGATGGTTTTCAATTGAAAAAGTCTGTCAGGTAGTAAAATGTAAAGCGCTTTGAGCAGTCCTAATGACTGGATACTGCACTATATATAAGGACTTACCTTTTATAAATACAATCTTGATGGTTCAGTGTTGCCTTGTGTTGACAGAAGGACAATAAGGTGGTGTTTGCCCCCGGGATGCTGAAGCCACCTCCAGACAAAGAACCACCCAGCAAGCAGAAGAAGTGGCCAGTGCAGGGCAATGCAGAGCCCGCAGTCATGTATATCCCTAGCAAGTGAGTGCATCACTCGTCACATTCACACATGTTCACACAGATACGTGATTAGCCACAGCGAACCGTGTATTACGTTGCACAGACAATAACTGTCTAGATCAGGTTCCATCAATTTTGTGATTATGGCAGAAATTCACACCTTAGGATCTGACCTTTTGAAGTCTAGTTTATTTTCCTCGACAAGCAGTCGGAACTAATCAAATACACGCGTTTATGAAACCATCATATATTTGAAAACGATGGACGATATGAGTCAAAATGGCCGTGTTTCTCAAAACGTTGCTTTCTAAAGTTTGTCTTAATTTTAGCAATACATCAAAAACTAACAATTGAGGTATCATTTTGAAGCTCACGATCTTTGGAATGCAAAAGTGCACAAAACTTCATTTCACAATTCTTGACTTAATACAGTATTTACTGTGGCAAATTACATATATATATATCCATCCAAAACAAATTGAGAAATTGGAAGCAGTGAACATGCATTGGAAATACAACATGATGGAAGGAAAGTGAAGTATTGAAAAAATTCTATCGGGACAAAAAGCTCATAGATTATGCCTTTTTAATTTCTTTGAGATAATCAGAGTGGACCCTTGACCTACCCGCGTCCAAATTGTTTTTTATATTTAATTGTTAAAACTATTACAAAACCGATTAGGATTGTGCACTCATAAGAAATTAAAGCAAGTATACAGCCAATTTTGTGTTAACATAAAATAATGGTGGTATATAAAAATTTATTTCATGAAGTCAAGTTGTTGCAATTTAAGGTACAGGTGCTTGTATTTCTACAACAGAACAGTTTTTTTTTCTTCAAATTAAGTTATCACAGTCTAAAATTAGCTGAAGCTACCATCATAGCAAGTGTCTGTGATTTATTTATGCATTGATTGCTGAAAGTTGTTGGTACAAAGTTACAAACCATCTGTTAAATTGCAGGTTTATAGTCAGTGATAACATAGAGGATGAGGATGGGGATTTCAAACAGAAGGATGACAGAGAACACCGGAATGTTGCAGAGAATGAGAGGAACAGAGTTACCTGGAACATAGAGAGGAGATGCTTCCTTGACGTCAGTGCCACCAAAATGTAGGTTCTTGCCTTGTCTTGGGAGCCATTTTGTTTCTTGCTGTGTCTCAGCAGCCATTTTGTTTCATACTGTGTCTTGGCAACCATTTTTCTTCTTGCTGTATCTTGGCAGCCATTTTGTTTCTTGCTGTGTCTCGGCAGCCATTTTGTTTATTGACCAAATTTTAATTGTTATTTAAAATATTTCTCTAATAAAAGTTATCTAAAATATTATTGTAAATCGTAGCCAGTGGGAAGATGAATACCAGAGAAAAGGAATGACCACATATCATAATAGTAATGATTAGAAATTTGAAAATTAGAGTGTTTTGTTACAGATTAATTGTTGTTATGACTTCATGAACATTTTTGATGTACGGACTGTGGACTTCAGAGAATTCAGTTGTTGATGATGTGTTTTCATCCTTTGAATCACTGTTATGTTTTACACACAAAAATGTAATTTTACAAAAGTAATTTTTATGTTATGATACCTATGTTTAAAAATCTTTAATTTAAAAAAATACCTGTTCCTGTCAGCAGCACAATAAAGAAGTACCTTATGCTCACTGGTTCTTGTTCTATATTATACAATCTCATTTTCAGCTTTCAAGACAAAATAGCAAAAACACGCTATTGGCCTGTGGAAATCTTCAGGATGACAATGCCTTCTGCTGCGAAAGGCAAGAAGGTAATTAACATCCCACGTTACTTTGTAAATATGCAGATTGATCATGTCGATTCACCTAACTTATTGCTTGTGTATTATTTGAACTATACTATGATTAGATAACATGAAATATTAAAACATTACAAAATAATTTCTAAGCCATACATGATTCATTGATTTTATTATAAAAGCAGTAGTGATTGGTTACTTATTTATACATCTTAAACTAAAAAATTGTTGGACGTCGTTGTATGTTAATAAAATTGACAATGATTTTATTACATTTTCCAATGACGACACAGAAAAAAGTCTTGCCTGTGTTGGAAGCCAAGGCGGGTAATCAAAAGGCAAACACATTTGTTTGTAAATGTTTCATTTTGATAATGTTCAACCAGAGTATTTGGTAGTCAGAAAGAAATTCTGGCAATGTTTTATGTTGTTAGTTTTGTGTTGTTGCATTGTGCAAAGGGGTGTGCTCAATTAGATGTCGTACTACATTTTACGTAAGGCAACAACACACAAGTCATCTCTTTATGATTGGCTGAGAGGGATTTAGGTGGAATTTGGTGGTGTCATTGTGCAATATTTACATTACCTCTGCAACCACAACTTTTGCACAACAGCTGTATGTAAAATCAATATTATTACAGCCAATCAGCGTATGAAGGCTGGCCATCTGCACAAAACTCTTGACAGAAAGCGGCACATCCATTTGAATTGGTTTCCAACTCTCATTATGCTGTTTGTTGCTATTAGTTGATGACAACATTTTCACTCCACCTCCCTCCCTCCCACCCTTCCGTCTGTTTGGAAGGACCTGATCTTATTGTTATATTGCTTCTTAAATAATCCTTTGCTGGTTTATTTCATGTTTGTATTTATTATAATCTAGAGATGATTCATTTTGAAACACTCTTGGCACTGTTGCAGTAAATAACTAGTATGGCTATTTCTGCATGAGAGCAGGAATGGCCCCAATTTTCTGGCTCTTACCTAAATTTATAGTAGTGTCAACAATGTGTTATTGTTATAATTCTTACATAATGGAATTTGTTAATTACTGTGGACTTTGTTGTAAAATGTTTTTTTCGTAATTAATTTTGATATGAACTTGTTTAAACCCATAATGTGGCCTGTTAGAATGTGCTGGTTAGGTAAATGAGGCAATGTTGGAAGATCTCCAATTGCTCAAATTTGTTTTGTAAATGTTTAATTTAGATAACATCCAATCAGGGTATATGTTGATAAGACTTTCTGGTTATTTACAATCAAACTGATGTGTTGTTCATTTGTGTAAAAGATTTATTTACTCAAAAAATGAAATGTTTAAAAAAAGTAGAATATCTACCTTTCAGGATGCCAGCGATGACATGCACCTTTCATTCCATGGTGTTGTCTACATCAATCTCGCACCTCTGCTCTATCCTGGAGGTAAGACACCAGGTGTCAGCATTAGTTGTTCTGAAGATATCTAATGTTTCGATCACTGAAACATAATTCGTAAGGACTTGTGAAATGCATTTGCTGCAATACTGAACAGATGTTTTCAGAATAAATGACAACATAAATGATGATGGTTTTCATAATTCAATTCTGCCTATTGTAAATCAAATGTCTAATTGTTGCTAATACTTTGTATCCTCCCTTATAGGTAGTTTCACAGTATTTATCGATACATTCCCTCAGATATTTTCTACTTCTTTGTGTTTGTATTTTATTTTCATTCAGTGCTGAATTTTTAGTCTGATAAATCTACACAAAATGTATTTTATTCACTGCTCCTCGCCTCATCTGTAGTGTAGTTATAGGATGTTATGTGTATTGGAATCTGCTGCGCGTTGCTAGGTTTATGAAGAGAAAGAGAGTCACGGAATAAGGGTGGAAAATGGCAATGCCCTTTAATGACATGTAGTCAATAGTAATGTAAATGGTAAAGACAAGACAATGGGCATTGCCGTCAACCTAGATAGCAAAAAGCAATTCCCCTTACAAACGTAGATGAGTCGTACATATCTGTCGATGGGGAATGCCAATAATTAACTATCTAAGCGGAATAAATGTGGGGCCCAGAAACCACCATCCAAAACACTAGGGCGACTAAGCTGGAGTAGTTGGGGAAGGAGGGTGGGTACAACAGAAAACGGGCAGCAGAGAGCAAACAAACTTTCTCTGTGACAGAGGAATTTAGACTGAGTTTCCCCAGTTCAGATACTGGGCAGTGATTGGCTACTGCCTGGTCACTGCCTGGTTACCAGAGTGGAATATTCCCTTATTAGGATATAGGCTCTCTGCGACCTGACTGTGACCCCCTCTGTTGTATTCCCAAGGGATAGCTGTATCCAGCTTAGCGCAGAGGCAACATCAATGGTGACATTGTCCAGATGTGTCTGGCCAATGTTTATGTCTCAGTGCTGTGAGTAAAATGTATTTAATTCATGCTGGATTAAACACTTATTTTGAGTTAACAAGGCATGCTTAGAAAAAAAAGGATTTTGTTACCAGCATACCTTCATAATTGTCTTGTTTATTTCCAGTAAAGAGAATCCGAGGTGCATACAAAGTTCATCCATATTATGATGCTGATCTCTTTGAAAAGGTGCGTATGAATTTTTTTATTTTTTTATTTCTGTTCAGGTTTTTACAAAATTATATATATTTTTTAAAGTATTTTAATGATGTAATAATAATTTGTACTAATTATGTATTTCTTACAGCCAAGAATGACCAATTTGTGGTGGTAAAAAATATAAATGACTGGCTCATTGACTCACAGACAAAATATGCTTGTGTTGCAGACTCAGCGTAAAGGAGGGATTGCAGACGAGTCATCAAAGATTGCCTTTGGATTGCTGTCAGCTGGCGGGACTGCCTTCCCAAGGAGTGGCGGTGGAAAGAAGGAAGCTGAGGCCAAGGGAAAGGAAGGAGGGAAAGCTAAAGGAGGGGTAGGTACACAGGGAGCAGTGGTGTATTGCAGTTAAGACGATGTCTTGTTTCGTCTAGGCTGCAGATAATATCCATTCTCTGTTCACGGTTTCTTGTTGTGTTTGTTCGATATAGGTAAAGACAATTGGTACCCTGCGTGGTTATTGTTTCACTGTAATTCCTCATGATGGTCTTAATTAACTAACGTACGTAAAGTCAACAGTATTACAATGGAACAAATCGGCATACCTCATTATGATTTTATGATTCTGTTAATGATCATATCCTGTTTATTTATGTCATTCAGTGACTATATATGATGACTGAAATCAAACTTCATCATTATCAATCACACTTGGAGGTCCATAATACCAAATTAATAAAATTTCTCATTCTAATTGTATTACAGCAAGTTTGTGTCAATGATTTCTTTCTTTATTTGTCAGTTCCAGCAGTGAAAAACAACCAGCAGTGGATAAATATGTTGAAACAAATATGTTAACTGATCCGATGTCATTAACCTGTAATCTCACAATCACTGAGCATCATGCAGCCATATTTGTTTGTGACTAAGTTACAAATGTGCACTGCTTATTTGTTTCTGTGTCAAGACTGATTCAAAAACACCACGAACTAAGACTGAACGCTCTCCAAGTACTGTTCAGGTAATGGAGGAAATAGAGGCTGCACTTCTATGTAGTGTCAGCATTCACTTGCATGTTTGCATGATATAGCCACATTGCATGTTGTTCAGTTGTGGCACAAAGCAACCTTGCATGTTGGTGATCAGTGAGAATATAGCAAATATTTAGTTTGTGACCTAGAGGGCACAGTTTATTCTTGCATGCTGGTGATCACTGTTTCTACATTTCAGCTTTGCAATCTGGTACATAGTCAGTTTCAAAGTTAAGTTCTGTAGATCATTTGTAGTTTCAATAATTTTTTATGGGTGTGAGAGCTGGATTTTGACAATAAGAATGGAGAGATGAGTTAATATTTTGAAATGAAGTGCTTCATAAAAGTAGTCTTCAATTTGCACAGAGAACATCAAATGAATGACTTTGTCAAACAGCAAGTTGATTCTCTTGCTGGAAACCTGGTGTCACTGTTGGAAACAATTAAGTGAGGACCTTGTTACCCGTCACAACACCATCTCAGAAACTTGCAAGCAAGGCGCCACAGAGGGCAAGACACCACAGAGGGCAAGGCGCCACAGAGGGCAAGAGAAGATGTGAATGCCAGAAGAACAACTGGTTGAATAACATCACATCACAGTCTACCATTACCATGCAACCCTACACCAGAGAACAGAGCCAACAGACTGACAGTGGACATGGCCCCCCTATGTCCATCCTGGTCAATCATTGAGAAGAGAACAAAAGAAGTGTAATCGCCCTCACACGCCAGGGGGTGCTGCTGACTACATTAGTCTTAAATCAGATCGCTTGCCAAAATTCAGAAAATAAACTCGGCCAATAATATCATTTGCCGGCAAATTTCGGTGATCTTCTGGGTAGTTTTCATGGACTGTTTGGGCAGTAGATGTAATTATATGAATACACAATACTGCTCAGTGGGTCGTGAGAATGGTCAAATGGGTAATTATATTGGGATTCCTGGAACTGGGGCGTGAGTCGACTGTTCTCACGGGTGGCACGGCAAAGTCAATTATGAGTTTTAATTCAGCTAACTTCCACACAATGCATAGGAAATCTGCCAGGGGAGTGTACGTAGTGAAACCCTTGGCTTGCGAGGATGAGTGTAATCAATGGCTGGTATTGCAGCCAGCATGAGGTGTTGCACAAACCACACTGAAAAAACACAAATGAACATACAATGTTTCGTTAATGTGATTTGTCTTTATTCATTTGTTTGTGTTTTTTGCGTGCTTTGTCTGATAGGGAGCGCAAGGCGCAGAGAGAGAGAAGGTCTGTGCATCTGTGGCAGTGTTAGCTGATAACTAGATACACATTGTACACGTGTAGTTTACAACAAGATAGGTTTTACACTGTACTCTACAACAAGGTTAACCCTGTCATAATATGTACACATCATGTATGTGTATGTATACGGATATATGCATACATACCAGATATATGTGTTTATATGTTGTTTTCATACACAGAAACACGTGATTGTACATTTCTGTACAAATGTTATTGTCACTGTGGGTGTAGTGTGTCTGGTGAGTGAGTGTGTGTGTGTGTGCATGTGCATGTTTGTGTATGTGCATGCGTGCATCTATGTGTGTGTGCATGCATGTCCATGTGCGTGTGTGCATGCATGCATGCGTGTGTAATATGTATACATAGCAAATGCAATATACGTAAATATATAATATGGTAATAACTTTAGTTAGTAACTAGTTATGCTACTGTTAGTGATATGTTAGACTGATTGTTCCTAGGACATCGAGCTGAAGTTTTCAGTGAGTAATATCAACCAATTCACTATACTCTGTGCAACTCCAAAACCATAACATCACATAACTACACACTTAATACATAATAACAAATTACACTTTTATGATATCTGTAAGAACATTGTAATAACAAAACATTGTCGAATTCTAAATCTGAAATTGTACTTGTTATGTAGGGTTTATGGCTGTCCCAGTTATGGCAAAAAATCTCCACAATGTGATTCTTACAATTAGCTGTCACATTAATCAGTTCATGTTTGATTGAAAAGATAATTTTCTATGTCCATTTCAAAGAGGACACTTTTGTAGTACTTATAGAAAGGAGTAGTTACTTAAGAAACACGTAAAATTAGATCAATTACTGTGTTCTGCCATGATATTGTCCATCAGTTGAAAGTGTCATGGCAGAACACAGAACACCTAAGTCTTGCTAGAGTAAGGGAGAAATAAAATACTATATAATTATAAAATATGGTTTATTTGTTACAAAGAAAAATGTGTACAAAGTCATAATATACCATTCACACTAGTCAGATAACTGATACACTTTGTATTTGACTTTTTAAATAGCACACAACAACGCAACAACTGAAACTGGTGGTTTTCCAAATTACAACAATTAAGCTACGCAATTCTGCAAGTGGAAATCGAACTGGCTCACAATAACTAAAATAAATAAACACTTGGCGCAGTAGCAGCCATGTTTGCTGCATAAAATTACATATTATGAAGGCAGTATATTTAAGTTGTACTTAAGTAAGTTTACGTCATAGTGATGTTGTCTTAATTTGCAGCAAGTTACACCGCATGGGGACAAGGTTTGTACATGGTTAGGAAACACACGGGTGGAACTAAATGCACCATGATATTAACACTCAATAACATTATAATTGTGATGGTTGCACGATTTCATTGCAGGCCTGGGTGCTGGTTATATTATAACACGTATACACTGAATGGACAAAATATTTGGTGACTGTTGTTGCATCAGTAATTGTCAGTTTTAAATAATATGTACCCTGGGTTTCAAGGGGGTTGGTTAATACACAAAATCTGAATGTTCAAAATCCTGGGTGACTTCAATGCAGCAGCAATTTTTAGTTTGAAATAAAAAGTGCCCACTAATGGATTTGAATGGTCTTTATTGTCATATTAATAATTAATTTTGGAATATTTAACTCTTTATGTTTAACTATCATGCAATGTAGTTTCTAACATCACTCTTCATTTTGATACAGTCAAATACATGTTATATGGCAAACTACCAACCAACACACACAAGCACGCATGCATGCACACACACATACACACACACACACACACACACACACACACACACACACAAACGCACACATGCACACATGCAAACACACACATGCAAACACACGCAAACACACACACACACACAAACATACACAATACTACAATAACAACAATAAAATTAATTATATAATTTCAGATGTTATCTTGTGAGTTTGCATCTGCACATTGCCAGTGATCTTAGTGTCTGACCTGGGAAATGATGCCTCAGTAGTAACACCAGCTCTCATTTCTATTTGCTCTGTTGGCTCCTGCAGAGTCAACTGGCTGCTCTTGTTGCCAATGAGGCTTGTTGCACTGCATGCTATAGTCTTTGCAGCACGTTTAAAGGAACACACAGCTTAGAATTGGCTTAGAATAAATACGCTTCAGACACCTAAAAACCACGCAACTCTATGCTACGTTTTGCCACCCACATATTATGATCGTTGCACTAGTGACTTACTTTCGAATTGTATTCACGCATTCACATGTTTTATGTCTGGTTATTTACATCAGAGATTAATACCATCAAGTTGTCATTTTAGACACCGGAAATAGTTATATTCAGTTTTACGTAAGACCATCACTTTAAGAATAAATTCAGGCTGGTTATAAGTAAACTCGGTATTTAAACGTGTACTTTGGTAAGTGTAATTTTGGTTTTGTTGCCAAAATAACATGGCTGTATTTTCAGCCAGCGCAGAGGGCACAGCTCGACCCTTCTGGGACTGATGCTGATGCACCCACAGCTGTCAACGTGGAGGGACAGTTGTACGCGGACGCAAAGTCTTATATGATGATAGAAATCGAGCTACACAGGCCACTCGTGCCAAAGAGACTCCCAGAGGAACTTGCTCAGAAGTATGTCTAATTCTGCAGGAAGATTTTTCCGTCATTATTTTAAAAGTGAATGGAACTGGTTTTGTTTTGCAAATTATCTCACTTATGATAGTTAAACAAACTTATAATGATTTATTTTAAGAATCTGTAATTGATTTTACCATAAAATGAATTTTGAAATGACCAAAAGGCCAGTTTGTGGGTTTCTGGATGTTTCCGTAAATTTGGCCCAAGTCTAGCCAATTTTTGCTAGCTCATGTAGTTATGCTACGCTCATTGTCATAGACATAGAATATTTAAATAATGGTTTCATTAACCTTTAACTGATGTTGTAATATAATATGTAACATATCCTGTTAATCAGAAAGCCTTGTACAGTTTGTAATTTAATGACATATGATTTATTTTAATGGCCTCTTGTTGATAGCTGATTGAGTAATGTTTTCTGGGCAACGTTTTTTATATTATGCAATTATGTAGCCAGTATTCACAATGTACCACAATCCAACACCACAACCTGAAGTTTACGTTATGTAAGTCTGACTCATTTTGTGTTAACATGGTAAAAGCTACAATAGAGATAAGCACACCCATTTGACATACATAATGGTTTTAAGTAATATAAAACATGCAAGATGCATCTAATAAAAATGATGGATTTTAATAAACAAATGCTAGTTTGTTGAAAAAAAATGTAATGTGTTGGTACGGAAACTGGATTTGGGCATCATCTTTCTATACTAAAAGGTTTGTATCAACTAAAACTTGAACCAACAAGAGAAGAGGGCATGGCTTCAATGTCGCAGTGTGATTGGTTTCTGTGTGCAGGGTGGCGGAGTATATTCCTCCGAGGCCGCTCTTCCCTAAGAGAACCAACGGAGCCCAGAAATCAGTGGAGGAGTTTCACACCCAAGTGAGCCAGGTGGCTCAACTCATCCTTGACGAGTACAGGTGAGTGTCAACTGTTCATTCACATTGACTTTTAAGAAAGTCATGAAAGACACAACGTTTTAAGCTGAATACTGCAGCCATTTCATTTCATTTGAGGACATTTTGCTGCACATCTTACTTTTTTATGTATATTATTTGGTATGCATGTATCAGAATTTATATATATGCACTGCACATATGTTTGTGTGTGTGTGTGCGCGCGTGCATGCATGTGGTGTGTAATACTATGTATATGTAGGTATACATGTATGTAAATATAATATTAATTAGTCTCGATTTATAATTTATCTCATTTTAGTAATAAAGTCTTTAATTAATAGTTTTAACATAACAAACTTCATTCGTTCTACATTTTATCTGTAGTTTATTTTTTTGCTGTTTTTATGATACAGCATATTGAATGTTTGATCGAATTGAGATTATACAGCACTTTGAGCATTTTATGGAAATTGCACTCTATAAGTAATAAATACTATTATTGTACAAGTGAGTGTCACTTATATAGCATGAGTGCATCTGTCTTACTCATGTTCACTGTTGCCCTGTACAATTTCACACACATAGTTTTGTAGTTTTCATTGTGTTGGTTTTGTTACCATCGTACGTTTAACACCTTGTCTCATTGCATATGGTTTTCAGAATCGTATATGCTTGCTAGGATGTTTGTATATACTTCTAAAAATGCGTGTTGCATCTGTAGGGAACTGTACCGTGCTGATATGACTGGTCCAGACTCAGCAGACAGGTAAAGACCCATACAGCTTCTTCTTGCTAAAGACACATCTCTTCCGTATAGCATATAGAACACTATGTAGCTAGCTGAAGTGACATTTAAGTGAAGTTGACTATTTATGCATTTTTAACTAAGTTAATAAGTTTAATTTGTTTAAATTTGGCTTGTCTTCTTATGTTATGCATATCTAATTTACCAAGTCAATTTAATATTGTATTCAATTTATTTATTTTTGCTGAATTAACTCATTGATTTAACCTATTATTTAATGTATCATATAACCTATTTATTAACTTATTTATTTAGCTTATATCTATATATATATATATATATATTTATTTACTTGTTTTATATTGTTAGCGCCTTTGAGCAGGTTTTTAACCCATAGACAAGCCCCTTTATAAATTCTTCCTAATAATAATAAATAATTCTTATAGTTGATTGCTGACTTCTGTATAGCCAACATCTATAAAAGAGCTAGCAATATGTGTAAGTGTGTGTAGGTATGCCAGTGTAACGAAAACCTCTGGTTCATTATCAAAAGAGCCACACCACTTGTTTGGGTCATTCCATTCGGGACTGTGGCAACAACACATTTTATTCTCTACTACCCTCTGAGGGTTCACAGTGATCCCATATCACAGCTGCCATCGAACTAATTAAAACTAATTACAAAACTATGTTTTGTAACATCAGTGTTGTCCTCGTAGACAGTTTGTATCCTGGACACCAAACTTTTATTGGTTCATCTTCGACCCCTAGGAAAGAGAAGTAATGGTTTTATTTTTAAAAATTCCTCACAAATTAAGAGTTGTTGCCAGTTAAGGATTCCTACCAGATGTTAGACAGATGTTAGATTATTATTTGCAACATTACGCATATTTCTGCAATTCTTCCAAGCTACTAGAATTGCTTTTAAATAACTGAATTTGCAACAGGGACGAGTTATGTTGTTAGCTGTTTATTAGTTTACCTATTTCTCCTTCAGACGTCAGTCCCTGGTGTATCAGCTCAACTCCAGCGGGAAGTATTTTGCCTTCAAGGAGCAACTGAAATACGCAGTTGTGAAGATTGTTCGAGAGAAATATCTCAAGACAGTGAAGTTCCAGGACAGTGATGAGTTGAAGGTAAACACCAGGAACTTCTTCCTCTTGATCCCTTGTGGGGTGGGGCCGGCACCACTTTCTTTATTCTGCCCTCTCAATGAATTATCTCCACTTTCTGTAATGTTTCCCCACTGTGTATTCTTCTTCCTTGTTCCCTGTAGAGGGGTGAGGTCAGGTGTAGTATTGTTGAACCACTCTTCCTGTTTATTCTCTCCATAGCTTCCTGTCAACAACCTCGTCTCATGTCCCTCCTCACACAGTCCTCCCATCTCAGCTGTGGCCTTCCTCTTCTCCTGCATCCTTGGTGTTGTTCCACCTCCACTCCCTTTGCAAGTTTGCCAGCATCCATCCTTGCCAAGTGGCCTGCCCATCTCCCTTCCTTAACACATTATATGATGTTGTTGCAGGCCTTCCTTAACACATTTTATGATGTTGTTTCAGGCCTTCCTTAACACATTATATGATGTTGTTCCAGGTTTTCCTTTACACGATATATATGATGTTGTTGCAGGCCTTCCTTAACACATTATATGATGTTGTTCCAGACCTTCCTTAACACATTATATGATGTTGTTCCAGACCCTTCCTTAACACATTATATGATGTTGTTCCAGGCTTTCCTTAACACATTATATGATGTTGTTCCAGGCTTTCCTTAACACATTATATGATGTTATTTCAGGTTTTCCTTTACATGTTATATGATGTTGTTGCAGGCCTTCCTTAACACACTATATGATGATATTTCAGTCCTTCCTTCCCAGTGACCAAAAGTAGTGTATGTTTTTGTTTATAAGATTCTTTTTGATGTCTAAACACATAAAATTTAGGTTGGTATTTAATAGATGTCTTTTAAGCTTCATAAAAAAGATATCTAATAGACGTCATTTTTACATCATTTTGAGATGTTGCCCACATGACCAAAAAATTACTCCTGAAAGACATCTAATAGACGTTGTTTTACGACATTTTGAGACATCGTCCACATGACCAAAAACAAGACTAATTGATGTTGTGTGCCCACTGGGTTATTACATATATGATGTTGTTGCAAGCCTTCCTCATCACGTGTTGTTGTTTCAGGCCTTCCTCAGTGAGCTGTATGTCTACCTGTTGGACCAGATGCATGTTGGACTCAACAAGTTCCTCCTACTGGAGGATGAGAGCCCTATTCCCGAGCCTCTCACGGACGTGGCTCAGCTGAAACTGTTTGCCCGAGAAGCTGAGGTCAACCAAAACTTTGACTTGGCTGCCAAGTTCTACCAGGAGGTCGGTGTCTCTGATCACAGTCAATGGTCATCTTACCCTGGGGTTATTACCCCTGAACTCAACTGTCTTATTACTATTACTACAGCAAACATTTATTAGAAAACTATTGTGAACAGATGTAATGTTATTAATATACAGTTTCTTTATAATGCACCAAAGCATACACTTGTTGAATGGTACAATTTTGAGATTAATAATAAGTAAATAAATTGTTAACAAAGGAGTAACATAACATTATAAGTTGTTTTACTTCTGTATTACTCCGTTCACAAGTTTCTTCAATAATGTTTGTATACTTAATATGTACCTATGATATGTTTGTCTGATTTGTTTGAATAAACTCTTGATTTGATTTGATTATTTCCACATGTCATTCTTGCATTACTAAAAGTGTTGCAGTACTTCCATTATGCTTACTTACTTTAAACAAGTTGGAAAGTGTCACACATAGTAATCTCATAAGTGTATAATTTGAAATCTGAGAAATATGTTCACTGTTGTAAAACCACCTAATGTTTGCTGTCAATGTACACATAACGAATAGGTGTAATTGTTACTGTATAAAGTAACATTTTGTATGATTTATATAACAATTAAATGTAAACTATTATTACGTAAACACTTGCAACTTGCCCCACATCCACTTTGAAAATACCGACCATTTGATAATGCATGGAGGAAGGCAGGGTGGTTAAGATTACAAACTTGTTATTTCTGTTCCAGAGAATAGCCCGAGATAGAAACAACCCTGATCATTGGTTGGACTATGGCACGTTTTGTCTCTACCTCGATGACCTTAGCAAGGTCAGCATTTTGCGCAACTTGGCTGAACAAATAAAGATGTGCTTAGTTTATTTTGTGTATTATTAGAGTATCAGTGTTTCTGACAGCAGGGTAAAAGGGTAAAATTACATACCCAAAATATTTCTAGGGTACAGATACGTACCCAAAATAAATCCAGATTTTTAAATATCGTTTAATATTCTGTGCAAAGAAACTCATACTTGATGATGTTTTTAATGGTGAAGAATGAGCCTGTGCCAACACGTTTATGTTAGCTATTCTGTGATTGGCTAGACGTGGTACACCCTGTATTCACTGCGGGATTGAAGCCTTCACCTCAGAATAGAACATGGCGTACTGGTATATTGGTAGGCTTAGCGTAAAGAATACAGTGTGCTGTCATGGCTGTACATTTTTCGTGATGTTTTCGAGTACCCCAGTATTAATTGTTTCTTGGTGAAGAAAAATAACAACAAGATACCATACTACATCATGAATCGGACTATTTATTCTAAAATGTGAAGGCAAGTTTACAATTTTCCTGCCGACTGCTACATTTGTCATTCATTCTCCTACGAAACATGGAAATGATCACTCCAAATGCCAGGAAATTGCTTCTCTGAGCATCTAGAAATCACATTTTTTTGGCTGAGGACCCCCAGACCCCCCACCCATTGGGGAACCTATGGCACCCGTGGCAGGCAAAGCCTGCCAGTTCCGTACCCAAATTATTTTTTCTGGCACAAACCCTGACTATATGTGTTGGACTGTATAAATATCAGTTCTACAGCAAAACAATTCTGCTATTGCATCACATAGTTTCTGTTTTTAGGCCGAGGAATGTTTCAAGGAATGTGTCTCTATTGATCAACGCCACCTACATGGGTAAGTTGAAACTGCACTTCCAAGAAATTAAAAATCTCTTTGTACATACACAGTATTATTTATATCTCCAAAACGTAATGATGCAATGACATGGTAATATTTATCTATATGGATGGTGACAACTGATTTAAACATTGTTAATGACGCAGCCATGTGTTTGTCTTGTTATTTCATGAAGATATTTTTTAAATCAGACAGTTTAGTTGTAACAAATGTAAGCATTGGTTCAGGATGGATACATAGGTTTTAAGAGCTCTTATTGAAAGAGGAAAGTGTTGAATAATGACAGGTGTTATCACTGCTATCATACAATAGCCATATGTACTTAAAGTACCAGATTCAACACAGGATGAAAATGGCTGGTGATAATTTCAGATTGGGATGAATAGAACAAGTCTTCTAACTACCTGTCAATGATTTGATCGATGTGATATTTGAGAGAAATCTCCATAATATATTGATCCAAGGCAGATGAGAAGCTTCTATGAAGAGACGATCTCTGGCTCTGTATTGTGTTTTTGTTCTTGCAGGCTGTTGCTGAATGGAGTGGTCTGCACAATGCAGGATAAACACGAACCAGCCGAGACATTCTTTGAAACAGCGACAAGTGTGGAGCCTAGGAGCATGTTGGCCTGGACCATGCTAGGTACAGTAGAATAGAATAGAGCTTTACTTTGGTCACAATACACATTGCTGGACATATTTACAATGGATTACAATAAACACGTGCTGCCACCATAGAGATCCTCTGGAAACCCCAAGGGGCTTATGTCGAGGACCACCAGGATAAATAATTTTACAGTCAGTTTCCTTGTTTAATAAAATTACATATAAAATTAAAACAGTAGATTCATCTGGAACAAGGTGAATAGGACATACCTGGTACATCAATAGTTTTCTTTTTTTAGATAAACTAGGTGGTCTAATAAATAAATAAATTTACACATTAGAGTATATGGTATATTGACTAGATTAATAGTTAAACATCAAGTAATACATTAAATAAAAATAAGATTAATCATTTATTCCATGACAAATTATGGTAGATTTTATGGTTAATTAATAAGTTAAGATATTTCAAGAATTCCAAGATACTTAGACAGTGATAGCTCTTTGAGTTTCTTTTTAAACACTGACATCATCTAATATAGTATTCCTTTACCTTGCAGACCTCAAGTCTGCCAATACCACCCGCAGTCTGCCAAAACCCAGCCCAAAATAACCATGTATTACCATATAATGTGGTGGAACCATCTTGCGGATAGTCTTGAAAACACATTTGAAACATTGTTTGAAAATACTAACTTCAAATGATCATGTTTTGGTCAAATCGATTTTTCTAAAACCGGCTGATGTCTAAAAGGTTAATGATGGTGATTTTCAGATATTATTATTAAATTTGTACAATATGCAATATGTACGAAAGGATTGACACGTTGTTGTAGCTTTTATCTGCTCAGTGATGTAGACATCTGCATAATCTTATGCTGCACACTTAGTTTACACTGCAGTGTTTTGGAGTTCGTGCTGCGATGTCACTTTTTGACCCAGAAGTAAATTTTGTCATTTAGAGTTACGTCCTGCTGATGCCACGTATCATGCCACAGCAGCGCGTCCAAAATGGCCTCCATATTGGTTTTGGATTTGAAGAAGATTAATTTTTAATGAGATGACAAGTTCAGCTTTCAATAAAACCAAACAGTTCCTAGTTATTAGTCTAATAGTAGGGATGGCAACATTTTCGTCAAAAAACACATTAAAAATCAGTGGTATCAAACGAACAACGTCTACTTTCAACACAGCTATTTTGAATGCGACAAACATCATGGTACCTAACGTTTAAGTGCACGAACTCTGAACATGACTCTGATGGCACTCCTCGTGTTAATCTGCTGCTATAATTGCAGGGCTGTTCTACAATGGCATTGATAACGGCATCGGCACAGAGATGGCGCTAATAGAGGCGAACAAACTGAATGCTGCGTTTGCGCGACTCTTGTGGGAGGAGGAGAGAGAGAAAGATAGACAGGAGAGGGAGAAGGAGAAGGAAGCCGCGGAGAGATATAAGGCTGAGAAGGAGAAGGGAGACGACGCGTCTATCATGGAACAACCAGAAGAGAGTAAGCGTATGGGTGTCTCTGTTTGCGTGTATGCATGGTATGTTGGCATGTATGTGTTTGTGCATGGTATGTTGGCATGTATGTGTTTGTGCATGGTATGTTGGCATGTATGTGTTTGTGCATGGTTTGTTGGCATGTATGTGTTTGTGCATGGTATGTTGGCATGTATGTGTTTGTGCATGGTATGTTGGCATGTATGTGTTTGTGCATGGTATGTTGGCATGTATGTGTTTGTGCATGGTATGTTGGCATGTATGTGTTTGTGCATGGTATGTTGGCATGTATGTGTTTGTGCATGGTATGTTGGCATGCTATGTACAGTTGAACCCCATTTTATGGTCACCTCAGTAATACAGCCTATCCTAGGATAGTCCCAAACGATTCCGTGTTCAGTAAAAACATGATATTAGTCCCACTAATACGATCACCTTGCTAATGACGTAATTTTTCTCCAGTCCCAAGGGTAACTTTAATAATGAAGTTCCAATGTCATTTCATTTACTGCCAAATTTTGGCAATAATAATTTAAAAGTTGCCCTGGATACTCCCCAATAATTGAAGTCTAAGTTGCAAATTAGGAGTAGATTTTGGCACAGCTTTCTCTGTGTGTCTTTTGCTCCTTGATGGATAAATGCACTTGAGTATCAAATTGGTTTAAATACATGTTTAGTATCATCAGTACAGAATGGAAATATTGCAAATTTTTATCCCAGTTACTATGCGATGCATTTCTTCATGTGTGATCTCTAAATTGTTGTGTTTGTTGTTTACATACGAACTGTTCTGTGCAGTGTTGTTGCTTTCACCCCATATTACAATATTACTACTGCTGCCTCGAATGCAGGAAGCATGCATGTTGATGTCGGATCTGAAAGTATATTCACGTGACTTGTAATTCTTTGCTTGGCCTGTTCTATCTCTTACTTGTTCTCCGACACACCACTCGAAAAAGGTTTGCCAGACCCCTGTATTGCCAATCCCAAAGAAAATGATGTCCTAATATGTAGTGTAAAAATATATACAATCTTAGTTTTCTTTCAAATACACGAAAACTTGCCGTCTGGTGTCCAAACCTTCATAAGGTAATTCGATTAGGGAAACATTTGGTTTCATATTCCAACAACATACTGTTAGATATTAAGGTATAATAAATATAGTCAAAGGTTTATTACTAAGAACTTTACCAACTTCCAGTTTAATGAACATTAGGTCTAAATATAGATCATGGTTGGTGACGTATGTACATCCAACATATATTATTTCTTCAGCGACTTGTCTATATATACATATTTGTCCCAGGTCTTTTTTTGTTAGAGAAAGTTGTCTTAATAGCTGACCAATAAGAAATTGTTCCATGAAAAGAAAGATGTCACCCTACCAGAAATAGGTCTGAGAGTCATCCACAGTATTTGGCTACATTACATATATATTAGGTTTCTACTGTTCTTAATTAAATGTTCAACTCCAAACAACAGTGGTTAGATATCTCGAATTAATGTCTTATAATAAGCTCTACATATCAGTATACATAGGTTTCATTGTAATAAAATGTGACAGCACAAGACGTCAAGTTTGAGAAAAATGTCTACATTCATTGTTATGAAAATGATGTGAGTTATCAGTAGCGATTTATGAGGGGTTATAACTCGAGGGGTGACAGATGCCTTCATCAAACTTAACAATGTTTAGTATCAACATTTCGTCACCACTACAATTTCCTTGACAGAACCCCCTGAACCTGAAAAACAACTTGATGTCAAAACCGATAAAAAATCGCGCAAACACAATACCGCTCAGAATCAGGTCAAATCGCCTCGTGCTGTGAAATCACCCTCTGAAGGTAAGGGAGATTAGTTAAGGTTAACCCCCATTCTGTTTCCCAGCAGCCGAGGTTCCTGAGATGACCCCTACGTCCACAAAACCCCTCTCCGCAACCACGCCCACAGGCAGTGTTGGCGAAAATAAATCTCACACTCGGTCGAGTCTTGCGCCCAAAAGCGCTGAACGACGCAGCTCTACGGCCCGAAAATCAGGTCAGAAGAGTGAGCTACAAGTAACCCCTGCACCCTCATGTCACCCTCATGTCACCCTCATGTCACCATCATGTCACCCTTTAGGTGTCACACCAACTAACTCGTGGCTTTGGTGATTAATTGTAGGTGTGATCGGAGAAATTATTCTTGTTTTGCGGTGTGCCTGAACAAGGTGTCTAATTTGTGCTCGCCTAATTATAATCGAGGTAGAGTGTGTGTGTGTATGCGTGCGTGTGTGCGCCTGTTTGCGCGTGTGCGTGTGTGCGCGTGTGTGTGCGCGTGTGCGTGTGTGCATGCATGCACGTATGTATGTTGACATTTTCCTCCTACTGGGTTTGCATCTCAGGCACCAAACTTTTAAAGGTTCATCAACAACTCCTCTGAAGAATGAGAAACTTTTTTTTATAAATATCTAATTTGTTTACGGTTTTTACCAGTTTTAGGGTTATTTTAAGAACATATTCCAGGTACTCATTATTTGTAAATTAAGAATTTATACTTGGAAGTCATTATTTCTGTATTAGGAACATATTCCTGGAAGTCATTATTTCTGAAGTAAGAACTTATAACTGGTTGTCGTAATTACAAATACAAAGTTGATGTAGTAATTATTTCTAAGTAAAGAACTTGATTGTTGTCAACGGTCACCATCATAACTTGCATTATGTCCCTGTTGCATTGTTGCCATTGAATAATTACTGTCAGATCCTATCTAGTACTGTTAATCACACAATTCCAGACGTTCATATAAGTTGGTACCATTCTGTCATATTGCTTGTGGAGATTCTTGGAAACAATAGTCAGGTTGTTGCCCATTGCCCACACACCGTCGTCTTCTAAGACTTTGTATCTGCAACATGTGTACATTGGAACATGAATTTTCTGGGTATTGTTTTTGGCATTAGGTAAATTTAAAACTTTGCTGTTGACATAAAACACATAGTAGTATTACTAAGTAGCAACTGTCTACATACTCGATTTATGTACATACTGCAATATAAGTTAAATACTATGTTTAATTATGAACTCTCCTCAGTGCATAATGTATTTCCATTTTGTGGACAAATAAATTTATTATTAGTAAAAGTATTTTGTATCCTGCTCCATGCATAGCACAAGAGACAAGCAAACACTCTTGTTATATGTCACATACCTTCTGAATCTAGGATGGCTCCAAAGCAAATTTTTCTTTTTCTGTCTACCTAATCAGGAATGCTGTTGATTTTGACATTGATTGTTCTTGTTTGCACTGCTTTTTTGGTATTTACCTTTCTTTTTTGGTATTTCCCTTTCTTTTTTTGGTGTTTCCCTTTCTTTTTTTGGTGTTTCCCTTTCTTGTTTGGTATTTTCCTTTCTTTTTTTGGTGTTTCCCTTTCTTTTTTGGTATTTCCCTTTCTTTTTTGGTATTTCCCTTTCGTTTTTGGTATTTTCCTTTCTTGTTTGGTATTTTCCTTTCTTTTTTGGTATTTCCCTTTCGTTTTTGGTGTTTCCCTTTCCCACAGACTTTTCCCAGTGCATAAATAAGAAAAGGTACCGAGGGTATAGGTTAGGCAAGAACATTGGTGCTACAGCATTATGATGGCTGTTTATAGTTGTTATAATCATCTTCCCGTAAACTGTACATATCGGCCATGTTCTCTATGCATTTATTGTTGTTTGAGTTTTCCCTCTACAGACACCCGGTGTGCATCCCATTCTTTGATTCCACTGTTTTGCATTGTCCCCTTTTGTACCTCCTGTCATGTGGTGTCTTCAGTATTCTCCCCTTCCTTGTATCCCAGCAGCCTCTGCTTCTCTTCCTCTGCCTCCATTGTTTGTGTCACAGTTGTCACTGTTGGACCTATGTTAATTAGAACCATCATTGAATACTAGCATCAGCAGAATTTGCCTGTATCTATAGGGCCTGTAAGTCTCGCGCCTCGTTTTTGATCTGGAGTCATCTGGCGACATCGACTCCATTTACGCCAGCTTAAATAATGGGGATATGTTTTGTTTTTGGTTGTAATCTTGCAACTAAATATTATTAACTATTTCATTTAGAAGAAACAAAACTTCGGGATCAAAAACAAATTTCAGTATATGACCACTGTCAACTGCTGCCTGCCTGGCTCTTTCTCTGCATTTTTTATTTCCCTGATGTATAATACATATAAAACTGAAATGACAACATCATAACACAATTAACAAAGCTAAAATAAACCGATAAACTAAACATCAACAACTGCTAAAAACATTGGGCAATAATTATGCATGTCGCCAGTCGGCTCCACTCGCGCGGAATCTCGCCAAGTATCAAGATACTCTTACAGGCCCTTTGGTGGTATTCTAAGTTGTTTTACCATAACTCCAAGAAGAACTTGCATCTAGGAACCTACCGAATAATAATAATACCAACACTTTTATAGCATCTAAAGTGTGATATCATATATTGGATGGGTAAAAGTTGTCATCATAGCATGGGGCTGCCATGTATGGTGGAGATGCAGCTTCACAAATATATCTTGAGTGATTTACAGAAAGTAGCTGTAGTGTCAAATTATTTGGAAGAGATGGGGACTATGTTCCAGAGTTTAAACAAGACACATACAGATGTATAGTGAAAGCCATTTTAACATTTTTAATTATGCAGGTGGTTATCTATCAGTATTAGCTGTGACCCAGCATGTGAATGTTATGACTGACTAACTGGACGGATGAGTGACGAGTACTAACACTAACCAACTAACAATGCTAACAGGGGGCACCACTTGTACCACAACGAACAGCTGTGTGGCCAAGCGGAACAAAAAAACTGTAGCTGTGCCACGTTGTAAGTAACCAAGACGACTTTGTTTATCGGCATGCGGCCAAGTAAATATTCTGTTAGCTCCGTAGTTAGTTCGCATGCTCTAGTCGGCATGCAGTTTTGTCTGCATGCCGATTACTCTGTGGCATGGTGTAGGATAGTTCTGATGTGTTAATGTAGTTGTGTTCTTACTCAAGATTTATTTTCAGTTGCAGCATGCTGAAGCATTTTATTTGTAAATATTTGTGTGTGTGTGTGTGTGTGTGTGCGTGCGTGCGTGCGTGCGTGCGTGCGTGCGTGCGTGTGCGTGCATGTGTCCACATACTGTGTCTGTGGGCATGCGCTTATTTGTGTGCATGTGTGCTGATACAATTACACATGTACATGCCTATGAAGCATTTTATTTGTAAATAGTTGTGTGTGTGTGTGTGTGTGTGTGTGTGTGTGTGTGTGTGTGTGTGAGTGCATGCGTGTGTGTGTGTAGTTCTATGATTTGTTTATTGTCTATATCATGTATATTTGTATTTGGTTTATACAGTATATTGTACTGTGTTTCTAATCAACAAATAAGTACCAGTAGTTAAAAACTGTGTCGTTAAAAATAGGTAATGCATGATGTAGTTACAGACTCAGATGTAGACTATTCCATTGCAGTGTCTTGCTTACTTTCTGCTACTGTGTTTATCTATTGGCTTTAACTGTATGTTGCTTTGTAGTACCTGTGCTTCTTCACTTGCGTTGCTGTACTTTAATTCCCACAGCTTCGGCATGCCACTTTGCCATGTCTAAATGTACAGGTGTGATCTGTAATATTGCTCCCTGTGACAACTCACCAGGATGTGGAGACTCACTGAAATGCTACCAAGATTGGCCAGTATATTAATAGAAGTGACATTGTAACATTTTGGGCACTTTTCTACATTATAACCAAGCAAAATAATAATCTAAGTCAATAAACATTGGTTCAATTCTTTTTGCTATGAATGATTTTATAACATCAACTACCCTGCTAACAAACCCATTGGGCTAATGAAGAACTAATGGACAGGCTGATGTTAATCATTGCATCAATATATTTGTGATAACTATTCATACAATGTCACCTCTCAAGCCAATCGTGTACGTCTTTTTTCTCTTTTTCACACTAGCATCACATTAAATTTTATTTACCATTGGGCCCGTAATTATCTATTTATATGCGGAAGTAGAGTTTCTATATATACAGTATTTATAAAAAGGCTGTTAGTCCAGCCAGTTGTAAAAATAAATTATGCTTTCAGTCATCTTGGACCATTCTTTTTCAAACAGCAACATTTATGAATATATATGTTTTGTTCTAACTCTCAGTCCTAGATATGTTATGTTTGAGCAGTCCTGGGGACTGGATACTGCGCTATATAAGAACTTACCTTTACTTTTTTTTATGTATGAACAGTAATAAAATATTATTAAAAGATTAATTTGGTGAAAAGCGCTTTGTTATGACAATGGCAGTTTAATAAAATGAATAATAATTTATTCCATTTTCATGATATTTTAGCTTATTTAACTTATTTTAAAAACTTTTTATATTGCTAACTTGTTTATATATTTAACCTACATTTAACTTATTTACATTTTAAACTTATTTATATTTCAACACCCAGATACATAGTTATATGTACATAGATATATCATAGATATCTATATACCTATAAACGGAACAATTTTAATTGAATAACCTGACAAGTCATACCTCCATAGTGACAATCACTGGCACTCTTAGCGTTGGCCCAAAGCACCGGCCTTACCAGTGTGTTATGGCAGTAGGACGCATCAGAAGCACAGAGAACATGTCTCGTGCAGGCAGCAGTGTAGCCCGCAGTCCGACGACCGGAGCACCCCAGACAGCCCCTGCCCAGGATGACGCAGAGGTGGCGTCACCGGTGAGAGAAATGTCCCCTGTCCCCCTTCAGACCATCTACATGCAAGTCATTGAGTTCCTTCTCGACGTCAAGGCAATGCCGGTGACTACCTGTTTGTGATACTGTTTTCTTCCTCCTCATTCTCGGTCTGAAGTGTGAATATGATTAAAGGGAGGTCGCCAATTCGTTTTTGTAATAAAATTATATAATACGGTATAAACTACATCTCTTGTAACACACTGACCACCAAATGGGTTTTATTGAAACATTTTTAGTTGTTGAAATTTAAGTGTTTTGGGAAGAAAGTTTGTTTACATTGAGGCGCACCGCACCACATCATTATCTTGGTGAAATAGTCTCCAGGTCCCATGTATATATAATGGACCCAATGGATTATAATAAAATGATGAATTTAACCAAATTCTACATATACTGTAACGTTGTATGATTATTGCATGCTTCATTTCCACACTAAAATAATAAGAGACAATACAATATATTTATCTCCACAGTAACATAATAATATTTAAATGATTATCTTTTTTAACAACACTAATAATCAATTTTTTTTAATGATTTTCTTGTTTAACAAAACTAATATAATAAACACTGATAGTAATCTGACCTTGACGTGACCTTGTCATGATCCTCCTCTTGTTGCCATGGTGACAGTTCACTGAGCGTGCCCTGGCCTACCATCTGCTAGAGCCTACGGGCGGCCCGAGTGCCGAGTATCACATCGCCCTTGCCCGCCTCAAACTACAGAAACGCCAGCTACAGGAGGCCGCAGAAAGCCTCCAGGAGGCGCTACAGTTCGACCACCAGGTGGGGCTGTCATCACGCAACCGAGTGGCAATTGTTGTTTTCATTGTGTGTGACTGAGGGAATGCATGAAATAAAGTCACCGTAAAAAAGTCACAACATAAAGTTGTAGGAAAAGGTCACATAAAATAAAGTCGTGGGAAAAGTCACACAAAACAAAGTCATATGAAATGTCACAACATTAAATTTAAGGTTCTTTGTATTTACAATGTATTTTGTAAGTGGAAATAATGAGTCTAGAATCTTATAAACCTGAGTAAAATAACAATGTCAAATATGTAAACTTCTTATTTTTTCCTGCATCAGGATTATTGATATTTTTTCTAAAACTCCTTTACTAAGATATGCATGGACCAGCATGGGGTACACATCAGGTGCAATAGTAAATATGTATGGGCCATGCCAAGTATCTAATGTGTTTGTGCCAGAGTGTGGATGCTTGGTTCATGTCAAGTACTTAATGTGTTTGTGACAGAGTGCTGATGCATGAACCATGTCAAGTACTTAATGTGTTTGTGGCAAAGTGCTGATGCGTGGGCCATGTCAAGTACTTAATGTGTTTGTGACAGAGTGCTGATGCATGGGCCATGTCAAGTACTTAATGTGTTTGTGACAGAGTGCTGATGCATGGGTCATGTCAAGTACTTAATGTGTTTGTGACAGAGTGCTGATGCATGGGTCATGTCAAGTACTTAATGTGTTTGTGACAGAGTGCTGATGCATGGGTCATGTCGAGTACTTAATGTGTTTGTGACAGAGTGCTGATGCATGGGCCATGTCAAGTACTTAATGTGTTTGTGGCAAAGTGCTGATGCATGGGTCATGTCAAGTACTTAATGTGTTTGTGACAGAGTGCTGATGCATGGGTCATGTCAAGTACTTAATGTGTTTGTGACAGAATGCTGATGCATGGGTCATGTCAAGTACTTAATGTGTTTGTGACAGAGTGCTGATGCATGGGTCATGTCAAGTACTTAATGTGTTTGTGACAGAGTGCTGATGCATGGGTCATGTCAAGTACTTAATGTGTTTGTGACAGAGTGCTGATGCATGGGCCATGTCAAGTACTTAATGTGTTTGTGGCAAAGTGCTGATGCATGGGTCATGTCAAGTACTTAATGTGTTTGTGACAGAGTGCTGATGCATGGGTCATGTCAAGTACTTAATGTGTTTGTGACAGAGTGCTGATGCATGGGTCATGTCAAGTACTTAATGTGTTTGTGACAGAGTGCTGATGCATGGGCCATGTCAAGTACTTAATGTGTTTGTGACAGAGTGCTGATGCATGGATCATGTCAAGTACTTAATGTGTTTGTGACAGAGTGCTGATGCATGGATCATGTCAAGTACTTAATGTGTTTGTGACAGAGTGCTGATGCATGGGCTATCATGGGACATGTCAAGTACTTAATGGGTGACATGGACATGGCAAAGAACTGCTATGAGAGAACGCTGGCATTCGTCAGCGACCCATCGGAAGTCCACTCCATCTATCTCCGTCTTGCCTCCATTTACCTACATGAAGGACGAGTAAGTATAACAACAACAACAAAAACACTGTCTGGTGGCGCCATCTATACACAGTGCTCAACATTAACATGAAATAGTATTGTCAGTGTCAGTGGTGGTTTATGAGTCTTAGTTTATACAGAATACAAGTATTATATATGCAAAACTTGAAATCATAGAAATTTGTATATTGTAATGTCAAACAAGAAAACAGCCTTAAAACTGTTTCATTGATGCACATGAACAAAATTAACACTAATTTGTTATACTTAATAATTCAAATGACCATCAAGTCAGTACTCCATCCTTCACACGTGCTACTGATAATGCCCGTAGATGAAGTCCTCACACCAGTGTGTGTAAGTGACATGGTGTCTGGCAGATCCGTTGTGAGAGAGTGTATTGAACAGTTCCAGGAGGCAAAGAACACATTCCTGATGGCGTGCAAGCGATCACCAACATGTGTGTCATGGCTGGGGGTGGGCATGGCCTGTTATAGGGTAAGTTCATAACCTTCTACAAGGTAAGGTCATTGTTTAGGGTAAGTTCCTCTCGGCGTTCTCCTCATTTCATTCATCGGACCCAACTTGCAGTCTTTATTGGAAGACACGATGTTATCATTTCTGGTTTCTCTAATGTCAATTCATTTGTGATACAAATTCAACTTATATATTATTATGAATTTTGATGTAGATATTTATGAAAAGAAAATGCCAAAGAAGATTGATGGTGTAAACAACTAAATTGACTTACAAATTGTCTTATGTAACTCATCAAAATATAAACACTTGTAACCTAATGTTGTATGCTGATTATTTAATATTCAAAACATGCTATGACTTGCATAATGTAACAAATAACATTAATTCATGTTTTAATTAAGGGGTGGTCCCATAATTTTGCATCGTTCCTAAGCATGTCCAGCATTAGAGGTGGGGGTGGGTCGGTCATCACCACATATCACGGGGAAAATAAATTGTTATAGTGGCTCCACTTAGTGAAAGAAGCATATGCTAATGCAAATTGATGCTAATTTACTTAATTTGGATACATTTTGGATAGTAAAATTCTAGCACCACGCATTAGTGGTGAGGCGTTTAACCAATGCTAACACATAATGTGGTGAACTTGTGAGTGCATACCTTTATGCATTAAAGGGAGCAGTCATTTCATCTACCTGGTTAAAGGGAGCAGACAGTTCATCTACCCGGTTAAAGGGAGCAGTCAGTTCATCTACCCGGAATTAACGGGCATAGTAATTTGTAACAGGAAGTCTGCTGTGTGTTATTTATAATTTACATAAATGATATAGCTCTTTCTAGTAACCTATTTAAATTTATATGTTATGCTGATGACACGACCCTTACTAGCACATTAAACAATTTTGATGGTCCAGATATCCAAATCCAAAGTAATAATGTAAACATCGAACTTAATAAGATCAGTAACTGGCTAAAAGCCAACAAACTCTCATTAAATGTCAAGAAAACTAAATTCATGATATTTAATATGCCTCAAAAGAAACTCGATATCCCCTTGTTGAAAATAGATGGGGAAAGTATTGATTGTGTAAGTGATTTTAATTTTTTGGGAATAACATTAAATAGTCATCTAAACTGGCAGAGTCATACAAATAAAATAGCTAACAAAATAAATAAAACAAATGGAATTTTGAATAAACTTAAACACGTTTTATCACAAAACATACTATCTACTATGTACACATCTCTCATTCTTCCTCATATTAACTATGGTATTCTGTTATGGGGTCATCAAGCACATCGAGTTTTTAATTTACAAAAAAAAGCAATGAGAATAATTTCTATGAGTAAATATAATGCACATACAGATCCGATTTTTCAAAAACTACAATTTATAAAACTGGGTGATATTTATAAAATGCAACAACTGAAATTTTACTATAAATTAGTCAATCACGATCTACCTGAATATTTCTGCCACATCCCATATTTACACAACTTTGAAATCCACCAACACTACACACGAGGAATAAATAACCTTTTTATTCCCAGATTCAATCATGAATATGCCAAAAAACACATACGACACAAAATAAAAGAAACAGTTAACAATACTCCAAGGATTATCATTGATAAAATTTATACACATAGCCTACATGGTTTCACAACTTACATTAAAAACTACTTAATTATGAATTATAAATGTCATTGTGATATCCACAATTGTTATATATGTAATACATAATACTAGTATACAATATGCTATATAATTACATATATGTATTTATTAACATTGAATTGAATGAACGTTTATTCAGAACATTGATAACAATATATACAATATACAAATTGTGACTATTATTTCTATTCACTAATTTGATTTGCTATTATTAAAAGGGGGCTCCCATGTTAGCGACATGTTGTCTTAATGGGAGTCTCCTTGACCTTACATTTATGTTTGTACAATTGTATTTATGTACATTTATGGTCAAAACAAATAAATCTGTCTGTCTGTCTGTCTGTGTTGAACGTGGGAAATTGGGACATCATTGAACTTTTTTTGTTGGTTGTTATCATTATTCTACATGTTCTACATTACCTCTCAAGAAAGTTTGGTTTTTCGATCAGGATATTTATAGATACAGTCGAACCTCACTTTACGGTCACCTCGGTAATACAGCCACTTTGTAACTAAGGTCACCGGGCCTGGGCAGTCACAAATTATTGTTATAACAGTAAAGTTAGTCCCGCTAATATGGTCACCTCTCTATTCAGGTCACTTTTGGCCAGTCCCGAGAGTGGCCTTAATAGGGAGGTTCCACCGTAGTTTAATAACAACATGAAATAAATCTGCTGTTTGGATAAATAAATCCACTTCTGTTATGCTCCAGTTGGAGCAACTAGAGGAAGCGGAGGATGCTCTCTCGGAGGCGAACATCCTCAACAACAGCGACCCCGAGGTGTGGGCCTACCTGTCAATGGTGTGTCTCAAGACAGGCCGACAAGTGGAGGCCGAGCAAGCACTCAAGTATGCCATAAAGGTACGCAAACATCACCTCGCCCTCTTCAAGTCGTTGTGGACAAACCTCTCACAGCAACGTCTGTATTTGTCAAAGTTGTCCATCCCTTCTGTGTTGTGCGTGGTTGTTTTATGTAAGAGCCACATGATGTTGGTTCTCCATTCACTGTGTTTTCTGTGTGGTTGGTTTACATAAGGGCTCCATGATTTTGCCCAATTTTGGCTAATTATGCAGTTGTTGCACCTCCAAGCTCAGGTTCTTGAGGATATAGGCAGCATGGAAGTATTAATATTATTATTATATTACATTTGGTCACACCCGTTTTGGTCTTTTCTTTAAACAGGCTGCTGCTCCGGGTCTAAGTATTGAAATATTTACAAATTTTAACTCAGGTTTTTCTTTAAAATGACACCAAAACTTCCCCAGGGGTACTTGATTTAATGGAATATCTTGGTAAATATTATTTGATGTGCCATTTAATAGTTTGGGATGTTTGTTGTAATGCTATATAAACAGCTGCTGTGTGTAAATAACCATAATAATGACACATTGACAACTCCTAGGTTATATTTGGCTCCGGGTTCCTGTTAACTTACAATATTGGATCTGGGGCTGTGCCAAACACAATATCAGTATTGTTAACATCAGGTCACTGCGGCATCATGTCATTATTACAAACACAATATCAGTTTTGTTAACATCGGGTCACTGCGGCATCATGTCATTATTACAAACACAATATCAGTATTGTTAACATCGGGTCACTGCGGCATCATGTCATTATTACAAACACAATATCAGTTTTGTTAACATCGGGTCACTGCGGCATCATGTCATTATTACAAACAACTTGCTATTAAGGCATGATAGGCCAAATTTAATGACAGGCTAATGTGGCTAGCTAGAGGAGGTTGGTATAACATCACAACATTTTATAATATAAAAAGCTGCTCTTAGAACAGAGATGCTCATAACTTAGGTGGTCTTATCAAGGAAGGTATTATCAACAGTGGTTTTCAGTGTGAAATATCGCTACCACAGGCTAGTTCATTTGTACATTTAGTTTTGGTGAAATCACTGGACAAACTTTTACAATTTCTGACTGGGACAAATCACAATTCAGCAAAAAAAGGCAAAAGTAGCCAGCTCTACATACCATAGCATACTGTTATTGATACTTTTGTAAATCATCAGAACTAATTATCAAAGTCAATTATTTTGATGATTTCCACAAAAAATAAGCACTATTTTCTTTTAAGTCTTAGGTGATTTTAATTCATTGCTAGTCAAATTTGGCCATACCCCTTACTATGTTTTTTAAAGAATTCTCTGGTATGAATGATGCGAGTAGAACATGTTAAACTGAAAAAAAGTTGTCTGCAAATTAGAAACAACCTTTATTCAATTTACTGAACAGAAACCACAAACTTCCTTCGGGAGAACAATGTCAAATGAGATTTATTAACCTCCCACAAAAGTAATATGAACAAATTTGTTCTTACTGGTGGTTCCCTAGTACAGAGGTGAGGTCTGGCTCCTGTACTGCTGCACTGCTCTGCTCTTCCTGCCATCCACAGCTCCCTATCAGCAGCCCCCCTCTCACCTCTTCCTGTCCCAAATCCCACTCCACCCAACTATCATGTGTTCTGTGACTGTAGGTTAACCTAGAGGCAGTCGCCCCAGAACTCCTGACAGAGATCACCACGATACAAGAGGAGGTGGGATTTGGCAACCCACAACTATGAAGAGTGACAGTTGGGCACAGGAACTCAATCTCCTGGAGAGTTGGAACTCTCCCGGTGAGGAGGAGAACAAAAGACATGAGTGGTTCTTCACTGCACATACACTGTGCCAAGTGTTTATTTAGTTTAACTGTGTACATACATTTATATTCTAAGTGTATTGAACATTTGTTTGTGATGTTGAGTTCAACAGTTGTACATTTATTATGTATTATTATGAAGTGAGCAGTAAATGTTGAACTGAGTTTGCATGTTACTACTACTACGTACATTTGAACATATTGTGATCTGGATCAAGGCATTTGATAAGACATGATTTCCATTATCGAATTTGCTTGTTTTGTTCCAAGAACAATGAGACTATTTTCAGTAATCCTCTCCAGCTCCTTGAACGTATCATTAGATGTTAAAAATAGTTTAAAGGTATATTTATAGAGGTAAATTTATATTCTGTAATATGATTATTTTAACAAAATATTGGCACAGCAAATTGTGATGTATATGATACAGATTATGAAACCATTTTATATGAGCATCCTAGTGAAAGACAGATTTAGTAGTACTTTAATGATGAAATGTTTTTTCAAGTATAACAAAGGCATGGTTTAAAAAAAACTTTTAACAGAAATATGGCAGTATGCACTACCCGCAAGTTGGGACACATCAGATTTGAAAATCTATCAACCTCATCTAAAACTAGTGTTTTAAACCATTTTCTTCTTCTATCCAACACAAGCAACCATATACTTAGTGTTAAGGTATATTTAATGTAATTTGTCACCTTCTGCAGCCCGCCACAGGTGTTGTAATTCTGTGGCATGTTGACATTGGGACAAAGGTACTTTTGTAAAAATTACTTAATAAAATGGTTCATTAGAGCTGTTGTTACTCTCTCTTTGCTCTAGCTCCATATCTGTTACAGTTAATGCAGTTATCACTGTTTGTTTGTTGGAGAAATGGGTGGCCGGACAACCCATGCTGCACACATCATACAGTTCAAAGATGGTGGGTTAGGGGCAGATCATAGACTGAGCTAAGTGAAAATATGTAAGCGCCACAGATTTGGCTCTCGAGTGCGAAAATGAAAAATTGGCTAAATGTCCCAGTCAGTCTTAACAGACAAACAACTTAATATTAGCTAATAAATTAAAGCTATAGACAACATCTGGTTTGTTTGACCAAAAAAAAAATGATGACATCATATGTACATGAGAGACACAGACAGAAAGGCAACACTAAGGTAGTCCTTTTCCCTGGCGAATAGCATCAGCAACCTCCGTTTTAGCAGTTCCATCTGTATAACGTTTATACTTGGCAATCAAGTTGTCCTCCGGTTGAAACGTTTTCTTCACAGCATCGACATCCTTCACTGCATTCCACCAGCGATAATAACGACTGAACTTCTCGTTATTTGGTATATCAAACCCCCTGTAGGTCTTCAGCAGAACTGGAATACGCTGTGCGTACGGCGCAAGCATTATGTCAACCATTCCAAATTCTTCACCGAGAAAGAACGGTCCGGTCTCTGACATGGCATTCTGGATCAGCAGTATGTTGTTGATAATTGCGTCTTTTGATTCCTGACGCTCTTGTTCGGTTTCCTTTATTAACATGGCGTAGAATGGCGGGACTATTTTCTTTGCTATGTGATCACTCCAAATGCGCACAAATGCTCTTTGATGTGCATCCTTTGGGAGAAGGGATTTACTGCCTTGCCAGGCTTCGTCTATATACTCGATGCAGATCTGTGAGTCGTAAACGGTCCTGTCGTTGTGGAGGATAGCAGGAACGAGACCTCGAGGGTTCACCGCCAGCCACTCAGGGGTCTTGTCATACGGATCCTGTTCTACATACTCAAACTCGACGCCTTTGACCAGCAGTGATATCCAGGCCCTCTGGGCAAATGGGCAGAACCAGGCACAGTATAACTTGGGCAGGGATGACATGACGCTTCTGGTTTCACTTCCCTCTTGTGCCGTTGTGGTTGCATTCACAATCCTGAAAATGAAACGCGTACAGTTATATTTTGTGTTTTAAACACTTGCTGCATGTTTTTAAATGGATTGATGCCATTAAATTACTGCGTGTGAAACATCTATTGGAATCTTCTGTGGAATAGACTGGTCACCGTTTCCTGAAATTAAACCAGATGACGCTGCATGGTTAATAATGACAAAGTAATGTGCAATGTACAGACTACACTTTCTACAGTATATATATATCTCACCATTTTTTATTATCAATTGTAAAATCATTGATTTAGTAAAAAAAACAGTATTTAAACTAGATCTATTTTAACCTTCTGACAACAAAATGTAGTTTAACGAACTACAAAAAAGTCACATTTTGTATCTTTATTAGTCGGTAAACTGTTGTTGCCATTTTATCAACAGAGGGCGCTGTCATTGACATTGTGAATGTCACTAACCTTAGGCTTATTACCAAAGGCAAAGTAGTGCACATAAATGCGTTTGCATTAGCATTGCTATAGGTTTCTATGCTCAGTATTTAAGTTTATTTTTATATGCAAAACCTTAAAATTCAACTGGCATTATAATATGTTGCTTATGTTAATTACGACCGGACGACAAATTTGATAGCGCATGGCTCCGTGGGAACTAGAACTATAACTATAAGTCATAAGAAGAAATAAAGCCGTCACATCGTGTCGGGATTCAGGTTGCGACATATGTCACCGACACTGCAATAACCCAGTGTCTTATGAACTTGTACAGTCAATCATTGTATAATAACTAAACTTGCGAATACAACTTAACTGTAACGTCTTGTTACAAAACCCTTCTAATTTCGGACACCGGACTATCCGAAAGATGACGATGATTGCTGAACAAGAAGCCGATAGAGGGCGTGAGATCGTGAGTTCAGGGGTATCTGTATCTGTATTTTGACTGGCAAAATGTCCTATGGACACATCACGCCAGTGCGCATGGTGGCTCTTATGGATTAATTTTTTACATGTTGGGCTAGGCTAATCTGGAATGAATTCAGTGACGTACTTGATACAATGCTTGGAGGTAGAGAATTCCACTCTTTTATTGTGACTGGGAAAAAGCTGTTTCCAAATATGTTTGTCGAGTGCCTGATTTGTACTAACTGTTTATTATGTTTACGTGAGCATCTGGTGTTGCGTTTGGTGTATTGATCTAGTGGGATATCTATGAGGTTATGTTCCATTTTATATAATATGCTAAGTCTTTGGGTTTTTCTTCGTGATTGGAGGGTGTCCCACTGGAGATCTTTAAGGAGTTGTGTTACCGTTCCAGGCTCTCTAGAATAGTTGTTCTTACAAAATCTGGCGGCTTGTCTCTGGGTTCTTTCTATGAGTTTGATATTTCTTAGGCAATGTGGATCCCATGATGCTGACGCATATTCAAGTATGGGGCGGACAAGGGTTGTGTAGGCTATGGACTTGATTTGGGTTGGGCATTTATTTAAATTTCTTCTAATCATTCCCAATGTCTGTTGTGCTTTTTTTGTGACCGAGTTGCTTTGTATTGTCCAATTTAATGTATTTGATATATGTATGCCAAGATAACAGTGTGATTCAACAGATTTAAGTTGTTGTCCGCAGAATGTGTAGAGATTTGGTGTCGGTTTTCTTGAGGCTATTGTCATTGTATAACATTTAGTGGGGTTGAATTTCATAAGCCACGTGTGTTGCCATTTCTCAAGTTTGAGCAGATCGTTTTGGAGGACAGATGTGTCTTGGTCAGTTTTAATCGGTGAATATAACAGGCAGTCGTCTGCAAAAAGGCGAACAGTTGAGGAAAGATTGTCTGGCAGGTCATTTATGTAAAGTAGGAAAAGTAGGGGCCCCAGTACTGTGCCCTGTGGTACCCCAGAAATGACTTGAGTTGATGTTGACTTAGATCCATTTATAACGACCTGTTGAGTTCTTCCTGTAAGGAAGCTATTTATCCATGATGATATTGGGCCTGTGATGCCATAGTGTTTGAGTTTGTGGATTAATCTTTTATGTGGAACTTTATCGAATGCTTTGGTGAAGTCAAGGATGGCCATGTCTACAGATTTCTTCTCATCAAGTGATTTGCTTATGTCATGGATTGTTTGAATTAATTGTGTTTCAGTTGATCTTTTGGCACGGAAGCCATGTTGGTGGTCAGTTAGAATGTGGTGCTGTTCAAGATGTTTCATAATGTGACTATGTATGATGTGTTCAAGAAGTTTAGAAACCACAGGTGTTAAGGATATTGGTCTGTAGTTAGATGTTTCTGCTCTACTTCCTTTCTTAAAAATTGCTGTTACATTGGCTTCTTTCCAGGTATTGGGGACTTGTCCAGAGTCAACAGATGATTGGAAAATGTCATGTATTACTGGTGCTAGATGAGAGGCATATCTGTTTAAGAACCATGGTGGAATGCCATCTGGTCCTTGCGATTTAGAAATGTTAATTTTGGAAAGTTGATCAAGTACTCCTTTAAGTGTAATTGTTAGTTTGGGGATTTCTCCATGTGGACTTCTGGCCATATCTGGTAGGGTGGAATTTCCTTCGTGTGTGAAGACACTTTGGAACTGATTGTTTAAGGCTTCTGCTTTATGTTTGTCGTCGCTAATGATGTTACCAGCAATGTTAAGGTCCCCAATACCCTGGTTATCCTGTCTAAGTTTAGAAATGAAGCTCCAAAATGATTTAGGTTTCTCTGTTATTGTTGTTGTCAGGAATTGACTTATGTAGGATAGTCTAGCAGAACGAAGGTGTTTATGCATGTTTCTCCTGATGTCACAGAATTCTTTCCAGTCTTCTGGATTTCTAGTTCTTTTTGCTTTGTTATATAGCTGTTTCTTTATTTTGCACATTTTCTTTAAATCTTTATTGAACCAGGGAAGATTGTGTCTTGAAGTAGTAAGTCGGTGCGGTACATATTGGTTCATAATGTTGATGATTTTCGTGGAAACAAGATTCCACTTGTCATTGACAGTCATGTTTTGGTTTTGAGAGAAGTATTCATGTGTAAAGTTTTCAAGAGATTTCTGGATGTTAATATTGTCGGCTTTATTTCTAATGAAGACTTTACGTTTTGGACGATGTTTGCGTTTGGGCGAAATGTTTACATCAATAATGACTGTGCTATGGTCTGCTATTCCGTCTACTACATTTATCTTCTTTATTAACCCAGGTCTATTGGTGAAGACAAGATCTAAAATATTGTTGGCATTTCCCTGTCTGTGCGTGGGTTCCTTGACATGTTGGATCAGACCATGTTCCTCTGTAAGAGAGAGTAATTTATTGGCAGCAGCTGTACTGTATCCATTGTTAGTTGTGACTTGGTGAGTCAAGGACTCGCCGGCACGGTGCGTCTACCGCGCATGCCACTGTGGCTGCGTGCACTCGACTCTGATCGCCCAAAGATGTTTTCTGTTTACATTGGACATTTGACGGAGTGGCGCAGCAGTTTCATTACTACTGGTCGTGGATGATGGCGCTTTGTGTACTGCGATCGTCTGCCCGGCACCTGAGGCTGAGTGATGCCGCCAAGTGTCGTCTCGCACACGCCAGCTTCTGTAGCGCAGCAGCGACACACCCCCTACCCCAGGTAGTTGTCATACACGCGTTTATGCGTAGCCTCTGTAACTGTTTCTGTTTAATAATCGGCAAATCCCAGCTGGGTATCGCGCCAATGATGTTGGTTGCCTCTGGCTTGCAGCACTTAGAGTTAGACTATTGCCAGTTACTATAGTATTGCTAAATATTTATTTTGTTTTGCGTTGTAAGCAGTAAGGCGTCCACTTTCTCGTCCAGGTCAGCTAAACCTAAGTCTAAGACCTGTCATCATCCTTTTGGTCGCCACAATCATCTTGCTGATTATTCTGTCACACTCGTAGTAACTAGCCACTAGGTTCACACCCGTCATAAATGTATAGTACTATTATTAGTAGGCCTACTACTAGATTAAACTTGTCTAGTCTAAAGTTTTTTGGAGTTGGACCATGGACTTGACTCAAACAGAGTCCGAGATAGGTATATCAGGTAAAAATTCAAATAATAATATAATTATGTTGTTTTTTCAATTAAATGATTCCACAAGATAGAGTGTGTTATGAAGTTTATGACACTTTTTGAGATGGGTTGGGATTTAAATAACGATGCTATGGAAAGCGTCACTAACAACTGACAATGCAATCAACAGACACAGCTTCAGTCAGCTTGTACACATTTTTTGTTAAACATTTAATTTTAGCATGCCAATATCAAACTAAAAAACGTAAACATTAATTATATATAGATCTTGTCACTGTTACAAGTGAACAATAACACCAACGATATATGATAGTTGCGATGGATATGGATTTAATTAATGCTACAAAGCGCCTATTGATGGCAGCGTGATACGGTGTCGACTGTTGAAAATGTATGCCCAGAACGCCAAAGTTGCCAACGTTGATGTGTTGCTTGGCAAGCATGTACAATTATGCAACATATATCATTTTAAAGCTAATATTCCAATCTACACTAATATTGCAATTTCATTCATTAATCTTTATTTTTTATTTACGCATTTAACAAGCATAGCAAACATTAAACTTCATTTATCTATACACACAAACTGCCGCGTTCAAAACGAAAAAGAAGTATCTCCATATGTAACAGAGTTAACCATTGGTCAATTCCATGCTCAAACGGCATGGTGACATCATATGCATAGCAGCAGTGATGTGTTTTCTGCGACCATGTGATCTCTGCTCCGTGCCGGTGCCATTTTCATGCACAAGAAATGGATCAGTTTTGGCCGCTAGATGGAAATATGCCACCTAGCGGATACCGATATCACTATCAGAGAGGCTTGAATTTTCATCTAGTAATAATTATAGTAAGTCAAGATTTGTTATAAAAACTATTTTGCGTTCCAGACCTGTGAATAGACTTACCCAGCTATTGTACTATGGTCTCAGATTCACTTCAAATTGTTAACAAATATTACAGAAACTTCTCAGGTACACATCTCAAATTCTGGCTGTGTATTTCACGTAGTTTTTTGAGAACTGGCCAATCGCCCATTAATTTTCAATGTCATCTTCATTATTAAAAGGGACCACTGTGTGTCTGTGGAACATGGCATGGGTTTATTAGTATTTAATTGACTAAATCTAAACAAAATTCCCATCCTCTAGATGGTGCTGTAAACATACACACCGATGAATACGATAGTTTCCCTAAGTATTCATAAATTAGGTTTACTATGACATATATTTGAGAAGTTTGTCGCATTAATTAATGCAATTTACGTAAACATCACCAACTGATTGGCAGTTCATGGATCAGTCACAGAAAATACGTCTAACTTTAAGAATAATCAATTCACATTCGTTTAACCTACGTTACAAACTCTAAAATGGGAACAACATTTAAGGAACAGTGAATTCATTTATAAGAAATAAAGGTGTTACTTTTCTTCCAAAGGATCATAGATTAAGTTTGGCACCCGAGGTGCAAGCCATCTGGGAGGAAACTGTTAACGTACCCTCACACAATGCCACACACAGTAGCTCTGTTATGGTTGGATGCACTGAACGTGATCACAATATTCTACCCAGCTTAAATTGTGAAGGTGTTTGACAAGTTGACACAAGTTCTGACCAGAATGTACCAGGCTAGTCTGGTCTGAAGTCATCATCTCATTCAGTGTCTAGAGCAACCTGTATTGTATAAGTGAGACACATGTCTGATAAATTCCTTAAGACTTTTCATACTTGACCTTATGATGTGTCCTGTTTCTCACTAATCTGACAGATCATCAGGTGTAGGCTCTGTAGTGTGATCAGTGCATTTTTAATCCAGGCCAACTTTTCATAAAGATCAAAACTAATTATGCATTACAGTTCTCCGAATTATCTATGGAGTTGAATGTAATTATAGAGTATAATATGCTACTTTGAGGGGATCGATCTCTTCTTGTGGCCAATGGTAATTCTGTGTTATAGATCTACTGATGGCTTATTTTTTGGACAATAATTAGTATTGAACAGCATGCAAGTATATGCCATATTACCGTATGTAGTACAGACCCTGTGCATTATTTGGGAGGTGCTTGTATTAGACGTACACCATTTTAGTTGGTTTACTTTAAGAATAAGGTCATTACAGTAACATATATTCTCTGATGCTTTCATAGTTTGCAGAAAGTTTGTTAAATACAACTAATTAATTCTTTGTATGATTCAGTTTGGACACTCGATAAGCCGAAAGGCTTCATTGTTCACTAGCCATCTTGAATTAATTGTCTGGGTACCAATCAAGAACATTGTTCAATCTTGTTAAAATTTAATAATGTTCTGTTTTGTAAACAATTTCCAGTTCTTTTTGACAAGGCTGGAAGTTGCGACTACCCAGTTGCATTTGGCAGTATAATCTTATGTCTGCATTAGTCGCAATGTGTCACGTGGTGTTCATTAATAACTGCCCTGCCAGGAAACCTATCATTTGGGCCATCAAACAAATTGTGCATGATGACATTTAACCCTTTTCTCTGTCCCTGCTTACCAGCTAGGGCAGCAAAATATTGATACATTGTAGCAAGTGAATGATGACTTTTTGTGTAAGGCTATAGGTACAAATTCCTATGCATGCATCCATGTACTTGGGCAATTAGCTCCAGAAAGGGGCAACTAGCAACTAACTAGCAGTTTGTTTTCTTTGTTTACATGATACACAACATTATATCTACAGGAAAGCCAGGATGCTTATCCACATCAAATGAATGCTTTTAAGTAATGCATGGTTTGGAATTATTTCAAATTGTAGAATATCTATGACATAAAGTTGTGATATAAAAAAGTATATACAGCAAGAGGAACCACTTAAGCCTAAATAGTGGTCAAAAAGTGAAGCCAAGTAATTAGTGATGCCACTAGGCGGCTAGCTAGGAGAACTACACAGCAGCGATAACTTCTCAGTACTGTTGCACGCCGGTTTCACTAAAACAGCGCTGATATAATTTTGTATGTGTACACGTGTTCAAAAACATACGTTATTTTTTGACAACAATTATATATTTTGTGTACACCATCAAGCAATCTTCAAAACGGGCACTTGTATATTTTATTGTTGAAATAATATACTGGGCACAGACCTATGCCCAGGGAAAGTGAAAACTGAACTGAAGTCGTCACACATGATAACTTCAGTACTTTCCTGTTTCTTCCTCTTGATGTGGTGAATTTGTTATTATTGTTCCTCAAGACAGCTTAAAGGAAAATATTGATAAATTAATTCAACATATGAATATAGGCTTGCCAAGAAAATCTGCTCGTCTGCTAAATTTCACCCATTTTCGACATCTGTAAACATAAAGAAAGAAGGAAGGAAATAAATAATTGTATTATTTTATATCCCTAATCGTAAAGGATTCTTCTCTGTTTGAAACAGCCGCATCACTGTCGATAACCTCCAGTTTATGTGAAAGAACAAGCAGACAGATTCATCTCCCACACTTCAGCTTACCACAAGAGTTCTAAATAATTAGATACTGCTATATGTGTATATATAGGAACAAAATTTATTTATGTGGAAGCAATTTGCAAAATAGTCTAAATCATAGTTGTTAGTAAACTTATAACAGATTCTCGTCCGTTTCAAATAGCAGCACTGTCTGTTGACATCCTCATGTAATACCAGTTGGACTCAGAGAACAGAAATTTATCCAGACTTGTTTATTACAAAAGCCCTAATTATTGCACGCACACATACAAAACTTGCTACTCTCTCTCTCTACCTCAGCCAATTAATACATATAGGTGAACATTCAATTATTCTTGGGGGAAAGCGACTGCTTGTGAGTAGGTGTATGCATAGATGTAGGATGGGTGCATTGAGCAAATTAATTCTTTGATTTATTTCATCAGTTAACTTATAAAATATCCATAATTTCAACAGCACTATGATACATAATGCTCAATTATATGTGTCTTTTGGAAAACAAAAAACTTTCTCCGAAAATTTATTTCTAGAGTTTGAACAGTTCGGTGCGCTGCACCACGCAGTGCTGTCATGTCTGAGTGGGTAGTTCAAGCTCGCCGCCGGAGGCTGCTGCTATGTGCCGGCTTCAGTAAACACAGCCAAGTGGTTCCTCTTGCTGTCTATTCTTTTTGGTGATATCTTTGTCCCTTGAGAACTGCAATAAGTGTATTAAGTGATCTGTGACACCAGTTGAAAACACAGTTATTCATACAATAATAACTGATAAGATGACTTCTCCATGCCTGCACCTTTTAATTGTTAACCTCCTCAGGACGCAGTGGGTTCATCACGTGCAAGTACTTTGAACGTGATCGTCTGAGCTATTGTGGAAGTCCACAAGTGCATGCCAGACCAATCAGGCCTTACCTCATTATCTCTTTCAGTGGATTAACTTTGATTTGATAAGCTAACTAAGGCGACATATTCGATAATTCCACGTAATGATATAATAAGATAAGACGATTCATACTTGAAGACAGGCCGTAGTGTAATGTCCTGCCCAAGTTTCTCACTAATCAGATCGATCATCAGTTAATACTTGCTTTGTAGTACTCGGTGTATATTTATATTATAAAACATAGCGTGGGTCTCTGCCATTCTGTATGTGTGTATGGATGTCAGATCATATCTTCATCAGTTTGACATCTAAGGACTGACATTTTTAGACATCCAAGCTGGTTCATTAGGGTGGTTCATAGGGGGTTCATAGATATAGTTTTTAATTTCACCCGGGTGCGCCGGTGGGGTGTTGGTCTTGGGTGTGCAAAGTGGAACTGCTTGTGGGAAGTGCTTGTCGCTGTCTGTTGCTGATCGTGCTATTTCAGTTATGGTGGCACGCAACAAATGCCACCATGGTATTATGTAATAACATTATAGCTATCCATGGACAGTGTATAATCTCTGTCATCTAGAGCCAACCTTAACTAGAAAATATTAATAGGTGTTTTTTCTTGCCATACAACACCGGGGTAACTTGGCTAGTTTATTAGTACTGATGTAATTAGGTTGTAAATAACCAGTCAAATCAGGCACATAGTTCAGTTACATTAAAACAATGGTACAGTTTGAGTAATAGCTTAAAGAAGCAGTTTTGAAAATTTATACAATACCGAGTCATTCTTAAAAAAGAAGATAAATTAATGGAACAAATGATCTAATGATTTGATGGATTAGTACCCCTAACCTAGGGCCCTGGCACTAACAGGGAATTACCTGCCCACAATTATTACACCTTTGTGGGGTTACTGGGTTGGTGCAGATTGTATTTATACTATCTTGGGTAGCAGTATGACTGTTTAAAAATAACATTGACCCAGACTCGGAATAAGCCAATCGGACTCCGAATAGACCAATCCCATACAGTAGCCATTGTGAGGTTGTTTGTGGCTTTCATGAACAATCTTCTTAACTCTTGTTAAAGTTAGCATACAATGTGTCAGCTTGACTCACCATTTAATGTCAAAATAACACATCAAATATACATATAGGTTTACACTCATCACTGAACTATGTCGGCTGTGGCTGGTTGGGTAACAGTGTAAAAAATATAAATATATAACTTTTAATACATTGACATTTTGCCTATTGCTACCCAGCCAGCTACAGGTGAGATTGTTCAGTGACTAGGAGCTCGCCTCAGAAGAATAAGTTACAATCTCAGGTCATGGTGACAATGTCCTGTTTAAATACAAGGAAGACATGACTAAGTGGGTAGACAAGGGATCACCAGTAGATATTATCTACTTAGATTTTCAGAAAGTTTTCAACAAAGTGCCACATCAAAGATTACTGCTTAAAGTAAAGGCCCATGACATAGGGGATGGTATAATTAACAGGATAGAAAAATGGCTGATTGACACAGGTAGTAGTTGACGGGGAGGTTTCAAATTGGAAATACAAAAGTGTTTAGAAGGATTAAACCTGATGGAGATAGACAGCATTTACAAGATGATCTTGACAGGTTGATAAAATGGTCTGAAAAATGGCAGATGTTGTTCAATTTTGGGAAATGTAAATGCCTCCACACAGGACATGGGAACGAAGATGTAGTATATACAATGGGGGGTACTGTACTAAGGCCTACTGTAAAAGAAAAAGACTTATGGTTAACAATTAGTGCTGATATGAAGGTTTCAGAGCAGTGCAGAATTGCAGCTTCAAAGGGAAATGAAATCCTTGGATTAATTAGGAAAATATAGCGTATAAGGAAAAAGAACTAATAATACTGCTGTACAAAACAATAGTTAGGTCTCATTTAGAATATTGTATACAAGCGTGGACGCCATATCACAAGAAAGACATCGATATGCTGGAAAGAGTACAGAGGAGCGACTAAAATGATGCCAAAACTGAGAGATCTTAGTTACGAAATATGCCTAAAAGAATATGGTTTGACAACACTAGAGACCAGGTGATTGAGAGGAGATCAGATAGAAGTTTTTTAAATATTGAATGGTTATGAAAAAATTGATAGAAATATGTTTTCTCACTTAAGAAACATAGAAGGACTAGGGGACATGAAGTTACATTAGTAAAGGTTCAGTGTAGATTAGATATAACAAAGTTCTAATTTTCACAAAGGACTGTAAATTAATGGAATAGATTATCTGCTGATTGTGTGGGTGCTAGTAGCGTGAATATGTTTAAAAAAAAATTGACATGTACCTCAGAAGGGCAGGATACACGTAGATAAAAAGGGTTGGACTCCGATAAGCCAAAAGGCTTTCTTGTCCACCTGCCATCTAGAGTTAATTCTCTGGGTGGCAATCTTGTTAAAACTTGTTAAAGACATTCTTCTGAGTGTCATCTGGGGCACAAAATGTAACAAAATAAAAGTATCTTGTTCTAATCCTTGAGCAGTTTTTAAGTATTTGGCATGCACTGAAGTCTTGTTTCAGAAAGTAATTGTAAAAATTCATTCAATAAATTAATATGCTCCATTAATAGTTGGCTTCATGCTCAGTTGTGGTCAAGTGAACAAATGTATCATATTTTTATTTTAGTAATTTTCTTAAGTATATTTATTTTCACTGAAGTAGTTTAAAAAAATTATTTTGTGAAATATCAGTGGGAACTAATGAGAATTAAATATTGTTATCATTGTCTGCCTTGTATCAAGAGCTTAACAAAATTAATTAAATAATGTTTTATACTTTTTACATTGGACCAACTGTTTTAGTGTAATGTGCTGTTATACTGTCAGTTATATTTGATGCATCACAAGTTGATTGTCAAGTTGATTCAGATATTGTATGAACGTATATTAATTTGCAGCCTGATCTGGTGGACTCTCGGAGGAAACAAATCAAAGAATACTTTGAAAGCAAAGAAGTGCGACCGTTTTCTGAGTTTCTCACAGACACATTTGGAAGACAACACCAATATCTGCGAATATCTCTGACTGAAAAATGCAACCTCAGATGTAAGTGGTACTTTTAGTAGATTAAGCATACTAAAAATAGAACATGTAAAGTGGAATGTAATTTGGTCAATAAATATAAGACTTTAGTGTAATAATAATGTTATTGATTGTTAAATTGTAGGTATTTTCCAGAGTGATTACAAATACCTTTGTAATATGCTAAGGTTAGACTCCATCAGAGTAATAATAATGATGATAAATTCTAACATGTTATTAACATACCTTATAAATATGCTCTGAATGACGCTACAAACAGACACAGAAGACGGATTCCCGGAGTGTTTGTCCATGATGTTTGCTACGACATAAAGTTGAGCAGTTTTTGAAACAAATTATGTAGAACGTCTCCAACTGATTAGCAGGAAGTGAGGAAAACGTTAACATACCGGCATAACTACACTAACTTGATTATAATAAGATAATAATAATAGACTTCTATCTGAGCTCAGAGGCGCAACATAGAAGAATCGTCAGGTAAAACCATGAACATGAATGTGACCACACGCAAGAGTCATCATTAGAGCCAGGGACTGCTGAAGGTTTACGGTGGGAATGCGATTTCAAACAAATAAGTCTTATTTTTTCAGAAATGTGGCTATAGTTTCAGATGATTTTGACGTGATAGGGAGTTGATTCCAGTTTTTGGGTGGATCTGCAGAGAAAGCATGTTTGCCAATGTTAAGATTTGATGTTAAGATGCGTTTCTTAATGTGAAATTAAGAGTGATTGGATGTGTCGGCAGGTCAATACTGCATGCCAGAGGAGGGGGTCCAACTGACCACCCCCAACAAACTTCTGACCACAGATGAGATCATCACACTGGCCAGTCTGTTTGTGAGGCAAGGAATCACAAAGATTCGCTTGACCGGAGGAGAGCCGATGGTCAGACCAGACGTCCTTGACATCATTGGTACGATGAGTGTCCCTAGGTCATTTAGCTGTTATACCGTAGGGTATTACGTATCAATTAAATTACATATGAACTTTACGGGAGTTTTGAAATATCACTATCCAATGCAAAAACATATATTGCAATATATATATATATTCTGTTCATTTATGCAAATTTTTTTGATGTATCAGCTTTAAGTCACTGCTATTTGTGTTGATAATTTCCACTTATGAATTGAATGTAAATATCACTGGTGTGTCTGGTTAAATTAGACCAACAAAGTAACAAGAGTAACTTATTAACATGACAGCCGGTAAGTTGTTGGCCACTCATATGTTGAACGCATCCATGGCTGATTGTATCATAATTAAAATTAATGTATGCATAATTGACAGAGTACACTCAATACAAATCAATACCATTATAATTTATATCATCTGAATGTACCGGCACTCTCAATGTACAATAGGCACTTACACATATTATACACTATGTACACAGACAGTATTAAATATACGGTTGCATTTGTCTTCTTCTTGTGATTGCAAAACAGAAAAGTTGAAAGCAGAACATTTTGTACATGAGGTACATCCATATAACTTACATTTTGTACATGAGATACATCCATATAACTTACATTTTGTACATGAGGTACATCCATGTAACTTACATTTTGTACATGAGGTACATCCATATAACTTACATTTTGTACATGAGATACATCCATATAACTTACATTTTGTACATGAGATACATCCATATAACTTACATTTTGTACATGAGGTACATCCATGTAACTTACATTTTATACATGAGGTACATCCATGTAAATTACATTTTGTACATGAGGTACATCCATGTAACTTACATTTTGTACATGAGGTACATCCATGTAATTTACATTTTATACATGAGGTACATCCATGTAACTTACATTTTATACATGAGGTACAACCATGTAACTTACATTTTGTACATGAGGTACATCCATGTAACTTACATTTTGTACATGAGGTACATCCATGTAATTTACATTTTATACATGAGGTACATCCATGTAACTTACATTTTATACATGAGATACATCCATGTAACTTACATTTTATACATGAGGTACATCCATGTAATTTACATTTTATACATGAGGTACATCCATGTAACTTACATTTTATACATGAGGTACATCCATGTAATTTACATTTTATACATGAGGTACATCCATGTAATTTACATTTTATACATGAGGTACAACCATGTAACTTACATTTTGTACATGAGGTACATCCATGTAACTTACATTTTATACATGAGATACATCCATGTAACTTACATTTTATACATGAGGTACATCCATGTAATTTACATTTTATACATGAGGTACATCCATGTAACTTACATTTTATACATGAGGTACATCCATGTAATTTACATTTTATACATGAGGTACATCCATGTAATTTACATTTTATACATGAGGTACAACCATGTAACTTACATTTTGTACATGAGGTACATCCATGTAACTTACATTTTGTACATGAGGTACATCCATGTAACTTACATTTTGTACATGAGGTACATCCATGTAATTTACATTTTATACATGAGGTACATCCATGTAACTTACATTTTATACATAAGTATATCCATGTAACTTACATTTTGTACATGAGGTACATCCATGTAACTTACATTTTATACATGAGATACATCCATATAACTTACATTTTGTACATGAGGTACATCCATGTAACTTACATTTTATACATGAGGTACATCCATGTAACTTACATTTTGTACATGAGGTATATCCATGTAACTTACATTTTATACATGAGGTACATCCATGTAATTTACATTTTATACATGAGGTACATCCATGTAACTTACATTTTGTACATGAGGTACATCCATGTAACTTACATTTTGTACATGAGGTACATCCATGTAATTTACATTTTATACATGAGGTACATCCATGTAACTTACATTTTATACATAAGTATATCCATGTAACTTACATTTTGTACATGAGGTACATCCATGTAACTTACATTTTATACATGAGATACATCCATATAACTTACATTTTGTACATGAGGTACATCCATGTAACTTACATTTTATACATGAGGTACATCCATGTAACTTACATTTTGTACATGAGGTACATCCATGTAACTCGAGAACTCGAGGCTATATTTGGCGGAGATAGATCGTTGAAATTGGTGGTGTATCAAAGTTCATAAGCAAGTGGAATTACTGATTGATAAGTATTATTCTTGCCTTAATATCATTCATAAAGTAGCAGTAAACATATATTGAGTAGCAGTTGTGCTTAAAGTTAGTTAGATAAAGTATTTTAGGACACTTTAGTCTAGTGAGTGATAATAGGGTACGTTAGCTTACGGCTACGATAAGTTTGTAAACAAGATTTAACAAACCTCGTTATGTGGTAGAATATATAGGTGATAAAGTAACAACCATAAACTACCTACATAAGATAATATCTGTGTAAGTCAGTACCTGCTAGACATTTTGATAAGGTAGCTTTGTTGTTAAAATTAAGCATTTGCGATAATCGGGCGAACTAAGTTTATGTAGCTAGTGTCTCTCTTATTCGCTAGGGCGCTGTATAACCTAAATAAATAAGGCAGTCTAGCGTACGCAATCTTACGTAAAGTGTAACATTTGTGCACAGAAAACAGTCTTCTTAAAGACTACATAGACAGTGAATAGTGTAAACACAGTTGACAAAACTATTTTAAATAGCTAATTAGATTATTATTATTAAATAAATTCTGATATGGCGCCTTGCAAGCGGCAAGTCAAGGCAAAGAGACACTTGGTGTGCGACGACTGCCACAGTTGGGTAGATTTTGCCTTATCCGGCTGTACGAAGTCATGGACAGAAACCAAGGAAGAGGGATTCACCTTTCAGTGCGTGGGGTGTTGGAAGGTGAAATGTCTGGAGAAAGAGGTAGCTAGGTTGGTAGATATTGTGAAGGGGATGGAGATGAGAATCAGCAAGGAGACAGATGGAATGGAGAGAGACGACAGGGATAAAGTTGGGAATACTGTGAAACTGAAGGAGCAGAGTAGTGGCAACAAGACCGAGGAAAGGAGACTGAGAGGAGGGAAGGTGATCGGAGGGGAAGAAAGTGGAGGATCGACGGCAGGAAATGTGACAGGTGTGAAGGTGGCAGGAGAGAAAGTGACCGTAGAGAAAGAGGTAGGAGGGAAAAAGAGACGGGAGAGGAGAGAAGGAAATGCAATGGGAGGAAAGATGACGGGAAGAAAGGAAGTGAGAGTACATGTGACAGAAGAGAAGTCGGGAGGGACGATGACAGGAAGAAAGGTGACAAGAGAAACAGCGTCAGGAAAGAATGGAACGGACGAGATTGTGACGGGAGAGCAGAAGACAGGGGAACAAGATTACAACCAGACAGATGCAAACCGTAGAAAGAGCTACACTGAGGCAGTGATTGAGGGGGCAATGAGGAAAGAGAGGGTGTTATGGGCGATTCGATTATGAGAAAGACAGATAAGACTCTAAGCGAGGGGGAGGACGTCGTTGTTTGTCTACCGGGGGCTAGGATAGAACATGTAACTGAAAGGGTAGAGAAGGTACTGGGGCATGGCAAGGGAGGGTCTATACTAGTACATGTAGGGACAAATAACGCAGAGAGGGAGGGAACAACTGGGATAGTTCAGAAGTACAGACAGTTAGTGAAGAAGTTAAAGAAGACAAGAGTAGAACAGATTATCCTCTCAGGAATTTTGCCAGTAATGGGAGGAAGGGGGCCGACATATAGAAACTGCAAGAGGATGGCGATCAACGCACTAGTTGAGCAGATGTGTAAAGAAGAGGGGGTGGGATTCGTAGATTTATGGGGATACTTTGTTGGGAGGGAAGATATGTACATGAGAGATGGCCTACATCTAAGTGGAAAGGGGGCAGCAGTTTTCTCAGAGAACTTGCTGCAATCTGTTGACAGTGGGACAGGCTGCATCTATTTAAACTAGATTCGCAGGGGGGATTCACAGAGAAGCCTGAAACTGGAGGCATAGATAAAGACAGCAGAAATAAATCGGCAAAGAACAGCCTGGAAAACTGTTCTGAATCAGGATATAAATGCATTTGTTTAAATGCAAGGAGCATAGTAAACAAAAGAAGTGAACTAAACATTATGGTAGAAGATATTGACCCTCACATAATAGGTATAACCGAATCGTGGGCCACCACTGATATATCAGATGCCGAATTGGGACTAACAGGATATGTAATGTTTAGGAAAGATAGAATAGGAAGAAAGGGAGGTGGAGTTATTTTATATATTAAAGAATCTATCCAGGCTTATGAAATAAAATTAGAAAGAGAAGCAGATTGCGAAGAAGCTGTTTGGTGTAACATAGTTACAGGAAACTCAACGTTAACAGTTGGGTTAGTTTATCGAAGTCCAAACATAAGCATAGAAGAGAATGAAAAAATACAAAACGCTATAAGGGAAGTAAGCAAACGGAACTGTATTATTATGGGGGACTTTAACCATGGGCATATACAATGGAAATCTCTACAGAGTATGGGGAGTGAGGACCACAAGTTTTTAGTTTTAGTACAAGATAGTTTCCTTTCTCAACATGTGCTAGAACCAACCAGGGGAGAGAATGTGTTAGACTTAGTTTTGTCCTCACAGAAAGAATTAGTTGACAATGTCAAGATATGTGAGCCACTGGGGAGTAGTGATCACAACCAGATACATTTTACCATCAAAGTAAAATCAGAAAGGAATAGTAAAAAGCAGTATAGGAGAAATTTCCACAAAGGAAGGTATAAGGACATGAGGAAATATTTAGCAAAGATAGACTGGAATAACACACTGAAGAATAAGACAGCAACCGAATGCTGGAATATCTTAAATAGTGAAATTAAGTGCATAGTCGATAAATTTGTACCTTTCAAAAAACAAGGAAAACGGTCTAAAAAGAAACACTTATCGAAAGAAGCCATTAGAAAAATTAAGTATAAACAAATGATGTGGAAGTCATATAGATGTACTGGAAATGATGAAGACTACAACATTTATAAAGAAGCACTTAATCAAGCTACAGCTGAAATTAGAAATTCAAAGAGAAGCTATGAAAAAAAATTAGCTAGTAATATAAAACATGACAGTAAGAGTTTTTATGCGTATATTCGAAGCAAACAGAAAGTTCAGGATAAGGTCGGTCCTCTAGAAGATAGTGCTGGAAATACAATATCAGAGGGATTCTTAATGGCAGAAGACCTGAATGAGTATTTTAGTTCAGTGTTTACCAGGGAAGATATTAGTTCACTGCCAGTACCAGAGGCTAAGTTCAAGGGGGCAGATTCAGACTATTTAGGACAGTTAGTTGTAACCTCGGAAATGGTAGCTAAGAAAATAAGGGCTATGAAGGATAATAAATCACCTGGAGTGGACGGGATTCCGCCCAAACTACTATTGGAAATTGTAGAACAAATTAGCGTACCGCTTGCAACAGTTTTCAATTTGTCATTAGAAGAGGGAGTGGTTCCTTTAGAATGGAAAGAGGCAAACATTATACCGTTATTTAAAAAAGGTTCGAGAAACAAGTCAGAGAACTATAGACCAGTGAGTTTAACATCAGTGATTTGCAAATTATTAGAAAGACTAATTAAAGATCACATGGTGGATTTTCTTGTTAAACATAACTTGATAAACCCATCTCAACATGGGTTTCTAAAAGCGAGGTCATGCTTAACAAATATGTTATGTTTTTTGGAAGACATCACTAGGTGGGTAGATGAGGGATCACCAGTAGATATCATCTATTTAGATTTTCAAAAAGCTTTCGACAAAGTACCACATCAAAGATTACTCCTTAAGCTAAAGGCCCATGGCATAGGAAATGGTATAATAAACTGGATAGAAAAATGGCTGAATGACAGAAGACAACGTGTAGTAGTTGATGGGGAGGCTTCAAACTGGAAATCGGTATTGAGTGGGGTACCACAGGGATCAGTACTAGGACCTATATTATTCTTAATATATATCAACGATTTGGACGATGATATAACAAGCAAGGTGTTAAAATTTGCGGATGATACAAAAGTGTTTAGAAGGATTAAAAGTGATGGAGACAGACAGCATTTACAAGATGATCTTGATAGGTTGATCAAATGGTCTGAAAAGTGGCAAATGCTGTTCAATTTTGGGAAATGTAAATGCCTCCACACAGGTCATGGGAATGAAGAGGTAAAATATAAAATGGGGGGTACTGTTCTAAGTACTACTGTAAAAGAAAAGGACTTGGGGTTAACCATTAGTGCTGATATGAAGGTTTCAGAGCAGTGCGGAATTGCAGCGTCAAAGGGAAATCAAATCCTTGGATTAATTAGGCGAAATATAGCGTATAAGAAAAAAGAATTAATAGTACCGCTGTACAAAACAATAGTGAGGCCTCATTTAGAATATTGTATACAAGCATGGAGGCCATATCGCAAGAAGGACATAGATATGCTAGAAAGAGTACAGAGGAGAGCGACTAAAATGATACCAAATCTGAGGGATCTTAGTTACGAAATACGCCTAAAAGAATGTGGTTTAACAACATTAGAGACCAGGAGATTGAGAGGAGATCACATAGAAGTGTTTAAAATATTGAATGGTTATGAAAATATTGATAGAAACATTTTTTTCTCAGTTAAGAAAAATAGAAGGACCAGAGGACATGAAGCTACATTAGTAAAGGAGCAGTGTAGATTAGATATAAGAAAGTTCTCATTCTCACAAAGGACTGTAAATGAATGGAACAGATTATCTCCTGATTGTGTTGGTGCTAGTAGCGTGAATATGTTTAAAAATAAAATCGACACACACCTTAAAAAGGCGGGATACATGTAGATAAAAAGTATTGGACTCTCGATAAGCCAAAAGGCTTCCTTGTCCACTTGCCATCCAGAGTAATTTTTTGGATGGCAATCTTGTTAAATCTTGTTAAATCATTCTACCGCGTTACACCATCGTACCATCGTAACGCACCATCATCTCACTACAGATGTTGTTTCGAGAATTTGCATTGTCTGTGTTTTGAAATGGAGTAGATTGTTTTGCCGAGACATTATAATGTATATATTGTATATCTACGTCATATGACATATTAATATCAGTACATTGCTGGAATACACATGTTAATGCACATGCCATCAAATACTCCATTGTGTATGGCCGGTTGAGGATAGCCTGCACCGTTGCCATCATTATACACCTTCAAGTGTGTCGGATCATTAATTGCTATTCCATAACTCAACAACTGTTTGCGTCACTGTTGGTATCCGGTATCACTTCGACTTTACGAGTAAGACTCAGATAAACAGGAGCTAACTGTCCACGTTTTTCTCAGCTGTCTCTGATTTGATGTGGTTGTCGTAATCCGCTGCTCCTTCTAGTTTATGCTCCTCGGCTAACACAACCATGTTGCGACTAGTTGTCGTTGTTTCCACCGTTGGCTACACAATACTCTTGTACTGTCAGTTATCGTAAGTCTGTCATAATACTGTGTACGTTCTTGTGTGTTTGTCATTATGACTGTTCTTCTAGACATATTCGTATCTCTTTCACAGCTGAAATTTTTTATATTTATACTATTCTTCTGTTTGTTATATTTCTCATTTTGATAGTACTTAAATATAAAGATATCAAATATGTTAAATATTAAGTGTGGAAGACTTTATTGGTGAATATTCGTGTCCGGGGAGAATAAGGTTGTACACAATATTTAATTAATAAAATTCCCCACACCTGCCAACATAATAAAATGTATGCATACTATATTGGCTAAGTGAATATTGCTTACTTTAATATTACAATTAAGCCTACATACAAAACTTTTTTGAGTCTGATCGGTTTACGGATTAGCTGTTTTCGTATTTAGATGGACATTTCCTCTCCAAACATGCAACCACCAGCCGGGCCGTTGTACGTTGGTACCAGGCATTGGTGAGTGTTGATTCACTGCGGCTAGCACTTCGTCTAAACCTCCCAGGGATAACGGCTTTACTAGTTTCAAATTCGCAGATATATTTGATTAGTCGAATATGTACAAAACAATTGTGTGTGCACGTTTGAACATAGGCGCTTGTGCTTGCGTGCGTTTTTGTGTCTGTGCGAATGTGCTCGTGTACGTCTTTGCTTTTCTGGGTGTCTGGGCTCGTATTCTCGAACGACTTACGAATTTCTTACCGCCATTTTACAAAAAAATTACGTCAAACGATCGTAAGTTACGATTTTTTCGCAAGTGCTATTCTCGAAACATTTACGATACGAACATTCGCAAATATTGCGTATATTTCATCGTAAAGTTACGCCAACGCAAGAGGTCGCGTAACTTTTTCGTAACTTTTGTGGCACTGCTTTCAGATGGAGATTTATCAGTTATTTGCTGTTACAACGTCGCAAAAACACATTAGTAAATTGTGTGTGATTCAATGACACTGATGTGTGTTTGTCGATTTTTATTGACTGCTGAAATTGCACAAATACCGTCTTTAAAAACGGCGCCGCGCCTTCACTGTTAGCCAATGCAAAATTCCACAATAAAAAGTAAACAAGCGGGACCAGCCAACAAACGGGACCGATTCACCGCAGTAATTTATAGATTGACTGCGTGCTACACAATCACAATTTGTGTTGGCACGTTTAACTACACTTGAAACAATAATTTATATTTCAGAAGACCACAGTATTGCAGTCATTAATTCGATGGCATGAAAATCTATATATTAATGACATTACAATGTAAAAACTATTTCTTTATATAAACATATTTCATTTTTCTTTTATTATTTATCATGGCCTTGGGACACAGATTTTGCCAAATTTATCTAATGTTTCATATGTACATTATGTTAATGTTCCACCACATCTACATAAACATTAATAGGTAAGTAAGCTTGGTTGCCACTTTCAGATATATGTGCTGCTTGAGAAATGCAATATTAAGTGCATCAATATTAAGACAACCGTGATAGATTGCATAATTTATTCAAGCATTGACAATGCCATCCAAAATAAATATGTAATATGTTGCAAATATAATGTGTGAGTACACCTGTATTGTTGAAATAAATTTGATCTTGAAATAGTGCATATACACTAAACCTCAGATATAACAATATATACACACATGCCAACCTAGCAGTCATAGTTATGGAGAAATCAATTGTGTCTGTTTCTATTTTCTAGGTAGTCATAAATGGAAAATATTGTTGACTATGGCAATTACGGGCCGATATAAAATTACTGTAAATGTTTGGCACATCCTATTTTCCAGGTGCCAATAATCCAATTTCATTTTTCACCAAACCGACTTACCAACAGCAGACAGAACATTTATTTTGACCTTGTAGTTGTTTTACAAAATGTAACAACTTTAATTTCAATAGTATTTAGGCTTAATAAGCCAATGTAGCACGTAAATAGTTAACAAATACACGCCGTAGGCCAAATACTAGGGGCCTGCTAAATGAATATTTAACACAAATGCACAGCCACAAGTCACTACTATGTTAAACCATCTACTCACTACATTACAAGTTTAACAAGATTTAACAAGATTGCCATCCAGAAAATTAACACTAGGTGGCAGGTGGACAAGGAAGCCCTTTGGCTTATCGAGAATCCAACCCTTTTATCTACATATATCCAGCCCTTCTGAGGTATGTGTCGATTTTATTTTTAAACATATTCACACTACCAGCACCCACACAATCATCAGATAATCTGTTCTATTCTTTATGAAAATTAGAACTTTCTTACGTCTAATCTACACTGCTCCTTTACTAATGTAACTTCATGTCCTCTAGTCTTTCAATCTTTCTTAACTTAAAAAAAAAATATTTCTATCAATATTTTCATAACCATTCAATATTTTAAACACTTCTATCTGATCTCTTCTCGATCTCCTGGTCTCTAGTGTTGTTAAACCACATTCTTTTAGGCGTGTTTCATAACAAAGATCCCTCAATTTTGGTATCATTTTAGTCGCACTCCTCTGTACTCTTTCTAGCATATCTATGTCCTTCTTGCGGTATGGCCTCCACGCTTGTATACAATATTTTAAATGAGGCCTAACTATTGTTTTGTACAGCGGTAGTATTAGTTCTTTTTCTTTATATACTATATTTCGCCTAATCAATCCAAGGATTTGATTTCCTTTTGAAGCTGCAGTTCCACACTGCTCTGAAACCTTCATGTCAGAACTAATTGTCAACCCTAAGTCTTTTTCTTTTACAGTAGTACTTAGTACAGTTCCCCCCATTGTATATTCTACATATTCGTTCCCATGTCCTGTGTGAAGGCATTTACATTTCCCAAAATTGAACAACATTTGCACTTTTCAGACCATTTGATTAACCTGTCAAGATCATCTTGTAAATGCTGTCTATCTCCATCACTTTTAATCCTTCTAAACACTTTTGTATCATCTGCAAATTTCAACACCTTGCTAGCTATATCATCGTCCAAATCGTTTATATATATTAAGAATAATACTGATCCCTGTGGAACCCCACTCAAAACTTATTTCCAATTTGAAGCCTCCCCATCAACAACTACCCGTTGTCTTCTGTCAATCAGCCATTTTTATATCCAGTTAATTATACCATTTCCTATGCCATGGGCCTTTAGTTTAAGCAGTAATCTTTGATGGGGCACTTTGTCGAAAGCTTTTTGAAAATCTAAGTAGATGATATCTACTGGTGATCCATCATCTACCCACTTAGTGATATATTCCAAAAAACATAACATATTTGTTAAGCATGACCTCGCTTTTAGAAACCCATGTTGAGATGGGTTTATGAAGTTATGTTTAACAAGAAAATCCACCATATGATCTTTAATTAGTCTTTCTAATAATTTACAAATCACCGATGTTAAACTAACTGGTCTATAATTATTTGACTTGTTTCTCGAACCTTTTTTAAATAACGGTATAGTGTTTGCTTCTTTCCATTCTAAAGGAACCAGTTCCTCTTCTAATGACAAGTTGAAAGCTGTTGCAAGCGGTATGCTAATTTGTTCTACAATTTCCAATAGCAGTTTGGGTGGAATACCATCCACTCCAGGTGATTTATTATCCTTCATAGCCCTAATTTTCTTAGCTACCATTTCTGGGGTTACAATTAACTGTCTTAAATAGTCTGATTCTGCCCCCTTGAACTTAACCTCTTGTACTGGCAGTGAACTAGGGTCTTCTCTGGTAAACACTGAACTAAAATACTCATTCAGGTCTTCTGCCATTAAGAATCCTTCTGATATTATGTTTCCAGCACTATCTTCCAGAGGACCGACCTTATCCTGAACTTTCTGTTTGCTTCGAACATACGCATAAAAACTCTTGCTGTCATGTTTTATATTACTTGCTAATTGTTGTTCATAGCTTCTCGTTGAATTTCTAATTTCAGCTGTAGCTTGGTTAAGTGCTTCTTAATAACTGTTGTAGTCTTCATCATTTCCAGTACATCTATATGACTTCCACATCATTTGTTTATACTTAATTTTTTTTAAATGACTTCTTTCGATAAGTGTTTCTTTTTGGACTGTTTCCCTTGTTTTTTGAAGGGTACAAATTTATGAACTATGTACTTAATTTCACTTTTTAATATATTCCAGCATTCTGTTGCTCTCTTATTTTTCAGTGTTATTCCAGTCTATCTTTGCTAAATATTTCCTCATGTCCTTATACCTTCCTTTGTGGAAATTTCTCCTATATTGCTTTTTACTATTCCTTTCTGATTTTACTTTGATGATAATATGTATCTGGTTGTGATCACTACTCCCCAGTGGCTCACATATCTTGACATTATCAACTAATTCATTCTGTGAGGACAAAACTATGTCTAACACATTCTCACCCCTGGTTGGTTCTAGCACATGTTGATATAGGAAAGTATCTTGAACTAAAACTAAAAACTTGTGGTCCTCACTCCCCATACTCTGTAGAGATTTATATTGTATATGCCCGTGGATAAAATCCCCCATAATAATACAGTCCCGTTTGCTTACTTCCCTTATAGCGTTTTGTATTTTTTCATTCTCTTCTAAGCTTATATCGAGTGAGTTGTTCAGATCTTTTTTGTCCAGTCGGCATCAAGTCGTTCGTATTGGAAGTGTCAAATCCTCCCCAACTGCTGTGCCGTTTGGTGTACTGCAAGGCTCTGTACTCGGGCCATTGCTGTTCACTGCATATATTACACCACTTGGCGACATCATCAAGAAATTCGGCTTAGAATACCATCTATAAGCCGACGACACGCAACTTTATGTTTCGTTTTGTCCTGGTGGAGATGGCAAACTGAACTCAATGGATCGCCTGTGCTGTTGCCTGGAAGAAATTGGTGAATGATCTCGGACCAATATACTTAACTTAAATGATCAGAAGACGGATGTCATGTTGTTTGGTACTAAACAGAAGTTGCCACTGCTAAAGGAGATACGCATTTTTGAATCGACTTTGACCTCGTCTTCAAGTGCGCTCAACCTGGGCGTTGTATTTGATAAATCCCTCAACATGACTAACCACATACGTGCCATTTGCCGAACAACGTATATGCACCTCCACAACATCAGTAGTATCAGGCGATACCTCACAACAGATGCGACTAAATCACTTGTGCAAGCTTTCGTCATGTCTAGATTGAACTACGAGAACGCGTTACTGGCAGAACTACCACGTGACCACATTCGCAAACTCCAGCGAATCAAAAACATGGCAGCTAGAATCATCACGTTCAAATCTCGCCGTGACCACATAACTCTGGTTCTAAATGAATTACACTGGCTGCCAATGAAATGCCGAATCGAGTTTAAAATACTCCTTTATGTGTTCAGATGTCTGAACGGGACGGCGCCGCTGTATCTTGCCAACCTGTTAACCAGGCACTGTCCGGGACGCACACGTTCATCTGAACAACTTTTGCTTGAAGTTCCACGAACGAACGTGGTCAGTTTCGGGGACAGGTCCTTTCGTGTGATTGGACCTCGACTATGAAATGCACTGCCCATTGCTATCAAGTGCAGCAGACCTCTGTCGGCGTTCAGAAAGACGCACATGATCAAAGCTCAATACTGCTGACATTTTTATCAGATAATTTATTGATAAGTCGAAGACTCGATCGCGGAACAGTGCGGTGTTTCACTTCTGGTTTATTTACAGGGAAACGCAGCTACTTGTTTTTCACTGTAGTATTGTTACAACTGCACGCGGAACATTATAACGTATTGCAAAGTCACGTTTTATTGCAAACATACCTTACAAGATTATACCAAACCGTATTCCATGATAAAACATGGTTATGGGGTCACAGGAAGACGGCATATTACATGCCATGTGACCACCATGCAACACAACTTACATTTTAATGGTTGTTTTGTGTATGTATACTGTTATGTTGTTGTTGTTGCAAAATAAATGTATTTGATTATTGATTATTTGATATTTGACCAACCGAAACTGCTCCAGGTATAAGAAGGATTATGATTAAAATGTCGTTGTCGGGAATATTGGATTTGTCATGAGGAGTTTTCACTTTGAACCCACATTCAGGGTAAACAACGGACTTTACATTGATGATTGTAATTGCAAATGGTTAGTTTTTATTAAATGTTTTAGATGCATAACGCCAACACGTTGGCATTTGTTTCATGTACGCAAGAAGTATTACCCCCCAACACTTTAATACGATTGGATCACTGTAATGAGAGAATTACTGATAACCTCCAATGTTGAGTGGAGTTAGTGACAACGTGTTCGCACTAACTGCAACAACTAAACACTTTTTTATTCCGGGCGCCAACTGCCAGCGGCCAGGTGACACAAACGTAAACTCTGTGAGACTACGCCAGTACATTGTATGGAATTACTTGATGTGAATGTGCACACACAACTAATATAATTTATGCGTGGATTGTTCTTCAGTGAAAATAAACCAGGTTCTGCTTAAATAATGGAAAATTGTTCTAATCACCTACTTTTCAACGGAATATTCATAATGATACATTAGTGATATATCTCTGTAATATTGTCACTGCTGTCAAAGTATTTCACATTTTTACTGTTGGCCACAAGCAAGGTATTGTCTTGTTTGTGGAGGTTTATTGGCAAGAACATCGGAGGTTTTATCAAGCATCAGTTGTTCTATGGATACTTGTGCTGATACTTGTCAGGTACATAGTTCACATTTCCTTCAAGTAAATGTATATCTTTGGTAAATATCAAGTATATGTTTTCAATACAAAATTAACAGCAGGCACATTAATTTGAGCGTATCTAATTTCAGGAATCTTCAAAAGACACTAACTACCTCAACAGTTACCAGAGTTTCTACAGTATAAATAAACCAGTATAAAAGAAAACAAATATAATTATTACTGTCAAAATTCCAAGCTGTGGTACTAGTAGGGATTATGACATATTATTGCCGCCACGGAAACCTGGATTAGGCCAAGTGATATTGCTGCATTTGTTGCCGACATTATACCACCGGGATCGTTCTTCTATCAGTAACCACGTTTAGTGGTGAGCGTGTTAGTTTTCCCTTGTCTGATCATGTCAACAAATATAAACCTTCTGTCCTGCGTACTCCAGTTTTGAGTCAATTTATACTGAAGTAGCTTACTTTTTTTATAGTTTATTTATATTCTGTCTGCATCGTCTATCAGGACAGCCAGCTAATGTCTATGACGAATTTCAAAAACTTCTTGATAATGTGACAATTTCGTATTCAGATCTCTACATATTTGTTGATTTTCATCTTTATTTGGACACATCTACGGTAATATCTAGTTATTTCCTTGAGATTCTGACATGATTGGATTTAAAGCAACACGTCACCTTTTTCTAAGCAAACTTACAACAATAGGCTTTCTCTTGTCATAACTCGTTCAACATGCAATACCGTCCAGAAACCGTCCTTCTTTCTTTCTTCTTCTTCTGCTTAGTTACCTAGTTGTTTCCAGCACTCGGCAACGTTCTATTAACTGACTAGACTGTATATATTGTGGTTATAATGTTATGATCTTATGAGGTCTCATTCAACTACCCAGCCTTTTTCAGAACATTATCGCCAAGCCGACCTTTTTATGCTGGCACTGAGGGTGGTCACTGCCAGGGTGCTTGTCGTCCTCAGTGGTTCTTTTACGTCCCAAATTGAGAAGGGACCGACATTGACGTGATCTCCGATTCACGAGGGATACACAGTCCCCACTGTTGAGAGCCAGGTTTTTACACCAAATATACCATACCTGCCCGGTCCGGAATTCAACTCGGGGCGCCGGCATGTCAGGCGGATGTGCTAACCACTACACTATCGCGCGCCCCTTCTATGTGCCATGTCTGTCACGTCGGCGATCATGGCCCTTCAAACCGCACGGTCGTGTGTAGTTTGTAGCAGTTCTGTTGTGCTCCTTCCACACCATGTTGAGAGACTATCTATTATTTTTTTCTTTGGCGTCCTCTGGATCTTCTTCCTTCTATCTTTCCTGTTGTTACTATTTGTTCTAACTTTTTCTTTCTCATGACGTGGCCTATAAATCGTGCTTGTTGTGTTCTAACTGTCTTTCGTAACAGAAACAAATATGGCATCTTTCAGTTGAATATTAATCGTGGGCTTTGAAGTGTACATTTCTTCAATATTTATTAATTAATGACATGATATAATTTCGTAGTTGAACATAGCATGTTAATTATGCATTACATGAATAAAAAATAATAAAAAATAAATATAATCAGTTAGACCCTACACATATTCTGTGTCGTTAGTTTATAATATAATATCTAAATCGTACCCTCAAATAGTATTGTCTCTAATTATTATACCAAACCTACATAAAAAATACACAAACGAGGTAGCGAATCGTTGTTCCTAGAGTGTTGTTTAATTGTTTGCTAAGGAATCATCTTAGAACGTCGATATCGATATCATACGAATTTTTTTCCGTTTCGGGGAGGGGGGTCAGTTTCATCTGGCGTCGGACATCGATATTTAACTCTTCTGTCCGACACTGCTGGTTACACTGGTATCTTCATATTAATGTTTAAACACTATGAGGGGTGGGAGGCTGAGGCTAAATGAAAGTGATTTCGCCTGATATGGGACATCGAAGTTCTGAGGTGATCCCTATGTTCATCGAATTGTACACACAACGTGTGTGTACCTCTTAGTAGACCTGCTACAGGTTAACTGCCTCTTAATTTGGGACACTTTTTTCACAACAAAATACAAACAACATTTAGACTCCCAAAAACTGTAATCTTGGTATCTACGTTTTTTCTGTGCATCTACAACAGCTACGAAGTAAAACGATAAAAACCTACGTTTCAGCCATTTTTAATGTACACATACTATTTGGCTACCCGATCCTTCAGCCACATTCCTTGTCACTAAGACGTCACAAGGGACATCGAACACAGAATCAAAGCAAACACTACACAGGCTGCACATAACAAACATTGAACTGAATTGGGGCAAACAATACAACACATTCCCTTCTGTACATGTTGTACCTTCACACAGATCATGCTAAAGGCATTATTCCTCTTTACATATTATGCATGTTTACGAGTTGGAAAGTCTGAATACTCTACTCAACGTTCACACATATTAACAATTAACCACATCATACCGATAGAAGCATCGGATACAAAATAAATTTCATCTCATACAAACATAGTAGTTTCACATCTGCCAGAGATACTATTTTCCTTCTGGAGGGCATGGTTTGTGTGATCGTAGATGGTTAGCCAATGTATAATTGCAGCGAAAGATTCTACATAGCTGCCAATCGTCTCAGCCATGATGATGTCCAGCATAGTATCCATAGTTTCCACGTATGTCAACCTTTTCCTGAAAATTGGATTCCTTCTTGAGATACTGAATTGTCTCGATCCTCAAAATATGTAACAGTTGGTCGATCGTGTTGCGAGTAAAGTTCTAACCTGCGAGTGCCACCTCTGTTCTTCAACATTCTAATTACATCTCTATTACTTTCACGTCATGCTAATGACCAAGTGCTTGTCTAGTAATAAATAATAGGCTTACAAAGAATAATTGGTTATTTAAACAAATGTGTTGTATAATATAAACACATTAGACAAGATCACGTTTTATGTTAGATTATCTTATATACTTATTAGTATATTAAAAGTTCAACACTTAGTAACACTGACAATACATGTACAAATCATGAAATATTTGGTTTTATCCAACGGTGTCTACAAGAAGATTTCAATTAATTTATAAAAATGTTTTGATCCAAGTTTCAGTTTGTCACATTCAAATAACCTTCAGAATCGGGGGTGGCATCCACGTACACCTATTTTAGTATATCTTGTGTGACGGATCTAGCAAGAATTATTACCTTTAACAAAAGATGCAGTTAAAAGTATAACTAGCTAACCTACTATCTGCAGAAAGTTATAATTTCAAGTAATTCATCTTTTGACGGTGACCTTGTTTAACCTTCACTCCACAGTTAATGCACCACACACATTACAACTCCATTCCATACCTCATTTAACGGGGATCCAATACGCGTTCAAATGGTATGTAACAAGGTCTAGTGTATGTAGATAAAGTAGCTGTACAATCATTGTAAGTGTAAAACTGTTTTGAACATTCGTCGTTTCTTGGTGACCTTGATTAACCTTCACTCCACACCTACTGCACCTTTCGATAGCGCCAGTCATACTGTATTTATCATATTTACGGCTAGACAGTTGGCTTTCTAATCATACACTATAATTGCCATAAATAAATAAACAACGAAAATATACGCGACCATTTATATTGTACGACTTTCGCGGTATTCCAAAAAAATCGAATGTTCATCATTTCACGGTGACCTAGGTTGACCTTAGCTCTACTCGTACCATATTAGGTAAAACCTCCGTGTCGTACCTCATTTTAATGTGAACACAATTAGATTTATAAAAATAGATGACTTGCCCATCTTATAATTAAGTAAAATAGATATGCGACCAATGTAATATTAAGACGATTGCGGAAGCGCACAATTTTGAAAATTCATCAGTTGACGGTGACCTTGTTTGACATTGAATTCACACTTACTGCAATAATTGGCAGCTATGTGTGACATGGCTTCTTGGGATGGGGAGATGTAGGCCGTTCAAATTATATAACATTTGGGTGTGTGTATGGAGGCATTTAATTTCCTAAAATAAAGCACTATTTGGGGATTTCCTGCTCGCCTACCTCGTTGTCGTGTCTTCACCATCATCTTCTACATTAGAATAATCATTCTACTGAAAAGTTGCGTTGATCAACAGGATTACCCTATTACAAATATTAAAGATATGCCAGTGTAGGATGGAGTTTTCCACACAAATTCAAGTAAACTCTTGTCAATCATCTAATTAAAAACGAAGCCTGTGCAAAATTATTTTAACAATTACCATCCTAATCTCTGACATTAGTTTGTTGTCGAAAGCATTGGAAAAAATTGCTGCAAATCGACTCCATAAACATTTATTCATAGCACTTATCAAATGATCTACAATCTGCATATAAGCCATTTCATTCAACTTCGACGGCACTTCTTAAAATACACAATTACATTGTAAGCAATATGGATAATAGCAAATTGACTGCTCTCACATTACTAGATGTATCAGCTATTTTTCATACACTAACTGACGATAGTCTTTTACATCGCATTCATGAAAAATTTGGGATTTCTGGCACAGCTCTTCAGAGGTTTAGTTCATATTTTTTCAGACCGATATCTAAGAATTAATATATGAGGCTCACTGTCTTGTCCAGAACATATTTCATGTGTTGTCCCACATGGTTCTGTCCTTGGCCCGGTTCTGTTTCTTCAGTTCAGCATATCTCTGCGAAACATAGCTGCCCAGGTGCTTCCACGATACGCTGCTCTGTCTGCCGTTTGTCTCCCTGCTCTCACGATGTCGTCTTTCAACCAGTCGCTGATGTCCTGCTCCCATCTTCTCATTGGTCTTCCCCTTCCTCTCTTTCCCTCCACTTTGCATTCTATGACAGTTTTCTCTAAGGAATTACGTCTTTTGATGTGGCCAAAATAACTCAGTTTTAGTCATTTTATTCTGTTCACCAGTTGGCAGTTCTTTATGTCTATTTTTTTTAAGGATCTCTGCATTGTTTGTTCTTGTTATCCATGGCACTCTTAGGACTTAGCATTTCATCTCAAACGCTTGTATTCTTCTCATGTCTTCTTTGTTCAGTGTTCACGTTTCGCTCCCATATAGAGCTGTTGGGAAAACGCAGATTTTTAAAATTCTTATCTTTGTTGGTATGTTTTGTCCTTTCCATACATTTTTCAGATTATTTTGTTTCTGCGTTGCTATGGCTATTCTTCTTCTGATCTCTGATTATGTATTGCCGTCTCCTTGTAGTCTTGCATCAAGGTATTCGTAGTGGTTCACATTTTCAACTTGCTCCCCGTTGATTGCAATTTCCGTTTTTTTCAATGCATTTGTCAGTGTCCATGATCTTTGTTTTCTTTACATTAAGTAACAAGCCCCTTTTCTCACTGCGTTCTTTTACAGACATGATTAGGTTTGTTAGACCGATTGTTGTAGTGGACAGGAGTGCGGTATCGTCTGCGTATCGTAGGTCTCTGATTCTATATCCATGAATATTCACTTCGTCGTATATTGTACTTCTGTCATCTAATTCTGCATCTCTCATTATGTCTTCTATGTAGATATTGAATAGGTATGGAGATAAAATACACCCTTGTCTTACTCCTTTTCCCACTGTAAAAGTTTCTGTAGTTGTGTTTCCAGCCTGACTACTGCTTGTTGGTTGCTATAAAGTGATTTCAAGAGGGCGATTATCTTTGGGTGGAAGTTCATGTCGCTGAGCGTTTTCCACATCATCTGATGATTCACACAGTCGAAAGCCTTGGTATAGTACTTTTAATACCACACGTGCTAAACAATTCCGTACAAGTTGAGTTTAGCTAAGTCATTTTTATCAATATTGTTTAGGAATCAGTACTGTAGTCAAGGCAACCGCTAACTAGAGCTAGTGATATTGTTTTAGCAGCCGAATTCGACGGAAATCACGTACATGGTAGAAACAGGATTTACATACTTGAGAATTGTTCTGGCGAAAGCTAAAATCACTGTCAAAGACAACACCTATGTCAACGTCGATGTTGTATGGCATTCTGGGCATGTGCAATCGTTGAATTGTGTTTTCAGGTGGTTCCAATGTGCTCATCCCTCGATAATATCGACGTTGACATGGCGATCGGAGATTTGTGGGTGGCATCGTACCCTGACCCCCTTGATTCTGAAATACATTCAACCACCCTACACTACTATATCGCCATCGCAGATAATACAGGTTATATTTCATGACGCGAATAATAGTGTAGCCGTTCACACGTTTCGTTATGCAAATGTTGTGTCAATCGTGTTTTAACACAGCCATGTAGACACATGTCGGTTCGTGAATAATGTCGTTGCTGCTTGTCACAACCGACACTGTATTAACGACCCAACTTGTAATAAAAATCATGCCACGTTTGTAATAACGACTCATTCTATATTAACAGGAGGTCCAATAAATAACCATCAAATAATGTCGATAACAAGTAGATTAAGTAGTTAAATGGGAGGATACAATGAAGACAGTGACTAAAACGAAGATTATGATGGTGGTGATGAAGAGGATGATGAATCGATGTTGAGGATGAAAACTAAAACTGTTTTGATAATGATGACGATGGAGATGATGGTGATAACAAAGTTGAAAACGAAGACGAATGTAATGCTGAAGATGAAGAAAATGACAACGAAGAAGATGAAGAAAATAATGACGATGATGAAAATATAGGCGAAGATGACGACAATAATTAAGAAAATGAAGATACATATGAAGGTGATACTGGAGACAAAGACTATGATGATTGTGATGATGGAAAAAAGGAATGTGCTTATTGAAAGCATTATTTTTTTACTATAACACTCTCACCCCCTTTCTTCCTCCCTCTCACCCTCTCTCCCTCCCCCTCCCTCCCTCCCTCTCTCCCTCCTTCCCTTTCCCTCACCCTTTCTACCGTCCTACCTTAGTGTGCGTGTGCGTGTGCGTGTGCGTGTGCGTGTGTGTACGTATGAATGAATTAAGTTTGTAAACATTAATGCGTTCATTATGCATGGTTAGTTAATCAATGCGTTTTTAGCATTTAGAACGCAGGTACTCGACAACATACCGTTACTCTCTTTTCAAATAGCATCAAACTAGTAATTAGCTTCGCCGCAACTGTACCACCCGTGAGAACAGTGCAGACACTCGCCCCACCCACATCTCAATTCTGAGACGAAGCCAGTGTGGCAGTGATTTCAAGGAATCACAACATTCTCACGAGCGGCTGAGCGGTATTGTGTTTTCAAATAATTACTTCTACTTCCCCAACATTAAACATGACATAAGCAAACTCATGTGGCTGAAATGAAAATCACCGGAATTTGCCGGCAAGCGATATAATTGGGTTAACACCCCTAATGGTTATTCCATTGTGGCGGAGTATCGCACATATGTCAACATTAGTGTATCCGGCCACGAAACACTGTCTTACTAAACTATGAACTGAAATGGAACATATACACCTTTTGTGAAATGCACGCTCATGAAAAAATTCGCGACAAGTTTGCAGAAGTTAGCTTTATTTGACCTGGCAATGATGCTAAATGTTACGAACAATAAAATTGACACACATGCAGGCTATAACTATACGTTGATAATCACACACGCACGCACGCGCATGCGCACACACACGCACGCACACACGGAAATATATTAAAACGTATCTTCCATGGTTGGAATTTACTGGGGGAACACAAGATAGGCGATTCATAGATTGACTGCCTTCACAGTACTCCCATGTCGGGGAACAGACTGACACCAGACAGTCTCAATAATTACCCCTTTGGGCCGCTTGCTATAGCAGGCAGCATTGTAAATCGCTGCGATTGACAGGCAATAGCCATGTAGGGTATGTACGTTTTGATAAACGGTGTCTCAGTAAATTCGATTCACTTATCGAAAAAGAAACAATTACACAATAGACATAAAAAACATGTGACGCCAATGACGACTAAATTCAGTTTATTTGATGATTTAAACAAATGTACATGTGTCTTATTAAACCGACTTCGAATAGTGTAGCTATTTATAATATTGAAACATTATAAATTTAGACACAAAGGAACGGCATTTGCAATAAGCTCAACATAAAAAAAAAACAGTTTTAAGTCGTCGTCTCTTCCCATGTATACAACATAATTTTTTTATTTTCTACCAACAATATCCAGACGGAAACAATTTAGGAAATACAATTTGAGCGGTAGAAGAGGTACATATATATCATGTTATAAATTATTTTGCCCCAGGCTTTAGTCATAACATTTAGAAGTATGAAAACAACAAATTCTTTGTGCAAAACAATGATATATGTAACCGTATACGTCATGAGCCATCACCACATGATCAGAATACCAAAAGGAATGTGTTTAATAAAATGCAAATGGCTGCCTAAGTCTCATTTTCGGCGTACGCATGCTCATTACGGCATCTTTATGAATAATACCATTGTATCGCGCATCGCATCGCGAATCGCATCGCGCATCACATCGCGCATTGCATCGCGTATCGCATTGCGCCAACGCGCAAAGCGCATCGCATCGCGCATCACATCGCGCATAGTTCATCGCATAGGCCAACGCATAGCGCATGGCTCATCGCATCGTCCACCGTATCGCCCCTTGGCGTTGCGAATATCCATACAAAGAACCGATGGCCCTTCTCAGCCATCATATGTATGTAAGATATGTGAGGAGGAGACATTTGGCGGCTGTAGGTGTTCGTTTTCTTGATTAGTTCAAAAATTAAAAGATCGCCCAATATTATATCCCTCACAAAAAACTCAGCTGGCATTTTGTATTTAAATATTTAATAGTTTTATATATATATGTGTGTGTGTGTGTGTGTGTGTGTGTGTGTGTGTGTGTGTGTGTGTGTGTGTGTGTGTGTGTGTGTGTGTGTGTGTGTGTGTGTGTGTGTGTGTGTGTGTGTGTGTAACAAACATATACATATCCTGAATGAAAGACATGCTGAAATTCGATGTGAAGAAAACTACAATTTTTTTGTTTTCGACTATTTCGAATACGTCGTCCGATCATCGTCAGAGAACCGTTAACGTCGCGTACATACATGCGCCTGCAAGCAAGCGCGCACGCACGTACGCACGCACATGTTCACACACATACACACACGCGCGCGCAAACATACACACACACTCGCACACAGACACTCAGACACACATTGGATCATTGACCTCCGATCTATTGACAATGTACATTGAATGGTGAGTTATTTCAGGTGGCTACACTATGGAGTTATGTTAAAATCATAATCTGCTGCATCCAATAAAAATTAGCATCCAGCAGAAATTAAATGATTATGAGAAATCATCTCAGTTCAAAATAATGTAATGATTGTAACTGCTGTTCTTGTTTGTTGTTCCACGTGTAGGTGCTACATTGTTGTGATGGGTATAAAAACATCTAAGCAAATAATTGACACATACAACTGTGTATACGACAAGAGGAAAAGGTGCTTCAGTTCAATCAGCTGCTTTTTTAATTTTAGGCTACTGGCTCAATGCGTCATGGTTCGCTCGAAGTAATAGTTAAAAACTACCCTCGCAACATTTCAAATATCCACACATGAATTGCACAATCAACTCAGCCATTGTGTTGAGTTGCTTTGTAGCAGTGTTGTCCTGCGTAGATGTCTCCGCACGTTCTCTGTAGGTCAGGTGAGGTGCAATATTTGCCAAGGGAGAACAGTGGCACTCTTCAAAGGGCGTGATTCAAAATAACTTAAATCGTGTTAACCTGTTTTTGCAAAATACCTGACACACACCATAAAAATATAGTACTTTTCCTCCTAAAGATTATTCTTCATCATAGTCTTCATCTTCATCGTCCTCTTCATTATAATCTTCACCTTCGTCATCATCATTATTATGGTCTTCGTCCTCCACTTCATCATCATTATCACCGTCATCTTTATCAAAGTCTTCACCATCTTCGTTAACATCAACATCTTCGTTGCTGTGTCTTCACCATCATCATCTTCTACATTAGAATAATCACTCTACTGAAAAGTTGCATTGATGAACTGGTTTCTCATATTACAAATATTATAAATATGCCAATGCAGTATGGAGTAGTTCCACACAAGCGCACGTAAGCTCTTGTCAATCATCTGATTAAAATCGAAGTCTGACCTTACGAATTACTATCCTAATCTCTAATATGTACTTGTTGTCGAAAATATTGAAACAGATTTTTTCAAATCAAATTAGACGGCTCTTCTTAAAATACACAATAACATTGTATGGATATATGGATAATAGCAAATGGACTGCTGTCACCTTACTAGATGAATCACCTACTTTGTATACACTAGATCATGACAGTCTTTTACATCACCTTCATTAGATATTTTGGGATTTCTGGCTCAGCTCTTCAGTGGTTTAGTTCATATTTGTTTCAGACCGATACCTAACCATTAATATATCTGGCTCACAATCTTGTCCAGAACATCTTCCATTTGGTGTCCCACATGGTTCTGTCTTTGGCTCTGTTCTGTTTAGCTAATACACTACATCCATTAGTCGAGTCACCAAAAATCATGATATAAATAATAAATTGTACGGTGTCGACAGACATGTGTATATATCACTATCGCAAACTGATGTGCATATATCTCTGTCAATTCTAAATAACAGTTTCACTGACATCTTGTTGTGGATGGAAACAAAAATACATTGAAGTTAAAACCAGGTAAAACTGATATAATTATTATTGGCACAAAACAACAATGAAACAAGGTTATTAACTAGTTTCCAGTTATTTTGATTGGTAGTGATACATCACCATCAGATACTGTTCGTAATATAGGTTTTGTCTCTGACAGTGATTACAGCTTTCACCGGAACATTTCTCAAGTATGTAAATCCTGTTTCTACCATATACGTGTACACGTGATTTCCGTAAAATTCGGCGTAATTTGCCTTCATCTACTGCTAAAACAATATCAGCAGCTTAAATTAGCAGTGGCCTTGACTACTGCAACTCACTCGTAAACAATATTGATAAAAATTACTTAGCTACACTCCATCGTGTAAAGAATTGTTGTGTACGCGTGAGTAGTTATAGCGTTGTCCATAGTACGGGTCATGACCCGAGATCAAAGGGTTTTTCGTTTTTTTAAAGTAGAATTTTTGCGTTTTTTAGCAGTCAGGGGCACATTCTGCGTCGAATGGAATGTTACTTATAAAAAACTTGGAATGTTACTTATAAAAAACTTGATTGACAGGTCCACGGAAGAGAGTGTGCCGACATCTAGTGACTAATTAGGTAATAAATTAGGTACTAATTAGCAACAAGTGAGTAGTGCATTCACTGGAGGGCAGCACTAGCAATAAGTAAAAATAGTAATTCCCAACTTATATGTGAGTCACGTGTGCGTAAGGTTATATAATGGTTAAGTATGTGTGCTGACAACTAGTGACTGAAAAAGAAAGCAGACACGTATGTGTAAGGTTATATAGTGGTTACGTGTGAGGTGATGTAGTCAGTAGCGTCGTCGTCCGTGTCTAGATATTGAGCCTATACGTTTCGGTGGGTCCATGTCGTACCTGTCGAATTTTTATCCGTGTTGCGGCGTACGGTCGGGGTTTCAAATTCGTCGAGCACGCCTACTAGTTTAGAAAAGCGATGTTTAACGCAGACGAAGCAAGCGCGGAGTACATCAAATCGGCGTGGTCGGGCTATATAGCGAAGCGACGAGGTTACGGGATCACTAAAGCGAGAACGAGTGCCGAATGGGACGGCGTTAGAGTCGAGTGTATGAAGAGCCTGTTGATGAGTAAGTTCAGGGCGTCGAAAAAGTTGAAAGACGCCCTATTGGCTACCGGGAACGCCGAATTGGTGGAGTTGGTGCCGTCGAAAGAAGCCTTTTGGGGTTGCGCCTACGGATATAAAGAAGGTCAGAACATGTTTGGCAAATTGTTGATGGAGGTGCGTCGTGAGTATAGAAGAAACGAATAAAAGTCATCGTAACGTTGTCCGCGCACCACTCGTCGATATGGACGGAAAGTGGAAGCATCCTTTTACGTGTATAGTATCCGGCCCTACGGGGTGCGGTAAGACTACTTTCGTTGCTCGCCTGCTAAAGTTTGCCTCGTGTATGATTGAGCCGCCGCCGGAAAAAATTATGTGGTGTTACGGCCAGTGGCAAACCGCCTACGACTCTATAACAGCCGGTGTAGAATTTGTAGACGGTTTGCCGGATCCGAAGCTTTTGGACGCCAAAACGAGGACGCTTCTAGTACTCGATGACCTTATGTCGGAGACCGATAGTAGGGTCACGACTTTGTTTACTAACAAAAAGTCATCACTGCAACGTGTCCGTCGTACAGCTTTTGCAGAATCTCTTTCCGAAAGGGAAAGAAAATCGCACAATCAACCTAAACGCGCAGTATATGGTCCTCTTCAAGAGTCCCCGGGACGCGGGGTAAGTAGATCACCTGGCGAAACAGATGTATCCGGGTAGAACCAACTACATGGTGGAGGCGTTCAAAGATGCCACGTCAGCAGCCTACGGTTACCTCCTGGTGGACCTGAAACAGGAAACGCCGGAAACCATGCGCCTGCGTACGGCCATTTTTCCCGACGATCGCATTCAGTACGTCTACGCGCCGACGAGAGTATAAAAAAGCGGAGCGCGTCGCGGCCGACGTCATTCGACAGGATGACAGATCGCGTGAAGAGGCACATCCTTGCCCTGCAGCTGTTGCGTAGATACCATCGGAATACGAATCTGAGAAAAGCGGTAATCGCCCACGCGGATGCCGACCTCATCTGTAGTCTGTGCAACTGCGCGTATAACATTCTGAGAGGGAACGTGAAATTGACGCCTAACAAAAAAAAGTGCTGACAAAATACAAGAACAATCTGCGCAAAGATATCGTCGAAAAAAGTACCCATCAAACGGAAGAGGGCCGTCCTGCAGACGGGGTCGGGCGCCTTTCTGACGGCGCTGCTGGCACAGTTGGCGAGCACCTTTCTGCCCCTCCTCAGACAGGCTATAGGAGGTGGTTGATGCAGCACGCAAAGAAGATGGCGTTGGTAGTTGTTACTATCGAAACCGACCACGACCACGTCGCGTGTGATGAGTAGCATGGACAACGACATGAAAGCCGTTCTCGAGCGTACGGATTTATCCGAACGAGAAAAGGTAGCGGCGTACAATCAACTGTTGAGTCGTTACAACGCCATGGAGACGTCTCGCGCGCAGCAACCGATGCGAGTGTCCGTAGTGAAGAACGAGTCGCCGATGACGCTCGACCAGCCGCCGCCGCCCGACCAATCGCCGGATGATACGGAGAGCGATATCTTGAAGAGCGTACCGAAAATTTTGAAAGAAAAGGCCCGCCTCCTGATGGCGAGATTGAAAGCCGACCCGCTGATTCGCTGGAACGATCGAGCGGAGCTCGTGTACGACGGTGCGCCTATCGCCGGAAGCAACATGGTAGATCTAATGAACGATCTCATGCGAAAGAGGAAGAAGACACCCGCGCCGGTTGGCTGGGAAGCGTTTGGGGATCATATAAAGCGGCTGAACGTCCCTATGGAGCTCGTCGGTAATCCCCAGCGTCGAGCGTACATTCAGCGCGCGCAGAAGCGAAAGGGCCGCACTCAATCTGTCGAACGCATGCAGTGGGCCAACTTTTAGCGCCCATAGAGGATGCCCGCCCGAAGATCAGTATTCGTCGTTGTCGTCGTCGTCGCCGGCGTAATCGCGGCGGCCTTCGTCGCTGCCCTCTTGTTCGCCGTATCGTCGCAAGAGCCATGGCGGTGGTGTCACGGCGGTCTCGTGGTGCGCAACGAAAGCGCCAACAACAACGTGACGACCGAATGAAGCGCGCCTACTTCGACCCGAAACGGGCGGGCAGTTACGGCGGCGTCGACGCGTTGCAGCGGGCCACCACGGTACCCAAGCCGAACGTCGGGCGGTGGCTATCGGAGCAGGACGCCTATACGCTTCACAAGCCGGTCAGACGCCGTTTCAAGCGACGTTGCGTTATCGTGGGCGGTCGATACCAGCAGTGGCAAACCGATATCGTCGACGTGGCTAAACTGAAAAAACACAACGACGGTATAGCGTTCCTATTGACGGTCATCGACGTCTTCTCGAAGCGGGCGTGGTGCGTCCCGTTGAAGAGTAAATCCGGTCCGGCGCACGTTGCGGCCTTCGAGAGCCTGCTGTCGTCGCCGCAACAACCGCCGAACGCCCTGCGCCACAAGGGGACGGAGTTTCTCAACAGGCCCCTTCAGACGCTTTTGAAGGCGCCCGGCGTCCACCATTTCGTGACGCACAACGAGGAGAGCAAAGCGGGTGTCGTGGAGCGATTCAATCGTACGCTGAAGACACGCATTTGGAGATACTTCACGAAGCATCAGACGCTGAGGTACGTGGAGCCGTTGCAGGACTTCGTGCGGTCGTACAACAACGCCTACCATCGAAGCATCGGTAGGACGCCGGCGAGCGTCAACGCAGCGAATCAGGAGAGCGTGTGGCAGCGGCTGTACGGCGGCGTCGGGTGTCAAAAAAACAAGCCGAAACTGCGAGAGGGGGACCGCGTACGCAACAGCAAGGCGTAGGGACGTTTCAAGAAGGGGTACATGGCTAACTGGAGCGAAGAGCTCTTCACCGTCGTAGAATCGCATCCGTCCGACCCTCCCGTTTACCGATTGATGGACGACGCCGGAACGATACTGGACGGCACCTTCTACGAGCCGGAGCTAAAAAAATTAATCGTCTCGAAGGATAAACTATATCGGGTGGAGGCTGTTCTAAGGAGACGTCGTCGACGACACGGTAAGGGTGAAGAGGTGCTCGTCAAATGGTCCGGCTATCCGGCCTCGTTCAATAGTTGGATCGACGCCAAGGCGCTCGTGGACTATAAGGGATGACGCGTTGGATGCGACATGCGGGGTGCTGGCGACTGCACGAGGCGGGGCTGTGCAACGGCTTTTCGTTCTTTATAAGGGGATGGTGCTGTATTAGTAGACTGCAGATTAGAAGACCGCGGTCGCCGCGTCACGTTCGTACCAGACGGAACCGTCGGCGAACTCGATCTATGGTGTTTCTGCGCGATAATACCGCCCCCGTACGCGATAAAGGAAGGACGCTGTAGCGTCGGACGGCAGCCGCGTTATGATCACTGTCGAGACGACAGCAGCAGCAGCCGAATACCGCCGCCGACTCAGGCGTGTTTGCCGAAGAACCCGCCGTCGACTCATGCGTCTCTGTGGATGCGCCCGATGCCGCCGACGACTCCTCCGTCACGAACGTTCCGTGGCGTCTCTGCTGCAAAGAATGCCCTAAAGCCGAGATCATCTTCCTGTGCCAGATCGTCGTCCTGTACATGGTGATCGTAGGGCGACTCCAACCTGTGGACGGCGCTGCTGAGTAGTTGCCTCGGCTACCTACTACCGAGTCCGTCTATGAGACGCGATTGCGTCGTCTGACTTTTACGTGACGTTGCCGAGCAACGCGTCTATGAAGGCGCACCCCGAAAACACGTCGACGCACTACACGACGAATCTGCCTCATCGCGTCGACCTGTCGGGGCGGAGGGAATGCGGGCTAGTGTCGCTATGGTACACGCATAGCTGGTACAACGTGAGAGAAGAGGACGCCTACTTCTTCTTGGCTTGTGAGACGGGGGATGAGGGCTTTTACACCACCGCGGACGGGAGTAAAATTCTCCGGCAGGGCACCATCCCGCACGGCTTTTACAACAGCGCCTACGAGCTGATGCACAAAATCAACGAGACACTGACGAGACTGAGCACCGATATAGTCAAGGCGCGCCTGGAGTACAGCCCCGTCTCTAACCGAATGACGATGCGTCTATCGGCGGGCGTCGAATTTAACATGCCCCCGCGGAGCCACCTGAAAAAGATACTAGGCTTCGAGTCGGAACGTATCGCGAGTTACGTGGCGCCGTCGAGCGACGACGGCATGCCCGTAGGGTATACCTTCGAGTTCGAAGGGGACCACACGGTGGACATGAACGGCGGCGTCGACACCATGTACGTGTACACGGACATCGTGGAACTGAGCATCGTCGGCGACGTATTCGCCCCCCTCCTCCGATCCGTGCCCGCCTACGGTTCGAACGGGTACATCGTATCGAACGTCTTCGACCGCGTCCAATACGTGCCGCTCCTGCGTCGCCAATTCGATTCGATCGAGATAGATATAAGAGACGACATCGGTCAGCCGATACCATTCGAGCACGGAAAAGTCGTGACGACGCTTCACGTCTGACGCTGGAAGTCTAAACTGTTCTGACGATGGCGAGAAGCGGGCGCAACGTGTACGAGGACTACTACACTCGGCAGGTCGGTGATAGCCTGCCGGTGTTCGTCGGCGGCCGATCGCTGCGGGGACACGGCCTGGGTAATCTCTTCGGCAGCCTGTTTCGAAGCGCCATGCCGTTCACCAAGAGAGGGGCCGTGGCGCTGGGCAAGCGCGCTCTCAATACGGGCGTGCGCGTGGCGCGGGACGTCGTCGCCGGCGACAATTTGAAACAGTCGGTAAAGCGATGCGCGAACGAGGCGGGCGCCGACCTTCTCGACGGGCTGTTGAACTCGCCCACGCCGCCACCGCCGAAAAAGCGACGACGATGACGCATAAAACCGCCCGACACGCCGGCGACGACCAGTTAGAAGAGGCGCCGTCGAAAGGAGCAGACGTCGAGCGACGACGTATTCCCCGCGTAGAAGAAGAAGAATGGCGTTCGTGCATCGACAGTTGTGCGAGAGCGTAAAGAGCGAACTGGACCTGTTCAGCGACCCGACGACGCAGACGAGCATCGAGAGCGGCCAGTGGATCGATCACCAGCCGCTGACGGCCCTCGACGCTGGCGGCCCTATCGAGTTTCTCATTCCGGGCTCCGGAGACGACTATCTGGATCTGGCGACCGCAAGACTGTACATGCGCGTCAAGGTGGTGAAGGGGGACGGCACCGATCTCGCGAACGACAGCCTACATCGAGACCCTGCTCAGTTACGGGTCCGACGCCAAAAGATCGCAGCTCGAGGCCGACCTGTGGTGCAAGGACACCGCCGGGCGCATGGAGACGGCGGGGAACAACAACGGCGGGTACGCGCATCAGCACCACTACATACACGACAGCCGCGAGTTTGACATGATGGGACGCCTGCACGTCGACGTGTTCATGCAAAACCGGTACCTGCTGAACGGCGTCGACTTAAAGGTGCGACTGGTGCGAAGCAAGGACGCCTTCGCGCTCCTAGGCGACGTCGTCGATCCGGGGTTCAAGATCGTCCTGCTGGAGACCTACCTGCAGGTGCGAAAGGCCAAGGTGAACCCGGCCGTCCAGCTCGGTCACATCAAAGGGCTGACGAGGGGTCGGCCAAGTACCCGATGCGTCGCGTCGACTGCAAGGTGTTCTCGATACCGCAGGGCACGATGTCTCATACGCACGAGAACGTCTATCTGGGCATGCTCCCGAGACGCGTGTTAATGTGCCTGATCGACAACGACTCCTACAACGGGGCATACGATAAAAACCCGTTCAACGCGAAGCACAACGACATAAACTTCCTCGCCCTCTACGTCGACGGACGCCAGGTGCCGAGCAAGCCGCTGCAGCCGGACTTCGCGCATCGGCGCTACATCCGAAGCTTCATGAACCTGTTCGCCGCGACGGGGAAGGCGTACGAGGACGAGAGGTTCGACCTGACGCGCGCCGAATTCGGCGACGGCTACACCGTCTTCGGCTTCGACCTGTCGCCCGACTGCTGCGACGGCGAACACTTCAACGTCGGCGCACGCGCGCCTGAAAACAGCCGATTCTTACAAGGTTACTAAAACTGAAAAAACTCTCGGTCAGTTTAGTGCACAAACAGAACGCCGCTTTGATTTTCTAATATTAGTTTACCATACGATTCTTTATTACAGTTTTAGGCACTTACAAACAGTTACATAAGCGCCTTATATAATCAGTGACGTCAGCCGCTTATGTAAGGCTACCGCGTACGTGTCTAGGCCGCTACACGTCACCGCGAAAACAACTGCGCAATTTATTTTTCACAATGGAGCAGAACAATGAACAACACCACTCTGCTGCTGCTGCTGCTGCTGGTGCTGTCCCCCGACAACCACAAGACAGGTACGTTTTCCTAACTCACTTAACGGCTTTCCTTCATATCACTACAAATTATTATAACTGCTTTCTTTTTCGACGTCACTCACTAACACATTTTTTTGTTTTATTTACAGTCCACACGCCGCGAACGCTAATGCCCCCCGTCCCCGTCAACAACCGGGAGAAAGGTACGTTTCCTCCTTCCTTACTCTCTTCACTCTATTTACAGATGCCCAATTACGGGCATTGATTACTATAACTGCTCATTACGGCTTTGATTACTGTTCCACGTCACTAACTTACAGACGCCTCATTACGGGCTTTGATTACTATAACTTTCCTTACAGACGCCTAATTACGGGCTTTGATTACTATAACTGCTCATGATTAACTCACTCACAGACGCCTAATTACCTTCCACGTCACTTTTATTTACAGACGCCTAATTGCGGGGTTCGAAACCCTTCACGTTGGTCGGGGGAAAACCCTTATGATGCCCTCTAAGCGAAACGGATTCGTTCCACCGCGCGGAATCCGCCCAACCGACCTCATCGTGCTAGATACGACCCCTCGTGACAATGGACGGGGAATGCTATATTTAGGACGGCGACGACAACGCAACAATAACGCATCATCCACCTAAACTTCTGTTTTACAGCTCACTCACACGCCACATTATTCACGCGCCCGGACTTGATCATTGAACGCTTCCCTACGGCCGTGGTACGTGTATACATATCATCACTCGACCATCTTCGCCCACTCGCCACCAAGCATCGCCCTCTCCACCAGCCGTCGATCCGACGAAAGCGTCCCCCGCACGGCGTGTCGTCTGGACTGAACCGCCAATATCTTCCCACCGCCCGTGTCATCGGCATATGCCGCCCGAGGCCACCGACAATACTGGATCCGGACCGTGATGGCGAAACGGACCAAACTTACTCGTACACCACCACCGCCACCACTCTGTTTCTACACAGACGAGACCGTGCACGGACTTTTGGTAGCCAGCAGCCCCATTACACCATCCCAAGTGACGCGCATGAGCGACGCGGCTTCGGGCCCGTCCCAGCGCTATATCTCAGGGACGACGACGATCAACAATAAAAATATTATCTCACCGTTTTCCTTTCTTATGTTCAATCCTTGCGCAGCTTATTCCAAATACAAGTAACAGCTGTTACCACCGCTACACAATAATCCAGCAGCGTTATTAAAAGCGCCGCGCAGAACTGTTTCCACACACTAATAATCCCGCGTCATAACAACGCTCCGCGTAGAACCAGCCGTCATAACACTGCACTCTTTATTTATCATTTTATATCGCGCGCCGCACTTCACCCGCCGCTCACAAACAAGCGCCCGCATAACGCTCAAACACATTCATCCAGCTTATTCTGACAGCGAGTACCAGCCACGCAGAAAAACAACAATCACTGCCTGCGCCGCACAGACTCCAGCGCGTCATAACACTGCACTCTTTATTTATCATTTTATATCGCGCGCCGCATTTCGCCCACCGCTCACAAACTATAACAATTCTCCAGCATCGTTAAACCGCGCCGCGCAGACTTAATACACAGCCACATACCGTCATACGATATCCTATTCGGCAGTGAGTCGTGTAAACTAGGCCACCCGATTAACCTCGCTGATCTCCTACTCCGCCAATTAGTACTAATTAGTTGGAAATTAATATTTTTACTTATTGCTAGTGCTGCCCTCAAGTGAATGCACTGCTCACTTGTTGCTAATTAGTACCTAATTAATTACCTAATTAGTCACTAGATGTCGAATTACTATTTTTACTTATTGCTAGTGCTGCCCTCCAGTGAATGTACTAATCACTTGTTGCTAATTAGTACCTAATTAATTACCTAATTAATCATTAGATGTCGGCACAGTCTCTTCCGTGGACCTGTCAATCAAGTTTTTTATAAGTAACATTCCAAGTTTTTTATAAGTAACATTCCATTCGACGCAGAATGTGCCCCTGACTGCTAAAAAACGCAAAAATTATACTTTTAAAAAACGAAAAACCCTTTGATCTCGGGTCATGACCCGTACTGTGGACAACGCTATAACTACTCGCGTGGTATTAAAAGCACCTCGTTTCTCACAATCACTGACCTTACTTAAACAGTTACCCAAGTCAAGTTAGCCACTATCATATATCTTTCTCTTTCTACATAACCCCCATCCCATTTGTTTAATCTCCTTCATTTTTCCGATATCCCCTGGAATCTCAGATCATCTGTTTCACAACAATTTTTTTTCTCCGAAAACCAAGCTTAATATTTAATAAAAAAAATCTGGAATCTACTCGCTATCGCTTTAAAATATGAGTCCATATTTACCTTTCGTAAACAAACTTAAGACTTATTTATTTGAAATTGCATTCCCATCCTAACTTTCGGCGGTCCCTTGCTCTAATGACGCTTTTGCTTGTCCATGTTATTTTGCACAAAGGTTTTTGTATGTTGCACCTCTGAGCTCAGATTCCTGGGGAATTAGGCGCTACGGAAGTTTTCATCTTTGTCATTATCATCATCTCCATCATTATCATCATCACCATAGTTTTAGTCTTCATCTTCATCATCATCATCATCATCATCATCATCATCATCATCATAATCTTCGTCTTCATCATCGTCTTTGTTATATCCTCCTAGTCACCTTCTTTGTCTACTTGTTATCGACATTATTTGATGGTTATTCATGGTCATTACACAACGGACCTATTGTTATTACACAAAATGGGTCGTTATTACAAAAGTGGCCAGATTTGTATTACAATTTGGATAATTATTACCATGTGGGTTATAACAAGCAGCATCGACGTTATTCACGAACCGACATGTGTCTAAATGGCTGTGTGTGTTCAACCGCGCTACTCTGATCAGTACACATACGAATGATTTAAAAACAACTTATCGACACATAAAGCAAAATGCTACCATTTAATGGTATACCAATTTATTGTTTAGATGTGATCAACCTGACATGACAACAAGCCGTTTGAGAGCTCGTGAGCAAATAAGCGTAATCTATCTAACTCATGATATTGGTTGCAATTTGGGGGGGCCTGGATTTCAATTATGGCAGACTTGACAAAGAAGCATATTGGTGTGGATGCTGCCAATGGCCATGAGTCCGCGGTAGTGGACAGCTACGCTTGACCCAGACAATTGTTGTCCATCGTTGTAGTACACCTCCTCAACGTCAGACACCCTGGATCCATCGTCACACATCGTCAGCCGAAACACCTACACCGACGACAGAGTGTTATTATAATCGTAAATAATTTGAATATATTACAGAAATAAGGGGGGATACAGAATGATAGAGAGGGGGAGAGATAGAGAGAGAGAGAGATAGACAGAGACAGAGAGAACTAGTGAGAGAAAGGTAGACGGACAGACGGACAGACGGACAGACGGACAGACGGACAGACGGACAGACGCACAGATTTGCAGGCAGACATGCAGATGTATCGACATAATAGACAAACATACACTATTACTTTTATACATTAACATACATACGTACGTGTAACAGACAGACAGAGAAACATTGATGCATAAAAACGGGCCGATATTAAGACACACGTACAGCTAGACAGGCAAACAGACACAGACAACATCATACATAGAAGACAGACAAACAAATATTTAAAAAAAATACGTGCATATCACATACTTTCACACGAATGTAAACTGTTCCACATGTTTTCTGTCTTGATGAACGTCCATAGTTAACAATATGGTTTCTAAAATTATAATTATATACTTTTCTGACGGTCCATTGAAAATATGCAGTAAACATGCATGGTCACCACCATTAAATAAAGCGTTTATGGTGTTACGTGATTACTGACAGCATTTTATGTGTTTGCTATCGACACAGAACACCACTTTTAATTACTTTATCCGGAAAGTTGCACAAATTAATGTTAATACACACTTGACATAACATTTTCATTACGAAATATACGAATGGCTACACTATCAACCGCGCCAGGAAATATGACCTGGGTTACCTGCGATGGCGATTTAGTAGTGTGAAGTGGATGAAGAATATATTTCATAATCAAGGAGAGGTCAGGGTGCGATGCCACCCACAAATCTCCGGTTGCCAAGTCAACGTCGATGTTATCGATGAATGAACACATTGAAACCACCTGAAAACACAAATCAACAAATGTACATGCCCAAAATGCCATTACTTTATTTTACTACCTGATGCTTTGGTTATATTAATTAAACATGATTGTATCTTAGGGTGCGGATGTACACCATTCCACATAAAGATAATGAACTAACCACACCTTTGTATCAAATAGGTAGGCCACTTAAGAACAACTCTGTTTCCAAACCTGTCCAGACCCAACTCATTATCCTTGGCAGATAATGGATCTAGTAGAAAGTAAACTCTTACACCAAAACAATAGACGCAGAGCCCAGGCGGCGGTAACTAACATGGTTCCAACATAAATACATTGAACAAAACTTGAACCTGTACGCTGTATTCATAGACCTGACAAATGACTTTGATACCGTTAAACGGGAGCCCCTCTGGACCATCCTGGCAAAGCAAATTCATAAAAATCATTAGCCTATTCCGTGACTAGTCTCGTCCTTTCCAATAGAGGAGTGTCAGCCCCATTCAAATTATTCGACGGCGTCAAGAAGTATGCGTGATTGCCTCAGTTCTCTTCAACCTCTTTTTCACCTTTGTCCTCAATCATGCAGGGAAATGTAGCCTGAAAGGTGTAATGGGAACCCTGACACAGGAAGGTTCATCTAATGGCGGAAGGATCTAGTTCATTGACCAACCGCAACGACACTCTAGTCAGCCAGTGACGCGGCGACGAAAACAACAGCTAACGAAAGAACACAATACACATAATTACAGGCTCCATGTGTGTGTGTGTGTGTGTGTGTGTGTGTGTGTGTGTGTGTGTGTGTGTGTGTGTGTGTGTGTGTGTGTGTGTGTGTGTGTGTGTGTGTGTGTGTGTGTGTGTGTGTGTGTGTGTGAATGGGTGCACGTGTGCACGTGCGTTCGTGTGTGTGTACGTGTATGCGAGTGTGTACAATAATATTAAACTACGTTATGAGACAAATAACAGAATAATCTCGTGTTCGTTATCTTCGTTGTACCAACAGAGAACGGATAAGTAGGTGTTTTTGATCAGAATAAATCGCAGATCTTGCTGATGATAGCAGATGTAACAAGTGTTGTCATCAAGTCTGCACAGACATTACTAGAAAATGTCCAGAAAATGCAATAATAGTATGGTCGTTCTATTTCCAAATAATGGGCTACCGGGAACAAATTGTTTGTCAGGGCGGCGACGGTGATCCTATCTTGGTGCACCACAGGACAACCATTGAAATGGGTGACGAAGATAGGGGAGACTTCACTTTAGAGGATGAAAGAGAGGAAGTTTCCAGTGATGCTGACTCGGAATGTCACGAGGAGTTTGACATAACTTTGGTTGAACTTGACTGCGATTTACATGAGTCCACCAAGAGACTGAATTAGACTGAAGTAGAAGAACTCCGTTGGTACCACGAACGTCTTAGAAATCACGAAATCGGTGTTGAGAGTAATGGCGAATCACCTGCTCTCCTGAAGCTGAAAAACATCATGGAAGACATCAAGTGTGAGCAAAGAAGTGTTCAAGAACGGCGAAATTGTGGCTGATATACATGGAGTACATTAACACTTTATAGCTGTTCATTCGTGCAGAGAGGATAGACAGCTGAAATATGCATATACTTGCAGTTAGTCGTTTGCTGAACTTATTAGCTGCCACCGGCCACTTCAACTACGCCAAAAGTGCTCGCATGTATCCCCAGTGTTAGAGCTGCCTTCTAGTCACCTCTGGTTTTATGCATAAGTTTCATAGCAGCTATCGTTACTGGGCCGGCCTGTGGACAGATCTCACAATTGAGCAAGTAATGATGCGATCTTTAAAGAACCGAGGAGGGTTAACTGGAGGACGATGGATCCCAGAGACAGTAAGTTTACTACGGGTGTACAGTATTGTCCACAGAACCAGTGACCAGCACGTGGAGCTGGGAGAACTCGCTTAAGCTTAATCCAGATTTTGAGGATTTGAACATAATCTTCAACTGGCTTGCTCAGCATAATCCCTTTGATATTCATAAGCACGAATTGAGATCGCTGTCATCGGGTTAACTGCTACCGATGGTGACGGTGTCAATTGTGACGAGGTCGAAGAAGTTGGTTTGTCGCTCCAAGAAAAACTTGATAACGTCAATGTTCATGAAGCTTCGATGGCACGTAGTGAGACAGTCCGCACTTTGATTCATTTGACGAAAGAATCAAGATCGATCAGCAGACGGTGCATGTTGATCCATTTATTGTGTTTTCAAGATTGCTGGTCCTTCTTGAACGATGCGAAGACACAGCACCCTACTTTCAGTAAGAGCTTACTCCGTCCCCGACATCTCTGTTCAAATACTTTGCCATGCATAAGTCCAATAAAGCAATTTGGCCAACAAATTGACTAGTGGCGTAACCATGGCGATAGCAGTACAAAACACGTATGTCTTGGGTGGAGGGGCCTTGCTTCATCGTGTGCGATGGCTGGCTGGAAAGACGTACAAAGACGTGATCACGCAATACCTTTCGTATGTCCGTTACAAGTATGGAATAAGTAGCATCGTTTTCAACGGCTATGCAAGAGGACCCTAAGTTAAAGATACGAGCACCAGAGAAGGGCTGATCAGCGAAGAAATACACGCTCACAGAAATCAGCAGCTCTTTCTCGCGAACGAAAAGAACAAGACACAGTCCATAAACCTATTAAGTCACTATCTCATGTTGGACGGTTATGAAGTGATTCAGAGTGAGAGCGATGCTGATATCCAGATCGTTTCTGCTGTCCTTGACCTAGCTAATGATAGCTGATGAGACTGACGTCCTTGCTCTTCTGTTCTTTCACTGGAACACAGACATTGCTGATATCCACTTACGATCAGAATCCAAGAAGGCACAGAAGAGACATTTGACGCTCAGCGAAGTGTAGGACACTTGGAGCAGACTGTTCATCATCACCTTCTGGTAAATCATGCATGGGGTGGCTGCGATACAATCTCTGCTGTATTTGGTCAAGAAAAATACAGGATCCTCAAGTTTGTTAAGAAATCGCAAGAGGATGCGACACAAGATGCTGTCGGAGAAACCGGTGCAAGGATCTTCATCATTATGTATGGCGAATAGCCAGACGACTTATTGATCAAATTACGACATGCTCGCTGCAGGGGGCTTGCAGCAACAACCTCTTCCACGATGCGACCAGAGCGACTTCCCCCTGACGAAACGAGCTGCATTCCAACATAGCCTTAGAGTGCATTTGCAGGTTATGCTTTGGAAGAGTCTGAATGTGTCTCAAATGGAACCGTGCGAATGGGGGTGGATGGTGCAGAATGGTAGATTGGCGCCTGTCATGACCGACATGGAACATGCCCCCGATGATGTTCTGAAGTATGTGCGCTGCAAATGTAAGGCATCGTCACAAAATCCCTGCTGCACCAATCTTTGTTCATGTCGGAAAAGTTGGTTTAGTTGTGTAACTGCTTGTCGTGACTGTCGAGGTGAAGAAGGTCAGAATGCTGCTCCAGTGCAACCGGAAGAGGACAAAATAAATGCCTGAGGACGCGAACATATTTTAGAAACTATTTTAGATAGTACATATTCCGTAGAATGTATGCCATTCCAATCTGTCACTGTTTTTGCAATGTTGCTTGACCATGGCCCTACTATTTTAGAGTTATCTCTTAGAGAGCACTATGTGGGATTCCATGTGTGTCCCTCATATTTTGATTACATTGTAGTAGTGTGTTGGGTGAATACAACAATATTTAGAAAATCACACACATTTTCCTTTATTAATTCACAAATATACACTTTATAAATAGTATGTAAATTAACTGTACTGATATAATGCAAAATTACGTATATTCTTCGCGCATTGATTGCAGCGTGGCTGAAAGCTTCCCAGAGAAGTCGAGATGGTGTTCGATTGAACAGGTCTGCCAGGGAGTCAAGTGTAAATAATGCACATTGAACAGTCCTGAGGATTACATAATGCGCTATATAAGAACTTACCTTTTTACTGATAATGTCATATCCCCTGACCCAAGACTGTGACAATGCAGTATTAATCGTTCTGTAAAACGTTTTCTCCAAAGAGGATCAAAGAGGAGTTTTCACCGACATAAAGTTGACTCAAATTGTCGATCTTTGTTGCTACTGGTGAAAGTATATTCTATATATACTTGATGACTGGACCTTCATAAAAGAACTGGACTGAAAATTCGACGAAATATATAGCAAAATGTTAAGGAAGTGCCTATATATCCACAGGAGCAATAAATTAAACAAACAAGAACGTTATGGATTGTACACGAAATTCACGAAAAAGGTGCGGATGAGGCTTCAACAATTAGTAACTAATTATTGGTCACTGCTATCATAACGAAAAAGAACCTATCTTGTGAAAACCCACTCATGGACATAAACAACTGAGGAAAAACGAAAATAGACACTAAGCTGATCGTCGAAAACACTGATGTTGTCGGGGCCGACCTCCCATCCTATATCTAATGTATGATCGATCTACATGAAAGGTCTTATCTATGCTCCGGGCCCGGCCTACCAGATGGGATGATGAGGCCACATGTATCATAATGTATGCGTCCTTGGAAGCCATATCGTAAGAAGGATATAATATGCACGCTACATAGTATGCTGATTAATTACATAAATACTTACACATTTTATATGTGTATCAATATTGACACACATAATATGTGTACAGTAGTATCGCGTTATCAGTTTTTGAAGATGTGACATTAGAAAAAAAGAACAATAATAAAATATTTCTTCTCAGAATGGATTATGTAAACTAATTGTATAATAAGTTGTTCAATTGTTAGCAGGGTTACTATGTTTAAACATACAATAAACAATTAATTCGTATGGGTCGGTTACACATAAGTGAATAATGTTTGCTTTATCAACATAAAACCGGTGGCTTCCTTTTCGTTTGCTTTTGGTTTCTTCCGCTGTAACTGTAATTTTGTGAAATGTTAAAATGCCTCATCAGTTCGCCATGTTTTCATATTTTACATTATAAAATAGAGGGAACAAGAAGTTGGTTGTCTTTCTGACAAATCCTCCTCGTTTAATGTATATTCGCTAATATTCGCAAACATACACAGTGGAATAGAGAAACTGCGCAAAAAGCCGAAAACTATAATTGTGTTTAGGCGAATCATTTTGAGCTAGCTACCACATTAATGATTAAATATGCAGCCAGTGTATAATTAATATTCATGCACACGCACAGGGACTGGTGACGTCACACACACATTCAACATGTCAGATTTCGAGGTGAGTTGTTGCAAGCAATGGCTTTTTAAATCCGCAATTCGTAGACATAATGTATATTGACATCTACTTTTAACAATGCATGATGCATTGTTTATTCATCCTGCTTCTAATGCCACTGGGTAACTTTTCGATTAAGTATAATAATAACATCCGACCCATCAATCGGACTGCCCGCGTGTGCGGATTGGGTCGGTGTGTCTACGGGTTTTGTCTTTCCAATCAGCCGTTTTTTAAAGTTCCTGTTTCCCCATTTATTTGGACCGAAACATGAAAATTTGAGATTCATACGTTCACAGCTTGTTTCTAATGCTACAGCTAAGATTGTTAGTAAACCTGGCTGGCTTGTTATAATTCAATATAGCAGGTTTTGGTTTGTTAACAAGTACACAATACCGTATTTCCACGGAATTTTGCAATGTATACTAGCGTATAGATACTAGCCAATCTGCACTCTAACATACATACGTTTTTTATCCATAAATATATTAAAAAACATAATAATAGATCAGATCAAGCTGTGTTGCTTCATGTGAATAGCACGTTTGATATTAATAGTGCTCGCTAAAAACATACAAATTAAACATTTATTTTTGACATGTTACTTTACCGTCACTGTACACTTTTTGCAAGAATGGCCCATATGTATATATACACAACATAAACTATTAGACCAAGAATAAAGGAAAACATACAGTGCACTTTGGATAAGGTCAAACCTCCAGGGATCCAAAACAATGCGGACATGTGGAACTTCTGATAAATAGAAAGTTATCAGATGGTCCCCTTATTGGGACCTATGCCCAGGATCGAGGGAAACCATTGACTTAACTTAGCGAAAATAAACTTATGTGAGTTCGAGTTATCTGGAGTGCACTGTGTGTGACCAGTGCATCCAGGTAATTATGTAGAAGCAAATTAAAAGTTGGCCAAAGTATTGGATTGGGATTTTAGTCTGACTGAATCAGCATCACAAGAGTAGGTAGTGAGGGCTGTACGATCTCAAAAGCCTACTTATAAAAAAGAATTTAATGACCCCTAATGAGTTTTTGCACATCGCTGAGTCAGCAAAAATGCGAGACTAATCCTATGCATAAAAAAAGATCAAAGGTTTTGTGGTTGACACTAATGAGTTTGGGAAACCTACTTATAAAAAACGTGATTGATGAGCGATGTAATTTGATACTAATTGGATGATTGACAGTACACTAGAGAGATGCCACCTAGCGGTGAGTGCGGAGAGTATTTTAGTCCTAGCGATCAACGCCGTACCTAGAGCGCGCTGACGTAAGCAATAATGCGTTTATCGCGCTAACCACGCTAAAACCATGGAACATTCGTAGTCCTTAACGCTGACGTAATGCGTTTGTAGATTCGGGAGGCCACCTAGCGGTAATCTTAGGGATCGAAAGGTTAGTCGCAACTTTTTATTAGTGGTATATAAGCGGTGGCGGTAGCGGGTGATCGGTAGTCGGTACGATGTCGCCTATAAGGTTTGGCGGATCGCGGTCGTTCTTGTCGAATATGTATATGCGTCGACTGTCGGCGTTCGGTCGAGGCTTTCGATCCGTCGAGCACGCCTATCAGTATAGGAAAGCGCTATTCTACGAGGACGTGGAATGCGCCGAAATAATCAAAAGTTCGCTAAGCTCTTACGCAGCGAAACGACGCAGTTACGACATTCGACTAAAGAGAATGAGAAACAAATGGACCGACGTTAGGGTGGAATGTATGAAGATGTTGTTGAAGAGGAAGTTTGACGGATCGAGCGATTTGAAGGCTGCACTGTTGGCGACCGGGGACGTCGAATTGGTGGAATGGGTAGCGAGTAAGGAGGGTTTCTGGGGTAGCGGAATCGCGGGCGATCGGGGGAAGAACACGCTCGGTAAACTGTTGATGGAGTTGCGCGATGAGTATAAAAAGGCGTAAAAAGTGTTCGTCGTTCAGTCGTGAAAAATGAACGGACCGTCGTTGAAGCATCCTTTTACGTGTATAGTAGCCGGTCCTACGGGATGCGGTAAGACGACGTTCGTCGAGCGTTTGATACGTTACGACACTATGATCGATCCGCCGCCGGAGAAAATCCTGTGGTGTTACGGACAGTGGCAGAGCGGCTACGCGTCTATGTCTTCGAAAATAGAGTTCGTAGACGGCCTGCCGGATCCGAAACGTTTAGACGGTAAAGCGAGAACGCTTCTAGTACTCGACGACCTCATGGAGGAGACCGATAGCCGGGTGACGGTACTATTTACTAAAAAAAGTCATCATTGTAATACGTCGGTCGTACAATTACGTCAGAACATGTTTCCGAAAGGGAAAGAAAACCGTACAATCAGCCTGAACGCTCAATACATAGTGCTATTCAAGAGTCCTCGAGACGCGGGTCAAGTAGGTCACCTAGCGAAACAGATGTACCCGGGAAAGGTCAACTACATGATAGAGGCTTTCAAAGACGCGACGTCGTCGGCGTACGGGTATCTATTCGTGGATCTGAAACAGGAAACGGAAGAGGACATGCGTTTGCGTACGTGCATATTTCCGGACGATGGCCTTCAGTACGTGTACGTACGGAAGGGTGGCGGCGGTGGTGGTGGCGGCGTCGGCGGACTATAAGAAGAGAGGGACGACGGGGCGTACGTTTATTAGTCGCTATGACGGGGCGCGTGACGGGAGCGAAGAGACGACCGAAGGTGGCGGGACCGACGAATCAAATAAAGAGACACATCGTCGCCCTGCAGCTGTTGGAGAGACATAGGCGGAACATCGCTCTGCGAAAAGCGCTACTCGCCCACGCGGACACCGGTCTCATTTGTAGTCTGTGCGATTGCGCGTACAACATTCTGAAAGGGAACGTGAAGTTGTCGCCGAAACAGAAACGCGTATTGTCGAAATACCGGGATCACCTGCGTAAACTCGTCGACAAACACGTGACGCGTAAGCAGAAGCGTGTCATCTTGCAAAAGGGTGCGGGTGGTTTTTTGACGGCCCTGCTAGCGCCGTTAGCGAGTACCGTTATCTTGCCGCTGCTCAGACAGGTGTTCGGCGGTGGCGCCGGCGGTAATTGATGCAGTACGCGAAGAAGATGGCGTTGGTCGATCCACGATTGGTGGAAAGCCTCCTGCCACGCGTCGATCAGTCGTCGAGCACGCCTCGATCACGTGTGCTGAGTAGTCTTGACAGCGACATGAAGGACATTCTAGAACGTTCGGATTTATCGGAACGAGAAAAGGTAGCGTCGTACAATCAACTGCTGAGTCGGTACAATACGATAGAGGCGGCTCGAGCGGCGCAACCGGTACGCGTGTCGGTGGTGAACAGCGGCGAGACACCCGCGGTACCGGTGGCGCCAGCAGCGGCGGCGGCGACGCCACCATCGTCGGAGACGATAGAGCGCGAAATCGTAGCCAGCATGCCGAAAACGTTGAAAGAGAAGACGAGACTGCTGATCGAAAAAATGAAAGCCGATCCGTTGTCTCGATGGAACGATCGCGGTGAATTCGTGTACGACGGTAAAGCGATCGCGGGGAGTAATATGGTCGATCTAGTAAACGATCTCATGCGAACGAGATCGAAGACGACGGCGCCCGTAGGATGGCGGGAGTTCGGATTGCACATGAAGGATATGAATATTCCTATGGAATTCGTAGGCAACCCGCGCTATCGTTCGTACGTGGAGCAACGACGGAAGCGGCTACTAGAAGAGAGGATGTCGAGACCGTCGACGTCTAGTTCATCAGCAGCGCCGACTGAGCGGAGACGTCGTATGCGAGGCGAACCTAAACGCAGATCCGTTTCGATGGACGTCACGGCGTGGGATACGTTGTCGTGATGACGTCACGACGAGCGATCATCATCGTCGGCGTCGTCGGTTTCATCATCGCGCTTATCGCGTTCTGTATAATCGCATCGTCGTCGTCGTCGTCGTCGTCATGGTGTCCGGGTGGAGTCGTCGTCGTCCAAAACGAAAGCCTCGACAGCAACGAAACGTCGACGACGACGACGACGACGAGGAGCTGAATAACGCGTACTTCGATCCGAAACGGGTGGGGAGTTACGGAGGCGTCGACGCGTTGCACCGGGCGTCGAAGCTCCGACGTCCGGCCGTCGAGAGGTGGCTAGCGTCGCAGGACGCCTATACCCTACACAAACCGGTTAGACGTCATTTCAAACGACGACGCGTCATCGTGGGCGGTCGAAACCAGCAGTGGCAAGCCGATCTGGTCGACTTGACTAGACTGAAAACGCACAACGACGGTATAACATTCCTATTGACGGTGATCGATGTGTTTTCGAAGCGGGCGTGGTGCGTTCCGTTGAAGAATAAGTCCGGAGCGTCGCTCGTCGCGGCCTTCGAGCGCCTGCTGAACGACGACGACGAGACGCCGCACACGCTGCAGACCGATAAGGGGAGCGAGTTTTTGAACCGACCCCTGCAAACGTTGCTAAAGAGTCGCGGCGTTCATCATTTCGTGACGCATAACGAGGAGACCAAAGCGAGCGTCGTGGAACGGTTTAATCGAACTTTGAAGACGCGTATGTGGCGCTATTTTACGAAACACGAAACGCTGCGCTACGTAGAGGCGTTACCGGATTTCGTGCGATCGTACAACAACGCCTACCACCGAAGCATCGGTAGGACGCCGGCGAGTGTCGACGCGACGAATCAGGAGGCCGTATGGCAACGACTGTACGGTGGCGACGGCGTCGAACGACGACGAAAACCGAAACTACGCGTGGGAGATCGCGTACGTATCAGCAAGACGAGGGGTCATTTCAAAAAAGGATACATGGCTAACTGGAGCGAGGAGCTGTTCACCGTCGTAGAGGTGCACCCTTCCGAACCGCCCGTTTATCGCCTCAAGGACGACGCCGAGACGCCGATAGAGGGCGCCTTCTACGAACAGGAACTACAACGCGTAGTCGTTCCGAAAGACAAACTATATCGCGTGGAGGCGGTTATTCGGCGTCGTCGACGTCGTGGCGGCGGTTCGGAGGCGCTCGTAAAATGGAGCGGATATCCGGCCTCATTCAACAGCTGGATCGACGCCGAGTCGCTCGTGGACCTATGATGATCGTTGGATGCGTCACACCGGCTGCTGGCGACTGCACGAGGCGGGACTATGCAACGGCTCTTCGTTCTTACCGTATAAAGGTCCCTGTTGCATCGACAGGGCGCAGTGGCGCGACGATGTGCGAAGACGACGAAACTACCTCGAGTGGCGAGCGTCGAACGAACGCCGACGAATCGTCCGTCGTCGACGACGAGCGCAACGCGGACTCCATCGACGCTACAACAGCAACCGCCGCCGAACCCGTTCCATGGCGAATCTGCGGCAACGAATGCCCTAAGGCCGAAATCGTGTTCCTCTGTCAGGTCGTCGTCCTGTACTTCGTCATCGCCGTTAGTATATACAATCTGACGAAAGGTCAAGGTGACTCCAACCTGTGGACGGCGCTGTTGAGCAGCTGTCTCGGTTACCTGCTCCCGAGTCCGTCTATGAGTGTCGGTCGACGACAACGCGATGGCGGTCTCGTCTGATTTTTACCTGACGCTGCCGAGCAACGCGTCTATGAAACGTCACCCCGAAAATACGTTGACGCACTACGTCACGACGTTGCCGCGACGTTTCGACCTGTCGGGGGAGTGGGAATGCGGCGCCGTGTCGGTACAGTATCCGCACACGTGGTACAACGTGAGAAAGAAGGACGCCTACTTCTTTCTGACTTGCGCGGCGGGCGAACGGGGCGTTTACACGCAGATAGACGAAGACGGCACGACCGTGCTGATATATCGTCAGACGACGATTCCTCACGGTTTCTACAACAACGTTTATACGTTGTGCAACAGGATCAACGAGGCGCTAGAGAAATTACACACCAGCAAGGTCAAGGCCGTGCTAGAATACTGCGCCGTCTCTAACCGCTTTACGCTACGTTTGTCGGCGGGTGTCGAATTTATCATACCTCATACGAGCCGTCTGAGGCACGTGCTAGGTTTCCATAGCAACACGATCATGAGTTCGTCCGCGTTCGCTCCCGCGTCGCCGACGAGACCCTTCATCAGCACGTCGCCCGCCGCGTACACGTTCGAGTACGAAGGTCGCGATACGGTGAACATGTCGGCGGGCATCGAGAGTCTGTACGTGTACACGGATCTCGTGGAACCGCGCGTCGTCGGTGACGTGTTCGCGCCGCTGCTTCGAAACATCGCCGTCCGCGGTGAGAACGGTGACGTCATTTCGGAATCGTTCGTTCGCGTGCAATACGTTAAGCTGATGCGGAATCAATTCGACGAGGTCGAAGTCGATATAAGAGACGATCACGGCCAACCGATACCATTCGAGCAGGGGAAGGTGGTGACGACGCTTCACTTCAGACGTTGTAAATCGAAATTGTTTTAACATGTCGTCGAAGAACCCGTACGTGGACTACTACGTTCGTCAGGTCGGCGGACAGCTGCCGGTCTTCGTCGGCGCTCGGGGTCAACGAGGTCACGGTCTGGGTAATCTCTTCGGGAGTCTGTTTCGAAGCGCCATGCCGCTTATCAAGAGGGGCGCGATGGCGTTGGGAAAACGGGCGCTCAACACCGGCATGCACGTGGCGCGCGACGTCGTCGCCGGCGGCAATCTGAAACAGTCGCTAAAAAGGCGCGCGAAGGAGGCCGGCGCCGATCTTCTCGACGGTCTATTGAATCCGCAGGCGGCGGCGCCAAAGAAGAAGAAGAAGCAAAAAAAGACGCAGCGCCGTCCCCGCGTCGGCATAAAGAGAGCGCGCTTAGCGGCGACGACCGTCAGTAGGCGGAAAAGAGCGCGTCGAACGGACATATTCGACGAGTAACGATGGAGCGTGCACTCGAGAACGACGGTCAGTTCTCGCCGTACTTTCGAGTGCGCGTCGTAGTGGTGGTGATGATGCCGCCGCCGCCGCGCGGAGGAGATTCGATCCTGCATACGCTATTAAGTCAACTCGACGTAAGAAAAACCGCCGCGGTGGCGGCGGCGGCGGCGGCATAAAGAGAGCACGCCTAGCGGCGACGGTCGTCAGTAGGCGGAAGACGTCGAACGGACGACAACGACGATGGCGTTCGTGAACGGCTCGACGTGCGAAGGCGTGAAGGGCGAACTGGACCTGTTCAGCGGACCGGTGACGCAGACGAGCATCGAGAGTAGTCATTGGACCGTCTACCAGCCGCTGACGACTCTCGACGCCGGCGGCCCTATCGAGTTCCTCGTGCCGGGTTCGGGCGAAGACTATACGGATCTGGCGAGCGTTCAACTGTACGTGCGCTTCAAAGTGACGCGGGGGGACGGTACCGATCTGGCGGCCGCGGCCGCGGTGGCGCCGGTCAACAATTTCCTGCATTCGATGATCAGTCAAATCGACGTGTCGCTGAACAACACCCTCGTGACGCCGTCGACCAATACGTACGCGTACCGGGCCTACCTCGAGACGTTGCTAAGTTACGGTAGCGACGCGAAACGTTCGCATCTCACGGCGTCGTTGTGGTACAAAGACACCGCCGGACGGATGGACACGCTCGGCAACGCCAACGTCGGTTTCGAGTCGCGACGCGTCGCGACGGCCGATAGCCACGAGGTGGAGATGATGGGACGGCTGCACGTCGACGCGTTTATGCTAAACAAACACCTACCGAACGGCGTCGACACGAAAGTGCGCATAGTGCGCTCGAAGGACGCCTTCTCGCTGATGGGCGCGGCAGCCGTACCGGGGTGGCGCGTCGTGCTGCAGGAGATGCGACTGCACGTGCGAAAAGTGAAGTTGAACCCGGCCGTCCAGATGGGACATATCAAAGCGTGGGCGTTGGGAACGGCTAAGTTTCCGATGCGTCGCGTCGACTGCAAATCGTTCTCGATAACGGCGGGCGCGCTATCGAACGTGCACGAGAACCTGTACATGGGCGCGATTCCGAAACGCCTCTTCCTGATGATGATCGACAACGTCGCCTACAACGGCGACTACACTAGAAATCCGTTCGACGCGCGTCACAACGACATAAACTTCCTGTCGCTCGTCGTCGACGGACGTCAGGTGCCGAGCAAGCCGCTGCAGCCGGACTTCCCGCACAACCGGTACGTGCGCAGCTACATGAATCTCTTCGAGGCGACCGGAAAGGCGTTCGAGGACGAGGGGAACGACGTATCGCGCACGGACTTCGGCGCCGGCTACAGCATCTTCGGTTTCGACCTGACCCCCGACTGTTGCGACGGCGATCATTTCAACGTCGTGCGTCAGGGGTGCGTGGGCGTCGATATGCATTTCGAGACGCCGCTAGTGCGTCCGGTGAACGTCGTCGTGTACGCGGAATACGAGACGGTGATGGAAATCGACCGGAACCGGAACGTCATTTACGACTGGTAATGGATACGTTTCAACTGATGCGTCGTCTGGAACTCGATACGTACGCTAAACGTATCGTCGTCGGCGTCGTGCCTAAAGACGCGCTACTTACCGCCGCCATTGGCGCCACCTACCCGACGGCCTTCGTGTGCAACACCGACGACGGCGGCGAACCGGGACAGCACTGGGTGGCCGTCTACGTCGGCGCCGACCGACGAGGCGAGTACTTCGATTCGTACGGTCTGCCGCCGCTGCACGCCGACTTCCGCGCCTTCCTGCGCCGCCACTGCGGCGACGCGTGGACGTACAACGACAAGCGCCTGCAGAGCGTCATCTCTAACGTGTGCGGACAATATTGCGTCGCCTACCTTCTCCTCCGATGTCGCGGGATGCCGTTGACGACGTTTCAGAACCTATTCGGCACCGATAGGGTGAACAATGACTGTCTCGTACACGATTTATTAAAACCTCACCGCTTGTAGTAGAAATAAAAAAACGAACGAATCATGTACGCACAATTGTTGGTGTTTATTATTACCCACACATACATACATACAGAAACTACCCCTAGGGGGGGTGGTGGGGGTTAGGTTAGTAGTAGACGAGTTAGACGAGTTTACGAGTTAGACGAGTATCGGCGCCGTAGTGACGCCGTCGTCGAGCACGCGGCGTTTAGCGTAGAAGTAGCTCAACGCCGCGCGCTCTTGAACGTACGTCAACACGGACGAGTCTTTCACTTGGAAACCGCGGTTCCAGCCGACGCCGTTGCGACGGTCGCGCAGTACGGCGAGGAAGGTGTGCTCGTCGATGTCGGCGTTCTGTCGCTTGCTGAGCCCCTTCGTGCTGTACTTCGGACCGGCGACGCCGCCGAAGCAGTAGTAGGTTTTGCTGCACAGCGCCACGATCCCGTCGCCGCGCCACTCTTCTTTGAAGAGACCCGGCGTTCGACGATCGAACAGGCGTCGGCGCGCGCAGCAGGCCGCCTCGCCGTCCCACGCTAGACCGGCGACGCGCCGTCGTACGTAGGCGTCCACGTGCGCGTCGCAGCATTCGGCCGGAAACCAGAGCGAGCGATTCCGGAAGTAGTGTTCGCGACGTTCTTCCGGTACGAGCGCGTCGACGTCACGTCCGGCTAGGGCTATGTACGCCGAGTCGGTGTCCATAGCGCAGTACTGGAAGAGCGGACGGGGAATGTAGGCGTCGACGAAATCGTAATAAAATTCCAGCATTCTCAATTTTGCGTACTGCAATACGAAATAGCCGATATGTATCGGCAGGCCGTAGACGATTTTACGCTTATTCAGCGCCACCTCGTACAGCGCGTCGTCGACGACGGCGTCCAGTTGCCGGAAGCGGCGATTGTTGACGAGCATCGACGCGCCGACCGGCGTCGCGTACTTGATTTCCCGGTGCCGATCGACGCGCGTAATCGTTTTCCCGTAGGAACTGTTCCCGAGAAGTTTAAATGTATCGGCGATGATCGATTTGTCGGGATCGATATCGCCCTCGCGGCGCGCCGTCGAAACCGCGTCGCCGAAGCGGCGAAAGCACGCTATCGGCGCGTACTCGACGATCTGGTAGACGCGCTCGACGGCGAGCCCGTGCGCCAGATACCAGCGTAGGAGCGGCGTCGCGAGCAAGATCGCCGCGCCGAAGTAGCTACCGACGAGCGTGCGTTGAGGTCGCGTGAGGAGATCGTGCGATTCGGCGTAGTCGCGCATGAACGGGCTGAGATCGTCGCGCGCGATATCGACGTTCTTGAATACCGGCTGCATCTCGGCGAACTTGTCGCGCAGCGCTTCCGGTACGGCGATATCGCACTGCACGAGGCCGAACAGAGAGCCGTCGCGCACCGCCTCCAGTATCGTCGAGAGCGTAATGGCGGCGGTCGGTTGCCATCGTGACGCGTCGGGCGGCGTCGGCACCGCCGGCGGTTGCACGGCGTGCCACTGGCACTCCCACATTTCGACGACTTCGTCGACGAAACGGCGCAGGTAGGCGGTCACGGCGATCGTCGCGGCGTACAGCGTCGTCATCGGTTGACCGTTGACGGCGTTCGTCGTCACGTGCGCCTGACACGTCGGGCAACCGTGAAAATAGCAGCCGTGAAATTGGTACGCCGTTCGCGTGGCGGCGCACCAGCCGTCGACTCGGTACTTTCCGATGCGCTTCTCGCGTCCGTTCAACTGGTGACGTATACGCGCGCCGGTTTCCGCCTCCACGCGCGTCAACCACTCCACGGCCATACGACCGTAGCGATGCACGCGTTCCGCTCGAAAGGCGTTCTCAGCGCGTCGGCGCGTGTACCAGCCCGTCGACATCTCCTGCATTATCGCCCATAGATAGAGGCCGTTCGCGTCGAAGCCTACTATCGATCGGCACGGCGCGCCGCCACGAATCGACGTCACGTCGGCCTCGTGGTGGCGCGCGAAGATGATCGACGGGCCGCCGACGATCTGCGCCTGCAGCAGACGGTGCAGATCTTTGTTCGGCTCGTTGAAGAGCGAGAAATGGATCGACTTCGGCAGGTCGTTGAACAGGTACAACAACGTCAACCCCGGTACGCTGATGGCGTCCTTGAACATGTCGATACGTCGGCGCCGATAGAAGGCGAACTGGCGATCGACGGCCTCGAGAAACGGCGCCACGTCACGATTGTTATACCACACAAGAAAATCGCGCATCGACGTCATGCCCTCGTCGCGCCACGCCGTCGCGCAAATCTCGTACGCCTCCGCGGAGATTCCCTCGCGTTTCAGCTGGCTGTAGAAAGCTTCGCGCGACGGCAGGGCGGTTTCGTCCAGACGCGACAACGCGTCGATGTGCTCGTACGGGAAGTAGCCCTTCGTTGCCGAGCAACCGTACGCTTTCAGAAAGCGATCGTAGCTAACGCCGGGCGCGAGGTAATTCGTTATGTCCAGGAACTTCAACGTCGTCGTCGACAGGCACATGTAATTGTTCTGACGTTTAATGGTAAACGCCGACGACGTGTGCTGCGCGTCGTCGGTTATGAGCAGGGGGGTCAAGTACTTTTTGACGACGTTCAAGTCGTACTTACCCGAATTAAATCCCAATACGGGCATTTGTCGAAGGTACGTCCACAGCCGGTCGGCGAGTGTGGCGTACGGTGACGCGTCGGCGTCGTCGTTGCATCGTCGCCGCCAGTCGGCGTCGAGCGCGTCGAGCGCCTCGAAGGTCGCGTCGTAGCGGGGACGTAGAATCGCGCACGCCGCCGCGCTCACCGCTTCCAGGTCGTCGATGAGGCGACGCGCGAGTTCCGACGAATCGCCGGTCGTGACGTAACAGCGCGCCGCTTCGTGACCGGGCACGTTCGACGCGACGCTCACGCTGAGCAGTTCGTGTCGCGCGATCCAGCGGCATTTGTCGCTATTCGTCGGCAGATCGTTATCGGCGAAATAGCACTCGAAATCGAACGTCGCGCGGTACGGGTAGTAGCGCAGGTCGTCGTCGCCGACGTCGATGCCTTCGTCGTCGAGCCGCTCGAATACGGACGCCGTCGGTCGGTAGACGCCGCCGGGGAACACGTGACGAACGCCGCCTTCGCACGTCGCTTCGTGACGCCGTAAATTGTGCGCGCTCCGCCAGAGGACGCTGCCGCATTTCCCGCACTTGTACGTTTTCGTGTACGCGCGCCGATCGCTTATGTACGAGAAGTGCGACTCGTACAGGTTGACGTTCAGCGTCGTGGGGTGCGCTTCGAGCGATCGACGGACTAGTTCGGCGACGTCGTTCGTCAGTCGACGATAGACGACGACGTTGATGCCGAAAACCGTCTCCACGCGATCCAGTTCGTTCAGGCGCACGCCGCCACCGTTCGAGGTCGTCGCCGTGTCGCGACGATACCGCGCGTACAGACGTTTAGCGTCTTTCGTTAAACGGTTCGTATGACGGATACTTTGACCTCGTCGGTGACCTTGCAGGTGAAGGGCGATGCATCGGAAGAGACACAGATGATCGTCGTAGGGTGCGCCTCGAACATCGTTCGTCAACGACACGATGGACCTGTTGAGGCGCACGTAGGCGGGAAGCGTCGTCACGCCAACGCAGCCGATAGGATGATTGATGATGACGTTCACGAAGTAGGTGGCGTTAGTTACGAGCTCGACGATCCATCCCGAGTCGGGACGCTGCGCGATGGCGTACTGCAGTACGTCGGTAGTGCGCACGGCGTCGAGGAATCGTTCGAATGAACGGCTATCGGTAACTAGGGCGGGTGTTTCGAGGAGGCGTCCGCAACAGTTACACGAAGAATGAAAATATCGGTACCGACCCGACACCTTGTGGCGTAATACAAAACCATAACTAACGTTAATTTTAAACGCGTTCTTTTGCGCGCGAAACATTTCCCTCAGACGCGGTTCGAGTACGCGCGTACTCGTACAGGCGGTCATACGATAGTTGTAACGCGACTGTATGACGCCGCGCGCCACCGACGTCTCTATGCTACGCCGGTGCTCGTCTACGACACGCTGTAGATCGTCGGGCGACGGCGGCGCGCTAGCGGCGGCCTCCACTGATTCGGGTGGCGACGAACGACCACACTGCAGCCTCAGATGTCGTAGCATAGCGTAACGCGTGGTGTATAGCTTGCCACATTTTGGGCAGTCTCGCACTTTTACGCATAGCGCTTCGTGTCGTTCTAACATCGACTGCGTCGCGAAATAGCGCCCACATTTCGGACATTGCCATGACGATGGTGGTGGCATTCTCTCTAATGAATATTTTTCGAGCGTCGCTATTTATAACGACGACGGTGACGGTGGTGGTGGTGGTGGTGGTGGTAAGTACACCCTAGCGGGAAGAATGTGTGGTGGTGGTGGTTTTTCTAACTAACGCTAGCGGTGGTGTGTAGCGGGAAGCTTTTTCTAACTGTGTGGTGATTTTTCTAACTAATGACGGTGGTGGTGGTGGTGGTGGTAAGTACACCCTAGCGGGAAGAATGTGTGGTGGTGGTGGTTTTTCTAACTAACCCTAGCGGTGGTGTGTAGCGGGAAGCTTTTTCTAACTGTGTGGTGATTTTTCTAACTAACCCTAGCGGTGGTGTGTAGCGGGATTTCTAACTGTGTGGTGGGTGGTTTTTTCTAACTAGCGGTAATTTTTCTAACTAGGTAACTCGGAAACGGAAAGAACATTTTCAACGTTTTATTCGGTACTTTTACAACAGTGTGAAGCCTTCGTTTCGATAGCAAGCAAATTCTACTAGTGTTCGTTCATTCAAGTCCGCTCCGACGTTGCACGTACGTGTGCACGGCCGACTCCAGTTGCACGCGATTCATGTAATCTCGCCAATTCGTCCCCAACAACCAGTTGGATACGAATTGGACCAAATACAATTCTCCTGCACGGCCCGTTTGCGGCTGCTGATCGCCGGAAGAAATCGTCACCGTAGTCTCGCTTAGTATATGGACTAGTCTCGTAAAACACGGAATAAGTGATCGTCGTAGGAACGTTTCCATGACCTCGTTGAAGTGCCGCGTCACGATACACCCCGGCTTAACGTAACGTTGCATGTAGACGCGATTCGGCCGCCCCGCGCGATAGCCGGCCATGTGAACGTAGGGGCAGCCTTCATTTGATTCGCATAGCCCGCAATGGTCTCGTGCCTTCTCTAGAACCATTTCGCCGATAGTCTCGGCGATGAGATCCATAGCCAGTCGTTCGTAACGTACGATCAACTGACTCCGGCTCGGCACGACGAGTTGCCGACACGTCCCCAGCTCCTCCGATACGCTCCAGTACGGTCCCATCGTCGCCAGGCTGTCGTTATACGTCGGTGGAGGGGGGCGCGTTCGGGGCGATCCCAGCGCCTCCTCAATTATTGCCTCCAATACGTGAGCGTCACGTACTCCTCCGCCACTACCCTACAGCACAAAGCAGTTCTACTCTTTACGTGATATCACCGTCAGCAACGCGTGTATGAAGTCGCTCATACATTCACGTCTGGCGTGTTGCATCAGAGCGTCCTACAACATATTATTATGATTAGTCCTCATCCTCCTTCTCCTTCTCCTCCACTGACCCCGCCGGCACACCCCGTTCCAACAACGTTCTTACGAACGTTGCAACCTCGTCGTACTGAGCGCGAATCCTTTCGTTGTTCGCAAGCATTTTTGGAGTACGCAGCGCACTTCCTAAAGCACATAAAGCACAACTGTTAGTACATCAAACTACTACGAAATAGGCTTGCTTCATAGGCCAACCAAAACGCTTTTATATATTGTTCGGCCGACTCGGCTAATAGTTCAAAGCTCTGCTTGCTTAGTTCCAGCCCCTGACGATCTCTCATTCGTTGTCGTTCGTTGGCGTGCTTCAATAAATCTACCAGTAGCGGCCAATTTTCCTCCTCTTCCTACAAACAACACAACAACAACAACATTAGTCATCGTCGTCGTCATATCTTTTTAGTGTGCGGACTGTATACGAGGGGTCCCCGTTCCAAGTCGTCTTCCGCACACTAATCTCCACTTTAGTACCGGTTAACTCGAGCACGGTATCGCGGAGATCCTCCTCGTTCAATTCCGTCAGGTACTCGGCCGTGAACTCGACGAGATTAGACATTTGGCTATCGAACAACGTAAGCCAAAGCTCATCTTCGTCCTCCTCGCCGTCCTTCACCATCACACGCAACGCGAAGAAATATTTCGGTACAAACACTTCCCCGTGCGTTCGACATATCAGGACCCTGTCTTTGTTTGTCTGTAATTTTCGGCGACAACGGGAACATCCCAAATAGGTGGTGCCGGGTTCGCCTTTGTACGAGACGGCCTCGATCGTAACGGGTGACAGGATTCTATATACGCCGTTGACGGCGCACTTCAGATGTCTCAGACTCACCGCTGTGGCGCGTGTCGACGCCGTCGATTCACGTTCCATCGATCCGCTCCGCGACAGGACCGGGGGCTGCGCTGCCGTCTCGTCGGGCTGTTCCAAGCGCGCCTCTTCGGCGCTCCGTTTTCGGCCGACCGTCAACGGGGCCGCGATCAGCGTAACGGGACGCTTAACGGGCGGTGACACCCCCGTTGACAAGGCTGCAATCAGTGCCGAAGGTTGACTGCTGCTGGCCGAAGGTTGACTGCTGCTGGCCGCCGCCTTCATCGACTGCTTACGCGGCGCCCTCGACTTTTTTGTTTGTTGTTGTTGTTGACTTTCATCCGCCATGTTGCGGAAGAACGTCTGCTGCTTGCTGCTCTGTAGAAAGAATACACGGTTAGAAGTTCGGCGTCATACAATATAACATTTTCTCAGCCGTTATATACCTTTTCCAAATAACACGCATGCGCACTTCACCCTAATACGTCATCGTATTCAATTATCAGTGTGAGTGCCTCGTACATTTCAGACATTTTGTTTTCGAAAAAAAGCATCCGGTCACCTCGGTACATTCGCCGTTAAATCTCTCCTTACATCGATTTTCTCTAATATCGATGCACCTCGCGTGTCCTGACTCCACAGAGAATCTATACAACGTTTAGTTTCGTGCTTTTAACGTTTCGTTTATTGTTTTTGAAATGTCATTGTCTACACTATAACGCGCATGCGCACTTCACTCATATCCTTATCTTTTTTCAATTATCGTCGCGCATATTTCATCCAACCCAGGCATTTTGTTTTCAGAAAAAAGTTAGCTTTCACGTCAGTGCATACATCGTCAAATGTGACTTTTACCGCAAATTTCTCTAATATCTATACATCTCGTGTGTCCTGATCCCCCAGCGATCTTATACAACGTTTTATTTCGCGCTTTTAACGTTTCATTTATCGTTTGTAAAAATCCATTGTTCTCCGTTCACATTCCAACTCGTTAAGTCACGCGCAACAGATGTCACATGTGCGCTTAACGCATTCCGTTTACTCTCCGAGGAATTTGTTTTAGGAAAAAAAGCTAACGTTCACGTCAGTGCATTCATCGTCAAATGTGACTTTTACCGCAAATTTCTCTAATATACACGCATCTCGTGTTTCGTGACCCTCCAGTGATCGTATATAACGTTTAATTTCGTACTTTTAACGTTTCGTTTAACGTTTGTAAAAATCCCTTTGTTCTCCGTTCACATGTCAATCAAAATCAGTCGTAGTGTCATGCGCCGCCGCTGTTTTCACGACGCGCACATTTCATACACGCTTTTACAACCACGCAAACACGTCGTCTCCACCCATCGCTCTCACAACATGGCCCCAACGAAAACACGGTAAGACATTTTATTTAAATGCACGTTGTTGTATTTAAACAGTGCTTACTATAACATGCATGCATTTTATTATTTAAATGTTTTATTAGTATGCACGTTTTTATTGTTGTAATGCATGTTTTCACTAGTTTTGCATGCATGCATTTTATTTTAATGCATGTTTTTATTATTTAAATGTTTTACTAGTATGCACGTTTTCACTAGTTTTACCGTTTAAACATGCATGCATTTTATTTAAATGCACGTTTTTATTGTTAAACACATGCATGCATTTTATTTAAATGCACGTTTTTAAATTGTTTTATCGTTTAAATGCATGTTTAATGCATACTAGTACGCATTTTACCGTTTAAACATGCATGCATTTTATTTAAACAATGTATTTTACCAAGACAGTATTTACTATCTCACTCATTTTATTCATCCTTTGTCTATTTCATAGACCGATCCAACTGCCTACAAGGGGCGAATATAGCCCGCGTAGGGCGATTGTCCTCCCCGACGCGTCGACGACAAAGTCGACACCAACATGCGAGGTCACGCCGTCCGTCCGTGCGCCGGCTTCCAATGTCACAGCAGCAGCTTACGACAGTGACGATGAAAGTGACGATGAAATTGTTCCCGATCTAGCGCGCGTGTTTCTCATGAAGCTACCTAACGGTCTATGGAGAACAGTAACGCCTCCAGAACTCTATCGGCGGGAAGGCTTCGGTCTTCCGCCGGCCTCCTCGCCGACAACCGACGGGCACCAACCCGTCGGTCGCGGGCGAACGCTGCTATATTAATAAATATTCCAGTCACTACTCACGTTTTCACGCGTCAATTTTCAATGCATAAACACCCTACTGAATGTTAGTGTATTTATGCATTTGATAATCCCACGACTAGACGTATTTAAACGCATTGCTTTCGTTTTAATCCGTCCACCAGAACAACGCCGTTAGCCAGCTATGCTGTCATCCAGGGGTCAAAGACCAGTAGGACAGCAGCCCTTATCGCTGCAGCAGTCGTCGTCGCTCCTCTTGCTGTCAACATCACATACGGGGACATCTCAACGTTTATACAATGGTTTTAATACACAATGGTTAGCGTATTGCTTACGTCAGCACAACTCCTACCCCAGCGTATTGCTTACGTCAGCACAACTACTACCCCAGTTATAAGTGGTCCGTTTATACAATGATTTTAATACACAATGGTTAGCGTATTGTTTACGTCAGCACAACTCCTACCCCAGCGTATTGCTTACGTCAGCACTACCCCAGTTATAAGTGGTCCGTTTATTTAATACACAATGGTTAGCGTATTGCTTACGTCAGCACAACTCCTACCCCAACGTATTGCTTACGTCAGCACTACCCCAGTTATAGGTGGTCCACTTCACTTTAGCGTGGTTATAAAAACGAAACTAAACTTATATACTTTAGCATGGTTATAAAGTGCGAAACTAAACTTATATACTTTATTATTAAACGCATTATTGCTTACGTCAGCGCGCTCTAGGTACGGCGTTGATCGCTAGGACTAAAATACTCTCCGCACTCACCGCTAGGTGGCATCTCTCTAGTGTACTGTCAATCATCCAATTAGTATCAAATTACATCGCTCATCAATCACGTTTTTTATAAGTAGGTTTCCCAAACTCATTAGTGTCAACCACAAAGCCTTTGATCTTTTTTTATGCATAGGATTAGTCTCGCATTTTTGCTGACTCAGCGATGTGCAAAAACTCATTAGGGGTCATTAAATTCTTTTTTATAAGTAGGCTTTTGAGATCGTACAGCTCTCACTATCTACTTGCGGACTGTATACGAGGGGTCCCCGTTCCAACTCGTCTTCCGCACATTAATCTCCACTTTAGTACCGGTTAACTCGAGCACGGTATCGCGGAGATCCTCCTCGTTCAATTCCGTCAAGTACTCGGCCGTGAACTCGACGAGATTAGACATTTGGCTATCGAACAACGTAAGCCAAAGCTCGTCTTCTTCCTCCTCGCCGTCCTTCACCATCACACGCAACGCGAAGAAATATTTCGGTACAAACACTTCACCGTGCGTTCGACATATCAGGGTCCCGTCTTTGCTTGTCTGCAATTTCCGGCGACAACGGGAACATCCCAAATAGGTGGTGCCGGGCTCGCCTTTGTCCGAGACGGCCTCGATCGTAACGGGCAACAGGAGTTTATACACACCGTTGACAGCGCACTTCAGATGTCTCAGACTCACCGCTGTGGCGCGTGTCGACGCCGACGATTCACGCTCCATAGAACCGCTCCGCGTCAGGACCGGGGGCTGCTCGGCCGTTTCGTCGGGCTGCTGCTCCAAGCGCGCCTCTTCGGCGCTCCGTTTTCGGCCGACCGTCAACGGGGCCGCGATGAGCGCAACGGGCCGCTTAACGGGTGGTGACACCCCCGTTGACAAGGCTGCAATCAGTGCCGAAGGTTGACTGCTGCTGGCCGCTGGCGCCGCCTTCATCGACTGCTTCCGCGGCGTCTTCGGCTTTTTCGGTTGTTGTTGTTGACTTTCATCCGCCATGTTGCGGAAGAACGTCTGCTGCTTGCTGCACTGCTGCTGTAGAAAGAATACACGTTAGAAGTTCAGCGTCATACAATATAGCTTTTTCACAACCGTTTTATACCTTTTCCAAATAACACGCATGCGCAATTCACGCTAATACGTCATCTTACTCAATTATCAACGTGCGTGCCTCGTACATTTCAGACATTTTGTTTTCGAAAAAAAGTATCCGGTCACGTCAGTACATTCGCCGTTAAATCTCTCCTTACATCGATTTTCTCTAATATCGATGCACCTCGCGTTTCCTGACTCCACAGAGAATCTATACAACGTTTAGTTTCGTGCTTTTAACGTTTCGTTTATTGTTTTTGAAATGTCATTGTCTACACTATAACGCGCATGCGCACTTCACACTCATATCCTTATCTTTTTTAATTATCGACGTGCATACTTCATCCATCCCAGGCATTTTGTTTTCGGAAAAAAGTTAGCGTTCACGTCAGTGCATTCATTGTCAAATGTGACTTTTACATCGAATTTCTCTAATATCTATGCATCTCGTGTTTCCTGACCCCCCAGCGATCTTACACAACGTTTTATTTCGCGCTTTTAACGTTTCATTTATCGTTTGTAAAAATCCATTGTTCTCCGTTCACATTCCAACTCGTTAAGTCACGCGCAACAGATGTCACACATGTGCGCTTAACGCATTCCGCCTAGTCTACCGAGGAATTTGTTTTAGGAAAAAAGTTAGCGTTCACGTCAGTGCATTCATTGTCAAATGTGACTTTTAACGTTTGTAAAAATCCTTTGTTCTCCGTTCACATGTCAATCAAGATAAGCCGTAGTGTCATGCGCCGCTGCCGCTGTTTGACGACGCGCACATTTCATACACACTTTTACAAACACGAGCGCACGACGTCTCCACCACATCGCTCCACCATCTAACATGGCCACGTCCACAACAAAACCACGGTAAGACAGCGTACATTAAACAGTGCTTACTATACGCAATAACATGCATGCATTTTATTTAAATGCACGTTTTTATTGTTGTAATTTTATTTAAACAGTGCTTACTATAGCATGTATTTTATTTTAAACATGCATGCATTTTATTTAAATGCACGTTTTTATTGTTGTAACATGCATGCATTTTATTTAAATGCATGTTTTTACTAGTACGCATTATGTATTTTACCGTTTAAACATGCATGCATTTTATTTATAAGTACATGCATGCATTTTATTTAAACAATGCATACTATGCATGTATTTTACCAAGACAGTATTTTATTTCAATTTACTACATACCGTTTAAACAATGCATACTACGCATGCATTTTATTTATAACTCTCACTCATTTTATTCATCCTTTGTTTATTTCATAGACCGATCCAACTGCCTACAAGCAGTACGTACACGCCACGTAGGCCGATCGATCTCCCCGACGCGTCGACGACGTCGACCCTGGCAACATGCGCGGTGCCACCGTACATCCACACGTCGCCACCTCCTACCGCCCCCACACCTGACAGCTACAACTCTGACGATGACATCGTCCCCGATATGGCTCGGGTGTTCCTCGTAAAACAGCCAAACGGACTATGGAGGACAATCACGCCTCCCGAACTATATCGTCGGGAAGGCTTCGGTTCCCCGCCGGAGATCACGCCTCGCTTCGGCTCCCCGCCGGAGACCAGCAGGCAGCAACCCGTCGGTCGCGGCCGAACACTCAACTATTATACCAGCAGGCAGCAACCCGTCGGTCGCGGCCGAACACTCAACTATTATTCCGAATACAATATTTCAGTCACTACTCACGTTTTCACGCGTCTATTTTCAATGCATAAACACCCTACTGAATTGTAATCCCATGACTAGATGTATTTAGGTTTCGTTTTAATCCGTCCACCAGAACAACGTTGTTTACCGTTAGCCAGCTATGCTGTCATCCAGGGGTCAAAGACCACTAGAGCAGCAGCAGCCGGTGGCCTTATCGCTGCAGCAGCAGCGGTCGTCGGTCTTGCTGTCAACATCACATACGGGGACATCTCAACGTTTATACAATGGTTTTAATATACAATGGTTTTAGCGTGGTTAGCGTATTGCTTACGTCAGCACAACTCCTACCCCAGTTATAGGTGGTCCATCAAAAGTACGAAATAGCGTGGTTATAAAGTACGAAACTAAACTTATATACTTTAGCGTGGTTATAAAGTACGAAACTAAACTTATATACTTTATTATTAAACGCATTATTGCTTACGTCAGCGCGCTCTAGGTACGGCGTTGATCGCTAGGACTAAAATACTCTCTGCACTCACCGCTAGGTGGCATCTCTCTAGTGTACTGTCAATCATCCAATTAGTATCAAATTACATCGCTCATCAATCACGTTTTTTATAAGTAGGTTTCCCAAACTCATTAGTGTCAAACACAAAGCCTTTGATCTTTTTTTATACATAGGACTAGTCTCGCATTATTGCTGACGTCAGCTGGGTGCTCGAATCGTTTAGTGGTCATTAAATAATTTTTTATAAGTAGGATTTTGAGGCCCAACAGGTCTTACTATCTACTTGCGTGCAAGTGTAAGTGTTTATGTGTGTCTGTGTGTGGGTACGTATGAATGTATGTATGTATGCATGTATGTATATATGTAAGTATGTATGTATGCATGTATGTATATATATATATATATGTATGTATGTATGTATGTCTGCTAATATCAAGCGTAACGTTAAGATCAACTAGCAACGGCTAATTGATCTGAAGCAGACTCATGAAAAGGAAATAACGTGACTTAATGACGTATTAAATTTATAGCGTCATAGTGGCCGCTTAGACGTCGTAAATAGTTTGGTGAAACTGGCACCTGAGGTATTCGAACCAGTGTAGTGATTATTACTACACGCCGGCTTCCAGTATAGCGAAGTCGTTGTTGGTCGGTGTAGCGCATCCTCGATGTACGATTCTATCAGGTGATCACTTTCCTTATCAACGGTTCTGCCATGTTGTTCTGGGGAACAAATGCCTATTCTTTATAGGTATATATGTACGTGGCTGGTGTGTTTATCTATATGGGTCCATAAGAAGGAGAAATAAACGATGATGATGATGTGAGTTATATTTCTATAATTAATGAGGTTTTTAATAAAGGCCAATAATTTATTCAGTAATTTGGCTTGTTATTGACCTACAATATTTGTGTATAGACGACACTACAGCAGGGTTGTTTCGCATTTCAAAGTCCTCATACAAAAAATGCGCGCGCGTGCGCGTGATAAAATATAAACCAGATGTTGAGTATGACTGTATTTCGTAAGTTAGCGTGTTATTATCCATCGTCGGTGGTCTATTTCTTTTACCAAACGTTTTTTTAATCTCTTTGTTGTGCCACCAACTGCCATAATTAGAACAGATGTTGAGTGCATTGTTGATTCCTGAACTGATTCTAACAGGCACAACACTTTTTCACCGGGCTTGTGACCATTCTCGTCATAGTCCAGAGAGAAAGGTAAATAATTACAAATTAGTGAGAATTGTTTGTCTTTTTACGACACCAGCGCGACGCTAGTTGAAATAGCGACCTGGGATAAGAGGATGGGACAGCTTGTGCCAAATAGCATATCCAATTTCTGTGTTCTATATGCTAGCCAGCAACACAAAATGTTATTGTATACTGTGACATATTTGAACAATGTGTCTAGCTATACTAGTACATCCACTTGTTTTAAATTAAAAAGAAAATGTAGCAAAATACACTGGCACAATCTTTTTCCATAAGTGGTTACTTATCAGTTAATTACATGATTGGTCAAGCAATTAGTCCATCCGAACCAAGCGAAAGGCTATTCGAGGGGTAATGTTCATATGTTTACCTACAACTATAATGCTCAGCCGGATTATTGTCTTCTGTTTAGTCACTAGTACACCTATCACTTACAGGACGAGAACAAACGTGTTTTAAAATGTATTGTATGCATGCCAATAGGATAGTTTTAGCGTTCTAAATACAAATGTGCTCCTAAATATGTTTAACCATGCGATCGTGCCAAATCCATTATGCAGTATCCAAAATAAAACAATGGAGCAAAATTAAATATGTTATTTGCGATATGATAGGTACGTCATAATAACAATATAGAGCCATATTTAAGATAAGCATATTTCCAAAACCCGCATTTAATATATAAGCAATAGTCCCACAAAACAAATTTCATAATATCGCAACGTAATTTTTTTTTGTAATTTAGATGTAAACAGCAATATTGTTTTATGTCACATAATATGTACAGATCACAACATATTTGGTGTCATATATGACGTGCAAAAAATGAAAACATAATATTATCATTATAAAGAAAAGAACTACACGAAGTCTTGCGAAGACAGCTGATGAATTCACATTTGACAAGAGTAGTTATGTGTCCTCTGCATAGAGATCCGTCGAAACATGCAACTATTAACACTGAAGAGACACGACATGTGGCAAGATGGATACCTTATCTATTTCGCGTGGTATTACCACAATCAGACGCACAACATCAAAAACCCCTAACCTAGCATATACAAAAAACATATCTAGGTGACCCGTAATTGTATTTTATTTTTTAAATCGTCAATACGTATATTCCGTTGTAATAAAAAAAAAATTAAAACATTTAATGTATACATTGTTATACTTATATATATATATATATATAGAGAGAGAGAGAGAGAGAGAGAGAGAGAGAGAGAGAGAGAGAGAGAGAGAGAGAGAGAGAGAGAGAGAGAGAGAGAGAGAGAGAGAGAGAGAGAGAGACAGGGAGAGAGAGGGAGAGAAAGAGAGGTAAAGAAATAATGTAAACACTTAGAAACAAATGAACAGTTGTTGAGTATTATGACAAGGAGTAAATTTACCGAATATTTATCTCCTATCGATTTATTGGCGAACAAGTTTTTAATTCAATTTACAAACACACGCACACACACACACACACACACACACACACACACACACACACACACACACACACACACACACACACACACACATATATATATATATATATATTGTACGTATATGTATATGGTCAGTTCTCAATAGTCCTCACGCTTGCATAATATATGTATATATGTGTGCTTTCAAATTATAACATAAAATTATACACATACTCTTGTGTGTAGGGGTCTTACAACCTGAATATGTCAATAGTAAGCACCGTGCATGATCACTCATTAATGATAACATAAGCACTACTCGATATACATTCGTAAATGTCTTGGTTTTAACTGGAATTTGGAAGTTCAGAACAAAACATATAGCGACAGATCACTTAAAATATAACACGTGGAAAACTGGTTAAAAAGAGAAGTGTGTCGGATATCCCATCGAAATATCATTAACCATAATTAAACACACAAACATCACCAATGTACGAAACAAACACGTGACGTGATACAAGAATATCAAAAGCAACGTGGCAATCAGTGTCCATTGTTTCCGCCGGCTCATGACAATTCAAATAGTTTATGAAAAGGATGCGCAAGCGCCAGCATCCAGAAGGTGTTGGCCGGGTAGGCCACATCAAGAGAAGCAACGTCGGTTGTATTGCGTGTGATGTGCAACTCTGCATCGGTGAGATGGATGACCAGGGCAGAAGCATCAGCAACTGCTTCTTCGTCTGGCACAACAATGTTGAATATTGGGGAGCGTGAAGAACTGCAGACCATGACTTCAGACTAGTTTATGCATTTTACTCATATTACTTATTTATAAAAGCATATTACTATCAACGTTTAACTTCTCGTTGTTTCTTGTCTATCTGATAATCACAATCATAATATTTGTACTTGTGTCAACTTTATACGGCCAACTAATTTTTCTTATAGCTTGCGTATAATGAGTGATGATTACTCCAGCATGCTACAGTATTTATAATTTGTTCTGAAATTTGCATAATAATTTATTATATTGTATAATTACAACAGTTTGTTTGCATATATTCAATGACAGAATGCTTGTAATTCATTCAGAGTCACAGGAACACGTATTTTATTTTATAGCAACTCAAAGTTTATTTGGATCAACTCGTTTTATATATATATGGAAATTATATGCAAATTAGTGTGACAGTCAACCAATTACATCATTAGTATCAACATGAACAAAAAAGTGTAATGACTAAGAAAATATATACCTTGATACAACTATTTTGAACAGCATGGATTTTATTGTTCAATACACTGAATCATTGGTTAACCGTACCCGCATTTTGCATTCACGCTACTATGTGAGATACGTTTTAGATATTTGTCTCAAATGACAGCAATTTTTGTTCTTATTTACAGAGTATATAATGTTTATCACAACGAAACACATATGTGCTGTATTTGCATGTGTATGTTTTGCAGGGATTGCATAGTAATCAAGAATTTCTAAAAACAAATTGAACTTGATTTTGTTTAAATAATTTATTTTTCAATTTAGTTTAGTAGTCACACAATATTCATTCTTGTGTCATCAAGTAGAGAAATAAATGCTGCTTCAGAAAATGTATACTTTTGTATTCTTATCTACAGTAGTTTTCGCTCTGCAACCATCTATATGCACCCTCCTTTAGTTGTAGTAGCATTTGCTCCAGAAACTTGGTCCTCAAATGGTTAATTATTATTGTCCATCAATTATATTCTGCCACACACAGCTGCATATTCCATCCGGTGCTGTCTAACACCACTTGCTTCAGAGTCTTGAAGTACTTCCGAATGTTATCTTAATGTTGTAGTCAGTGGTGATGTTGCCACTTCATTCTTTCTGACAGCGTTTGGAATAGTAACGTACAAATATTTAATTTCGCAAATGAAAGTACCGTATTGTACAATGTCTATTGCCTATACCCAAATTCTACTTCTATATATCCTTGTTATCAAACAAGTTAACATATAATTGTATTACTTTATGGGAAGTATTGATTATTTTGCATAGAGATTCACGTTTTGTTATGTAACTTATATGAAAATATTTCTGCCCGCTAGGGGGCGGCCCCATGTAAATATCACCAGTCTTACCATTTGTAATTACCCATCACATCAACGTTTACGTTCATCTGAATGGAGGGGTGGGGGACTGATGCCAGCTGGAAGTAAATTCGTCAGAAATTAGACGTTCTGAAATGTTTCCTTACGTAGTTAGAAAAATGTAAATATCTACATTTAATAACAATATTTAAAAATAGTAGTGCCATTTTTAATTGTTATGAATGAACATATAAACACAGTCACTATCTGATCCGGGTTCTTAATTGAACATATCAAAATGCATGCATTTGAATTTAATTTAATTTGAATAAAATCAAAACAGATTGCATTGCATTTGATTTTGGAATTAACTCCCGCAAAGAAAGAAGAATTAAATAAACGGATGTAAATGGAAAATAACGTTACGATGTTTTTCTATATCAATTGACACGGATAAATAAAAAATATATGTTAAATTGGAACGTTTTGGATGTGTTTTTAGCCAAATTACCAAAAAAACGCCTACAGGAGAACTACCATTTGTTTTGTACAAAAAGATTTATCACCAGACAAAACTTGAGATGCAATTCTTTGGGTAGCAGTTTTCTGCTCTCTCAGTCCCTATGTACTATAGTTTTACTACCAGCTTAGAACAGAGCCGCTAAGTGCTAATTGACCACCAGAGATCAAACTTACTGTTTGCACAGATGGTGAGTTAGCATTTGCCAATGTGCAGATTTCAGCACCCCCATTTTTACTTTAGCCAGGCTGCAAGGTGGTATCATACTCTACTGGTGCAATTTGTGTGGCGTGAGTCAACGTAACTCTTCAAAAACTCAGATGGCAGCTCTTGCCAAAAGGCCTGCTTTGCACTATCTGTTCTTAGAACAAAGCAGGTTTTATATTACGGACTTTCCTGGTTTATGCTTAACTAAACAACTTAAAGGGCTATTGTTCGCTAATGTTGCCGATTTGAATTATAACTGAATTGGAATTGAATAAAAATTAATTGAATTGAATTAGAATGAAACCTTTTTGTTGGTAGATTGAATTAAATTTGAATTGAATTGGAACACACAAAAATTAATTGGACCCAGGCCTGGTCACTATATTTTAGTACATTTACTTATTACTGGGTAAATAACTGAGTGTATATGATACACATTAATGTAAACTTTTAGCATATACAAATATCTTTACACGTCATAGGTATTCTGTAAACTATTTGGGCTACCAAAAGGTATTACCTGGGTACTTTTCGTTTGTTAATAATTGGTTTTTCACTTAATTTTACTCCTGATTTTACTACATACAATTTTTTAGTTGTTTGATACAAATTACGTAGGATTTTTCGTTAAATAAAGTTTAATTATTTATTCATTTATGTCGTAACTATAGCCAATTGCTCTGCATTTTTGCATGATTTATAAATATTATAATATAATCTACAAATAGTTATGCATAGCAGATATATTGTCAATCTCCGTGCTTTTTTTCAAAACATCTTCATTACCACTTTATGTACGGTTTATTCCTGCCACCGATTATTGTTCAACGATTTCAGATTTGTTTGCGGTAACACTTACACTTTTTATATACATATATATATATATATATATATATATATATTATACTGAATCTAACAGATGCATGCATGTATATTTGTTAAGTTACTCTACCAAATCCTTTCGCATGTTGGGCTCTACACTTACGGAGGGTCATCTACAATTTGTTTGTTTCGAAACGTCCCAAACAGGACATTTGATGATTGTTCGCAACTATGTTTGTTTTATGTTATGTTTTAGTCAGCAATCCATGATCAGTTAGGGATTTTTTTTATACAACATACAACAATTGTAGAAAAAACATGCGGCAATGTAAATGTGAAAAACTAATCAAATGTACACAATATTCATTAAACATCCAACCAGTTAGAGTGCTTTGGGAAATGTTTACCACTAAAAACTGGCACCAACATTTGCATGTATAATATCAAAATAGGAACGTTCGCAATCGCATGAATGACTTTACCGTTCTGGCATTTGTTTATGTCAATTACGTATGCATTTTCTGACATAACAACATTAATTTTTTTAAAGGCAATTATATTACACTACCTAATAGGTAGCGCTAGTAGCATAGTTATGCCTGGCAATATTTTTGTCAGCAGTAAAATTAAATAAACAATTGGTTTGCTGCGAGCAATATTGATTAGCACTTACTGTGAATAAAACTTGGTACACTGGTTATATGGAAATGAAAAAAATTCCATATATAAAAACTAATCAATCAGTAAAACCATGAATCATGAGAACGTAGACAGTCTATCATTGGAAAATACACATTCAATTGGTTAATTTAAAATATAGAAACATGATCTTCTACATATGATGAATCATACTGGTTTCCCCTTTAGAAGTTAACCGTTAACACACCATTCAAGGTGTGACATGTCATCCGAGAACGGACTTTGTTCTTAGCCAAAGAAAGTCTGGAAAATATATGTTTTGACTCTGCGTTGCCATGGGGAATGCATAACATCACTTCACACAGTTTCGCCAGAAGAGGAAATTCATGTTAATCCCTAACATTAAATGAGAAACTTTGTGCCAGTACTGGTTAACCGTCACTTTAATTAATATTCTAATACCTAAGTCATCGTCATGCTCAAAACAGGATTATATCTGTATGGTGGCTCTCATACATGATACCTGCGCAGTTCCTCATACAAGCTGCGCCTTTCACTTTCCACTAACACACCAGGAAAGCATTCTGCTAAAGTTGTGAACAGACAACAACAGTTTGTACTGTGTTTTAGAGGGTTCAAAAAGATCTTAGGCTTGCAACAACGGGGTCTTCGAATACCAACTGTTTGAGCTCAATCGCCGCAATGCGATGACATTCCAAGAGTTGTTTCTTGAAACTGTCAACAATACCCTCCTGTCCATTGTTAGCCAATTGTCCCATCAAGTTAAACAAGTCTGCGTGTCATGTCGTCAATGTCCAGCAGACTGTCCGTGTCCAGTACATTAATGTCAACAAGGTATCAATGTGTCCTAATATGTTCACGTGGCACAAAACAAATCATAGAGTCTTCAAGAAGTTTCAGTAGATTGTCCTTCATCAGATACGCCACAGGTTTTTTAGTTTGGAAGAACTGGTTAAACCTTGTGAACATAGGCAATGTGTCTCTCAGAAACATATATCTTAACCGAAGGTGATCATCATCCAACATCTTTCAAATTTTATGCACTTTTTCCGTCTGCAATGTATCGACCCTCCTCCGCTTACTATCATTTGCATACACCCAGTCTGTTGGCTCAGAGGTGAAATAAGCTTTCAATGCATCCCACTGCTCACACAAACTATCACTGATCTGGTGCATATCAAGCCACCTGGTGGCTGACGGTTTCAACAACTTGACTTCAACAGTTTTACAAAAGCTTTGCATTTATTTTAATTGTTGAATGGCAGCCGGGGGGTTGCGGGACGACGAACTTTCGCATGGACTGTAGCACGAGGATGAAAACATCAACATGCTAGCAGCAACGATTAATGCAATCGCAAATGCAGTATCCTGTATGTCAACGGCTGTGCATTTGCTTGATGGTACCGGAACCGGAGGTTTCGCTTGAAGTCTAGCAGCTTCCTTTGTTAGAATGATGAGCAGCTTGCAGGCACACGTGCATATTGCTGCTATGTAGCACTGCAGATCCATAATCTGCCTAACATCCGAGATAAATATAAAATAACGAACTATATAGTGTATAATCAATCACTTAATGTCGCAACATTTCGCAAGTGATCAAAATGGCGAGCCACGAGCATGAAATGAAAATCGACGTCCACGGTACGCTCAGCACTTTTAACCATCCAACCGTTACAACGAGGAGCACACCGACCGGAATTTTCCCGGAATTTTGAGTGGAATCTGCCAAAACATGTTTTTTGGTAGATTTAAATAAGCGTCCAAAATCCGTATAACACGGATTTTTTCGTAGATTGGGCATCCCTGGAGACTGAAACTTGTCATTATTCGCAAGTATTTCTTGTTAGGATCGTTCATACACGCTGAATACGCATTCTGGCGATTTGGGGAAAGTGCATGGCTGTTGCTTTCCATATCTAGATGCCGTTCTCCGATGACACACACCCAGAGAACAATTGTGAACAGTTCAAAAACGGAAATATAATGCAAAAACTAAGCTAACTATCTATGTTCGGTCTTCCAGCTGAAATGCAATTTTTTTCTGATAATTTATGAGGTAGCATTTAAATACAACATTACAGTAAAGACAACAATTTGCGACATATGGTTTTATATCTTTACAAAAAAAAAAGAAGCTTTGTTTCCTATGTCATGCACACGTATTAGCAGGAAAGTTCCTGACAGTCATCTGTAATGTATCATCATGTGTTTCATCAATACCAATAAGCCGAATAATTGCTGGCTATTGAGCCACTATGTCATTGACGAGACGCTATTTCTGTAGGGGGATACTAGCGTCGCTCGTATTTTTTTCTTTGCAAGTGACGATTTAAAAAAAACATCCAATGATAATATATAGTGGAAACGTATACCATGCATAATTAAAACACCTATGCGTACTCAATGCGTTAGAAATGTTGAATGTTGGCGAAACCTGTTTTGTCCAATTGTCAAATATTGACCCATATACGAGTACGTCGTCGGCGATTACGACCATCTTTGCGTTCTTCCATGCGGTGGGCATTCGTCTTTCTGATAAGCATTCAGTATAAACCTTAGGCAGTGTCTTCGATATGGTATATTCTCCTGCTTTTAATGTGTTGTGGTACTCTCTTCACTGTCGTGTAGTTCGGTGTAGAATTCTTCTATTCGATCCATGATCATATCAGCCAGTCTGTCTCGGCGTTGTGCCTGTGTTCTTCTGGCTTTATTCGGGCTCTTTGATGTCAAAATCGTTTCTCGTATGATATGTTGTTTGTACTTCTTCCTGGTGTCCTCCTTCGCTTTCTTTTTGATTGTCTTTTACGGTCATCCTTATCCACCATCTGTCTTCGTTTCATTAGTGCTCGTGTCGTTGACGGTATTCTCGTCATTTCTTGCCTGTTGGTTGCTTTGGCTACACTTGTCGCACTTAGTTGGATCATCTCAGTGATGTGTTCGCTGTTGGTGTCGATGTCGTATAGTTCTTGTAGTGTCTCGAATCGATTCCGTAGATCGAGTTGGAATTCCATCTTTGTTTTTCCTATTTACATTTGGTGGTCTCCTGTTTATCAACTTCTTCGTTTCAGCTTTGACGTAGAGTTTGATGTTGCTCACTACCATTCTGTGATCACTTCCGATGTTAACTTGATTGATGACAGTTACGTCAGTACCATACCTGGCCTGTTTGTCAGGATGCAATCAATTTCGTTCTTCGTTTCTCCATTTGGGCTTTTTCGAAATATAATCGAAAGTCAGAATTCGACAATGTAGCATTGTGGAATGATGGCCCTAATGTCGTTCCATATTTTCCTGATTCTTCTCCTCCGTGCTTTCTTCTGGAACATGGTATTCATGATTTTGTACTATCTTGATGTTGCTCATTCTACCAAGGTATCACCTCTTTTGTTTCTCACACCTATCCCAAATTACATGTTGCCGTTTCCGAAATGTTTGCTCGTTTCTCTACTTGCGCATTAAGGGATCATTTGCAGAAGTAATTTTTTAATGTGATTATACAGTAAGAATTTATGCCAAAATCACAATAGTTCATGGTATATTACATAGAAAGGTACTTTTGGTTCGTGTTAAAACAAGGCCTTGCGACTTTATACACGGTTCACTGTCGCGGGTCCCAATTTTCAGCCTTCAGCTGTTTAATACTGACCAGAACCGAACCATGAACGCCTGCGGTAGGAACCCATCACAGACGTTATCCTAGTACGCCTGTGTCATCAAGTCGATGCATTACAGTGGCGGGTAGACAATAATCTGTAGCTTATTCCGCGGCCACAAGTTCAGACTCCGAAACTTCGAAGTCATTGCAGCAGCGGCAAAAGTAGTTCCACCGCTGTCGCATGAACGCCCTAATGAATACCAATACATGTACTTCTTGTAAAAGCCTGTAATACATACAAATAGAGGAAATATGTATGAAAATACATGCATAAAATACGAAGACAATTACATAACTGTGTAAGAATAAACAGTAATATGTTAATTAAGATATGAATAAGATATAAAATGAGTTTAAAAAACAATTAAATAATAAATGTAAAAACTATTTTACAACATAGGATAATTATGTCCAGCACATGGGCGCTTTAAAAATATCTGTACAATTATGCAAACATTACCTCATATGATTGTCAATACTAAGCAACAGTTGTTTTTATAGATTATGTAAAATTGATATAGGGAATTTTGAACAGCATTTTTGGAAGTATGAAATTATCTTTCCAAACCCTTGATGTCTCTTACGGAGGTTTCGGTGTCCTCACGACACCCTCGTCAGCGTTGGACTATGTCATAATGTTCTGTGTTATGGGTCGTTTTGTCTAGCGATAACAATGGTGACACAGGGTAATTGGAGTAGTAGGTTACATGTTCGTTTAACAATTCCTATCTGTGGCAATATATATAAATTAAATGTTGCACAGTTTAATCGCTAATAAATTATATCTATACAAACGACGATTGACTAAGACTAGTGTTAAATAAGTTTACATCATGACTGGTAACAACTCAATCAAACTTTACATCTCAAATATGTCCTTACTAATATGGTGTATAATATATGTAATGAAATGTTCAAAGTAGCAGAGCCATACGGTAATAAATGGAAACATAATTTCTAAACGTTCATCGTAGCTTGATAGTATATATATATATATATATATAAACTGGTTAATTGTTTTGTTGTACGAACGTTCGTAGATCTCTGCGAATTCTAAAGGCTTGGATGGATGTTGGTTGAATTTCACATCCTTACGTTTCGTACACCCGGAATAACGACGTCGACTGGTTCTGTTGATGACTATCTTGCAAACTGAATAAAACTAATTAAATGCCCTTTTGGAAACAATAATCATTTAAAAAAAATATATATATAACTATATCTATAACAACATTCTTAGAAAACTAAGGGCCATCTCCGGCTAAATATACAATTATATCTTTACTGCTTCTGACACAACCTTCTCTGCTGATCCACGTCCGCACACTGCCCATATCTATAACTAACACCCCGCGTCCTTTTATATAAATCAACCAATAAAATCATATTTGCGGTTACGTGAAACATTCAAGAACTGTCTATGGCAACATCTGAAGGAAACTGACATGTGAAACTTAAGAATTCTGGGAAACCTAAACATGAATCAGCGTTTTTCGCCACCTATCTTCAAAGTACTCAACTAATAATTTGACTACATGTTGTATTTTGTAACGTAATATGAACTAATCTCTTATAGAATATAACTGTGAATAACAAATATAAATACAGCAACACTACTTTATAATATATTACTAATTTACTATAAATTCTATCTTAAGTGGAAGTGAGCGCAGCGTGCTAACACATATATCCGTTCATTGTAATCAATTGGAAATTAGCATAACGGTATAAAGGAATCGCCCTCTTGTGGACAAAATCGTCACCACATTATCTTTAATAAAAAATATATCAACGTTTCGATACTTGTCAATCATTGTGATATATGATAACTGAAATTAATTATTCTGAAATGTTGATTTACAACATTCATGACAGACTGCTAAATCCCAGACGTCATGCAGCAGTCCAACGCAAATGAAGGTGTCGTGAGGAGATCGAAAGCCCCGTAACAGACAACAAGGATTCGGAAAGGTAACTTCATACTTCCAATTACGAACATTACTGTATCCAGTGACAACATACGCACTGATGTGTAGTGCATTTTGTAAGTTTTTCCATGTACCAACATTATATCGTACGACAATATATCGTATCGCTGGTGACTGGACCCTAAAGGCCAAGCAAGTTCCATAGAATATATAACCAACGATTGTACAAACGTTCCGACTGTTTTAATTACAAGCTATGTTAATGTAAAATTGCCTTTCCTTAAATACAAAAACAGGTATTTTCAATAAGGAAAAAGGTAAGACAAGCACAGTTATTGTGGAAAAAACGGTCAACCCATTTCAGTTTGACAAATTAAAAATATTACCTCCAACAGCAATGTGACATGGATACACGCCGAACTTGCGTGTATGTGTCATGATATATTTCATAGCCTAAACTACGTCATTCATCGCTGCAGGGTAGTTGTTGGCACTGCCTGTGTTATCGAAGCGGTAGCCGAAAACACAATACGTAGGTACGTATTTAAAATTGCTAGATTGGTTAATGTATAAAGACAAGTACATAAGTACGTAAATATGTATTATCACTTAAAACATGCATGCGCGAATGTGTATTTGCATGTAGCCATATGTTTTGTAAACTACTCACTCAACGGAAACAAGGACGACTTTTGAAGCTTTCGCCAATCTCCGCGTGCTATTGTCTCCAACATCAATGTGACATTTTCAATAAGGAAAATGTGACATTTTCAATAAGGAAAAAGGTAAGACATGCACAGTTATTGTGGAAAAAAACGGTCAACCCATTTCAGTTTGACAAATTAAAAATATTACCTCCAACATCAATGTGACATGGATACACGCCGAACTTGCGTGAATGTGTCATGATATATTTCATAGCCTAAACTACGTCATTCATCGCTGCAGGGTAGTTGTTGGCACTGCCTGTGTTATCGATGCGGTAGCCGAAAACACAATACGTAGGTACGTATTTAAAATTGCTAGATTGGTTAATGTATGAAGACAAGTACATAAGTACGTAAATATGTATTATCACTTAAAACATGCATGCGCGAATGTGTATTTGCATGTAGCCATATGTTTTGTAAACTACTCACTCAACGGAAACAAGGACGACTTTTGAAGCTTTCGCCAATCTCCGCGTGTCATTGTCGGCCACATCTGTACAAAACATTATCGTGATATTTATTATGGTGATGGGAATACTATTGTTAATGTTGATAATCACAAACATACATAATTAATACCGTGAAGTTACGTTTACTTTGTAGATATCTAACCCGTTCCTTATCAGTTACAACACATTGTGATGTCACAGTCATGTAGGAAGTGAGTATTCCCAGATATATATTGACCATATCATAATATGACTTAACTATATGACCCACCGTCACCACACAATCTCGTAAAGAGCAAGTGATGTCAAGACAACACCCATTAACGTTCTGGTATAGTATGGTTGTACAGATCACAACGTGTCAAACGCGTTCTGATTTGATGAGGTCGACACCTCACCGAAAACCTATCGGCATAACAAGTTCTGATTTGATGACGTAGGCACCCAATATCGACGTAACCACACTGGAAAACTGAGTTATGGACATTTATCTGAACATCACGGCGCGTCTTGGAAATCTAGTTAAACCAAGATGTTACTGTAAAGTTATTACGCAGATACGACACGTGTTTACTATGTAAACAAATACATCATAAAATATAGTCCTTTTCGGTAGATGTAAACATAAATTGGTGAGATAAACTCATTCAGTTGTAATATACGACATGCATTAAGATTGGCTCCGATTCCGGAAAATACAATCTACCCTGGCTACCATAGTCCTACAACACAGCGACACTTATAATAACAAAAACAATTGCAGTAGCCTGAGGCAAACCCGTACATTTGTGTTCTTATTTAAATTGTTAGCTAAGATATGTGCACACATGGCACATTTACTTAGATGTAATTGGCTATGTTCACCTTCACTTCTATGTTAATGTTTATTCCATTTCAAGTAACCTCTGTGAAAACGCAAACAAACTTCGTAGCCTCTACAATGTGTAAGTTCATTTTCTCCTTTAATTGTTTGACAGTGTTGGTAAAGTCACAATATACATAGTTACATTATCATTTGTTATTTACTCAAATGTTAAATGCAATCATCCACAAAATGTAAATATACATAGTAATGTCCTTATGCATTTTGCGATGAAGTTATCGATGTTCCTTGTTATATTTAAAAAAAAACACGGCTGTCACTTTAAATTGATTGAAGGGTAGTTTCGGTTCGACAATAGACGAGTATTTTTGGAGAAAAAAATCAACGTAACCGCGTTCGTTTTGTTAAGCCAAATCGGACAATCATTAACAAATCATGTCTAAACATAAACCAATTCAGATTAACACACACGCACATACTCACTAACACATCCCTACGGTTACACACACGCACACACGCACACACGCACACACGCACACACGCACGCACACACATGCACAAACACACGAACATACACACACACACACACACACACACACACACACACACACACACACACACACACACACACATGCACAAACACACCCATACACACATAGGTAAGTGTGTACACATATGCATATGTATATATATATATATATATATATACATATATATATATATATGTGTATATATATTTACCTGCAGACAATACAGCTCAGCCACCGCCGTAAACCAGCCCTCTACGAAGTCTTCTCTGGCGCTTAATCGGCCTGTACATTATTACGTTGACACCGACCGTCGAATATCATCCGGGTCACCTGCATGATGGAATAATGCCACTTTAGCTTAACTGCACCCATGGAACAGCAAAAGGAGTACAGGAAACGCTTCACCACAATATATTGCAAACAACGTTATTTTCATTTAATGTAGCACCATTTGGACAGGCCGTCACCATTCCGTTATTTCAACTTTAAAAAACCCATCAAGTCAATATTTATCTTTCTCTAAATATATATATATATATATATATATATACGGAATATTAAATTTTGTAACAAAGTGATTCATTCGTTCATTCATATATATATATATATATATATATATATATATTTAAAAAAACATCAAGTCAATATTTATCTATCTCTAAATATATATATATATATATATATTTAGAGATAGATAAATATTTACTTGATGTTTTTTTAATAAATATATATATATATATATATATATACATATGAATGAATGAATGAATGAATCACTTTGTTACAGAATATAATATTCCGTACACATATAATAAGGTAATTGTGCTTCCTATACATACGTATAACACATAGTCATACATTCATGTTGATTATGCTTTACTAATAAAAGAAACACATTGTTGTGTATCATTATTGTTTTATACCAATATCTCCTGATATTGAACGTGCATTTTGTATCTTATTTTACCATATTTATAATAATTACGTAGAACTCTGAATTCTTACAATGAAATTATACACATATTTACGAATTAACATTTAGTACATTGGCACATGTCTACTGACAAACATAGTGCTAGCACCACACCATTTAGGGTCATGACATATCAAGCGAAACATATTGTTATATGCAACATACAACCTATTTGTGATGGTCCATTATGTTTCCACCATAGATGACTATTATACAGTGAAGTACAGAATGTGCGGAAAAGAACCGTTTTCGCTCCATCACTAAACATACTAAATTTACGGAGTATTGTGTTACCCTGAGCATACAACATTCTACATTGTCTGTTTATATCACAATCATCTTTAGAATTATTACATATGATATGTCCAATATACTTATAATGGTGAACACTATATATATATATTTAATTATCTCTATCTATCTAACCCCTCTTTCTGATAAAATAATATGTATTTACACACGCATTGAGTACATTAAGCCAGTTAGGCAAAACGAAGTGTTCGTAAATATATCTACGATAGGGAGCCTACATTAATAGTACAATATAATAAAATGTAGCCGTGGTGATCCAAAGTTTAATAAACGAATTTTGCTACCTATCTTATCAATCCTTTCACGTATATTCAATGAGTTACAACATTTATGCATTATCACATCAATCGTTTATTTCTTGATAGGTGCATTACAAAGCAGCCAGTTGTAAGTTTTTGGTCGGTATTTTGTTACGGTCGTGTCTTTGGGCTGATCTGAACGGTGGGCGTAACCACGGACACTGCTTGTACTGTATATGCGTGTATGCGTGTATGTTCGCGCCCGTGTGTGTGTTTGTGTAGTGGTGAAAGCCTGTTTGCGTGATATGAAAAGCATATATACTGATGTTTTACGAGTTACATTTTGTGTTTACCAATAATTTCATAGATAATGTATGTGAGCACATGAGTCCCTTCGTATTTATCTATGGATAACCAGACTTTACTAACCCCGTCAACAACAACATCATCCTCTAAACTATGATACTCATTGCTTCCATCTATGATATATTGCAGTATTGTGAGACGGGGAATGTCTGTATTAGTCAGTATTCAGCCGAAGTTAAAGACTAAGCGAAATGAACCTTTTTTATTCCCAATCTGAATTAAATATAATGATATAATATTTTGCGGTGTAGTGGCGGATATGCTAATCACCATCATCATAATTTGCAGCCGTAGTAGCCCGTGGTTGGGTGAAGGCCTCAGCATGTCGTTCCCAAATCTGCCTGTCTTGCGCTATCCTCTGCCAGATGGTGCCCTTCCAGTATTCGTCTAGTTCGTCTCTCCACCGTCTCGCCGGTCTTCCTCTAGATCGTTTCCCTTCGTAAGGTCTCCAGGTTGTGATACGCGATGTCCATCGGTTATCTCGTAGTCTGCTGATGTGCCCTGCCCAGGTCCACTTTTGTCTTCTGATTTGTTCTATCACGTCTATGACCTTTGTCTTCTGCCTTACCCAGATGTTTGTTTTCTCTCCCGATATGTGATGTTTAACATACTTCTTTCCATCTTCGTTTGTGCGGCTGCTAGCTTATTCTTTGCCTGGATGGTGAGAGCCCATGTTTCCGCGCCGTATGTCATCGCTGGAAATATGCGTTGAAGACTTGTCTCCCAAAGTTACCCTTGAAGATGTCGCGGTGTTTGGCGAATGCTGTCCACCCGGCAGTGATCCTTCTTTGAATCTCCTTGTCTTGGTTGTTGTCTCTGATACAGTATCGCTGTCCCAGATAGATGAAGCTTTCAACGTTCTCTATCTTCGTCGTGCTGATATATATTAGTGTGTCACTTTCTAGCATCATTTTTGTCTTTGAGATGTTCATCTTGAGACCTTGTTTTTCATTTTGATCAGCTAGCTCCTGCAGCATCTTTTGTAGTTCTTCCGGTGTAGTAGCGCATATGAGTATGTCGTCGGCGAAGCGAAGATGGCTGAGATATTCCCCGTCTATCATCGAGCCTCTGGTTTCCCAGGTCAGTCTTCGAAATATGCTTTCGAATGTTGCCATGAACAGCTTGGGCGATATGGTGTCACCCTGTCGTATTCCTCTCCTGACGTTGATCTTGTTGCTCTTTGTGTGTAGGTGGACTGTGACTGAGCTGTTGGTGTAGATGTCTTTCAGGAGATCGACGTACACATCTTCTATCCCCTGTTCTTGAAGGGAGTTCAGTATTGCTTGAGTTTGCACCAAGTCGAAAGCTTTCTCGTAGTCGACGAAATCGATGCAGAGCGGGATATTATATTCTCGGCACTTCTCTTTCAGTTGGTTTACGACGTGTATTTGGTCTGTCGTTGAGTATCTGCTTCTGAATCCTGCTTGCTCTCGTGGTTGGTTTTCGTCCAGTGTCTTCTCTAGTCTGTTCGTTACTATCTTTGTGAGTAATTTGTAGATGTTTGATAACAGACATATCGGTCTATAGTTCTTCAAGTCTTTGTTATTTCCCTTCTTGAAGATTATCACCATATTTGCGTTCTTCCAAGCGGTGGGCATTCGTCTTTCTGATAAGCATTTAGTATACAGCTTAGCCAGTTTCTTCGAGATTATATCTTCTCCTGCTTTTAATGTTTCAATGTTTACATGGTCGTTGCCTGATGTCTTCCCATTCTTCATATCTCTTAGCGCAGCTTCCACTTCCTATGGTGTTATCTCTGGTACCTCTTTCGCATCGGTGTGAATTATGGTACTCTGTTCACTGTCATATAGCTCAGTGTAGAATTCCTCTATTCGTTCCATGATCATATCTTGGTCTTGTATTTCTCTACCCTGCTTGTCTAGAAGTGTAATCAGTGTGTCTCGGCCTAGTGCCTGCGTTCTTCTTGCTTTATTCAGGCTCTTTGATGACATAATTGTTTCTCGTATGATCTCTTGTTTCTACTTTCTGATGTCCTCCTTCGCTTTCTTGTTTCTTGCATATTTCTGCGTACTCTATTTGTTTTTACGGTCGCCGTTATTGAACATTTCTCGTCATTAGTGCTCGTGTCTGTGACGATATTATCGTCACTACATGCGTGTTGATTGCTTTGGCTACACATGTTGCACTTAATTGGAACGTATCAGTGATGTTTTCGCTCATGGTGTCGATGCCATCTAAATTCTTAGCACCCCCTGCACGTAGCCCTACTTGACCCGAATCTGTCGATGCTGCTGGGGACTGGGGGCCTTGGCTTCATTGTACTTTGCATGCTGGTGTTGTTGACCTACCCTTCCACGCTGGCCGGTGCCGGTTGGAAGGGGGAGACGTAGGGTGAACGAAATTGCCCAAGTTTCGACACGGCAGCCGAACCAGTACCGAATCACTGCTCAGCCGGCGCCGGGATTTGAACCCCGGTCCCTCCAGTCGAGAGTCCGATACTCTAACTACTCGGCCACTGCGCCCCACCTCATATACTAATACACCGCAAGAATTACAAAACAAATGCTGCAGAAGCTAGCTGATCAAAGTAAAAAACAAGGTCTGAAGATTAATATTTTGATGGCAAAAGTGATGTTAGAAAATGACTCACCAATACATATCAACACCACGCAGATAGAGAACGTTGAAAGCTACGTCTGTCTGGGACAGCGATACAGTATCAGAGACAAAAGCCAAGACAAGTAGGTTAAAAAAAGAATCACCGCAACGTAGAGTTAATATAATAATAATCAAATAGGATATGTTAAGCAGTCAACTTCATTAGAACAGTATACGGTGAATTTGTACCAAACTTTATGTGTGTGTGTGTGCGTGGGTGCGTGCGTGCGTGCGTACGTGTGTGATTATAAACATATACAGCTGCACTTGTAGTATGCACGTGAGTCAATTTTACTGTTGTAAATACAGTTGTAGAATCATTGCCAGGTCAAATAAAGCTAACTGCTGCACACTTGACGCGTATTTTTTCACGAGTGTGTATTTCACAAAAGGTGTAAATGTTCATTTCAGTTCACAGTTTAGTAAGACAAAGTTTCGTGACAGGATACACTAATGTTGTACTCTTTGCGATACTCTGCCACACCGGAATATTCATCAGGTGTGTTCTTTATAAATATAATATGGTAATAATATAATAATCTGAGTAAAAAGCAGAACTTGTTTATACATGACACCTCGCGCGCCAGGGGGCGCTGCTGATTACATCAGTCTCGTTGGCAGATCGACTTACGAAATTTGGAATATAAGCTAAGCCAGTAATATCGCTTGCCGGCAGATTCCTGTGATCTTCATTTCATGAGTTTGCTAATGTTATGTGTAATGTTGGGGAAGTAGATGTAATTATTTGAATCCACAATACCGCTCAACCCCTCGTGAGATTGTTGTGATTTCATGAAGTCATCCTCGCGCGCCAGGGTTCGCTGCTACTGATTACGTCAGTTTTGCATAGCAAACAACCATGGCTTGCGAGGATGCATGAATTGAGGTGCGGGTGGGGCGGGTGTCTACAAGGTTCTCACGGGTTGTACAGTTGCGGCGAAGCTAATTACTAGTTTGAATCAGCTGACCTTCCTACATAGCGTAGGATATCTGCCAGGGGTTGTGTACGTTGTCATCGACATGGCTTGCGAGGATGATAGAGGATACTCTTTCAAAGTGTATTTGTCGCTTAGGCCCCTACTACTCAATTGTTTTGATAAATGTTTCATTTCCATTCGCTCTTTGTAAAGAATGACGGTATGTTGCTTAGTAACTGCGTCCTGGATGCTGAACACGTTTTGATTAGCTAACCGTACATATTGAACGCATTAAAGTTTATAAACTAAATACATTTATATGTGCACACACGCACACCAAGTTATAATACCTATAACTTGTCAAAATACCTCGCTTACTTGACAATATTAAAAAAACATTTACATATATTTTTCATTACGCACTGTATGCGGACCACTGGTAACGCGAAACGTCTGGTGACGCGATTACTGATATCCAATATCCATCGGTTTGCGTATGTGGTGAAACGCCCAGTCTGAGTACTCAACTGTCGCCCTAAGTGCTTTGCTTGTGTCTGGTTGATATTACTAAACACATGTCTAGGGGTTCCTGCTGCCCCCACCTACTACTTGCGAGAGTGTATGCGTGTATGCGAACATGTGCGTATGCGTATTCTGTATGCATCCACGCATGCTTGTAGTTATGTAGGTATGCAGTATAAATGCACGTAAGCATGTATTAATACACGTCTCCTTTTGTATGCGGATATGCGTGCATGTATGCATGTATGTATGTATGTGTGTGTGTTTATGTGTGAATGTATGTATGTGTATATGTGTGTGTATGAGTTCATGTGTGCATATGTTCGTGTGTGCAAGTGTTCTTGTTTGCTAGTTATGCTACTTTCCCGAAAGGGCGTTACAACTCATACTGCATATCATGTTATTTCATATATAGTACACATTTTGCGGATGAGAACATTAGCAGTTGCTTGAATAATTGCTACATTAGCCTTTTTGTTTTGGTCTACAAAGGCTAATTACTACTGGTAGTGAACTTGGACTAGATACACGGAGGCTTGATCGATGCATTCATTGTCTTAGTAGCATTTATTGGTAACAGAAACAGGAAACGCGAAACGTCTGGTGACGCCATTACTGATATCCAGTATCCATCGGTTTGCGTATGTGGTAAAACGCCCAGTCTGAGTACTCAACTGTCGCCCTTGGTTGTGTCTGGTTAATATTACTAACCAAATGTTACATCTACATCAAAGTATTCGCGATCAACACAGACCCTTGTTTTGAAATAATATACATATGTGTGGTAAGGAGTAAAGCAACTCTCATAACAGTTTTGTAGCATCGACTAATAACATAGTGTACGGAAGTGAATTGATATACATAATACAGGTAATACTATTTAAAAAGTATAAATTGTATATTGTGTCCATCTCATCAGTAGATTACATAAGGTATAGCAGCAACATATGTAATTAATTAATTAATTAATTACCCAGTGATCACTTGTCCAGTGGTCATTTGCCCAGCTTCCAAGTGTAAAAAGGGCCATTTGCCCAGTTGTAAAAAATATGGTGTAGGTTTTACATACACTAGTTACTTGTTACTCTTGTTGTGTTACATTGTTATGGTGTATGACTCACAGGTCCTACATACACTAGTTACTTGTTACTCTTGTTGTGCTACACTGTTATGGTGTATGACTCACAGGTCCTACATACACTAGTTACTTGTTACTCTTGTTGTGCTACACTGTTATGGTGTATGACTCACAGGTCCTACATACACTAGTTACTTGTTACTCTTGTTGTGTTACACTGTTATGGTGTATGACTCACAGGTCCTACATACACTAGTTACTTGTTACTCTTGTTGTGTTACACTGTTATGGTGTATGACTCACAGGTCCTACATACACTAGTTACTTGTTACTCTTGTTGTGTTACACTGTTATGGTGTATGACTCACACGTCCTACATACACTAGTTACTTGTTACTCTTGTTGTGTTACACTGTTATGGTGTATGACTCACAGGTCCTACATACACTAGTTACTTGTTACTCTTGTTGTGTTACACTGTTATGCTGACAATTATCTCAAGATTATGTCAATATATTCACTGTGACGTGTTTGTAAATACTTGGTTACCAAATAAACAATAAGTTGTTTATATAACAAGAAATGTAATGAAAGTGGCAAACATATAATATATATATGTTTGTCATTTTAATTTAATTTGTTTTTATTTTTCTCACAACTGGGCAAATGACCCGCTGGACAACTGACCACTGCGTAAATGAGCTATATCCAGAAAAGCAGTGTCCAGGCAATGGGCAGTGTTTGCTACAAAAAGATAGTAATACTTAATGCATAGAAATGGAATGAATGACAAATGGATTTATAGTCACTGTGTACCAAATGTGATATTATAACATCAAACTGAACGACAGTCAACCTGTTACATAAAGCTACAGTTGAATGAAGGAGACCACCTTGGACACTAAACCTCCATTTTGGGCTAAACTGGGTAAACATATTTTTCACGTATATTTTATCACAATAATGTCAATTTGATATAATAAAACAGTCAAATAATTTTATATAGCTGTATTATCAATGTGAAAATTATAAGAATCATAGCTAACCAAATTTAACTTTGCCAAACTGAAACTACTTGAACAAGATTTTAACAAGACCAGATTTAATGAACAACACTTGTGCACAATGTTCACCCCTTAGGGCCTATAAGTAAGAAATTGGAAGTTGGCAAGCCGTGTATCTACAGGGAAGGCATAATGGCAAAAGTGTCATAGGCTTCCTTGCACAGTGTGACTCCCCGTGACTTCCCCCAATACATAAAGCAATGGTGCAAATATACATAGTAATTAAGCAGCCTGAGCTGGGGGCTTTATTTTAGTTTCTATCTGTGGAGACGATATTCCCTAGGCCAGGAGTTATAATTAGAACGGCACCACCTCCCAAAATTATAGCAGACAGTGGACTAGAATGATGCTACTTATTGAGATCGTATGATCAAACTAGTGCCTGCGGTTAATTATGGCTTTGATGTGACTAGTGGATACAATTGTTTGTGAACAAGCATAAGAGTAGTATAGAGGTGGCGTTCGCGCCCGTGCACGACACCTTCGGTGACCTTTGGGCAAAACTTTACTAATAAAAACGTTTTAATTACCCCTAATCGTTTTCGGCAACCTACTTATTAAAAAAGATCAAAGGCTTTTTTGACACTAATCGTTTTCGGCAACGTACTTATAAAAAACGTGATGGATTACCCTCTCTAAGTACATTTGAGGTGCCACCTAGTGGTGAGCACAGATATCATTTTAGTTTGTCCCCTAGCGATCAACGCCGTACCTAGCGCGTGCTTATTGATTATTGATTATTGATTATTGAATATTGAATAATGAATATTGATTATTGATTATTGATTATTGATTATTACTTATTGCTTATTGCAGGTGCAAGCTAACAAAAATATTGTTAGATTACCCCCGTCTAAGTACATTTGAGGTGCCACCTAGCGGTGATCACAATGATCATTTTAGTTTTCACCCTAGCGATCAACGCCGTACCTAGCGCGTGCTGACATAAGCAATATATGGCGCGGTTATATAACCGCGATAAAACCACTTCATAAACGTCGACGACGGATTGGCTCTCCTGGGAGAGTGTTCGACTAGGGATCGAAAGATTTCGGGTCCGAATCCGATCGTCGACACTTTTTAGATTCGTAGCAACGGTCCATTGAGGTGCCACCTAGCGGTGAGCACAGATATAATTTTATCCCTAGCGATCAACGCCGTACCTAGCGCGTGCTGACATAAGCAATAATGCGTTTATGGTATAACCGCGATAAAACCACTGCATCAACGTTGGCGAGAGCGTGTTCGACTAGGGGTCCGAATCCGATTGTCGCCACTTTTTAGATTTGTAGTCTAGCGGCGGCAGCAGCAGCGGAGGTATATAAGCGGTGGCGGTAGCGGGTTATCGGTAGTCAGTATGTCGTCGCCGCCTATAAGGTTTGGCGGATCGTGGGTCCGTGCACGACACCTTTGGTGACCTTTGGGCAAAACTTTACTAATAAAAAACGTTTTAATTACCCCTAATCGTTTTCGGGAATCTACTTATAAAAAAAGATCAAAGGATTTGTTGACACTAATCGTTTTCGGGAACCTACTTATAAAAAACGTGATGGATTACCCCCTCTAAGTACATTTGAGGTGCCACCTAGCGGTGAGTGTAGATATCATTTTAGTTTGTCCCCTAGCGATCAACGCCGTACCTAGCGCGTGCTGACCTAAGCAATAATGCGTTTATGACGCGGTTATATAACCGCGATTAAACCACTGTGTGCAGACTTCCCCCGTCAGCCTTATGAGGATGCCCCGCCGCACCCTATGTTAGCAGCAGCAGTGTTGCTGCGATAAGCGACCGGCGCTGCAGCAGCAGCTGGAGTGGACTATGACCCCGGCGCGGCAGCATAGCTGGCTAGCGCTGTGCGTTCTAGTGGTGCGATCAAAACGAAATCAATGCATAAATGCGTTTAAATAAATAAATAAATCTAGTGGTGCGATCAAAACGAAACCAATGCATCAATACGCTAACGTTCAGCGGCCCCCGTATAGGTTGGTGGCGCTGTACGTAGGGTTTTTATGCAGTGGATACAGACGAGTGGAAGGTGAGTGCAGAGATCATTTTAGTTTTCACCCTAGCGATCAACGCCGTACCTAGCGCGTGCTGACGTAAGCAATAATGCGTTTATCGGGCGTCTATATAACCGCGATAAAACCACTGTGTGCAGACTTCCCCCGTCAGTCTTATGAGGATGCCCCGCCGTACCCTATGTTAGCAGCAGCGTTGCTGCGATAAGCGACCGGCGCTGCAGCTGGAGTGGACTATGACCCCGGCGCGGCAGCATAGCTGGCTAGCGCTGTGCGTTTTAAATCTAGCAGTGCGATCAAAACGAAACCAATGCATAAATGCGTTTAAATAAATAAATAAATCTAGCGGTGCGATCAAAACGAAACCAATGCATCAATAAGCTAACGTTCAGCGGCCCACGTATAGGTTGGTGGCGCTGTACGTAGGGTGTTTACGCAGTGGATACAGACGAGTGGAAGCGTGAGTAGTAGAGAGAGTATTTATTATAGACTGCTAGAATTGATACGTCCGCGCGCGTCCAACGCCCGCCCTGTAGGGGGAGATCGGCGCGTGAAAGCCGCGTCGCGTATATAGTTCGGTCGGTGGGGTAGGCGTGTACCACGATCCATTGTTTCCTCGTCTGAGGAAACACCACTAGCTTGTGAGGATGTGTGCCAGCGGTAGTTTAGTCAACTACAACCATTAGCTTGTGATGATGTGTGTCAGGGTAGTGTAGACAACTACCATCACTAGCTTATGAGGATGTCTGTCAGGGTAGTGTAGTCAACTTACCACCACTAGCTTGTGAGGATGTCTGCCAGGGTAGTGTAGTCAACTACCACCACTAGCTTGTGAGGATGTCTGCAAGGGTAGTGTAGTCAACTACCACCACTAGCTTGTGAGGATGTCTGTCAAGGTAGTGTAGGCAACTTACCACCACTAGCTTGTGAGGATGTCTGTCAGGGATGCGTAGTCAACTTACCACCACTAGCTTGTGAGGATGTTTGTCAGGTTAGTGTAGTCAACTACTACCAGTAGCTTGTGAGGATGTCTGTCAGTGTAGTGTAGTCAACTTACCACCACTAGCTTGTGAGGATGTCTGTCAAGGTAGTGTAGTCAACTTACCACCACTAGCTTGTGAGGATGTCTGTCAGGGTATTGTAGTGAACTACTGCCACTAGCTTGTGAGGATGTTTGTCAGGGGTAGTGTAGTCAACTTACCACTACTAGCTTGTGGGGATGTCTGCCAGGGTAGTGTAGTCAACAACTACCACTAGCTTGTGAGGATGACTGCCAGGGTAGTGTAGTCAACTACCACCACTAGCTTGTGAGGATGTCTGCGAGGGTAGTGTAGTCAACTTACCACCACTAGATTGTGAGGATGTCTGCCAGGTTAGTGTAGTCAACTACCACCACTAGCTTGAGAGGTTGTCTGCCAGGGTAGAGTAATCAACTACCACCACTAGCTTGTGAGGTTGACTGTAAGGGTAGTGTAGTCAACTACCACCACTAGCTTGTTAGGATGTCTGTCAGCGTAGTGGAGACACCTACCATCACTAGCTGGTGAGGATGTCTGCCAGAGTAGTGTAGTCAACTACCATCACTAGCTTGTGAGGATGTCTGTCAGGGTAGTGTAGTCAACTACCACCACTAGCTTGTGAGGATGTCTGTCAGGGTAGTGTAGACTACTACCATCACAAGCTTGTGAGGATGTCTGTGAGGGTAGTGTAATAAACTACCATCACTACCTTGTGAGGATATATGTCAGGGTAGTGTAGACAACTACCATCACTAGCTTGTGAGGATGTCTGTCAGGGTAATGTAGTCAACTACCATCACTAGCTTGTGAGGATGTCAGTTAAGGTAGTGTAGTCAACTACCACCACTAGCTTGTGATGACATCTGTCAGGGTAGTGTAGTCAACTACCACCACTAGCTTGTGAGGATGTATATCATGGTAGTATAGTCAACTACCACCACTAGCTTGTGAGGATGTCTGCCAGGGTAGTGTAGTTCTGGCCCGCCGCCGCCGCCTCGACGCTCCCCAAGGCCTCTTCGGCGCCTCGCTTACGACCGGCTACCAGCGGTGGCGCGATAACCACCACGGGTCTCTTATTGCCAGGCGCCCCCGTTGTCACCGCTGCTGCTGCCGTAGCTTGCTGTTGGCCGCCGAACGCCTTCGGACCCTGACTCTGTTTGCGCATCGCCTTCATCTTTTTCGGTGTCTCATTATCTGCCATTATTGCAGGAGAACGTATGCTGCTGCTGCTGCTGCTGAAACAATACGTTAGAACACTGGCGTTATACAACATAGCATTTTCTCAACCGTTTTATACTTTACAAAATATGGCGCATGCGCACTTAACACATGCGCCGCATAACTGCCTATTCTACAGTTCTCTTACAAAATAACGCGCATGCGTACTTAACACATACGACGCTTAACTGCCTAGTCTACCGAGGTATTTACTTTAGGAAAAAAGTAAGCGGTCATGTCAGTAAATTCATCGTCAAATGTGTCTTTACATCGATTTTCTCTAATATCACTACACCACACGATTCCCGAGCCCTAACTAATCATATACAACGCTTACTTTCAAGCTTTTAGCTTTTCGGTTATTGTTTTTGAAATGGCATTGTTCTCCGTTCACATTTCGATCACGATAAGTCACGCGCCGCAGTGTCATGCGCCGCCGCCACTGTTTGACGGCGCATTCCACCGTTTGCTCATTTCATGCACGCTTATGGAGTCGAATGCAACGCCTCGTAAGGCAACACAGCGGTAAGCCTGCTTTTACGCATGCATGCGTGCATGCATGGTTCTCATTTTATTTTGGCGCCCTTTATTTAAACAGTTGTAAGCACGCACGCGTACTTGTATTGTGGTTTATTTCATAGAGTACTGAAGATCCAACTGCCTACAAGAACGGCCCTGTCAGCAGCAGTAGCAGCAAAGCCGGTATGCTCGGTCGCTCACATATCACGGAGTGACCCCCCTCGCCCAATCACTCCACCACCACCACCACCTCTCAGCCACGACGCCGATGACTTCGATGAAGACACCAGCCTCGTGTTTCAGTTCATAAGAAGAGGAAGCAATGGATCGTGGTACACGCCTATCCCACCTACCGAACTATTACACTACCCTGACAGACATCATCACAAGCTAGTGGTGGTAAGTTGACTACACTACACTGACAGACATCCACACAAGCTAGCGGTGGTAAGTTGCCTACACTACCTTGACAGACATCCTCACAAGCTAGTGGTGGTAGTTGACTACACTACCCTTGCATACATCCTCACAAGCTAGTGGTGGTAGTTGACTACACTACCCTGACATACATCCTCACAAGCTAGTGGTGGTAAGTTGCCTACACTACCTTGACAGACATCCTCACAAGCTAGTGGTGTTAGTTGACTACACTACCCTGACAGACATCACAGCTTGTGATGATGTCTGTCAGGGTAGTGTAGTCAATTAACAGCTTGTGATGATGTCTGTCAGGGTAGTGTAGTCAACTAACACCACTAGCTTGTGAGGATGTCTGTCAAGGTAGTGTAGGCAACTTACCACCACTAGCTTGTGAGGATGTATGTCAGGGTAGTGTAGTCAACTACCACCACTAGCTTGTGAGGATGTATGCAAGGGTAGTGTAGTCAACTACCACCACTAGCTTGTGAGGATGTCTGTCAAGGTAGTGTAGGCAACTTACCACCACTAACTTGTGAGGATGTCTGCCAGAGTAGTGTAGTCAACTACCATCACTAGCTTGTGAGAATGTCTGTCAGGGTAGTGTATTCAACTACCACCACTAGCTTGTGAGGATGTCTGTCAGGGTAGTGTAGTCTACTATCATCACTAGCTTATGAGGATGTCTGTCAGGGTAGTGTAGTCAACTACCACCACTAGCATATGAGAATGTCTGCCAGGGTAGTGTAGTCAACTACCACCACTAGCTTGTGAGGATGTCTGCCAAGATAGTGTAGTCAACTACCACCACTAGCTTGTGTGGATGTATGTCAGGGTAGTGTAGGCAACTTACCACCACTAGCTTGTGAGGATGTCTGTCAGGGTAGTGTAGTCAACTACCACCACTAGCTTGTGAGGATGTCTGCCAGGGTAGTGTTGTCAACTATCACCACTAGCTTGTGGGGATGTCTGCCAGGGTAGTGTAGTCAACTACCACCACTAGCTTGTGGGGATGTCTGCCAGGGTAGTGTAGTCAACTACCACCACTAGCATGTTGGGATGTCTGCCAGGGTAGTGTAGTCAACTACCACCACTAGCTTGTAAGGATGTCTGTCAGGGTAGTGTAGTCTACTATCATCACTAGCTTATGAGGATGTCTGTCAGGGTAGTGTAGTCAACTACCACCACTAGCATATGAGAATGTCTGCCAGGGTAGTGTAGTCAACTACCACCACTAGCTTGTGAGGATGTCTGCCAAGATAGTGTAGTCAACTACCACCACTAGCTTGTGAGGATGTATGTCAGGGTAGTGTAGGCAACTTACCACCACTAGCTTGTGAGGATGTCTGTCAGGGTAGTGTAGTCAACTACCACCACTAGCTTGTGAGGATGTCTGCCAGGGTAGTGTTGTCAACTACCACCACTAGCTTGTGGGGATGTCTGCCAGGGTAGTGTAGTCAACTACCACCACTAGCTTGTGGGGATGTCTGCCAGGGTAGTGTAGTCAACTACCACCACTAGCATGTGGGGATGTCTGCCAGGGTAGTGTAGTCAACTACCACCACTAGCTTGTGGGGATGTCTGCCAGGGTAGTGTAGTCAACTACAAGTAGTGTATAGTTCGTTCGGTGGGATAGGCGTGTACAACGATCCATTGCTTCCTCTTCTTAAGAACGGAAACACGAGGCTGGTGTCGTCATCGAAGTCATCGGCGTCGTGGCTGATAGGTGGTGGTGGTGGTGGAGTGATTGGGCGAGGGGGGTCACTCCGTGATATGGGAGCGACCGAGCATACCGGCTTTGCTGCTGATGCTGCTGACAGGGCCGTTCTTGTAGGCAGTTGTATATTCAGTACTCTATGAAATAAACCACAGTACATGTACGCGTGCTTGCTTACAACTGTTTAAATAAAGGGCGCCAAAATAAAATGAGAACCATGCATGCACGCATGCATGCGTAAAAGCAGGCTTACCGCTGTGTTGCCTTACGAGGCGTTGCATTCGACTCCATAAGCGTGCATGAAATGAGCAAACGGTGGAATGCGCCGTCAAATAGTGGCGGCGGCGCATGACACTGCCGCGCGTGACTTATCGTGATCGGAATGTGAACGGAGAACAATGCCATTTCAAAAACAATAAACGAAAAGCTAAAAGCATGAAAGTAAGCGTTGCATATGATTAGTTAGGGCTCGGGAATCGTGTGGTGTAGTGATATCAGAGAAAATCGATGTAAAGACACATTTGACGATGAATGTACTGACATGACCGCTTACTTTTTTCCTAAAGCAAATACCTCGGTAGACTAGGCAGTTATGCGTCGTATGTGTTAAGTACGCATGCGCGTTATTTTGCAAGAGAACTGTAGACTAGGCAGTTATGCGGCGCATGTGTTAAGTGCGCATGCGCCATATTTTGTAAAGTATAAAACGGTTGAGAAAATGCTGTTGTATAACGCCAGTGTTCTAACGTATTGTTTCAGCAGCAGCAGCAGACGTTCTCCCGCAATAATGGCAGATAATGAGACACCGAAAAAGGTGAAGGCGATGCGCAAACAGAGTCAGGGTCCGAAGGCGTTCGGCGGCCAACAGCAAGCTACAGCAGCAGCAGCGGTGACAACGGGGGCGCCTGGCAATAAGAGACCCGTGGTGGTTATCGCGCCACCGCTGGTAGCCGGTCGTAAGCGAGGCGCCGAAGAGGCCTTGGGGAGAGTCGAGGCGGCGGCGGCGGGGCAGAACTACATTACCCTGGCAGACATCCTCACAAGCTAGTGGTGGTAGTTGACTATACTACCATGACATACATCCTCACAAGCTAGTGGTGGTAGTTGACTACACTACCCTAACAGACATCCTCACAAGCTAGTGATGGTAGTTGACTACATTACCCTGACAGACATCCTCACAAGCTAGTGATGGTAGTTGTCTACACTACCCTGACAGATATCCTCACAAGTTAGTGATGGTAGTTGACTACACTACCCAGACAGACATCCTCACAAGCTAGTGGTGGTAGTTGACTACACTACCCTAACAGACATCCTCACAAGCTAGTGATGGTAGTTGACTACACTACCCTAACATACATCCTCACAAGCTAGTGATGGTAGTTGACTACATTACACTGACAGACATCCTCACAAGCTATAGATGGTAGTTGTCTACACTACTCTGACAGATATCCTCACAAGGTAGTGATGGCAGTTGACTACACTACCCTGACAGACATCCTCACAAGCTAGTGATGGTAGTAGACTACACTACCCTGACATACATCCTCACAAGCTAGTGGTGGTAGTTGACTACACTACCCTGACAGACATCCTCACAATCTAGTGATGGTAGTTGACTACACTACTCTGGCAGACATCCTCACAAGCTAGTGATGGTAGTTTTCTCCACTACGCTGACAGACATCCTCACAAGCTAGTGGTGGTAGTTGACTACACTACCCTTACAGTCAACCTCACAAGCTCGTGGTGGTAGTTGACTATTCTACCCTGGCAGACATCCTCTCAAGCTAGCGGTGGTAGTTGACAACACTAACCTGGCAGACATCCTCACAAGCTAGTGGTGGTAAGATGACTACACTACCTTGAGAGACATCCTCACAAGCTACTGGTGGTAAGTTGACTACACTACCCTGACAGACATCCTCACAAGCTAGTGGTGGTAAGTTGACTACACTACCCTGACATACATCCGCACAAGCTAGTGGTAGTAGTTGACTACACTATCCTGACAGACATCCTCACACGCTAGTGGTGGTAAGTTGACTACACTACCCTCGCAGACATCCTCACAAGCTAGTGGTGGTAGTTGACTACACTACCCTGGCAGACATCCTCACAAGCTAGTGGTGGTAGTTGACTACACTACCCTGACAGACATCCTCACAAGCTAGTGGTGGTAAGTTGACTACACTACCCTGACAGACATCCTCACAAGCTAGTGGTAGTAGTTAACTACACTACCCTGGCAGACATCCCCACAAGCTAGTGGTGGTAGTTGACTACACTACCCCTGGCAGAAATCCTCACAAGCTAGTGGTGGTAGTTGACTGCAATACCCCAGACAGACATCCTCACAAACTAGTGGTAGTAGTTGACTACACTACCCTGGCAGATATCAACACAAGCTAGTAGTGGTAAGTTGACTACACTACCCCTGACAGACATCCCCACAAGGTAGTTTTAGTAGTTCACTACAATACCCTGACAGACATCCTCACAAGCTAGTGGTGGTAAGTTGACTACACTACCCTGACAGACATCCTCACAAGCTAGTGGTGGTAAGTTGACTACACTACCCTGACAGACATCCTCACAAGCTAGTGGTGGTAAGTTGACTACACTACCCTGACAGACATCCTCACAAGCTAGTGGTGGTAAGTTGACTACACTACACTGACAGACATCCTCACAAGCTAGTGGTAGTAGTTGACTACACTAACCTGACAAACATCCTCACAAGCTAGTGGTGGTTATTTGACTACACTACCCTGACAGACATCCTCACAAGCTAGTGGTGGTAAGTTGCCTACATTACCTTGATAGACATCCTCACAAGCTAGTGGTGGTAGTTGACTACACTACCCTTGCAGACATCCTCACAAGCTAGTGGTGGTAGTTGACTACACTACCCTGGCAGACATCCTCACAAGCTAGTGGTGGTAAGTTGACTACACTACCCTGACAGACATCCTCACACGCTAGTGGTGGTAGTTGACTACACTATCCTGGCAGACATCCTCACAAGCTAGTGGTGGTAGTTGATTACACTACCCTGGCAGACATCCCCACAAGCTAGTGGTGGTAGTTGACTACACTACCCTGGCAGACATTCTCACAAGCTAGTGGTGGTAGTTGACTACACTACCCTGATAGATATCCTCACAAGCTAGTGATGGTAGTACACTACACTACCCTGACAGACATCCTCACAAGCTAGTGTTGGTAGTTGACTACATTACCCTGACAGACATCCTCACAAGCTAGTGATGGTAGTTGACTACACTACTTTGGCAGACATCCTCACAAGCTAGTGATGGTAGTTGACTACACTACCCTGACAGACATCCTCACAAGCTAGTGATAGTAGTTGTCTACACTACCCTGACAGACATCCTCACAAGCTAATGGTTGTAGTTGACTAAACTACCGTTGGCACACATCCTCACAAGCTAGTGGTGTTTCCTCAGACGAGGAAACAATGGATCGTGGTACACGCCTACCCCACCGACCGAACTATATACGCGACGCGGCTTTCACGCGCCGATCTCCCCCTACAGGGCGGGCGTTGGACGCGCGCGGACATATCAATTCTAGCAATCTATATTAAATACTCTCACTACTACTCACGCTTCCACTCGTCTGTATCCACTGCGTAAACACCCTACGTACAGCGCCACCAACCTATACGTGGGCCGCTGAACGTTAGCGAATTTATGCATTGGTTTCGTTTTGATCGCACAGCTAGATTTATTTATTTATTTAAACGCATTTATGCATTGGTTTCGTTTTGATCGCACTGCTAGATTTAAAACGCACAGCGTTAGCCAGCTACGCTGCCGCGCCGGGGTCATAGTCCACTCCAGCTGCAGCGCCGGTCGCTTATCGCAGCAACGCTGCTGCTAACATAGGGTACGGCGGGGCATCCTCATAGGGCTGACGGGGGAAGTCTGCACATAGTGGTTTTATCGCGGTTATATAGACGCCCGATAAACGCATTTTTGCTTACGTCAGCACGCGCTAGGTACGGCGTTGATCGCTAGGGTGAAAACTAAAATGATCTCTGCACTCACCTTCCACTCGTCTGTATCCACTGCATAAACACCCAACGTACAGCGCCACCAACCTATACGGGGGCCGCTGAACGTTAGCGTATTTATCCATTGGTTTCGTTTTGATCGCACCACTATATTTATTTATTTATTTAAACGCATTTATGCATTGGTTTCGTTTTGATCGCACCACTAGAACGCACAGCGCTAGCCAGCTGTGCTGCCGCGCCGGGGTCATAGTCCACTCCAGCTGCTGCTGCAGCGCCGGTCGCTTATCGCAGCAACCATGCTGCTGCTAACATAGGGTACGGCGGGGCATCCTCATAGGGCTGACGGGGGAAGTCTGCACACAGTGGTTTTATCGCGGTTATATAACCGCGTCATAAACGCATTATTGCCTAGGTCAGCACGCGCTAGGTACGGCGTTGATCGCTAGGGGACAAACTAAAATGATATCTACAGTCACCGCTAGGTGGCACCTCAAATGTACTTAGAGGGGGTAATCCATCACGTTTTTTATAAGTAGGTTCCCGAAAACGATTAGTGTCAAAAATCCTTTGATCTTTTTTATAAGTAGGTTCCCGAAAACGATTAGGGGTAATTAAAACGTTTTTTATTAGTAAAGTTTTGCCCAAAGGTCACCAAAGGTGTCGTGCACGGGCCCACGATCCGCCAAACCTTATAGGCGGCGACGACATACTGACTACCGATAACCCGCTACCGCCACCGCTTATATACCTCCGCTGCTGCTGCCGCCGCTAGACTACGAATCTAAAAAGTGGCGACAATCGGATTCGGACCCCTAGTCGAACACGCTCTCGCCAACGTTTAAGCAGTGGTTTTATCGCGGTTATAACATAAACGCATTATTGCTTATGTCAGCACGCGCTAGGTACGGCGTTGATCGCTAGGGATAAAATGATATATGTGCTCACCGCTAGGTGGCACCTCAATGGACCGCCGCTGCGAATCAAAAAAGTGTCGACGATCGAATTCGGACCCGAAATCTTTCGATCCCTAGTAGAACACTCTCCCAGGAGAGCTAATCCGTCGTCGACGTTTACGAAGTGGTTTTATCGCGGTTATATAACCGCGCCATATATTGCTGATGTCAGCACGCGCTAGGTACTGCGTTGATCGCTAGAGTGAAAACTAAAATGATCATTGTGATCACCGCTAGGTGGCACCTCAAATGTACTTAGAGGGGGGTAATCTAACAATATTTTTGTTAGCTTGCACCTACAATAAGCAATAAGTAATAATCAATAATCAATAATCAATTATAAATAATAAATAATAAATAATAAATAATAAATAATAAATAATTAGTAATAAATAATAAATAATAAATAATAAATAACCAATAATCAACCATCAATCATCAATCATCAATAAGCATGCGCTAGGTACGGCGTTGATCGCTAGGGGACAAACTAAAATTATCTCTGTGCTCACCACTAGGTGGCACCTCAAATGTACTTAGAGGAGTAATCCATCACGTTTTTTATAAGTAGGTTGCCGAAAACGATTAGTGTCAAAAAAGCCTTTGATCTTTTTTATAAATAGGTTGCCAAAAACGATTAGGGGTAATTAAAACGTTTTTTATTAGTAAAGTTTTGCCCAAAGGTCACCAAAGGTGTCGTGCACAGGCGCGAACGCCACCTCTATACTACTCATAAGCATGAGTCTAGTAATATGGGCAGGGCATGTAGAGAGAATGGGAGAATAACGGATGGCAAAACAAACAGATGCACGGAGAGTGGATGGGGAAAGAAGGCGAGGAAGACATAGACTGCGATGGCAGGACTGTGTACATGTAAAGAGAGATTCTGAAGGAATGGGAGAAGGGTGGAGAACGAGAACGAACGATAGAGAGGAATGGAGACGACTGGTTGAGAGAGCTATGCAGGGTCAGCGAGAGAAAAAAAGATCCGAAATCGAGCATCGGAATCGAGGCCAGTTTCACCCCTGACAGATAGGGAGATAAAAGGAGTTCCAATTAATTGATGTTTGTGGAGAGCCTCAATTTGTTGAGCCTCGGGTGTGGGGGTGTAAATCCAGATTTTTGAAGAGCCTGAAGATAGAGTTATTTTGGCGAGCCTCAGTGGGGGGGGGTGCAAATTGTCATTTTGGAGAGCCTCAAGCTGGATGTTTTAGCGAGCCTCAAGAGGGGCCGTTCAAATCGAGGTATTGGAGAACCTCAACCCACCATATATGCATCATGTTCCGACGCCAGTGTTTGGGGTTTGGCTTTGTTTTCTGGGTTTGAATAAATTCATGAATGTAGGCAACACTGGATGCCTTATATGTTCAACGCATGTGTCCATAGTTGATGACTCTGAATGCGATTGAATTTAGACTACGATAAACCGGGCATGCGGGCAATCACTTTATATAATGTAATCTAGGTTCTCGCACCAAAACCGGAGACCAAAAAATAATGCATTCATAGCATAAGGTGTGTACATCTTCTACCCATCGCCGTTTCATTTTTGAATGGTTTCATCTGAATATCCTTGACCAAAAATATAAGCGATCATTTATGTACTTCCACACATGAAAAACAGGGATGTTGATGGCATCTTTCAATTGAACATTAATCGTGGAGTTTGAAGTGTATATTTCTTGAATATTTATTAATTAATGACATTATATATTTTCATAGGTGAACATATCATGTTAATTATGCCTTACATAAAAAATTGAACAATAAATATAATCAGTTAGACCCTACTAAAATTTAGTGTATTTGTAAATGTTACAGAATGATGTTGTGTCACCTGTGTATTATGTATATGGAATTAAAGTGGGAATGGTCTGCCCTTTTTACTAAATAATTTTTTATTATTTAAATAATAAATGTAAAATGTACTTTTTAAATATCATTATTTATTACGTGAATTGGAATTTTTGAAAATGTAAACATGAATTCTTTGTTACCGAGTGACTAGTTATGGAGTGACAAGATGTCGCTATAAGATTGCAGTAATTATGCAATTTCCAATCAATTAATTTGATAAATTGCATTACGTCATACTTCACTCTAAGCAGATAAAAGGGTGAATCCTGTGTTTTCAGTGCTTTATTCATCTAATGATTACATGCCTGCTTTGTCACATTACCTCTGCTAATTAACTGCTTTTGACTTCTTGGCTTCAAACTGCTGTAAAATTTATTAGAATAGAGGTAATTATATATGTAGTTTATGTGTAAGGAAGTAGACACGTTTCCTTTTGGTGTGGTGCAATTTTAGATCTTCACGTGTCATATATATATATATATATATATATATATATATATAACGCGATAACAATGAACCATGTGGTTGCCCAAGCCCAATATATGCTTTGAAAATTAAATATTAAGTAACATATATACTAAAACGTTAAGCCGTAAAGCGTTGCTCGAGGCATACATGTAAGAAATGAAGGTAGAACAAACTTACTTTCAAAAACAAATTATTTTACACCTCCGAGTAGGACTATGCATATCAGTCATGCATGAAGAGTGTACGCATTAAACTTGCCATCGAATCTACAGTAATCTGCTCAAAAAGGTGGTGTTACAAAAACATACTACCGACTTCCGTTGGCAAATGTAACGGCATTATCCTGAAGATATATTAAATAACTCGATGGCCTGTATCACATTACATAATTCCATAAGAATGAGAAGGAAAACCCCGAAAAAATAGGAACAGGATAGCATAATTGTTAACATCAACATGCAACACACACCCATTGTATACAATTGCCACTTGTGATTGCGACGGTGTATATTTGCAGAAGAAAATAATATTAACAGATCGCATTATTGTAACAAGATGCATAAAACAACATTCCGCAGAGTCAATTATCCCAACACAGCGAGAACAGGCCCGTGAGCTTGAAGAATGTCCCCTCCTAACTTGTATACCTCTGCTAGAATATAGTTGATGCCCGGAGCTATGTGGCACTTCAGGTTTGTAATTGCCGAACTGACCTGTTTCTTGTGTTGGTGGGTTGCCAAGGTCCACCTTCACATTTTGCTTCCGAATATTTGCGATGGAGGCTTCTTGCTCCAGTCAATATGTGCAGAATCGACTCCTTGTCGGTCAGCAAGTTCCAGCCATCGTTGGTGAACTAAGCAATAAACTAAACATAGTGCCTCATAGAAAGGTATATTGTTTCCAAGGTCGGCGCGCGTCTGTCTTCCCTAATAACTACCGAATCGAAAAATAAAACAGTTTTCGATTCGGTAGTTAAATAAATACATATCAGTATTGCGAGTTCATTCAAATGATAATTACAGATTATGTTATCCATTGTCGGGCAGTTGGGGTAAACTGATTGGGTCTGCTCCGAATATTATTACTCCGACTATGTATCGCGTGTTTTGTAGTGTGAATCATCTTGTATTTTATAAACATTGTGTGAAAGAGTGACACGTTCCTGTAAAACTTCTTTAAATACGCAACATAGTTTTTGACGGGATTTACAGTTTTTATGTCTGGGTCTGCACTTAAACCTGACCTGATACGTCACGTATTAACCGGTCGTGCTAAAACGTTCGTCCATTGCTGGATGTGGGAGCATCTAACATTGCTGTAGAGGCCGGAGTACGTACGTATGTACGTATATTTGTGCGTGAGTGTGTGCGTGTGTGCGTGCGTGTGTGCGTGTGTGCATGTGTGCATTGTGCATGTATACATATATGTATGCATGTATTTATGTTTTAATTGATCAAAGTTGCCTGTGAGAATATCACTATTATATCACACGCACATTTCTATTACACCCCAGCAAGTGATATTCTCTGTTCGAACCAGCGTAACCGGTTACGTGGCAACGTGAGGTCATAAAATATTGCTTTAATACATATGTGGCACTTGCAATGGGAGCGAAATCCACTGGTCTTTCCTTCGCTTACATATCAGTGGATATTTAATAGCCATGAATGCGTCACTATTAGATAAGGCATGCATACCCTATTAATAGTCCAGTAGAAATTGACGATGACCCGGACATTTTTGTTAAAAAGCCAATTTTTGTTTTAAGGTGACCAGTAGGGCTTCCTGAACTTCCAAAAAAAACCCAACCAAAATCAACCCTGGGGAACTTTGTTTTTACCTCAATCCTTGTTTTTTGTTTTTGGGTGTTTCGGTCCAATTTCGAAGTAACACTTTTTGTTTGCGTTTGTTAATCATATGTTTAACTGTTTCATTTATTGGTTAATACGTTTGTAATTATATGTATACTGGTCTATTAAGCCACACATTAATGATGGAGTTTAATTAATCAAGTAAGTAATTAATCAATTAATTATTTAATTAATAATATATTTCTTATATAGCACTCCGCCCCAACGTTGTTCTGTGATTCAATTAACATCTTAACTAAGATCACATGAATGTCACTTATACGCCAAACAGTGAACAGTATAGCATTCAAACTTGAATATGACTAGGAGAGATCATAAATGTTCTACCTGTAATCTTCTAATATATAATTTGTTAAACATCCTCGTCAGCATTGTCATCGTCGCCACTGTCGGGTAGCTGTACAGGAGTTGGGCCGTTTGCGCACTGTCTTGATATTTGCAATGGACTCTATAGGCAAGATGCATCTTTGAGCAGTTATTTTGGTGCTTGCAAGAGCAAGGGATCTCTTGTAGAAGATGTTCGGGTGCTGGTTTTTTGTCTGTGCTGACGGGCACTACTGAGTTTGCGTCACAGTGGAAGCCATATTGTTTCTTTCTGTCCAATAGCATCTTCAGTTTAACCCAGGTAGAAACCTGTAGGTGCACTCTGAGTGAATGGAATTAGCATGCTCGACTTGTCGATGGAATTATTTCAATGGCGACATACTTTGATGAAATTATGTGCATGTATCGTAGGTCGTCGAGACTTACATTTCAGTTGCTTTTGGTGTAAAGCGAAACCATATACCGCTCCCCAGATGTTACAATGTCGGCGCTCGATGCAGTGTTACTGCCAAATATAGCAACGGATGTTCTCAGCTCTGTTGAAGATCCTGAAACTTTCATGTGTTTGACATTGCCAATACCATAGATAGTTGACGTTGTGTCACAGCCAGACATAGAGTGTGCATATGGCAAGCACTTACACATCTTCTTTCTGAGAGCATGTTGACCAGTGCGGATACCGATTAGTCTTTGTTTGGCTTGCATGTAAATAGTGGACTTATCAGGCGCAGGGTAAAGCAGGATTACAAGCAGATCTCTATCATCAACGGATACATACGTTCTCGTGGGATTCTGCAACTTCTAGGGTACACTTCGCAATTGTGGTATTCGCATATTCTTCCTCGCTAGCGTGACGCACCTCGATACCTTCTTTCAGCAGGTAAGTAGAGAGGAGATTAATGAGTTGCTGTTTGTTGTGCTTGTTTGAAAGAAAACTCTTTTGTCTGAAGGCACTGGAGTGTTACGTCCAACCAACACATCAGTGGAAAGGATCTTGCCCAATTTACGTCGCTTCTGTTCGGGTTCCTTGGTGGTGAGCACTTCATAGCTGTCGAACACTTCGAACCAGGCCCTATCGTGTGCTGCCAAGTGGAGAAATACATCACATAAGATTAATATACTTCATGAAAGGTACCTGACTTTCTGAGAACGAGGTCTCCGTACTTCTGATCTGTGATTTTCTGGTGGATTTTTATTCCAATATCCACAGCTTGGTCTACGTTGACTCTCTCATCAGCGATGACCCCAGTAGTAAGATTTTGCAGGTGCTCGTCATTGTCGGTGGAAAATGGGTTGGTCAGGAAATTGGCCAGATCAATGTTGTCCTGTTTGATGCGACAGTGAGTTTGATAATCGTAACCTCTCGAGTTCATACGAGTTGGCATACATTCAGATGCAACAACCTGGTTTGTTGCCTGAGATGATTTAGTCACATTTTTGAGGCAGTGTAAGTCTTTCCACATTTTTATGGACATAATGATCACCTGTATTTTTGAATTATTCAGCCAACCCATCAACTCGTAATTTTGACACCGCCACCAATGAATATATCCTTTTCTTTCTAAGTTTAACCATTAAACCACCACCACCACCTTCTTAACAAATGACACATTGCTCCATATCAGTGACCCGTTCCTGAAAAAAGATGTATGACTATTTTCTAGGCGATCGTCAAAATATAACTATGTGTACTATTATTATGGGTAATATGTTCAATAACAGTTGCTAACTTTACTTTATATAATTACTCAAACAGAGATTTCGGATTTAACATGCTATCTTACTAACTATGAATTTTTCACTAATAAATCAACCAACATCTACCGTTACGCCTTAGCTACAAAATTATGAACAATGTCATGTTTGGCTTTCCATACCACACATTTTCAAATCACTCAAGCATATAAATGCATACTAACCCAGAACAATCAGTACATAAATTTATTATAACTGTTTTAACAATCTGCAAGCAAGTAATTAATACAATAGCTGTTATTTATTTAGAATATAGATCCACTGCGTAAAATGTCTTTTGGGGTTTTATGAAAACGATTTGTTCTATTAAGTACTACGGATTTTGATTAAATAAATATATATGTGATATTATCGCTTGTGTTTGGATTTTTAAACATTGGCTTTCGATACACAATTGCAAGATCTTGTCGCAAACACTTGATTTCTTATATTACCGAGTTACTGGATACATAAAATACAAATCAACACAAGTATCCTAACCGTTAACATGCTGGCCAGTGGAAGTCAGTGCGCCAAAACTCATTTGCATTTATATATGGACAGCCAATAAAAAGAAAATGTTGCAAAAAGCGACTGACAGGGTACGTATATTGTTCATGAAAAAAATCGAGGTTCCCCAGGGTTGATTTTTTTTTTTTTTTTCTGGAAGATCAGGAAACACTACTGGTCATCCTAAAACAAAAATTGGCTTTTTAAGAAAAATGTACGGGTTTGGTAAAAATGTGCTGATTTCTACTGGACTATAAGCGTTTCATCATTCCTGTGTACTGACGCATTGTTTGCGTGATATGTGTTTGTTAGATGTGTGATTAGTATATGCTGCAAACTACACAAAATAAAGAAAAATTATACATCTCTGCCAACTTAAAAATATTAGACCAATACTTTTTGCACATCCCTCACACATTCTCTCACACAGCAACACAAAAAACACGTGTCTGTGTGTGAAGGGTGTGCATTAGGTATGGGTAATCAGGCATTTTCCATGGCTGAATATGTGTTTTCACTGTGAAATGTGCGGAGCATTAAAAAAGAACGCAATATGTGTGAAAGGTGTGTGTGTGTGTGTGTGTGCGTGTGTGTGTGTGTGTGTGTGTGTGTGTGTGTGTGTGTGTGTGTGTGTGTGTGTGTGTGTGTGTGTGTGTGTGTGTGTGTGTGTGTACGTATGTATGCGTGCGTGCGTACGCTTGTGTGTGTTGATGTTGTGTTTGTGTGTGGGCGTGCGCGTGTGTGTCTGGGTGCGTTTGTGTATATGTGTGTGATAAATATATATATATATCATATATATATATATATATATTTGTGTTTGTGTGTGTGTGTGTGTGATATATATATATATATATATATATATATATGATAATGCGAATAAAACAAAAGCTATATATTTATTATAATAAAAACACGTACAATGAGATGGCAACACTCAAACTTAAAAATCGGAAAATATATTCGGATGAAAAGTTGGCTGAACGTGTTATAATTCAAGTATATTGTATTTGATGTCACCTGTAAATTGAAAGAGTTCAGCTGTAACTGGGAATCGTTGTATTACACACGGCGAAGAATGTTCTACAATATTCAGTGTCGTCATCGCACCTACCAAGTTGATTTAAACATACATCCCTCGAATAAGGATCTTCTGAGATTTTTAAATCATCATCGGGACAAAAAATCCTTTATTATCAAAATGTCATCAAACGATGATCAAGGTATGATTATGAATTAAATTGTTACGGAGATCGGACTCGCTCTAGTCATCCGTTACTAAAGTTGTACTATTGTCGTGTATTCATCAAGAGAGAGAGATCTCAGAGAGCGGCGGAATCAGAGAGAGAGAATCAAACGGAATGATTCTAGATAGAGCCATTCTCGAGAGATAGATGGAGATCGAACAGAAGAGATTGTCGAGAGAGAGAAGAGAGAGAGAGACAACAGGACAGACAGCTTCAGAGAGAGAGAGAGAGAGAGAGAGAGAGAGAGAGAGAGAGAGAGAGAGAGAGAGAGAGAGAGAGAGCGAACATTTTGTCGTAACCAACAAAGCAGACAGCAACGCTATTGCTACTTGCAACAGTCGTGGTCACCGTCGCTGCCGTGCACCATTTCTCGTCATAAGGGAACTGTGTTTCGCAAGGCATGCTAATCAGCGCTCCGCAATTGTCATTGTTAGCGATTTTGTCCGTCAGTAGGGGAAGTTCCATCATTGAAAGTCTTGTTTGTAGGCACCGGAAGTTGTGTGGCGATACGGGTGATGACACATGGACTTGGCTTTAATGGTGTACCCTTGTACCTGACAACATCCGACTCTTTGTCCTAGAGACTACAATCGACGGTCGTTCTCTCACACCTGTTGATGGCACCTCTCAACCGAGTTGTACCCATTTTTTGCTGAGGCACTGACCCGCCAATGACGTCAGTCATCTTTGCGGCATTTGAGTCATATCTGGTGACGTCAGTCATCTCCGCGTCAACTCCGTCGAATCGACATGCCAACGCTTCGATTGGCAATGTGACGGACTCCGTGTGTAGCCACTGCACAGAGAAGTCGCCGTTGTCGATGTATTCCATGGACACATTACCCGTGTCTGTGTCAACCCTGGTGATACAATTGATATGGTCACAACAACGTCTCCTCTCCCTTCTAGATTTGTCATCCTGACCACTACACCAACTCTCCTCCCTGACAAACGTTTGAGATGCATAGTAATCGTGCATTTCAACAGGCAAATGGGTCAACCTGTCGTCCCGCAGAAACTCGTCCGCGTTAGCAACTTGCGCATTGTCAGTGTTGTTGTCACCGCTGTCATTGTCTTCAGTTTCTTCCGAGAATTCTGGTTTGTTTCTCAGTTCCCAGTTGTTACCTGTCTCACCGAGAGGCGCGTCATTGAGCTGCTCCGACAATCGAGTCAATGCAGACTCGTCACCCTCCTGTTGACACCAGAATTGGGCTGATGATACACACGCCTCCATCGTGCGACCAACTGAGTCCGCCCGAGACATACTCAAGTTGTCATTGTGCGGTCCGGTATCGGCTGTCTTACTGTCCCCGTCGTCCGGCGACACCTCCGCAGTTGGCGTTATTCGTTCCGGGAAGTGGGACGCGATATCAGCTGTATCATCCACAGGCGGTGCTCCAGTGTGTCCCATGTTGTCTCGTCCTCGGTCAATGTGTGTGACTATGTTGGAGTCAGGGTTTGCATGTGTTCTAGCGATTGACGTCATCGTCTCTGTCAAGTCGCCTGGAGCGATGACTGCAGTTACAGACCGTACGCGTTCGATCTTTTCTCTGTCTGTTTTGGCATGTATTTGTTTTCCTGACGTAACGTGAGACAATCCAGGTAGCTGTCTTTCTGTGGAACTAGTTCACGTTTCACGCCGACTGGAGTGTATGTGTGAACTAGTTCAGGATCATGTAGCTCACAATTCTTGTGTTTAATAGTGCCGGAACCGACTGGTTCCTGACATTTGTCAATTTCCAACGGACTTTTTGTTTCATGGCCGACCGACAGCGTGAAGTGAAACATATGTGGCGCGTAACGTTTCGTCTTCGGACGCTACATGTCCCGCTGACATTGACATCCTTCTACCTAGAACAGCATTTTGACTACTGATGCTAGTGCAAGATGGAAGATTTCCTAGCGCACAAGAGGGCCCATACATTCCACTTGTGGAATGGTCATCGCAGGATGATTTCTCGTCATAAGTGTAGACTAGAGATTGATCGTTGTAGGTATACTCATACGATGTGTATGGACGCGTACATTCGTAGTCTTCCATTGTCAAATTTGTCATCTTCATCATACGATCCGATTCCTCCTTTTCTGTACGGCGTCTGAGAAGCTTTCGATTCATCTTGTTCATATCTTTTAGAGCTTTCCTAATCGACTTTGGATGTTTGTCACAAGCTGCGATAACTATTTCGTTCTCCCTAACACCCTTGAGGAACTGCTTTGCGGCATATTTAGTTACGTCTTTGTTTCCTGTCCCTCTATATCTCCTTTTGACGGCATGGTGAACACGATCAGCGAAGTCTTCTAAACATTCGCCGACTTCCTGCTTCATATCTTGGAGATTGCGACGCACAAGGCTTGGATCTTCTTTTGTTTCAAATTTGCTCTTCAGGCGTTTCATGAGCCTTCGATAATCGCTGCAAGTCTTGCGGGAACGGGTCCGGATGTAATCAAGTGCTTCGTCGCGCAAGCATTCGTTTAGCCTCTGTAGTTTTTGGTAACTACTCCAGTAATACTATTTTACAGCACGCTTAAACAGGTGTAGAAATGTGTCCCAGTCTGTGGATGTTCCTGAGAATGTAGGTAAATTGGGTCCATTGGTTTTGTCATGTGTGTGATGCCCATCGGTTGTGTCGTGTGTGTGATGCCCATCGGTTTTTGGTATGGTGTCGATTCCTCCCATTGGTTCGCGTTTCACACCGACTGAAAGATTTGTGTTGCTAGTAGGTTGAAGTGGGGTATCCTTCCTGCGTGTTTCTTGTCCCAACAACCGCGAGGGACCGTAGCTGTATATGCCATCCTTTGGATGCGCATCAAGGAGAGGTTTGTCATCAAAAGGATGACCCATTGATTTGGAAGGGCTCTTATACTCCATGTTCTTACTCTCATACATTTGCCATCTCATTTCACCTCCTATTTCCTGTGACCTGCGTCTATTCATTGTGTGATCCCATTCTTCCATCTCCCTTCTCATGGTTTCTTCCAGTTCTCTTCTCTTTACTTCCCTCACCCTCATGAATTCATACTCGTCAATACCAAACCTGACCCTGTTTTATATCTCTCTTTCATATTCTTTGAATTTGCATTCCTCTCATCAAGTTGCGCATGATATTGTGCTTCCATCCTTTCCAGTTTATCTTTTAACATCTCTACCTCAGAATCACATTCTAGCGAAACAGTCGCTTCCATTGGATGCTCCTCTAGACTAATCCGTCCTGTTTCCAGTAAGTTTTTCCAAAAGGTGGTAGTAGCATCCGAGACTGTCACTAAGTCAGACATTTCTATTTTGTCCTTCTTCTTGAGATTCAGAGAGCATGTTGACATCTAGATGCGTGTAAATGTAAGTGTAAATGCCAAACTGTGTATACAAAGTAATGCCTACTATTTAACGACGTTAGTGGCACTGTTGATTCAAAAATTAGGTAATTCAAATCAAACTGAACAGTGCAGCTCAGATATTTTAGAAAATCAATATAATTGCACAATTACCAACACGTTTTAGTGAGAACAGTAAACAGTATCACGCGATAGATACAATACAATTACGTCCGCGATAATACCCAATTAGTAGATTCGGGAAGTAAACTACATGGTATAACTTCACATAATCCCACCAAAAATATAGGTTGATTTATGATGAACAAGAGTGTCATAAACACGATAAATTCTTAACAAAATTTAAGAAATAATTCAATTATAAAGCTACCCGTGGGTCATGTAAACACCACGGCGTGATCAAAGGGTTAAACCCAGATCGAATCAGCTAGCAGTCGCGTAGCAACCGACGGCGACGCGCGACGCTGGTTGTATGCTGCCAGCGACCACGCCCGTAAACTGGTTGTCCCGACGTCAAATTGTAATTGTAGAACTTTCAAATAATTTTCAAATAAGCGGTTGAATATTGCTATATGATAATTAGCAGAACTTACATCACGTATAATTACTTCATATTATGCGTAGACAGAACCGGCAGATTCCTATCATATGCACTAGAAAATAGAAAATTGGCTCGTAAATGTTTAAACAATTAACGCTTGAAAACCGACAGGTTTCTCCTGGTTAATTGCGCGTATAATATAAATTGTTTAACATGGAACGATAACGCAGATTCGCTAGCAGAAATATACCCTGCTCGCAGCGTCAATATTGTGCACGGCACTTACTTGGGCAGGCACAATGGAGTAGCCCGCAGCGGAGGCCGAAGGCCGACGGGAGCGTCTCCTCGATGAAGGGCTGTGCTTCACGGCGGCGGCGGCAATACGGACTTCTCGCTATTGTGTAGCACGGGTATTTATAGGGTGTATGTGTGGGGGGTGTATTGTTAGGGTGTAATGCGGTTGGGCGTACTTATCTTGGGTGTGACCTAATTACAGTGCTGCTCCGCACTACATATGCATACATATACATACATACATACACACACAGGCACGCACGCACGCATACATAAATAAATACTGATACATGCACTCAAAATAATATATATATATATATATATATACTGTATATATATATATATATATATATATGTATATACATGTCAGATATGTATTAAAATGTGCTCAAATTAAATGAAATGTTAAACATGTCAGCAGTATTGAGCTTTGAACATGTGCGTCTTTAGTGTATTTCTGAACGCCGACTTCTGTTGCACTTGATAGCAATGGGCAGTGCATTCCATAGTCGAGGTTCAATCACACGAAAGGACCTGTCCCCGAAACTGACCAGGTTCGTTCGTGGAACTTCAAACAAAAGTTGTTCAGATGAACGTGTGCGTCCCGGACAGTGCCTGGTTAACAGGTTTGCAAGATACAGCGGCGCCGTCCAGTTCAAACATCTGAACACATAAAGGAGTATTTTAATCTCGATTCGGCATTTGATTGGCAACCAGTGTAATTCTGTTAGAACCGGAATTATGTGGTCAAGGCGATGTGTGAACGTGATGATTCTAGCTGCCATGTTTTGGATTCGCTGGAGTTTGTGAATGTGGTCGCGTGGTAGTCCAGCCAGTAGCGCGTTCACGTAGTCCAATCTAGATATTACGAAAGCGGGCACAAGTGATTTAGTCGCATCTGTTGTGATGTATCGCCTGATACGACTGATGTTGTGGAGGTGCATATACGCTGTTCGGCAATTGGCACTTATGTGGTTAATCATGTTGAGGGATTGATCAAATACAACGGCCAGGTTGCGCGCACTTGAAGACGAAGCCAAAGTCGAGTCAAAAATACGAATCTCTTTAGCTGTGGCAACTTCTGTTTAGTACCAAACACTATTACGTCCGTCTTCATTTAATTTCAGTAAATTGGTCCAAGACCATTCGTCAATTTCTTCGAGGCAACAGCACAAACGATCCATTGAGTTCAGTTGGCCATCCCCTCCAGGACAAAATCGAACATAAAGTTGCGTGTCGTCGGCATATACGTGATAATCCAAGCCGAATTTCTTGATGACATCGCCAAGTGGGGTGATGTATGCAGTGAAAAGCAATGACAAAAGTACGGAGCCTTGCGGTACACCAAACGGCACAGCAGTTGGGGATGATTTGACACTTCCAATACGAACGAATTGATGTCACCGGACAAGTAAGATCTGAACCACTCAAGCGTAGCGCCAGTGACACCGAATCTGTGATTGAGTCTGCCCAATAGAATGCCGTGGTCAATGGTGTCGAATGCGGCGGTCAAGTCAAGCATAACCAACACACCAACACATCCACGGTCTACTGCAGACAGAATGTGTACTTTAAGCAGAGCCGTTTCGGTTGAATGATCTTGTCGATATGCCGATTGAAACTCGTCGTTCAAGTTGTTCGCTTGCATGTGGACATTCAGCTGTTTTGTTACTACGCGCTCGATTACTTTAGAGAGAAATGTCAGATTCGATAGAGGTCGATAATTCTGCAATGATTCTGGATTTAGTCCAGCCTTCTTTATTAATGGCGAGATGCAGCCAGTCTTTTATTTATCTGAAACAGCGGACGACTGCAGAGATGCCACAACTATGTGCGACAAAATGGGCAGAAGTTCATTAATCGATTCTGTCACTAGCCATGTAGGAGCTAGGTCTAGGTCACACGATTTAGGCGGTGCATCCATTATGATATTCTTGATTTCGCCTGGAGTTGGTAGGGATAAGGAAGACAGCTCCGATGTGCAGCCGTTGTGGGTATCCACATTTTTGTCACCATTTCCTCTGCCAGAGCTGGTAGACAACTCACAACAAATGTTGCTGATCTTTTCAGAAAAATCGTATGAAAGTATACTCGCCATTTCAGCTTCTGACGTGTGGGTAGGGAGTACAGTTCCCAATTTCCGATGCAGTAGACAGTTTACAATTCGGAACAGTCGTGGCTGGTTCTGGCCTGTGACGCGGATTATGCTGGAATAGTAGGCCTATTTTGTTTGGGTAAGTTGTGCATTCACTCTGTTGCACTGATCAGCGTACAATTGTTTATGCACCTCTAGTTTGGATTTTCTCCAGGATCTTTCTCTCTGCAGTTTATCTCGTTTCTAATCCCGCAGGTCGTCGGTATACCACGCTGTATCTTGCCGTAATCGGACAAGTTTTTCTTGTATAGGCGCGTGCGAATCAACTAAGCTGACCAGCATATGATCGTACTGATCAACCAGTTCTACGTTCAGCAAGTCAAGATCATCCGAGCGAAACAGTGGAAAGTCTTGTCGAAAAGACACTGCATCAATGGTGCGTAACTTGCGATATTTGATTTTCATCAAACCAGTGCGATGTTGAACAATGTCTATGTTGAAACTCACCGCAAAGTGGTCAGAAAGGCCCATGTCCGTAACGGTAACATTTCGAACAAGGTGTTCGTCCGAACTGCGTGTCATGAGTACATCCAATGTGTGTCCTTTCCTGTGGGTTGGCCTGTGAACATGCAACACCATTCCTGCGACATTCACATAATTGACCAGTCGCCGTGCGTTAACATTTGCAGCGTTGTCAATATGAAAGCTCAAATCTCCCATGATAGTCAGAGGTTCAGGTTTTATGGCATGCTGGTCGATGAAATGGTCCCATTCTTCAAAAAACACAGTTGTTGACAAGCCATTTTTCACTGATGGCGGCGGGTGGTAAATGACAACGATTCTCATGGATGACGTAGGTGTTTTCAGCCTGCACTCGATGTGTTTAAACGATCGAAATGCATCGGTAGCCTGTTTGTGTAAGACGGTTTCGGATTTATTGATAATAGCAACACCGCCCCTTGTGCCGGTAGGGCGAGGCGTGTGCTTGATAGAATATCCATTTGGAACAATGTATGTAATCACACCGGCGTCGCTCGAAGGCTTCAACTAAGTTTCGCATATCGCCATCATATCGAGATGGTTTTCAAGTATGTGATCCGCAATGGCGAGTGTTTTGTTCCGACGCGCTTGTGCGTTAACGTAGCATACTCGTACGCCTTGATCGCGCTCTACCTGTTTATACAATGGTAAAGTTATTACATTTGGTACATTTCGGCTTGGTTGTGGCAATGTCGGTACTCTTGCGTAATGAATTATTGTACCGATTTCTTTGCGAATTTACGACCGCCACGGTGTTTCGTCTCGTAGACGAACGCTTGAAGATGCACAGTTGGTGAAGGAGAAGATTCTCACAGCAGGTCACCGGAGATCTGGTATACCTGGTTGCAATGGCGGCAATTGACACAACTGTGTCCTAGAATAGCTCACCATTGATGCCGTTGTTGACAAACGCGCGTGCTGAAGTGCGTCTTGCGTCACTGGGTATCATCGGCGGTTGCACAAAAGTAGTTCGCGGTCCGGTGTTATTCAGGAATAGATCACAGCGTTCTGCGTGACAAGTGTGTTACCGGTTCTCAAGACAACCATAGACGAATGTCGATTAAAAACCATAACAGTCCGGCACAGGTAATCGTTTTCAAGTAAAATGTAAACGTACGAAGTAATGTGTGTACCTCAATACACGCACCTAATAAAAATTAAAACGTTCCTTGAATTGAAATACGTCAAACTTGTAACAGTAAGACAGCTGTCGTGGGTTCTTGCTGCCAAACGCTGCACCACACCTCAATGCTATTGCCTTCACTCTTGCTGCTCTCAAACGCCGACCGTATGGGATATAATTCCGTCGTCCCTCACAACATCGTGCTTCACGATCAGGATTAGCGTTTCCGGAAGTCTACGCAGGTCACGAGCCATGAGGGGAGCGAAGTACGGGTCAGTGAACACCGTCTTGGCTCTATTCCAGAGGGCTTCATTTCCGCGACGACACGCCAGGGAGCATCGTTTCTGGGCTGACTTGACACAGGTGTCGGGGAAAGCCGACCAAGGCATCAGTCGCACGTATTTAAAAATAATCACCTTGATATTTTCAAGCATATCCAACTGGTGGATCAGAGACCACAGGTCCAAGGAAGCGAACTAATATATAGACACGCCTAGCCAAAAAGATATACACAATGACCCATATTTGCTTATTTATAAATAAAAAGCATGATTATTACAAATTAACAACAGTTTTGCCACCTACTCTCTATCATTTGCTAAACATTTGTTAATACAGTTATTTGGCCTACTTTATTTATGTTGCGGAATGAACATACGACTCTCTCTCTCTCTCATATTAACAATTATTGCAAAGTGAGTGATACACCAGCGTGACCACAGCAAATAGCTTAAAGTGGACTATGCGAGTTTGTTGTGTAAAAAATAGTTTTGCTACGGAAGATCTATCAATTATTATTATTATTGTTATTACATGTTTAGATATTAAAAAAACAAATTTGCTATGGATTACATTGATCAAGGAGGATGCCGTAGTTGTAAATATATAAATTCACCTGCAGACAACACGGCCCAGCCACCGTCGTACATGTCCACCTGTCCACCGCGTTATCTGTCCTGGGGAGTTATCGGCTGGTACAATATCACTTCAACACCGTCGAACATCTCGTGTGAAACCTATAACGGGAATTCGGTAACACACTGGCTTACTCCCTCCTGCAGAACAACAACAACCCAAGGGCGGCAGCAATCATAATTAAATTGTTCGATTTTAATTGGTTGATAGAGTTGATTTTTTAAATACTGCGCTACTTGGTAGGCGACAATGCATACCGGAATCAATTATTATTAATTATAATGCATTTACCATTATTGAGATATAAATTTAAACAAACTTATGTGCAATATGAACTGCAAGGGATCACCGTATAGTTGTGAGCCATATGTTCCGCATTTAACATACGTGAGTCCCAGTCGAAATAGCATACTTTTGTTTTTTACTTTTGACTCCTGACAACAGTACTTTACCCAGCAACACAGAATCGGGACTCAGCTGGGAATACCGATGACGTCGGTTGACTGAGTTACTTATACAATGATATCATATAGCTTACCTTAAGCAAAGCATCTTCAGGTGGCGGAACTGGCTTCGGGAAACTTGACGGCGACATCGCTAACATATGACGCATGATGATAGCGGCGTGAGACATTTCATTATCAGTGCCTGTAGAAAAAATACAAAAATAGTAATAGCGTTGTTTAGTTAGCGTACTAAAACAATCATACGGCAAGACAGGCGTTGCTTTTTCAGAATATTTTGTAACAACTTCGGATTCCACGCTATTTTTACAAGACACCTAACAAGTGTTCCGTTACAATATATTATGGTTTCCTTTTAGCCAACTTCACTGACGGTTTGTTTTCACCGGTAAATTCCTACAAGAGAATGATCATTGCGAATAACACTTGACCTATCGATAATAATTGTTTCTGAAGGTATATGTATATACATTGATATTATTGTTGTACATCAACATATATACCTTGTGAACTCTCCATGTCAGTTAACATTCACCGATCGAGTTTTATTTTTTCAAAACCAGTGGCGAACACATTCGATGATTACCCACATAAGACAACCATGGCTTAAAAGTCACGTTCACTGACTTATATAAACTTGCCTGATTATCTTTAGATTTTAGTCCAGTAACAAATATCAATGACCAGGATATAATTGATTAGCAAACAGTTTTGTTTTAAATAACCCGAAATGTCCTTGACATTCAGAAACAAATAATCAAAGTCACTCCGATATAACCTCGAATTATTTACTCACAAACATGATATTTATGTTGTAATATGTTGATTAATTGCACCAAGGGACGTTTATATCAGTCAGTATGTAAAGACGTACCTGAAACATATCGTGTACACTTACCCAAACCTTCACTCTCCTCCCAAAACTAAACGATGCACGAAATGTCTCCGCTTCTTCAAAATCCTCTTTAAACTGGATATCGATAGTGAACTTGCCGGCGTCCAGGGACATCTTCCCTTTGGTGTTTGTGTCGTATGGCGACATTTCATAATGCATAAACCTTCCATTAGTATGCTCAACAACAGAGGTGTTTATTTGGTACAACGTTCATGAAGGTTTCATAATAGTCAATTAATATTATTTAGTTAGTATCAACTGTATTATGTATCCCAATTCGCTATCGTACGCGATATTATTTGTTGATGCTATAAAACAGTTCTGATCGTTGCTTTACTACTAGTAATTACCAATATACCGCGGAATCTATTTGTTTCTCAAACAATTTCTAGAGAGCTATTAAATATGGGAAAACTTACCACATATATATGTATGTTATTTAAAAACAATAGTGTCTGTGTTGATCGAATATGTGTATGTAGATTTAACATTTGGTTACAAAAAATCTATCAGACACAACCATTGTTCTTAGGGCGTCAGTTGAATGCTCCGACTGGGCGTTTCATCCCGTACGCAAACCGGTTGATATTGAATAGCACTAATCGCGTCACTAGTCGTGAACGTTTCGTGTTTCCAGTGGGCCGCGTACAATGCGTAATAAATCAAACGTCTGCATGTATCAGGTTTTAATTACACAGGTATTAATTACACATTAATAGAGCTCATAGAACACTAGTATGTTGAATGATAGCATACACTCAGCATACACTATTTCAATGACATGTGGGCTGACCCCAAAGCTTCTGAGTTTTCTAAGTAAAGCGAGACGCTGCCTAATCCACAAAGCGAGATCATACTTTACATTTACGTCTAACAGTCTCTTAATCAAAACATGATGTTGAATAGTTTGAAAAGCAGCGGACATATACATAAAAAAGAACTCTGACAGAATTACCAGCTTTATCTATATGACTAGCTATGGCATCTAGTAGAGTCAGTGTTCCATCCTCGACTCCTCTTTTGAACACACATAAATATAAGGGACTTCACATGCTGGCTGGTGAAATTCAAAGCAACATTAGTGATGATGACGTTGAAATGTTCTTGAAATTGGATGTTTTATTAATGCTGATGATACTGTTGTTAAGGCAGAAACACCTGCAAATTTACAGGCTGCATTAAATGCTGCGTGAGATTATCGCCAAACATGGCACCTATCTGTTAATACTAGTAAAACAAAGGTTATTACCTTCTCTCGAGGAAAGGACAGATCATACTCAGATGTCTTGTTTGTACAAAACAAACTAGACATAATTGATAGCTATATTTATTTGGGAACCAATTGTATGGTTTAACAAAGCCATAACAAAACAAGTTAACCAAGCTAGGCATGCAATGCTCAACCTCACAACTAAAACAAGGAATCTAGATTTACCGATAGACATACAATGTGAACTGTTTGACCAAGTTGTAATGCCAATCCTGCTATATGGTAGTGAACTATGGGGTTTTCAGAATGTAGAGCAGATTGAGATATTACACAGAAACAATTTGAAAAATCTACTAAAACTTAACAGGAACACAACAAATTGTATGGTATATGGAGAAGTTGGCAGATAAAGGGTGACAACAATTATAGAAAAGAAAATGATAAACTTTTGGGTACACCAAATTGAAGGCAAACAAAGCAAGCTATCTAGTATTATGTTTAGACTGATACAAACCTCCAAGACAAAGGTAATTATAAATCAAAACGGATTATAAAAACCAAGAGTATCATTGATTGATGTGGACTATCAAACATGTGGCATGATCATGGACATGTAAATATAAAATGGATGAAGCATACCATGGAACTTAAAATGAAATACATCATCAGACACACATGGCACAATGAAATTAATGTAAATAGCCTGTGTTCAAATTACATAATATTAAAAAATGAAGTAGGGCTCGAGAAGTATTTAATCTACATATACGCAACTGACAGAATCAATGTATGTAAATGTCATTGTGGAAAGCACAAATTACCTATATCTGTTGGTCGTTATTTCCCTGAAAATGCTCAGAGGCTGTGTAACTTATGCAGCAATGGAGACCAAGGTGAAGAATACCATTATGTACTTGTATGTCCATAACTAGTAGAAGAAAGATCAAAATATACAAAGAAATACTGTAGAATCAGACATACTACTTTGAAAATGAACAAAGTTGTTTAATGTACATAATGTGAAACAGTTGACAGATCTTTCTAGATGTATTAATGTAATCATGTCAAAGTTTATTTAATTAACAAATTTCTGTCAAATCTGTGAATTGCATAGACGAAACGTTGTTGCCTATAGTTAATTTACTAGTCATATAATTATACGTAATTAAGCTCAAATTGTATACATACTAAAATACGTGATTTATTTTATTTTACATTACTTGGTTTGCACTGTTGAATTATTGTTGAATATTAAAATTATTGAAAATACTTAATACAGTAAGGTGACTGAACGTTTTATGCATTGTGTGTCGTTTATGTTTTACATATTGTAAATGTGATGTATACAATGTAAGTCTAGATATTGTGTGTTGTTTATGTTTTACATATTGTAAATGTGATGTATACAATGTAAGTCTAGATATTGTGTGTTGTTTATGTTTTACATATTGTAAATGTGATGTATACAATGTAAGTTTAGATATTGTGTGTTGTTTATGTTCTACATATTGTAAATGTGATGTATACAATGTAAGTCTAGATATTGTGTGTTGTTTATGTTTTACATATTATAAATGTGATGTATACAATGTAAGTCTAGATATTGTGTGTTGTTTATGTTTTACATATTGTAAATGTGATGTATACAATATAAGTATAAATGTTCTTAATACAATATATTCTATTAAAATGTACTATAGAGAGACAAATTCTCTCATACTCCGCAATGGGTCGTAGGGAAACAAAACTCATTGTCAACAGCGCCGCCGCTTTGGAATATCTTGGTGATATATCAGTTGAAAATAGTACTCAATTTTGCACTGGTATCAACGCGTATCTCTATAATATTGAACATCTAAGCATCCCGCCAATTTCTATACAGTTGTTGACAATTTTGAAATATGCTCATCGCTTTCGAAATTGACCGATCCTTTTGTTTTGTTACTCCTTCGAGCTTGGTTTCCTACGACATAAGCTTTGGAATATCTTGGTGAGATGTCAGTTGAAAATAGTACTCAATTTCGTCGTGGTATCAACGCATATCTCTATACTATTGAACATCTAAGCATCCCGCCATTTTCTATACAGTTGTTGACAATGTTTTAATATGCTCATCGCCTTCGAAATTGACCGATGCTTTAGTTTTGTTACTCCTTCGAGCTTGGTTTCCTACGACATAAGCTTTGGAATATCTTGCTGAGATATCAGTTGAAAATAGTACTCAATTTCGCTGTGGTGTCAGCGCATATATCTATAATATTGAACATCTAAGCATCCCGCCATTTTCTAAACAGTTGTTGACAATTTTTCAATATGCTCATCGCCTTCGAAATTGACCGATGCTTTTGTTTTGTTACTCCTTCGAGCTTGGTTTCCTACGACATAAGCGTACACTATTTTCAATATGTTTATTACCATTAAGAATTGGTTTACACTGACCTGTTTAAGATCATGTGGGCATATCCTTTAAAACATTGGTACATCGAGGATATTTGTGATTGCTTCACGTAAAAGTTTCAGATAAGCTTTTTCAATATGGTAGATATAGATCGAAATCAAAGGACACATTTGGAGAGAACAAGCTTATTCTCCATCCTCAACAGTAACAGAATTGCTAATGTTTAAAACATGATAATCATTAAACATATTGTATTGAACACGCATACCGTATACAGTGATGGCTACTAAGTAGCGAAGTATTTTGTAAAAAAAATCGGACAATGTAATAATGATTGCTCCCGCCCTTAGTTTGTTGTTCTGTAGGTGGTAGAAAGCCAGTGTATTACAGAATTCCCGTTACAAGTGACGCACGAGATGTTCGATGGTGTTGAAGTGATATTGTACAAGCCGACAACTCCCCAGGATAGACCACGCAGAGGCCTGGTGTACATGCATAGCGGTGGCTGGGTCGTGTTTTCTGCAGGTAAATTTATACATTTTTCACTCCGTCTTCCTCCTTGATCAATGTTAACTACTGCGAATTTGTTTTTAATAGCAAAACATGTAATAATAATATCCGATAGCTCTTACGTAGTAAAACTCTTTTTAGACAATACATTACAGTCCAGTGTAAGCTATCTTTACGGTCACACTGGTATATCACCCACTTTGTAGTTATAGTTAACGTGAGAGAGTCCCATGTTCATTTCGCAACAGAAACAAAACAGGCCAATTAACCGTATTAACAAATCTTCGACCAGTGATAGGCAGTAGGTGAAAAACTGTTATTAATTTGTTACGTTCATATTTTCTATGTATAAAATATGGAAATGATGTTTCTTTGTATATGTAATGTTGGGTAGGCATGTTTATACATTCCTCCGTTCCTTCGACCTGTAGCCTCTGATCTACCAGTTGGCTATGTATTAAACAACATAAAGGTGGTGATTTGTTAGTTATTTACTTACAAAGTTGCGTGTTCGCTGTGTCTCTTATTTGGATAAATATGGTAACTTTGCAGTGATTTGCGACAAGTTGTTTATATTAAATATAGTTGTGACCACATTTTAATATTGGGTAAGATGTTTATATGTTGGTATCTCATCCGTCACGAAGTATTGATTGTAGATCATCATGGTGTTTACTTGAAAACAGCGTAGCATACACGTTACCGGTATACATGCCAGTCAATAACAATTTGCTACCGTACACCACGAATTGTGCCCATTTAGTGGGGCGGCATCGCAAACCCATTGTGCATTTTGGAATAAAAGCAGTAAATTTGGCACACATGTAGAATCTTACGTTATGAAAAGATTTGGATATTGAGTCATCACAGATTTGCTCTCTCTGGCAGCTGAAGCAGCCATTTTTTAAATGGCCGCCAGCGATCACTGTTATTTTGCATGCCTTCTCTACTGGGAGGACAGCAGGTTGACAATGGAGGTTAATTCATTTATAAAAGTCAAATAGTAGTTACGGAAGAGCTAATTATTGTATTTTTACCAAAACTAGTAAGTCAACTTGGACTAATGTGTCTAATTAGGCACATTATGCAGTTGGATTCCGAATGGAAGTCAATGATGAATGATCAATGACTGGCTTGGCACATACTAGTACTACTACTGGTATTATTAGTAATACTAGTATTAGTGGTTGTGGTGTTGGTGAAGTACTAATAGTAGTAACATAGGTAATAGTAGCAGTAGTCGTTCTAGCAGAAGTGAAATATCCGCAATGGCGAACATTGTACAAAACGGTGTTCAGACAATTTAATCGGAATTAATTGGTGTTCAGAACTCCAGACGAATTAAATGACTTCTAGTAGGGACAGTTGACATTATACGTTTCTACTACACTGTGCAAAACGATTAACAAGGATTATGGTGCTCTTTGTAAGTAGTAACGTAACAAGTATCACATATTTGCAGAATGAATCTTATTTTTATGTATACATTTTATGTTTTCTGAAATTGCAAGCCAGACAGTTGTACAGCTGAACATTGACCTTATTTAGGCCTAATACCATTATGACAATGTATATCGAATATGTTTGAAAACTAAGGTCACAAATACTACAAATTATTCAAGAACACGGTTGAATTTAAAAGAGACTGTTAATAAACATAGCTGGTTCTGTCATACAACAAGATTATACGATTACGAACCTCTTATTATACATGCATCTTGTGGTATGTCACTTGGTGTTTATGCTAGTTTCAGGACTATGTTAACGAGTTCTGGTACAGCGTTCCAGATTGCCCAAACAATCTCCTTGATGCTGTGCATAACTGTACACAATATCACACCCAGTCAAGGCGTGGAACATTGGCAACGCCCATGCCTTCTCCGGTCCCAGGCCAACTACTAGTGTGTGAGCTGTTAGGAACCAGAAACATTTGCCAGTTCCGAAATGTTAAGCATGGGTCATCATCTGGTTGAAACATCTGAGTCACTGACACGGGTAATACCACGGTTTCAACACCTCGGATCATTATCTCCCGATAGCCATGCAAAGCTGCATGGTTTGTATGCAGCATCATGCGGCTGTCAGCTTCTTTGTGGCTGCATGGGGCTGACGAGGCCTGATCAGGCAGGGTGCTTGCTGATGATTAGACCTCCATCAGTGATGACAGTCTGTTTCTCCTCCATGTAAACCGACTTGAGGAGAGCTGACAGGAATGTGAATAGCTCTGTATTGTTGCATCCTCCACTCTGAGGAAATTCTATCCGTTTATCGGTATGGCTGTTGAAGCCGCCACACATCGTCGCACTCATTTCCCTGCATTTCTCTTGCACTGTATTTCAGGGAATCTACATTGTACCTGTCCCCACCAAATCCAGTCGTGGTGCAATTTGAAGCTTTGTGAACAGGTATAGAATCAATATATTTCTGGCATACTCATGAAAGTTATTGATTGCAGCTGGCTTCAGCATCTGGATGATGACATGTCCATCTAGGATTACACAGTTGGTGGCAGTAGCCTCTGACTGGACATCGGGGACGTATTTCAAGCATGTTAGAAGGTAACTCTTCGTGCCTACATGGAGGCTTGCTCCATCAGAGTGCTTTATTAAGAGTTCAGCTGTGTCCCTCCGATGAACAGGGACCTACCTGGAATAGTTAGCGTGATCTGGCGCATGGAAGCAGCGGCCAATTCGCTCAGGGCGTCCAATGTACATTGGGAATGATGCCTGCCGCAGAGAATGCACGGAGCCGAGTACCAACACCTCTAGTTTCAGTTCAACTGCTATCTACCTAGGATTCAACTGTGCCACAGCATTCTTCAAGACATCTATTGGATGCCGGAGCATGGTCACTTTGTGAGCACTGTCCAGGAACAGGAACAGGGGAAGTAGGGCGATGGGGCCGGTGATTCAGTTTTCTGGTGGTTGGCAGCTGGCATGAAATGTGGCCCAAGATGTGTTATCCTCGTTCCCAGTTTAGATTTTCAGGATCTTCCTGGTCTATCCACAAATAGTCTTAATCAGTCAGTTGAATGAAGTCATGCCAGCAGCTGGGACAGGTGACTATTTGATGTTGTTGGTGTCAGTGCAGTAGTGTTGCAAGTGGCCGATGGTCTTGGGGTTTGTATCCACAGATCCTCCAAAGATAACAATGTTTCCATCCACTCCTTCAACAGCGACTACTTCATTACTACTATTGCCATCACTACCAGTAGTAGTAGTAGTAGTAGTAGTAGTAGTAGTAGTAGTAGTAGTAGTAGTAGTAGTAGTAGTGTGGTAGTAGTAGTCGTTGCAGTAATAATCATACTAGGTACCATGCTTAGTTATATTTCATTCATTATTGACTTCCATACGGAACACAACCGCATCATGTGCCTAATTAGACAAATCAGTCTAAGTTGACTTATTTGTTTGGTTCGACTTTTATGAATATATTAACCTCGAATGTCAACCCGCTGTGTTCCCAGGAGAGTATGTATGTAAAATAACAGTGACCCATGGCGGCCATTTTCTAAAAATGGCTGCTATAACCGACATAGGCCAAATCTGATATGGCTCAGTATACAGATCTGTTCAAAATATAAGAGTCTACATGTATGCCAAATTTGGGGCTTTTTCACAAAATACACAATTCTTCTGGCTGTGATGGTTATACCGCCCCACTAATTAGAAGGAAGGAGTGAGAAATCTCCAGGTATAGCTACAACTAACATCTGTACCAGCATTAATACTGCCAACAGGATCAATGATGTGTACTGTATATGTGGTTATTGTTATGAACAGGCGTTGCCGACACTAACATGCGAAGTTTGGCGATAGCTTCGAACATCGTCATTGCATCTATTGAGTGAGTAGCTGGTGTAGCACACGTAACATACCAACATGTAATCACACAGTGATGACAGCAAGCCTCCGTACACGCATAATTTCATACGTGCTAAACTCCGTACATTATATAAATATATGTGTGTGTGTGTGAGTGAGTGAGTGCGTGTGTGAGTGTGTATGTGTGTGTGTGTGCGTGTGCGTGTGCGTGTGCGTGTGCGTGTGCGTGTGTGTGTATGTGTGTGCACGTGGGTTCGTGCATGTGTGTGTTCGTGTGTGGGTATGTGTATGCGCGCGCGCGTAAGTGCATACATGTAGATGCAAGAATGACATACATGTGTAACAAAATGTATACATACATGCATACATACACATTATACATGTGAACATGTTATGTATGTTCAGGTACCGCCGAGCCCCAGAACACATCTATCCTGCAGCGCTTAATGACGCAATTAAGGCGACGGGGTATTTCATGACACATTCAAACCTGT